>LR738711.1:346235377-346444231 GCA_902687465.1 Secale cereale
GCCCAGCCTTACCAGTGGCGCACCAGGGCAAGGTGCGCCACTACTATCAAAAATAGTAGTGGCGCACCTTGTCCTGGTGCGCCACTGGTAAGCCTGGGCATGGCTGGTTACTGTTCAAAAACTTAGTAGTGGCGCACCCCACACCTGGTGCGCCACTAGTAATGTCACTATTAGTGGAGCACCTGTTTGTGGTGCGCCACTGCTATATAGTAGTGGCGCACCACATCTCTGGTGCGCCACTAATAGTGATATTACCTATAGCCTTTTTTCTAGTAGTGGATGATATTTCAGATTTGAGCCATCTACAGGAAGGGAGGGTGTATAATATCATCGAGCACTATGTTCAAACCCGAATAAAACAATACTCCGTGTATTTATTTATAGAGGTAGAAGTATATTTTTTGTGACATGCATTTATTGCTAGACTAATACTAAATCCAGATGGATGTGGTAGTACTACTAAATCCAGACGATGGTGCTTGTACTAGTAGAAGTAGTACCAATGTAGTAGTATTGAACTACTAGTTGGTCAAATTATTATGTGTTCCTCTTTACAGTGAAGTGACAAGACCCTGCGCCATAGATGACAACTAAGTGTAGGGTCCTTTGTTTGGCCTACCAAAGTCTAAGAATCCGAGCTACTTGAGTTGAGGGAGAAGAAGGGCGGGCACGTCATTAATCTAGGGAAAATAGTCGGAGATGAAGCTGGCACAATGCAGCGTTGGCGTGAGGCGAAGCGCGGATGGCGGGAGAGAGCGACATCGTCCAGCTTCAAACCTAAGCTCCTCGAGGTGATCTAGGGCGGGGGATAAGAACGACTCATCGAACATGGCTTGGACCTTGCAGTTGGTACAAAACATGTGAATGTCAAGGCATCTAGCTGGCCCAGGGTGCGATGAAAGTATCTTGGAGTCTGTGTCCATGCGTTTGCAATCCCCGTTGCAGACGCAGCTGTCGACAGTAAGGTGGAGGGGGACACGGCACCAGAGGAGGCTCCACCGCCGGTAGAGCAGGGTGGTCCGCACGACAGATTTGGTGGAGAGGAGGCCGATGATGACGTGCAACATGTCATCGGTGATGCTGCAGATGAAGTCTTGGCTCGCCGATGCTGGTTTTTGCTCGAGCCGCCTCCGCTTGTTGGCTGCCTTGCCATCCATCTCAGCCGGCAATGAATGCGGCGTACACGTGTGCTCGTGTCTATTGTGTGCTGGGTGTGCGCGAGTGCGTCCTTGTGTTCATGCCGCCGCGCTGTGGTGAAGTGAGCGTGAGTGCGTCCTTTACGCGGAAGAAGTGTGCCCTCAATTTACTGGGGTCCAAGGTTCTACCATCAGTGGTTTCAACTTTGTTTGCTTCACCGCATGTCAGATGGGCCTCTTGTTTACTTATTTTTACCCACTGCCACATGGGCCAGCACACGAAGATAAAGAACACAAGCTGACAAGGCAGCATGAGGACTAGTTGACATGTCAACTAAACAATATACAGAGCTATATGCTGACACATTGTCCATATAATCCCTTGGTATAGAGAGATCAAGGTAGAGGGGAAGCCGGTGAGAGATAGTAGACAAAGAGAGAGAAAGAGCTACTCCCTCCGTTCGATAATGTAGTACCTATATTTTTTAAAGTCAAACTTTTGAAACTTTGACCATGTTTGTAAAGAAATTATTTATATCTACAACACCAAAGATAAATGATAATATGAAGTAAGTACATGTTGTGATGAATCTAATGATCGTTCTAGATGTAAATGTTTTTCTCCACATATACCTGATCAAACTTTTCTGAGGTTTGACTTTTCAAAACATCCATATGTTTCATGACGTGAGAGAGTACCTAACTATAGAGAGAATGTGTGTGAAATAGAAACAACGAGTGAAAAAAATGTGTCTCCGTGTGTGAAAGGGACATGGAGAACAAACGATAAAGTAGAGAAAAAGCGTGTGCGTCTTATACACACATATCACACGCGCATCTTCGACAATGGAAGCAAGGTGAGGACATGGTGTATGCTTGTTTGCATCCAAAAGAGAAAGACCCATAGCACGTGGCCAAGAGAGGTCTAACAAACAAGGGAGAGAGGTCGAGAGAGACGTGTGGATAAAATGCAGACATGGGGAGGAGGGAGTGTATGTTTGTGACAAAGAGATCTCCTGGAGATCGTGATGCAACTACATGGGTGGGAGATCAAGGGACCAATTGTGTGCACGATAGAAGATACCCCGAGAGATATCGAGATCGACGTACGGATGGAAGAAGACAATACGTGTGTTCCTGATGGCCAGTGGGAGATAGTCATACCTAGGGGGGAGTGTGTGTGCCTACAATGAAGTGAGGGGTTATGGTACTTGGGGGGGGGGGGTGCATGTCACATAGAGAGAGACACTACTAGGAAAAGGCTAATTAGTGGCGCACCTGTTTTGGCCATTAATGGCGCACTACAGGTGCACCACTATTATCACGCCATTAGTAACAAATAGTAATGGCGCACCACTGGTGCGCCATTAGTATCTGGGATACTAATGGCACACCAGAGGTGCGGCATTACTATGCATATCTGGTGCGCCATTACTATCTGACTTAGTAATGGCGCACCACATAAAAGTTATGCCCGTTTTACTAAATTCCAGAGAGATTTTGCAAATAAATTCGAAATTCATATTTGTAAATTTTCCCGATAACTAGACCACATATGACATGGGAAACTTATTTTCTTTTATTTTTTTGACATTTCCATCATTTTCTTTTATTTTTTAAAAACTGAAAAGGCGGTCCACGAGGGGGGTGGGGTGCATTTGGTGAAATTGTTAGTAGTGGCGCACCGTGGTTCTGGTGCGCCATTACTAGTTTGAACTAGTAATGGCGCACTGTACCTAGGTGCGCCATTACTAGTTTAAAAAAACGTAAAAAAAATTGTTAGTAGTGGCGCACAGAGTGTGTGGTGCGCCATTACTAGTTAAGACTAGTAATGGCGCACTGTGCCCTGGTGCGCCATTAATTGTTTTGGAAAAATGAAAAAAATAAAATTTGTTAGTAATGGCGCACCGCGTGTCTGGTGCGCCATTAGTAATGAGGACACTAATGGCGCACATGTATCTGAGCAGTGGCGCACCACATACATGGTGCGCCATTAATGTCCATATTAGCTATAGCCCTTTTCCTAGTAGTGAGAACAAGGGCAGAGAGTGTTAGATGGGTCTATGTAGCGCTAGCGAGATATGTCTATGTGTGAACCAGGGAGATATAATGTGTGTGAGAGAGAGAGGAGTCCCGTTATGGCTGAGTGGTGTGTCAGATAGCTAAGAGGGGGAAAGACATACTCCATCCGTTCGATAAAGCAGTTCATATAAATTTTTAGATGTCAAACTTTGGAAACTTTGACCAGGTTTATGCAGGTATTATTTGTATCTACAATACCAAAGATACATCATACGAAACTACATCTCATGATGAATCTAAATGATATATGTTTGCCGTTTTAGATG
Source organism: Secale cereale (assembly GCA_902687465.1). Lineage (NCBI taxonomy): Eukaryota > Viridiplantae > Streptophyta > Magnoliopsida > Poales > Poaceae > Secale > Secale cereale. The sequence goes on from LR738711.1 coordinate 346,238,862, forward strand.
TAAATGTTTTTCTCCACATACATGGTCAAACTTTTTGATGTTTGACTTTTCAATAAATCTATATGCTATTGACCGAAGAGAGTGCCTAAGTTGAGAGAGATCAAGTGCGTTTGAAGGAGAATGAGTGAGTGTGCAAAAATAGTGTATCTGTGTGTGTGTGAAAGATAAATGGACAACAAATGATAAATTATAGATAGAGAGTATTCATTTCTTATGCAAACTTATCACGCATTCATCTACGAGATAGAAAAGCGAGGTGAGGAGATACACGAAGATAGCTAGTGCGTGATTGTTTGTAACAAAGAGAGACACCCCTATAGCACATGTCCATTAGAGGTCTAGCCAACAAGGGATAAAGGTCAAGAGGGACACATGGTGAAGATGGACGTATGGGGAGGGATATAGGGTGTGTTTGTGATAGAGCGATCCCCTCGAGATCGTGAGGAGACTATGTGGGTGGGAGATCGAGGGAAGAGTTGTGTGTGTGATAGAAAGATGCCCCGAGAGAAATCGATATAGACCAAGTGAGCGAAAGAGATAATGCAAATTTTTGTGATGGAGACTAAGTATTAGTCATATACAAATAGCGGGGACTGCTTATGCCTACAATTGAGTGAGAGACAATCATACTTGGCTAGGCATGAGATTGTATCTGTGGGTGTGAGATGAAGAGAGAACGAGGGAGACAGGGAAAAGCCCTCAGACGGCAGAGTTGTGTTTGAGAGAGTTACGGGCAAAGAGCCAGGGAATTTATGTGTGTAAGATGAGTGCACCCAAGATATTTAGCTTGGACTCGAGAATCATACATAGTGTGCCTAAGAGACCTATACATGGAGTGTGCATGCGAACTAGAAAGACCCCGAACAAAGAGAGAGAAATATATATAGAGATAGAGGGAGAGGGAATGACAAGGTTTGTGTTTGGATGCGTGCGATAGAATTGAAGATTATCGGCGAGAGAGAGAACAAGTGTCCGGGAGAGGGGAAGGTCGCATTTATGCATCAAATATTTGAATTTGATAACATGTTGTGTGCAATCCACACATGAACGGAGATATGCATATCAAACAAGTTCATTAATTTGACTTTTAACATGTTCATGGAGTACTATAATACTATACAACACACTACTCAATTGAGATGTTCAATTTTGAATTTAGTTCACTATTTTGACCTGGTGAACGAGCTATTTCATTGAATCAATATATTTCATTTTCGGTTCGATTCCCGTTTTTTAGTGGGTCAACTATTTGTCATATAGTAAATCGTTAGGAACGAGCATGTAAAAACACATTAGTCCCGAGCATCATCTCGCCATCTAAGAAAGAACAGGCAAGCTAATATTTCAAAATTTGATTCGAAACGAGTTGGTAAGGTAGACGTGGATGGTCGTTCTCCCAAAATTTGAATGAACCGCTAAACATCCTATGCTCGGTGGAATTCGCCCGAGCAAATAAATGGGAGATGTGAAATTACCACCCTATGTGGGACACGCATCAATTGGTCCGTTTTACATCAAGCATAGGTTCGTAAGTTCTTCCAGGAAAGCCTTCTCCTCGGCTGAAATGACATGTGTTGAATAATTCATAAACCATGGGCGGCAAAACAGCCTCACCTCGACAGAAATCGCTCGCGCTGACTATTTCAAAACATGCCCTGCTCGCCCGAAATCGGTCGCACCCATTATTTGGGAGAAGCAAAGTTACTTTACTATCCCCGACCCTCAATACGCACACCAAAGCCAATAGGCCTAAAGGCATTGGTAGAACTGTAACCCCCCCGCCCCCCTGCACACACACACACACACATTTCAGACAAATGTGTCCGTAAGACATGGTCCCCCCTCCCAATTCCCCATTCATACATCATGCTCCCTTCTCCCCAGACGTGAAACCTCATCCCCTCCTCCATGGAGGCCCCACCGAACCAACTTCACCGCCGCCCTCCTCTGCAATATACCAGAGACGCTGCCCGTTTGCTGTCGTGAACTAGGTCGTGTGCCTCTTACTCCGTGTTGCCAGAGCTGCCTCGACGAGCGCCGCGTGAACCGTACTGGATCCTATTCACCCCCGTCGTTGTGCATGGCACCGAAGCGGCTCCAACTTCGGATGCGTCCAGGGCCCCGGCGTTGCTTCCCCATAGCCGTCAACTGCCATGATATCTTTGCTTTCCTGTCACCGGTAGCCACAGCAACTGCGTCGGCCTCACCGACTCCGTAGCTAGAGTTGTGTGCTTCACCGGGCAGCAACATAGGTCGGACACTAAACTCAAATCACTTTATTTAGGCGTTAGTTGTCTGAATTTTTATTCTGGGCCAATCGATTGGCCATGGGAAGAAGCACCCCTCGAGGCGGCGGAGCTCCTAGGCTCCCGGTTGGCTGGTGTCTAACCTTAGGGTGCGGGGGCGCAAGTTCGCCGCGGAAGCAGTGCTTAGGTGGCTATCTTAGAGTTGCGTGGGATGAAGGTACTTCCGCCTGCCGCATCTAGATGATGGCGAGTGTTTGTTGATTAGTCGGGGGCAGCGCAACCACGGTATTGCGGTGGGGGGGAGCGGGGTTTTAGTCGGAGCTCTCGCGGCCAGGGACGGCGGAAGCAGGCTCCTCTGTCGGTGGTCGCTGGCTCTTCTAGGATGATTCTGAACAGTGTCAGCCAGGCGGCACAAGACGTCCATCAAGCCATCCGGCGTAGATCAGACAGTACCAAAATAAAATAAAATCGTGTGACCCCAATTTAGTTTTCAGTCAACATACGTGTGACCACTCTCGTACATTACTGTTGATCTCTTAGGGTATTTCTTTAGTTTAGAGGTATGGGTCATTCTTAACATTTTGCATTTTCTGCATCTTCAGCCACACCGTCCTCCTTTTCACCATAGCTGCTCCAACAAGGGAAGCATACACAGAAGGGAGGTATAGTCCCCACTCAACAGTTCCCTCCATCGAATGTGCGTGCCCGACATGGACAGCTACAACAACTGCAGGGCCATAGACAAGTCAACACATGAAGCTCACTCCTATGGATGGCACCCAGATAAGTTGTACCCTCATCTTACTTGTGTGCAACATGTATGCCTTTGTTATTCATCCAAGCATGTAAAATATATTATCACATTGCACTGTATATTCATGGTGATCTCTTAGGAGATTTGTTGAGGAGTTAACGTTGTTCCATAGTTCAGTTAAGAGACTTGTTATTTAGGTAACGTTGTTCCATAGTTATCATCCATCAGCCAATGTTATCCCATAGGCTGGTGATTATACCACATCTAGTATTACCTATGTTGTTCTTCAATACTTTTGTGTGCCATCTAGTTAATCGCGAGTAAAAAAAGATACATATTCTGTAGCTTTCCTCTGTGTTCTCCCTTTAGTTTTTGAGACTTGTTGCTGCTAGTTAAGTCCGGTCCTACTATTTATGTCGTCTCCTACAGGACTCATTACGTAAATCTAACTACTAGTTGTCTTCCATGCATGTCAGATATAATTTCACACACTGATATATCCACAAGAACGTCACGGAGCAATGTAACGGCCAACAAAACTTGACGTGAACGATACCCAATATGATGGAACATGTAAAGGCAGTTCTTCAGAAGACTTGCGGTCATGGGAAAACACAATCACCTATGGGGCCGTTGGCCACTTTGTGGTTCTATAAGGGGAAGGGCATGTTGGACAAAGATTGGAGGTCGCATGGGCAGCGCAGAAAAGGTGACACGGTGGTTTTTACCCAGGTGCAGGCCGCTGTGAAGCGTAAAACCCTACTCCTTCTTTGGTGGATTGGATGAGGGAGTGCGAGGAGCACGTAGCACTCTGGCCCAGCAAGGTGGCCTCGGGGAGAGTGACTACGCGCGTTTGAGTATACAAGGGTCTGAATCCTTTCTACACTCGCCTCAATCCTCCTTTTATAGTCCAAGGGGAATCCATTGTGGCGACATGATCACTGTTGGTTGATTAGATGGCCAACATTGTTATCATACCTAACTCTACAGACAGGATAGTGTGCATTAAATGTGCCTCTTAGAGTCACATCGTGTAGTAGCCCGGCAAGCCTTGCCGCGTGACTCTATTTGTCTCTTGTATTTCCTGCTTGACATGTTGCTAGACAGGTGTCATTTGGAGGAAAAATTCCTTCTGGGTGGCTGCCACGTGCTCGGTGGACGCCACTTAATCATCTGAGTGCTCGACACCGCGCGGATAAGTGACCTGAGTCTCCGTGCGGTGGTGTGATGGTGCTTTGGCGGGGTTACCCGCCCTTGGTATCCTGGCAAGCGTGCAGGGAGAGTTTTGAGATTTGCCTTGGCGCGGCCTCGTCCTGGTCGTGCTTGCCTGCCCGGCAAGGGAGGTTTTTTCTTGGTGATATCTTGTTCATTTTCCTTGTATTGGTCTTCTTTATCCGCCCTTTGATTTCACAAAGAGCTAAATCTTCAGCTTGGCCTTGTCCTTCCTTCTCAATCTTACCCTTGTGCATGTGTACAATCTGGGTAACATGCCAAGGTTTGTTGCACCGACAGAAGCCCTTGGGCCTAGATTGAACACGCTGGCGAGCATCGTCGGGGTAGGCCCTGTCCAATACACAGGTAGAGGTCTTGTGGTAGCTTGTTTCTGATATTTTCCCTGCTTCTTCATTAACGTGTGCTTGAAGGAGGACAGTTTCCATTTCTCCCGCTCGTTTTAAAATGCCAAACATGGTGGGAGCCACCTTGTTATGGCCCGTGCATGACTTTATTTCACGGGTCAGTAACCGCCATTTCACTTATCCCGTCGCACTTATTCCTTCCGCCATGTACGCCGCATGCATCACACGGGGTAGGTAACGGATGCGCGGACTGGCGCATGAGGGCGGTCGCCTTCTGGGTGAGGAGCCAGCCCCCGACCCAATCCTCTTATAAAAAGGGAGGCGAGCGAGGGGCTAACTCTCACACATCTTCTTCTTATCCTTCCTCATATGGCGATGGGAAGGGGGCGCACTTGTGCTTTTACTGGGATAGGATCTCCTTCCAGTTATCGTGCAAAGCACTAGGCGAGGAGTCACAGTCTTGTGCCCGGCGTGAGTATGAGAGGCTTTGAGTGGGGCGCGGGCGGCGCGGTCGCAGCGTCGGAGGCAGCGCCTCTAGCGCGCTCGTCGTCGGGCCGCTCACAGTTGCAACCTTGGTGAGGGGCCACACAGGCGACACCGCGCCGGGGTCAAAATTGGATATGGGGTGCGGCAGCCAACCATGGCATGTCCTCTCTTCGTCTGTGATGATGATGGAAGACCACGAGAGCAGCTTCCTGCCATATGAAGCAGGCCACGAGAGTGATTCGTTGTTGGTTGTGGTTGATCCCCTCCCCTGTGGCACTGCTTGTCTTACGCATGAGTGAAAACACATAGCCTATACATGCTTCTTCAAGGGAAGGTCTTCTTCTAGCTTCGAGTTGGTGGAGACAACCATGCTATATGTGGAGCCTTTCGCAGCAATTGGTATTTTCCCTAGCTGCTGCAACCAGGACTCAAACTATGGCGGGCATGCTTCTCCAAGCAACATCAACGAGGAGGGTGGCAGTAACCCACGACGCATCAAGAGCGGTGGTGACTGCTCCAAAGTGAAGTGATTGCCCAAAACACCATCATCATAGGCTGGGCTTCGACAGCACCACCATTCGCAACTACCCTCTGGTTTCTTCCTCCCAGCCCAGGAATTCTTCCCTTCTAATCCCGTGGAGGCGCCCCAGCCAAGCTTCCCGCTTCTTCGTCTCCCCCTGCGACCCCTATGAGGAGGAAGACAAGACGAAGGCATCATGCGGCGCTTATCTCTTTTCAATCCTATAATATGTAGGCATCTGCCAAATTTTAGTTTCAAATATGTAACCTCTTCTATCTATGTTTGCGTTATATAAGAGGTGTACTCATTTATCAGCGTTTAATGAAAAGAAAAACAACCTTGTCGGGCGCTTGTGCATGAATGTTATACATGCACAGGGAAAATGCCTCTTTACTTTCAAGTAAACAAGCGTCTTCCCGGCAAGTTTCCTTGTCGGCACCTTCCGTTAGTTGCCGTAGGGCTTCGCCTGGAGGGCACAACGTCACGGAAGGAAACCAGCCACTTGTCGAACCTCTTCCAGTAGATGCAACTACGACCACCTCGAACGAAACGTTGTTCGAACCGTAAAACGAGATCACAAATGACGTGCGGATGATGGGGTCTTCCAAAAGTGCACAAGTTTTTTCTTACAGAAACACAAATGAACATAAAAGAGATGGAACTTATCTGCGTTGCATGCCGGGGCTCAATTTGTAAATTTTTTCCATTTCTTCTTTTTGGAACGAGGTCCGCGGCAAGAAACCTGTAGTTAGTCTAGAAGGTAGCACACTAGCATATGCCCCTAGTCTATATGCTCATGATATTCTTGTTCAAAGCTATGCATGCATGCAGCTTTTGCGACACCAGTGCTTCGTTTATTTCTGCTGCTCAGGGTCTGCGCCTGGCTTTGGACAAAGGGTTACATGCAGCATCGGCAAAGCTTGTACAATAGGGTGGCTGCCGAGGCAGGGCCCGACAGCCACGCCTTATGGGTAGAACTTAAGAAGATGCTCAATGTTCCATGAGTGTTACAATTGAATGCCATCTCCAATATCTAGATGGACTGTGCTAGGTTTGGTGACTCGTACTACCCGGTAAGGGCCTTCCCATTTCGGCGTCAGCTTGTTTGTACCCTTGGCAGACTGAACACGCCTAAGCACAAGGTCGCCTTCCTCAAGACTCCGGGCATGGAACCTGCGGCTGTGATAGAGACACATGGCTTGCTGGTATCATGCAGCACGCACATCAGCACAGAGATGGTTTTCCTCAAGTAGCACAATGTCGTCATGCCGGTGCTGTTCTTGCGCTACTTGATCGTAGTCAAGTACTCGAGGAGACCCGTATATGAGTTCCGTGGGGAGCACTTGTTCTGCCCCATAAACTAGCGAGAAGGGAGTCTCAGCGGTGGCTCGATTTGGTGTCATACGGAGGGACCAGAGAACCACCAGCAGCTCATCGATCCATCATCTGCTGCACTTCTATAGCTTATCAATGTTCTTGTCTTGCATCCTCCCGGCACTTCAGTGTTTGCCCTGTTAGCATGTCCATTGCTCCTGGGATAAGGAACAAAGGGGAATGAGATCTTGCTTCTAAGGCATGAACATATTACATGAAGGTGCGGCTTGTGAACTGGGTGCCATTGTTAGTGATGAGTCTGGCGGGTACTCCGAAATGGCACACCAATCCTTTCAAGAACTTGATAGTTTACAGGGCGGTCACCTTTCTCACGTGCTCCACTTCTGGCCACTTTGAAAACTTGTCAATGGTGGTGTACAAGTATTTAAAGCCAAGCACGGGGGAAGGGGCCGAAGATATCAAGCTCCCAGACCAAAAACGGCCATGACAAAGGGACCATTTGGAGTGTTTGAGTAGGCTGATGGATATTCTTGGAGTAGAATTGGCAGGTTTCATATCTGATTACTAGCTCTGTTGCATCTTGGAGGGCCATGGGCCAATAGAAACCTTGCCAGAAAGCTTTTCCAACAAAGGCTCTTGAACCAATATGAGAGCCGCACACGCCTTGATGTATCTCTGCTAGTAGTTCTTTTCCTTCTTCCCGACAAATGCACTTCAATTTGAAACAGTTGGGACATCTTCTATGTAGAGTGTTATCGATGAATTGATACATACTGGCCCTCCGGGCAACTCTTTCAACTTCTTCCTGCTCTTTGGGAAGTTCTCTAGTTTGGAGATAGTGGACAATGTGTTGGGCCCAAGTCGGAGCCTGGGGCTCGGCAACTAAGACCGACGTCACCTCCTCACGCGTTAGAGAGCTCACCACGATTGCAAAGACCTGAGGTCCTGTGGAAGAGTGTTGCTCGCCATGCGGGGTGGATTTTTTCCCGACAACCTCCTTATGGGAGGCCTGTGAACGCACTATGGGTGAAGGCTTGCTAAAGTCCAGCTTCCTTCTCTTCTTGGCCATTCTTAATAGGGATACAAAAGGCTGAGTCAGATGGAGGACAAAAGTTCCTGGTTCCAAAGGAAGCTTTTGCGCGACACACGTTAAAAGTTAATTAGCAGTGTTGTACTTCGCACGTGGTACGTGCTTTGTTTGTAATCCATCAAAATGTTCCTCCAGCTTTCTCACTTCTTCAACGTATGCTTCCATCAATGGGCTCTGGTAATCCTTGCTGACTTGCCTCACAATGAGCTATGAATCTCTGTGAATGATCAGCTTCTTGATTCCCAACTCAATTGTGATCCCGAGCTCAGCAAGGAGCCCCTCATACTCTGAAGTGTTGTTGGTAGCTCTCTCACGATGGAAGTGCATCCGGATGACGTACTTTAGTAGCTCTATGGTGGGTGCGATGAAGAGCACGCCAACCCCGCACCCTGAAGGGAGAATGCTCCATCAAAGTACATGATCCAATCCTGAGGCGCTTCCTTTCCGGGGTGACTATTTCCGGCATCTCCTCATATGGAGTTGGTGTCCATTCCGCAGTGCCCACTCAACTATCATGCCGGTAGCTTCAGGGTTCCTCAATATGCATTGCAGAGGAAAACAGGTGACAAATGTGATCTCGTGGGCATATAAGTAGTGATGCAGCTTCCTCAAGGCCATGATAAGGCCGAAGATTAATTTCTGCGCCCTAAATTACCTTGATCTTTCTCCCTACAATAGAGAGCTGACATAGTACACTGGTCACTGCATCACCTTCTTCCTGGCCATGGTTTTGGAGTTACCTTCATTAGCCTGCCCTTTTTCTTCTTGGTCTGCGCTTGACCTTGCCGTGGTTGTTTCACTTCCTTCCTCCGGCAAGACATTATTTGCGGGTGCTTCTCCCTCTACTTCCTGTTGTGCCACTAGGGCTGCACTAACCACTTGATTGGTCGCTGCTAGATATAGCAGCAATGACTATTGTGGTTTAGGAGCAACCAAGGTAGGAACAGAGGATAAGAAGGTCTTCAAGTCTCGCATCATTGCTTCTACTTCCAGGGTCAACTTCATGGGCCCTGTCTTCTTCAAAATTTTGAAGAACTGCATGGCCCTCTAGGCCGACTTGGAGATAAACGTGCTCAGCGCGGTAATGCATCCAGTTAAATGACTTATATTCTTTACTGACCTTGGTGCTTGAATCTGCTTGATTACTCTGATCTTGTCGGGGTTGGCTTCTATTCGTCGATGAGACAAAAAGAAATTCAGAAGCTTGGAAGAGGGCATGCCAAACATGCACTTCTCTGTATTAAGCTTCAGGTTGATCTTGTGCAGAGTTGCAAAGGTCTCTTCCAGGTCTTGAATTAGTGTTGATCTGTCCTTGGTCTTGACCACAATATCATCCATGTAAGCTTGAATATTCCTGTGAAGTTGAGGCTCAAAACCAATCTGGAGGGTTCTGGCAAAGGTAGATCTAGCGCTCTTTAACCCAAATGGCATTCCTACAAAGCAGTACATGCCACATGAGGTTATGAACGCAGTCTTCTCCTCGTCTTCCTTGGACATGAATATCTGGTTGTATTTGGAGTAGGCATCCATGAAGGAAAGCAGGTCGAGTGCGGACGTGGAATCCACAATCTAATCCATGTGCGGCAAGGGGGAGGGGTCTATCGAGAATGCTTTGTTTAGATCAGTGAAATCTATGCAAAGCCTCCATTTCACATTCGCCTTGCGCACCACCACTGGATTTGCCAACTATGTTGGATGCAACACGCCTTTGACCAAACCAATACCTTCAAGTTTCTTGATCTCTTCGCCAATGAACTGTTGCAGCTCCAAATCTTTCTTCTGAACCTTCTTCTTAACGGGCCGGGCATGGGGACAGACAGCAAGGTGGTGCTCGATTACCTCCCTGTGAACATTGGGGATGTCAGATGACTGCCAAGAAAACACATCGATGTTCACCATCAGCGCCAGCCAACCCTGTCGGGACCCTCTTCAGAGCAGGTGCGCTTTCCTATTTGTCATCAAGGGTGGAGCTGATGGTGAACGTCCTCTAGGACCCGCCGCTGATCCTAGTGAGCTCGAGGATCAGACAAAGCCATCAAGTTTTTGGTTGCGCGGTCCCAGCTGCACCCCTTGTGTTGGCGCCCGTGGAGGGGACTACACCATCGGGGCAACCCCTCCAACGCAGACAGCAGTTTGGGCCGTTGCTATCGTTTGCGGTTGCTGTGGTGGCCCCCTCGCTGTGATCTACCACTTTAGCAAAACCAATCAAATTCTGCATGGTGGCTCTTCGTTCATCCATTTGGTTGGTCACTGGCGGTCATCTTAGCAGGAGCTGGGCTTGTGCCATAGCTCACGAAGTTGTTTGGCATTGACGACGATGCAGAATGCGACGTCGCTCGTGTTTTGGCAGCTCCAACGTTGGTGGCGTCACCGTGTTCCCGTCATTGTGAGCCAACCACCGTGGTGTCGCGACAACGGGCAGAATGAGCTTGCGGTTTGATATCCCCATTTGGTAGCAGACTTGGTCACCCTGCTCTGGGGGAGATGCGCGTCCTGCGGCTATACTCATGATGGGCGCAGTGGGGAGGTCGCGGCTCGCACAAAAGCAGGCGTTTTCGCTGTGACCGTGTCCTCTAGCGTAGTGAGGATGCTGAGATTGCATCTGTTTGCCTGCGCCTTGCGGAGCACGGACATCAGGATGCTGCTGATGTTGTCCTCCTCCAGCATCCTCCAACACCACTTCATCCGTAGTGGAGACAATGACAGTGCCGCCTGCGTCGGACACGTCCCCCACGACCCAAGTGTTCGCCAGCGCCGTCGCATCACCCGTGGCATTGGCGGCTGCATGCGAAGGACCTTTGAACTGGAAGGCTCTGCAGCCATGCATGATTTCTTCTTGGGCACCATTGATATTGGAGCGGTGGACGAAGAAGACGATGATGAAGATTGACGCCCAGCTTTGAACCTCAGATTTGTGCAAGCGCTTCCCCCTACCTCGAGCGCCAAAGATGTCGTGGGAAAACACAATCACCTATGGGGCCGTCGGCCCCTTTGTGGTTCGGTAAGGGCAAGGGCATGTTGCACAAAGAGCAAAGGTCGCAGGGGCAACACAGAAATGGTGGCACGGTGGTTTTTACCTCGGTTCGGGCCACTGCGAAGCGTAAAACCCTACTCCTACTTTGGTGGATTGGATGACGGAGTGTGAGGAGCACGCAACGCTCTGGCCCGGCAACGTCGCCTCGGGGAGAGCGACTACGCGCGAATAAGTATACAAGGGTCTGAATCCGTTCTAAGCTCGTCTCGGTCCTCCTTTTATAGTCCTAGGGGAATCCACACTCGCGACATGATCACTATTGGTTGAATCGATGGCCAATAGTGCTATCATACCTAATTCTGCAGACATGACCAAGTGGATTAAATGCACCGCTTAGTGTCATGTCGTTTAGTATCCCGGCAAGCCTTGCCGCATAACTCTATCTGTATCCTGCCTTGCCTCCTTGACATGTCGCTAGATGGGTGTCATTTGGAGGAAAAATGCCTTCTGGGTGGCTACCACGTGCTCGGTGGATGCTGATACGTCTCCAATGTATATACATTTCCTAACGCATTTCCTCTTGTTTTGGACTCTAATTTGCGTGATTTGAATGAAACTAACCCCGCTGACGCTGTTTTTAGCAGAACTACCATGATGTTGTTTTTGTGAAGAAATAAAATTTCTCGGAATGGAACGAAATTTTGCAAGGATTTTTTATATAACAAAACAAAAATACTGGTGCCAAGAACCACCGGAGGGGGGCACCTGGGTGGGCACAACCCACCAGGGAGTGCCCCCCTCCTGGCGCGCCCATGTGGGTTGTCCCCACCTTGTGGCCCCACCGACGTCATCCCTGATACTACATATTCACATTTACGAAGAAAAAATTAGGGAGAAAGAATTATCACGATCCACCAGACGGAGCCACTGCCACCTCCTGTTCTTTATCGGGAGGCGAGATCTAGAGTCCATTTGGGTCTCCGGAGAGGGGTATCTTTGTTCTTCGTCATCACCAACCCTTCTCCATCACTAATTCCATGATGCTCCCCACCGGAAGTGAGTAATTCCTTCATAGGCTCGCTGTTTGATGAGGAGTTGGATGAGATTGATCATGTGATCTAGTTAGTTTTGTTAGGGCCGATCCCTAGTATCCACTATGTTTTGAGATTGATGTTGCTATTACTTTGCCATGCTTAATGCTTGTCCCTTTGGGCCCGGGTGCCATGATTTCAGACTTGGACCGTTTATGTTATCACCATTATATTCATGTTCTAGATCCAATCTTGCAAGTTAAAGTCACCTACTACGTGTTATGATCCGGCAGCCCCGGAGTGACAATAGCCGAGACAGTCCCGGTGATGACCGTAGTTTGAGGAGTTCATGTATTCACCGTGTGTTAATGCTTTGTTCTAGTTCTCTATTAAAAGGAGGCCTTAATATCCCTTAGATTCCAATATGGACACCGCTGCCACGGGAGGGTAGGAGAAAAGATGGCATGCAAGTTCTTTCCATAAGCACGTATGACTATTTACGGAATACATGCCTTCATTATATTTATGAACTAGACATAGTGCCCCATCGCTCTAGGTTATGACTGTCACATGATGAATATCATCCAGCAATTTAACGATCCAATGCCTACAAATTTATCCTATATTATTTTTGCTAAGTTACTACTGCTATCGTTGTTGCTGCACTTGTTACAAAACTATTTCTATCATCGTTACCGCTACTATTGCTGCTACCACTACTATCAAAACTATCATATTATTGTGCTACTGATCACTTTGCTGCAGATAATTAATTTCCAGGTGTGATTGAATTGAAAACTCAGCTGCTAATACTTACAAATATTCTTTGGCTCCCCTTCTGTCGAATCTATAAATTTGGGTTGAATACTCTACCCTCAAAAACTTTTCCGATCCCCTATACTTGTGGGTTATCAAGACCTTTTTTCTGGCGCCGTTGCCGGGGAGCATAGCTAGATTTTTTGAGTCACTTGGGATTAGTATCAATTTATCACTATGAAGAATCTGAAGGATGCTAAGACTAATATTTTTCCCTCTAATACGAGGGGAGGTAAGGAACTGTCATCTAGTTCTGCTTTAGATTCATCTTCTGTTATAAGTAAACTTGCAACACCACCACATGCTATTAATCCTGATATATCGCAAGATATTGATGATGCTACTTCTTTGCTATGAATGATACTTATCATGATGCTAGTACCTTGAATTATGATGATGTGCCACTTGGTGAATTTCTTGATGAATAAATTACTAGAGTAAGACAACATGATGTTGTTGAATCTCATGATGATCTTGAAACTGGAAATTTTGAAACACATGCTAGAACTAGCCTTGCTAGATATGAATTGCCTAAGGTACCTGATGGTTATGTTATGAATGAGGAAACAACTAGAGACATTCTTGCTTGTAAGGATAGAGATGATCTAGAGAAATTATAAAAGTCTCTAAATGCTATAATGAAATGTGATCCTAAGTTTGCTACCTCACCTATCTTTACTGATGATAAGGATTACTAATTCTCTATCGACCCAGAGTTAATCACTTTGGTTGAATCTGATCCTTTCCATGGTTGTGAAACCGAAACTAATGTGGCACATCTCACTAAGTAGAATGACATAGCCACCCTTTTTACTCATGATGAGAAAACTCATTCCTACTATATTCTCAAATTATTTATGTTCTCATTAAAAGGTGATGCTAAAGCTTTGTACAATACTCTTGCTCCTGGTTTTGTGCGTAGTCACAAGGATATGATTTATTACTTCTCTGAAAAATATTTTCCTGCTCATAAGAAACAAGCTGCCTTACAGGAAATATTTAACTTTGTGCAAACTAAAGAAGTGAGTCTCCCATAAGCTTGGGGGATGCTTTGCGAGTTACTTAATGCTTTGCCAAATCATCCTCTTAAGAAAAAATGAAATACTTGATATCTTCTATGATGGACTAACCGATGCTTCCAGGGACTTCCTAGATAGTTGTGCTGGTTGTGTTTTGAGGCAACGAACTATTGGACAAGTTGAAGAGAATAACATATTGAGAAGTTATGATGAATGGACTCTTCCAGAACCACTGCATGAACCCACTCCAAAGAAGAGGGGTATATTATATCTTAGTCCTGAAGATATGCAAGAGGCAAAGAAATACATGAAGGAAAAAGGTATTAAAGCTGAGGATGTTAAAAATTCACCTCCCATTGAGGAAATACTTGGGCTTAATGCACCATCACTGCCTTAGGTGGTAGAGGTAAATTCTCTAATGAAATTCAGTGATAGTGACAATCCTCACAATATGCACCCTAGTCAATGCCTTTATGAGTTTGAAAATTATATTTAAACAAGATCACTTCAATACAAATGTTATGAAACAATTGGAATACAATTCTGATATGATTGCTCACTTGAGTGACTTGTTATTTAGAATCTCAAATGATGTTAGAGGTGTGGGAAAGGATGCTTCTATGGTACAAACCCAGTTAGAACAAGTTGCTAAATCACAAAAATAATTACTTGATGAAATGAATAGCAGCATAAATGACTTTGCTGTTAGAGTTGCTACTAGAGAAGGAAAGATGACTCAGGAACCACTTTATCCCGAGGGATACCCAAAAATAATTGAACAAGGTTCACAAAGAAACAACACCATTCGACCTAGTCCTTCTAGAAAAATAAATAAAAATAAAATTGATAGGACTTTGGATGCTACTAGTTAACATGAAGTAGAAAAACCTCCTGATAATGATAATGATGTTTCTATCTCTGATGCTGAAACTCAATCTGGTAATGAACATTCACCTAGTGATAATGAAAAAGACAATGCTAAGGTTCGTGAATATACTCAACCAAACAATGAAAAGGAACCAGATAATGATGTTGAGTTAGAACCACTAGTTGATCTTGATAACCCACAACATAAGAATAAGAGATATGATAAAGGAGACTTTGTTGCTAGGAAACACTGTAAGGAAAGAGAACCGGCGGCAACGAGAATCGTCCGGGTGCTGACAGATGGCTCTCCTCCTCCTCCACCTCTCCTCCCCCTCCCACCTTCCACCCTTCCACCTAACCACCACCAAAAATGGCGGCCTCTAGTTCTAGGAATCATGGATGGTCTTTTGCATTGGGACTTTGCTCTGGGCCTTGCTATTGCAGATCAGGTGAGGCACATGTTTGGCTCGACGTTCCATTTTTCTCCTTCTGAAGGCTCCAAGGAAATCTTTCTGGTGGTCACGTTCTCTTCAACATCCTTTCCTCTCTCGGTTGAGTCTGTTGGTATTGCTTTGCATTGATGTCTTGGGGGTTTAGGTTCTGGTTTCAACGTTGCTAAGATCAAGGATCGATCATTCCGATTTTCTGTTGCAAGCAACAAAGTTGGAAATTTCATCTATGGTTTGAAAGATCGAGTTTGGCCGGACATTGTTTGTCATTTCCATCTCTTTAATGGCCGGTATGCTAGAGCTCCTGCCTCTGCCTCTTCCTGGCATGCAGATCATGAAATATTGGATATTTCCTCTCGGTCTCCTATTGCGATCAAGACCAACCTACGATCTACCACACCGGTCACTGCCTCAGAATCCAGGTCTGCTCAGGTGCTTAGCAAGTTCAATATTGGTCCAATTGACAAGATGGATTTTTCGAACAAGAATTCTAACGAAGCTTCAACTTCCCATTGGATGGTTCATCATTTTAATATTGTTGAGGATCCTGTGATTTAGCCTAGTAAGAATTTTGCTACATTACATGCATTGGGTTCAAATATTCAGTTAATGCAGCATTTCCTCAAACAAGATAAATTGGTGAATAATCATACCACGGATTTTATTCACCTGGGCAGCTTTAAATTTTCACTTCACGCCCAATACCCACCTTTGCCCCAATGTTTTCTATCCTCTGCGTTCAAATCTGCGCCACCGCATAATTTCTGGCCTCCAACGCTCTACAATCAGCACAAGGCCGATCTGGGCTAAGCACACAAATCCTTGGAGGACATTTCGGAGCTAGACACTCACTGGGTCTCGCTTTGCTCTAAGTGTCTGCAATGGGGGCACAAAAAATATGGTTGTCATTCACGCCTAATATGTATTAAATGCTCCGTGCCTGACCACAAGGCAATTAATTGCCCTAAACCTCTTTCATCGACGCAATCTTTTGACCATGTTGGAGCTATCCAGGGGAATCAAATCACCCCCCATGCCAATTCCGCAGATCTGACCTCCCTTCCCATCAAACAGAGAAACAGACGCACCCTTAGATGCCAATCATGTGGCTTTTACGGTCACATGGCTCGGCAATGTTTCCAATGATTGAAAGCGCAAAAATGGAAGTGGATTCCGAAATCAGCTCGGCCTACCGATTCTACCCCTCACGCTCTGCCTTCCACCTCGATTGCCCAAATGCCTCACCCTAGTCTATAGCCCACCTCCCCTGTCGCCAATGCCATTACTCTGCATCGCTCGCCATTGACACCTCCACCCACTCCGCTCTCCACCATGGCAAACTACCCTCTCATCCCCATCCCCTTCCTATCGCCTGGTTTTGTAGTGGAGCTAGGACCTGTTGACTGCTTGGTAAGGTCTGGGATGGTGGTTGGCCCGATTGCGCCTCTGAACCACGACTACTTGGCAATTGCGGAGGCAAGCGCCTCCGTTCCTCTGCATCGACGGGATACCATTCGGACTGCGATCGAAGGTTTGCTGCATGAAGCCCATCTCTTTACCACTGAAGCTAGTGATCATCCACTTGGTATTTGGATTTTTGGTTTTGCAAACTCGTTCTTGAGGGACACGGCTGTCAACACTCCGCTAGAACTAGAGGATGAAGATCTTCTTATCACCTTTGTGCCTCATAATGAGGCACTCAACAGGCGCATGACCTCCTTTGGTCCAGAAATTTGGCTGATGTTCTTCGGTTTCCCCTACGATTACCAAAAGGATTACTACATCACTAAGGCTCTAGGGGGATATGGTTCTCTGGTTTCGTGGTACAATCCACACCAAGATAGGAGGTCTATGCTGATCAAAGCACGTGTGATTCGTCTGAACTTAGTGCCCAAAAGTTTCATTGTTTGGTAGCATGGAGGTGCTAGGGACTATTGGACTGTTCAGGTAATAATCTTAAGAAGCAATTACTGGACCAGTTTTCTCCCTGAAGTGTTGCCAACTAATGAGGAACCACCCCCTGATGGCAATCATCATCCACAGTTCGGACCTGAACCTACTGCTGAGCAGCTATATCAACAACAGGTTCACAATTGGTTAGTGCAAATTGCTGCTCCCCCAACCAACCTGCTCATAACAATGGTGATGCTCCAAACCAAGGGTGGGGGTGCTTGGCCAAAACCACCAGCTCCTCCTATGCCACCTCATCTCATGAATTACCAAGCTTGGCTTGCTCCCCAGGGACTTACTGTTATGCATGGAGTTGTTCCTGAAAATAATGTCACCGACAATCCTCTGCAAGCCTGGCATGAGGTTGTTACTTCTTCTGAAGATACTTCTTCCACTAAATCAGACTTGATCATTATACCTGCTGCTTCTCAAGGGAACACTATTTCTGCACATCTCAATATGCGGTTCATAATGCAGTTGAGGTGGCACTATCTCTGTGGAAATCCATGACCAAGGTATGCATTTTGGCTTATCTGCTCAAGGTGATTCTCTCCTAGAAATTCTTATATCCAATCCCATACCCCGACACTAGCTCAACACTATACTTTTCCATGTTGTTCGTCCTCTGCTTGCTACGAGGGGGCCATGGGAAACTGGCTATGGGTTTAGGCAGGATGTTCTGCACCTTGATGTTTGGGTGGCTGCTAGCCCTACGGGTTTTCAATTCACACAACACAATTTGCTTGCTCCTGTCACTAACTCTAGTGTGATAATTGCAGAGATATCTGACAGCCTGCCCAACTCTGATGCGGATAACCAGTTCAACATTGGACATATCTTGGGTTGCGATCACTGAAATTGCTGAAGTTTCTGATATTCCTCATGACAATGCTGAATCTATCAATATGAGGATTGATAATGACACTGACTCCTCTTTGACTAACTTTGATGCTTATAATTCTGAAAATCAGACCGGTTTGCTTCAGATTGCGACAGGTGCAATATCTGAACCCACTCTCACAACTATTGGATATTCAGCTCGCAAATGCAAAGGGTGAGTGCCAGCTCCAGTCGACACCTCAACTCTTCGTCGCAGCAACCGTTCCAATAAATATGATGGCTTCCATACCAATTCTATCTCTTAAGTTAAATCCACAAAATCCAAAGTGAAGCCGCGTGTTGTGCCCTCTGCTGATTCCATGGACTCGGCAATTGATCCCTCCTTGCAGATGATGAATGAGGAAATCCACCCGCCAACTACAATCGCCACTATGCAAGCTATTGGCACCCAGCTGTGTGCCATTCCGGAGGAGGAGCTGACTATTGCTGCCCTCACTGAAGAACCGACGGGCACATCTTCCACGGCCTAAGCTCGGTTGCTTTCTTTATTTCCTCGCTTAATGCTAATTTTGCAATCGTGTAATGTTCTATGTTAGAATATTCGTGGTCTTAATTCAAGAAAAAAACACTTAGCCCTTTATAATGCTATCCAGTCTAGTGGGTGTGCGATTATCTGTCTACAAGAAACTAAAATGGCGACGTTTGATGCTAGTACTCTCAAGTCGCTCTGCCCTAAACGCTTTGATAGATACGCGTATATCCCATCTGTTGGTGCATTAGGGGGACTTGTCATGATCTGGAATAGTGCTCTTTTCGCTGGTACGGTCACTATTGAGGAACAATTTGCATTAGGCATCAATTTCACTTCCACCCAAAATGCTCATAACTAGACTTTGGTTAATATTTACGTCCCGTGTCAAGGGGACTAGTGTAATGCATACACTCAATGGTTATTCGACTTCTCCATCCCTTCTTCTGAAGATTGGCTTCTTCTGGGCGACTTCAACTACATTCGCTCGCATGACAATCGTAATTTGCTAGGGGGGAACACACAGGATATGTTTACCTTCAACGATTTCATCCACGAGCAAGAATTAACTGAACTTCCTATTAAAGGTCGAGCTTTCACTTGGTCTAACATGCAACTTAATCCTCTGCTCGAACAATTAGATTGGTTCTTCACCTCTCTCAATTGGACTACATCCTTACCAATCACTATGGTAAACCCCTTGGGTGCCCAGTCTCTGACCATATACCCTATTATGTGGTAATCCAATCAAATATCCCCAGAGCAGAATTTTCAGATTTCAATCCTATTGGATTGCTCACCCAAGTTTCCTGACTGTCGTTGAGGAAGCTTGGAATAAGACTCTTAAATTTGGCAAAGATAAAAATGCGGCATCTAACCTCTCTCAAAAACTGAAAGTTGTACGATATGCCTTAACTCACTTGAGCAAAAAGATTTCCTGCCTCAAGATTTCCATTGACAATTCAAAATTGGCCCTGCTCGAGCTTGATGGAATTGAAGAGCGTCGCACCCTCTCGGTTCCTGAACGTAACTTCAGAAACATCCTCAAAAAGCACCTCCTTTGATTACTTAACTATTAAAAAGTATACTGGAAGTAGAGATGCATAATCCGTTGGATCAAGTTTGGAGACGAAAACTCAAAATTCTTTCAATCGGTAGCCACTGAAATATTCAGAAGAAACTGCATTGCCACCTTAAAATCTGACCAAGGGATCATTGTGGAGGACCATGCTGACAAGGAGTCTATTCTGTTTCAAGCCTTTAAACAAAGACTGGTTACGTGCTCGGAACCAAACATGAAGTTTAATCACTCATCTTTAGTCAGACAGCAAGTTGATTTTGATAGCCTTACTACCCCATTCACACACGATGAGATTGATGTTGTGGTCAAGGATATGCCCCCAGATAGAGCACCAGGCCCTGATGGCTTCAATGGTGCCTTCTTGAAAGCGTGCTGGCCAATCATTCAAAACGATTTTTACAATCTGTGCAATGAATTTCATAGAGGGGATTTGAATCTTGAATGTTTAAACTATGGCTATATTACCCTGATACCAAAGAACTCCTCACAAGAGTCAGTCAATGACTTTCGCCCGATCAGTTTGTTAAATTGATGCCTTAAATTGGTCACAAAACTGCTGGCCAATCGTCTCCAAAAATCCATTTTGTAAATAGTTCACCGCAACCAGTATGGATTCTTATGTGGACGATCCATACATGATTGTCTGGCGTGGGTTTCGAATACATACACCAATGTCAATCATCACAAAAGGAGGTAAGTTTGCTGAAATTAGATTTTGCCAAAGCCTTTGACACTATCCAACATTCTCCAATGTTGCACATTATGAAAAAAGTGGGTTTCAATGACAAATGGCTTCAGTGGATCCAATGCATCTTCACTTTTGGTAAATCCTCTGTCTTGGTCAATGGTACTCCAGGGAAATCTTTCTAGTGCAAATGCGGTGTAAGACAAGGTGACCCTCTGTCACCCGTCATCTTTGTCATTGTCGCGGATCTGCTCCAGTCTATAATTAATGATGCCCTTCGAAATAATATCCTGGAACTCCCTATCCGACGCAACACTAATGGATACTACTCTGTTATCCAGTATGCGGATGACACGATCATCATCATGCCCGCGTGCACCCGCCAAACTGCCAAGATTAAGGAGATCGTTGTAGATTTTCTCACGTCCATCATACTCAAGATCAATTTTCATAAATCTATGATAGTTCCGATCAACACGCCACCTGATAAATGCAAAGAGATGCCTGACCTCCTAGGTTGCACTGTGGGATCCATGTCATTCACATACCTTGGCCTCCCTTTAGGCACCACTCGGCCATCGGTCCAAGATTTGTCTCCTCTTGTCTGCAAAGTGGAAATAAACATCACGACTGCTATGTCTTTAATGTCGTATGCAAGGAAGCCCTGTCTCATGAACTCGATGATCACATCGCTTATAATGTTCACAATGGGCATCATTCGTCTCCCACCAAAGATTGTAGCTCAACTTGACAAGAATAGACGCCACTGCCTCTGGCAAAAATGGACCGAGGATGGTGTTAAGAGCAATTCTCTTGCTGCTTGGAATATGGTATGCAGGCCCAAGAAGAATGGAGGTCTGGGTGTCATCAACCACAAAATACAGAATGATGCCTTGCTCCTCAAATTTCTCCACAAGTTCTACAATAGGCAGATATCCCCTGGGTCCAACTAATCTGGGATTCTTACTACGGTGACACTATTCCACATGCTCATGAATCCTGCGGTTCCTTCTCGTGGAAATATTTAATCCACCTAATGCCCACATATCATGGTGTGACATGCATCAATATTGGAAGTGGATCTTCTGCCTTGTTCTGGAAAGATAACTGGAATCATTCCATCTATGATGAAACATGTCCAAGGGCTACTCTTATGCCATTTCTGAAGACGTCTCAGTCGAAGATCTTCTGACATCCATAGATCCGCATGAAACCTTTCACCTTCCACTCTCAATACAAGCCTGTGATGAACTGCGCTCCATTCAAGCTGAGGTGACCGGGGTCACACTTGTGGTTGAGCGTGACACTTGGCAATGTGTGTAGGGAGACACTAACTTCAGAACATCCTCGTACTACAAGTTTTACTTTAGAGATGTGATTGCCCATGAAGCATTCAGTTGGTTATGGAAGGCAAAAATCATTCCCGAGATCAAGACCTTTGGATGGATCCTCCTTGTTGACAGTCTCAACACTGGAAATATGCTCAAGAGGAGACACTACAACGTTGGGAACAACTTTGATTGCCTCCCGTGTGGCCAACATGTAGAAGAAATGGTGGAACACCTATTTTTTCATTGCACTTTCAGTCAGGAGTATTGGAGATCTCTGGGCTTCACCTGGCCCATGCAGAATGATAGACTCGCTATGATCAAGCACCAAAAAACGACGCAGCCCCGAAAGATGTTGATGGACATCTTCCTGAGGTCGGCTTGGAGTTTATGGAAGGAGCGCAACAACCACCACTTCAGGAAGATCAAGCCTTCTGTGGCAGCCTGGAAACTGAGATTCAAGTTGGAATTTTCCAGCCTTAGACATAGATTGAAACCCTCCAAAGAGCATATTATTACTGCACTACTAGACACCATACAATAGCTGCTTGCTGCCTCCTGGTAGCCATATTTGGTCACCCAACCACCCTCTGTATGTAACAAACCATGTAATTGTACCCCACTGTTTTGGTAATATATATGAAGTAGGAATCTTTCCTACTGTCTTCATAGTCAAAAAAAGGAAAGAGAACCGTTAGTTCAAAAACCTATGCCTTTTCCAGCCCAGCCAACTAAAAAGAAAGATGATGAACAATTTGAATGCATTGTTGAAATGCTGAGGCCAGTCTTTTTGCGTACTTGCTTGACTGATATCTTGAAAATGCCTCCTTATGCAAAGTAAGTGAAAGACATTATCACCAATAAGAGAAAAATATCGGAAGCTGAAATCTCCACCACGCTTGCTAATTATCCTTTTAAGGATGGAGTACCTAAAAAACTTGGAGACCCCGGAATACCAACTATACCTTGCTCCATCAAAAAGAATTATGTGAAAACTACTTTGTGTGACTTAGAAGCTAGTGTTAGTGTTATGCCTTTCTCTTTATATAAAGAACTTGATTTGAATAAACTTAAACCTACTAAAATATCCTTGCAAATGGCTGACAAATCAACTACCATACCTATCGGTATCTGTGAAGATGTGCCCACTGTTCTTGGTAATGTTACTATTTTGACTGACTTTGTTATACTTGAGATGCCCAAGGACGAGAACATGTGTATTATCCTTGGTAGACCCTTCTTGAATACTGTAGGGGCAGTTATTGATTGCAATAAAAGCAAGGTCACTTTTCATATCAATGGTAATGAGCATACGATGCACTTTCCGAAGAAACAATTCCAAATGAATGGTGTTAATGTTATTGAAAAATCCCCGACAATCACTAGTGGAAGTTTTCAAATACCTCTACCTACTGTTACAAAGAATTATGGAATGCTTATTGTTGGGACATTCATATCCCCGTTGAGGTAATTTAGTGATTTACAAAAGTTCTTCGGTTTCATGCTAATCGAAAGTGGTTGTTAATAAGACTTGATCAAACTTATTAATAAATAGTTTTTGCGAGGTATGAAGTTGATGAAATTAGTAAACACTACCTTCTGCCCCTATGTTTTATTTTCTTTTTCTACTAGTCAAATAAAATAAATGCCATGTTTTGTATGTTTTCTGAATTTCCCGTGTGAGGGAGTCCTCGATTGAGGGGTCCTCGGGTGGCCGGATTACTTTTGGTGGGCCGGACTAGTGGGCCGTGAAGATCATTGCTAAAGGTCGTCTCTCGTATCCGGTTAGGACTTCTGTATTCGTATAATGGCAGGTTTTAGGTTCGGGTGAAATATTTCCTTCCTCTGCAAGATGGTTATGTACAAACCCTAGGCCCCTCCGGTGCATATATAAACTGGAGGGTTTAGTTCGTAGAAGCTGAAGAATCATAACATCCTCATAGGCTGGAATTTAGGTTGAGCCATTACGATCTCGAGGTGGATCAACTCTTGTAATCATATTCATCCATATTAATATAGCAGGAAGTAGGGTATTACATCGATCGAGAGGCCCTGAACCTGGGTAAACATCGTGTCCCCAACCTCCTGTTACCATCGATCCTCAGACACATAGTTCAGGACCCCCTACCCGAGATCCGCCGGTTTTGACACCGACATTGGTGCTTTCATTGAGAGTTCCACTATGTCGTAGACCGAAGGACTGATGGATCGCTTTATCAACCACGCCGGCGCCACCAAGGTAATTTTCCCTCACGGCCAGATTTTTGTGTTCGGTGGCTTCATGCTCCGTGCCAACACATAAGGTTACCTCGAGCAGGTTGAGAGATATGCCCCTGGCCATCAAGTCAGGTTTGGAAGCTTGAACTACATTGTTGATATCCGCGGAGAGTTGATTTTTGACGGATTCGAGCCCACGGTGACCTCTCCCTGCCACCACGATGAACATGACATAACTCTGTCATCAAAGTAGGAAATAGCACCTGTAACCGTCCTGGCCTTAGATCCGGACCGGATCGCGTCACCTGAGGACGGGAAGCTCAACCCGGTCGCGGAAGCCGCTGACTCAAAGGAGTTGGAGCCGCACACGGACCCAAATCTGAGCGGGATCTATGCTACAGGAACTCCGGACTCGTCTCCGCCCGTAGGTTCCGAACCATGCGCATATGCGCCCTTCAAGCTCGATCAGGCGTCTATAACCGAATTCAATGCCATAGATATCTTCGGGCACTCACCCTTTGGCGATGTGCTGAACTCACTAAAATCTCTCTCCTTAGCTGGGAACATACAACCGAATTATATCCGGTTCGTACTGGAGGCTGATGATGGAGAAATTTTCTCCCCAACCACCACCCACTTGGTAGCCACGGTCGAAGATCTAACCGACCTACTTGACTATGCTTCCGAAGACTTCAAAGGGATGGACCTCGAAGCTGAAGCAGATCTAGACCAAAATCAGCCCGCAACTAGGCGATGGACAACTACGTCTTCATATGATGTGTATATGGTGGATACACCTAAGGAGAAGGAGGGCAACGGCAAAAAGGATCCCGCAAAGGACAAGCCTGTTGAGGAACCTCCCAAACATCGGCGTCCAAACCGCCGAACTAAATCCCGTAAAGGACAAGATAGAAATAGCGTCACTAACGATGGTGACAGTCCGGAGCAAGCCGAAGACCCCGCAGACCCATAGATGGAGCAGGACGAGCGAGAGGATGGCAAACATAGTCCAAAACCGCAGTCCGAGGACAGCGCTGCCGAAGACAATAATTATGAACCTGTCTCCGAAGAGGACGTTAGCCTGGTGGACAATGAATACATCATCCCAGAAGAACCCTTAGAACAAAAGTGCTTCCATCGGAGGCTTGTTGCCACCGCAAGGAGCCTAAAAAAGCAGCAGAGACAGCTTCGAGCCGAACATGATACGCTCAACGATAGATGGAACGAAGTGATGGATGCTGAGCAAAAATATGGCAATCGCCAAACCAAAAGCTATCCTAAGCGTAAACTGGTTCCTAAATTCGACGATGAGGCCGATGGGCCTATACCGCCGAAGAACAACACCGCCGACAAGCCGGCCCCACCACCTCGTGGACAGGACAGAGTGGCTAGCAATGGCATGCACAAGCCCGCACCCCTACCGCGTAAAGGAAAGGAGGATGTGGCTCAGGCCCAGAAACACGATCTGCATGAGGACCTGAACAAAAAAGCTAGCAAGACCAGATCCATCTACTGATCGAGCGACAGTGCTCCCGCACGGTACGGCGGCTATCAAGCCAATCGTGCCGATCATATACCAGTTAGGGGTCAATACTGAACATCACAACCATCGGACATACGCCATGACATAGCAAAATATAGGGGCGCCGCACACCCCATGTGCTTCATCGATGAGGTACTAGATCATGACTTCCTAGAAGGTGTCGGTCTATTGGGAACGACACCTATGGGATCACAAGAATCCCTACTACGGTTGCGGGGCGCGGGGTTGAGAGAAGAGCGGATCAAACAGATAGCACATGGTTCGTTTATCCAGGTTCGGGCCGCGAGGATGCGTAAAACCCTACACCTGCTTTGGTGGATTGTATGTTTGTGTTCTTCAGCTAGCTATGGGGCGTGAGGAGCTCCAAAAAGCCGAATTCCCCTCCTGGTCACCTCGGGCCTCCTTTTATAGAAAAAGGGGTTGCCACAGTGGCACACAGGAGGTGGAAAGGGTACAATGATACGAGGTTATCCCTCGCATTACATGACAAGGAGCATTTAATGCGTCTTGCTTAGGTGTCCTTGCTTTATCGGGGACGGGGGAGAGATTTGTCTTGTCCGTCGCCGCTCCTTCTTGTGTCGACAAGCGCCCTGGCCAGCGAGGCCTGAGATGCCATGTAGGTAGGCAGGCAGCTGAGGTGGCGCAATGGTGGGTCTTCACGAAGATCTGCATGCCGCCATGCAGGTGCCTGCCCAGCTGGTTGGGTCGGCAGCTGCATAAGGCGGTGGTAGTTTTAGTTGGCGTGGGCCTGATGGTGGCCCTGCGGATGTCCTTGGCAAGGGCCTTGCCGGGGCCCCGACAAGGGTCTTCCCGCGGCGCCTCCTGCCATCCCCGGCAAGGTGCTTGCCGGAGGTCTTGTCGTCTTCTTTGGCTGGGATCCCGCCAAGGGTCGCCATCTTCTTAGTGCGTATCTGATCTTGAATGTGTTCACAAAGATCTGCATGCCACCATGGGAATGTCTCCCGAATCCTTGCCCCATGGGGGCAGTGGACTCAAGGGTGATTTGCTCCATAGGCGTGGGGCGAGTTGCCGCGGCAAGGGTCTTGCCGGGGCTGCTAAAGCCGGCCCCGACAAGGATCTTGCCGGGGCTGCTAAAACTGGCTCCCGGCAAGGATCTTGCCGGGGGAACCCGCTTCGTCCCTTTGCTGTTTGTGGTCTTTGCATTGGTGTTGCTCCAGTTCCATCGAGCTTCGGTCTTACCCTGGCTCACCTCCCTTGCCTTGCTTGGTGTGGCGGTGCCCGTGGCTCAGACTGCCCATGCACAGTCATAGGGGTACAAAAAGTGTACCCCCCCTTTTTGTACACACCGACAGAAGGGTTTAAACCCGTAAACATCGAGTCGTATGATGGAACGACGGATCCTGCCATCTGGATAGAGGACTTCATTCTTCACATCCACATGGCTCGCGGAGATGATCTCCGCGCCATTAAATACTATCTACATGGCTAGAGCACTTCATCCATGACCGTGGACACGACTATTCTAATAGTTTTACACTCTGCAGAGGTTGCACACTTTAGCCACAAGATCCGGGGAATGTCCGTGTCATCCACGACCCTCGGTACCTCAAGTACCCGAGGTAAGCATCCGATCACTATCTTTCCCTAGACGACAATAACATACC
This sequence comes from Secale cereale, assembly GCA_902687465.1. Taxonomy (NCBI): domain Eukaryota; kingdom Viridiplantae; phylum Streptophyta; class Magnoliopsida; order Poales; family Poaceae; genus Secale; species Secale cereale. The sequence continues at coordinate 346,265,824 of LR738711.1, forward strand.
ACTGGCACGGGGTACCAACGGTGTGTCCGATGCCCTATAAAAACAGTCATGGCCGCCTATCCAAGCACGACCCCGTCCCGAGAGTGACCTCGTTTCACCCCCGTCAGTAGTAATGCGGGCACCATGCTAGTATCGGCCTATATAATCAATAATGCCCTTTCCCATATAAGGGTAGAGTGGTTGCACATGTAAGGTTGGAATAACGGTCGCAACTTAAACCAATCCGCTTTGAAAACAACACACACACTTGCCTCGGTACACTACTTCGTCATCAAGTGGTTACCCAACTTATCATCTCCTTCTGGCATAAGTGGCACCTGACAGGGTTTTTGAAAAGTCTTTTAAAACTACTCTGCCTCCATCACCATGCTTATCCGCATCCCATTTGCGTAGCTACTAATATAGCCTCATATCTACTCCCACACGCATAACCCTCATAGGAAGGTAGGGTCATGCTTGATGCAAGATTCAATAGGAAAGTAACAAAGGCAACAACCAAAGTGGTCACCACCTCAACATGATTCCGATGCATCAATAATAGGTGTTATATGACATGTATAAAAATGTTTCTCAAACATGGTCAAAGGGCTGCTTGCCTGTCTTAACCAAGTCTTTCGGGTCTTCAAATCTTCTGGTCCTCCTCCAAGTACTCCGTCTACTTCGTCAACTAACGTTGGAAACAATCACAATAAGCAACACAACAAGGCAAAAATAAAAGTGCTCTAAAATTAGGAGTTTGACTTTTCTAGGATATCTCTGGTCACATGAGGAGTGACCAAAGTGATTTCAATGGAATTGGATAAGTGGATATTTTGGAACATTTCAATATGAAGGATATAAGGGATTTAATTGACCTGCAAGAAGTGTTCAGAAGAATTATTTTGAAAAATGATCAGAGACACCCATTTTACAAGGAAAGATTTTGTGAGCATATAGCAGTTGGTTTCACTAGATTCTGGAGTTCAAATGATTGTCTTATGAATTTGCAGAGTTGGCAATACATGGAGAAATGGACCAATATTTCATGTGGCATAGAAAGTGCTGGTAAAAAAGTTGAAAAACTAAGTTTTGATCTTATAAGTATCTAGGAATTTGAATCATGGCATTTGGATAAAAACTGGGCTCTTTGTGATTTTCTAAAGTTCATCACACAAATGGAATTATGGGCTTTCATAAATATTTGTGAAGGAAAGGTTTCCGGAAAAATGTGCAAATAGCACCATATGATAGATCATGAATTTAGGAACTACTAGAAAGTTGAATCATCAAATTTTGAGAGAATATGAATATTTAGGTGATTTTACAATTTACAGAAAAAGTAAAAGAAACGGGAAAGGGCTTTACTCTTATCATGCGCACTAGGTGGGAGATAGCAGTGGGCCGGCCTAGTTGCTCGGCCGCGCACGGGCTGCCGACGCAGGAGGCGTACTCGTGGGAATACGCTTTCCCCGAGTGAAGGCGACAATAGGCAGAGTCTGTTTCCACATAAACGAAGGAGAAGGAGAAAAAGAGCGGGGAGGTGCCAGAGGCTTCACGCGTGCGAAGCCGCTCATCGAGCTTGTGGGCGCCGGCGCGCGTGCGAGGGAGGCGATAGGAGGGAGAAGGAGGAGGGGGCGGACCGCGTAGCCTATCGTGGACGTCGAGGCGACCTAGACGGACATGCTTGCTCTACCCAATGTTGTCTGCTTGACTCAGGAGGGCAAGCTGCAATGCCCGGGCGCAGTGTAGCGTGCTCCAGAGCGCGACTTTGGCCGGCATGGGCATGTCATTTGCTTTTTGCCGTGTCCTCCAGTCTCCAACAGCCCTAGGAGGTAGTAAACAAGATGGGCATTGCATTGGATGCCCTGATCATCCACTAGGAGAGGAGAGAGGTTGAGGGAGAGAGAGAAAGTAGGTTGTCCAGAGGTGTAAAATGGAGTTTTACCCCGCTCAATCATTGAGCTGAGGAGGAGAGGGGGTTCCTAGAAGTAGAAGGTGACTAGGAGAGGTTCTGGTAAAAAGCTTAACTCATGGAGAACAATGAAAGAGGTGAAAATAGTAGTTTTGGAAAATCAACAGATGGTGTTTGATGGTGTTTTGGGAAAGCAAAAGGATTCCACTAGTCATGAGAATTAACAGGATTAAATGTCACATAGAAACATGGTGTTACACCAAATTTTAGCTTATTTGAAGAAAGTTGGCAATGTAACTTTGGCAAACCCTAGAAATCAACAGAAATGGCTTTTCCAAGATTTAGTCATGTAAATAATCCCCCCTTGATTTACCACATGGTGTAGTGTCATCATTTGGGGTTGTGATCATGCACACAAAATTTGAGATCACAAGTAAAAAGTTGGTAATGTAGAGTTGTTCAAATTTGGATCTGGTCAGAAAGGGCTTTGGTGCACTTTGGTCAAGTTATCCTTCTCCGAAACATGTGCCATTTGGACTAAATGCATAATTATACCATTTTAGCATTTGCACCAAGTTTGAGGTCATACGGACATGTTTGGCCATGTAGAGTTGCTCAAACTATAAAATGGACAGAAATGGTTTTGAGGGGGTTTGATGATGTTTACTTGATCTTCAAGGCATAAGGCTTTGCAAGCTCATCAAATATGTTATATCTGACATGCAAGAAATTTCCTGGAATTTTTAGAGAATATTTTCTCTGTAAATATTTCAACAGCATGAAATATCCAGAAAGGGTTTTTGTGGGATTTGACCAATATTTTGAACATGACCATGTGTTGAAACTCTTATATATGGACAATATATGTCCTATGAGCTTCGCTGAATTTTATGAAATATTTTTGAAATAGTTAAATAATTTTAACCTATTAAAGACCATTTTTGGCCTAAAGAAAAAGCCTTTAAATGAAATAGGAGAATATATTTTATAATTATCTTTTCGTGGTTTAAGGGAGTCGTATACCTAATAGGAGTCAAATATACTTTTTGAAAGATTTTTCACACCCCAAATCAAGTACTTGCAGTACAAACCTGAATTCACGGGTTTTTGGAAAACTAATTTTAGAAAGTTAGTTTTTGGCCAAAATATTTTGTAAGAAAACACTATTATGTTCTACACACATGTCATGACTATTGGGCAAAAGGTTTGGATCAAGGAGAAGGAGTATAAGAGTAGGGGGATTTATTTTATTTTTAGAGCACTAGCAAACAGCAAATAGAAAACCAGTCAAGCATGGTAAAAAATACTCAAATGTTTTTGTCAAACCACATTTTAGCATGATTATTAGGTTAAGTGTTGTGGCATGAAAATCACGGCATGACAGACCTACCCCCCCCTTACAAGAATCTCGTCCCCGAGATTCCCTGACTAGGCGTGGAAAGGAATACGGAGACTTGGATCTGGGGTAGTCTTCACTTTTTCATGTTGCTTCTACTTTCGAGTAGTGCTCCTTTGAATACTTGGAGTGCTCGATGGTCTGGCTTCGTGCATGAAGTTCTGCTTGATCCTGGTTGCTAATGGGTCTCTCATGTAGGTTATGATGAGCTGGAGGTGGATGGCTTGGTGATCGATGTCCTCACAAAGACCTGGCTAGTCAGGAAGTGTGAAACGTTTCCGGAGTCGTGTCGTGTGGAAAATCGTTGTGCTCAGTGGGTGACTCGGGTGGTAACTCTAGCTGGTAGCCGTCTATTCTTCGCCTTGTAGTGACTTTGGAGAAGGCCAAAAAATCTTGGCGTGAGCCTCTCTTTGACATGGGAATTCTTTGTTCCTTTGAGAGAAGTGGTTTGCAGACACACCTGGCCTTCGACGCAGAAGTTTATTTCTTGATGACGGTGGTTGGTGTAGTTCTTCTTTCTTGACATGGCACTCTTCAAATGTCTTCTAACCAGCTGAACGGCTCTTCTTCTATCTTCGGGTAAACTAGTATGTCGTCAAAACAAGGATGACGACTGACCTGAAAAAGTACTCTATGATGTCTATGGGGTACGTGAAGTGGGTTGGGTATTGGAGGTGGTCTCGGTTGAGTATTGTCAAAGGTCTTCTCGACCTAGAGCCAAGCCCCATGGTAATGATCCGACCATGTTGTGGCTTGGTGAGGCTCAAGGGTTTCAGGGATTCTAGTGTGCGAGTGGACATTTATCATTTATCCTTGAGCACAGTTTCTGAGATGCTAGTAGTTCTAGTTATTCCTTTCAACAAACAACCTTATACCACGAAAAGCATCATCTCGCATAGGTCGCTCCAACCATCACTCATGCTATTGATATCCTCATGGCTCCTTAGAGAACGTCTAGCAGAAACATACATATCTATGATCCCCAAAATCATATGTATGGCCACCCCTAAAAATCCATGGGTATGGCATACAAGCTGCTAAGCTTGAATTAAATACCACAATCCAAGTGCTCAGCCTATTCTTGTAAGGTTAAAGATAATGCACCTTTATCCATAGCTAACACATCGTAAGCCACTCCAAGATCTTGTTTCCTTCCTATGAATCAACTCCAATAGGCCATTAACTTCCATCAATCACCACATAATCCATTAATTCTACAAATCCGATGTCTACGGTGTTCCACACGATCTTCTAATGCCCTATAATCTCCAAAAACTTCGAAGGGCTATCCATTAATATAGTAAGACCACCAATTTCCATCATCATGGTTAAGCAAACTCCAAGGTCATGTTTCTATAGATCCCTAAATCAACTTTTAAAATTAAACCAATCTCCTACTTTGTCGTCCACCAAGCAACATCGTATCATGATCGAGAATTAACAGTCTAAATCCAATTTACTCCGAACCATGTAGACATACTTAGCATGTATTCTCAACCAGAATCACCTACTTAAATCCAAACCTCATGTCCAAGGAGAGTTCCTACAAGTTTCCCCCAAGTCATTCTCGTAATGTCAACTATCTTCTATCAATATCCCTTGGCTAGGTCAAATTCTTATACCTCCAAGAATTACAATTTTCGATCATAATTGTCCTACTAAATCCAGTTTACTCAGGGGTAATGAAGGCTATGCTACTCTAATAACATATCCCACCAAGTTCATCTTCCAACATGAAAGCCTCATAATCTACCAGTCTCTGATAATCGCTCAAGGTCATTGTTATAACTCATCATGTCATATGTCCTCTATTCCTATATCCTCCAATTGGTCTTCCCTATGGCATCATGAGTTCTTGTGCTATATTAGGATGACAATGTGATCGTTTACTATGTCCACTAGTTCCATAATGAACCAAGTGTTGTGCAAGGTTACAGAGGCTTAACTGGTTCTCTCGCAATTCTGGAGGTTAGGCACATGATTAAGGATTCATGCTGGAGTATCTCGGGAAGTCACAAAGGGTCTAGGAATGGGTTTCTAGTCTGGAGGTTTACATAATTCTACTGGTTTTGCACTTGGTCACGGGGGTTGTAGCAGAAGTCTTCATTGTTAGTTGGTTGCCGAGTTAGAATCCTTGGTACTTCTTGTATTGTCGCTCTTCAGTTGATGAGAGAGAATAGAGGGAAAAATAGCATAGAGGAGAAGAATGCCTAAAGGGGGTTCTATAGTGCAGGTGCAAGCAAACATGTGCAGAAAGGGCCAAACAAAAGAAACAAGGTAAGGAAGGTGATATAGTCGTGTACTGGTTGCCTGGGGCAGATGGGCGACTTATATCAAAACACAAACAATAAAAACAAGAAACACACAATCATGGTTCTATTCGAACCATCATACGGACTCGAATGAGCATTGGGGGTACACGACTCATCCTACCCTAGGTGTTCTCGAACTCAGTAGTCGTGCTTTGCTCCATGCCTCGTGTAGTCTTCTGGGTTTCCCCCACGTGTCGCTACGTCTCTTGTAGTTGTTCGATGAAACGACCTTGGTTAAGCCCGAGGAATCTTCAACAACTTCTCGCCTGATGAGGTGATGGGGTGAAGGTGTCTCCTCGTAGCTGGCATTGCCTCGGTCTACTGTTGTCTTCTTAATCATCATGATCCCTTTTGTTTCCTAAGGTGTCAACGGTACCAGGTAGGTAATCCTTTATGCAAGGTCATTAACAAGGCATAGTAGAGGTCCAATCTGTCAGACACATTGTTGACAATATCATTACAGAGAGTGGGGGATGAAGAGAACCGTTTTCCTGCTCACTATATTGAGGTGGACCAAATGGCGAGGTTCTCATCCACCGGTGGTTGCCGATACAACAACGGTAGTGACATGATTACTCTATTAGCGATGTATACCATGATCTTGCATATCAGGTGCCCTGGTCATCGTAGGCTAAGGTTCCACCACCTTGGGGTAGTGTCGAAGGTTTCACAATCTTTTGGGTCTTCATGTCCTCCTTCCTCGAGGATGTGCCTTCTGTTGGTATCGTCTTTTTGGGGTGTCGCCAATCTTGTGTTTGGAAGGTGTGGGTGAATGTTTGGAAAGGCGTCTTACTTCAAGGTTTTCCACAAGGATTACAAGGAATCCAGTGGTCAGGGGCATAAGGGTTCTAGCAACCAAAAGTTTTGAAGGGGAAGAGATCAATAAGGAAAGTATAACCAAGTTTTCGAAAAACTGAGAAGGGAAGAGAAGTATAGATAGTTTTGAAAACTAGTAATAGTTTTGAAAAATAGTTTTACCCTAACTAACGACCATGCTAACCAAGGCTTCCTACAGTCAGGATGGCTCTGATACCAGCTCTGTGGGGACGCCGACTCATAAGTCGAGATCACCGAATGCACATGTATAGTGATCCCAGAGATCAATGCTCACTGAACAAACAAAATCTGAATAACAATAGTCTTACATCCATAAATACTGTATTCACAAGTAGAACCATTATAGTAAAGTCTTGCGTATATCATTGCAGCAGAAATCTTCAATAACAACTTGGACCCATGCCATCTCCCTTAACCCTACAGGCATTCTGACTGGGAAGCGTCCTAGCTCGCATTCTTCACCAAGAAATCTTCATCACATCTTGTTCTTTCATGCCTGGACAATAAAATAACCAGTGGCAATCCAATGAGTACTTTGAATGTACTCACAAGCAACCCAAGAGAGTGATAACAAAATTATTATGCAAGGCTCTACTGCTAAATTGGCAGTTTTGCGGAAAACTAGTTTTTCTCATGCAAGTATGATCAACAATAATCAAGGATATGAATGCGTCTGGAACAAGTATAGGAGGTTACAGACATCCACGTCGAGAAAGAGTTATAAACAACTCATGCTCATGTTCATCGTGACTTCCTCAATAATCACATCATCAATATCACTGACCCGTGTTGTTTCCCTCAGACACACACCAGGTTTCGCAAACATTGGACGTAGCCCAAGAGCGGTTACTGTCAGGGATATTACTACCAGGTATAAACCGGCCGCGAGGGTCTGGTTTATGTTATCAAGATTATATTATCAGAGGCCCAGCAGGACATGAAGTAGAAGATTGCAGCCCAAGAGGTTTTGAGCCCAAGTGCTAGGGCCCATGATTTGTAAACCGTCATACTATGTAACTTGGGAGGTAAAATAGAAAGAGTAGAGACCGAGGCGGACACGTTTATGAGCCGGCATCGGGACTCCGTAAACCGGACCGGGCGTCACCTCTTATAAAAAGGGACGACCCGGCGACGGTTCAGGACAGACAACAACAGGTCGAGACACAGGCAAAGCGGATTCGCTCCCTGGTCATCGAAACCCCAGCAATACACACCAAACTAGACGTAGGCTTTTACCTTCTTCGCAGGAGCCGAACTAGTATAAATTCCCTGTGTCCTTTGTCTGCTTTAACCCCTTTAAGCTAACCCGTAGCGATGGCCTCACGACTAAGTCCTTTTGCTAGGACATCTGCCGTGCTAAATCCATGATAGTTGGCACCCACCATGGGGCTATCGCACGATGGTTTTGAGTTCTTGAAGGGCAGCTTTGAAGGACTCAAGGGCTACGCAGTGGGCCGGATGACTAAGAGCCGTCGCGGCCGGATCTACATCGACGATGCAGGCTGGGGCCCCGAGGCTGATTCAATCGAATATGGGTACCGGGTCCCCTTCGGCAGCATCCACGTCTTCATCGGCAAGATCGGCGAACCGGGCCCTGAGCCGGGCATCGTCCCCAACATCGTCGATCCGGCTCAGCGTGCGAGACCATCCCGGATTCAGCCAGCCGTGAAGCACGTCTTTGTTGGAGCAGTGCATGAAGTACAAACCGAGGACGGGTCGGACTCTGGCAGCGAGACTGTTGTCTATTCCAACGACGAATCTTCTTCCGGAGAGACAGAATCTTTGTATCTGCTGCAGGATGGTCGATCGGAAGGTTGTTCCGAGGGTGACAGTATTCCAGACCCCCTCGATCCGCCAAACCAGGTCGCTGTCTTTATGGCCGAAACACAGTCTATGCAGCAGCCTTCAACAACAGCGACGTTAACATCAGAAACGATGGGAGCTAGAGCTGGAGATCCTCCCCCATCGCCATCTGACACTTTATCCACCTTGGTTGACACTTTGACAACATTACTGATAGCAGAGGTAGCACAAGCCAACAAGGAGCAGCATGATGCGGAGGTCGCTCAGGTGAAAAGCTGGATTGAGCAGGCCAAGATGGACCTGGCTGCTGAGAAAGCTAGGATGGCTGCTGAGAAAGCTAGGATGGCTACAAAGCAGGCAGAGCTTGATGCCCAGACCTATCGACTCATGTTGGATCAGAACGCTTCACATGAGGTAATGATGAGAAGGCAACGATCTCGCTTGCCACCAGTTTATGAGGCAAGGAATCTCTTCAGCACGCCAGGAGCAGGAACTAGTAACCAGCGAGAAGTGAACCGGGGAGGAGCACCGAGAACGGGCGCGTCGGTTCAGCCACCGGCCGCAGAGCCAAATAGCCAAGTTGTGCCAGCCCAACATGTGCCCACCCCTCCTGGTCATTATTCTAATCCGTTGGACAACATAGTTGCTGCCGTTTCACGGCTGGCCCCCCTTCCTATTGAAGGAACGTCCCCCATAGCAGTGCAAGCGCGACGGGCCAGGGAGTTGTTGGACATGGCGCTAACTCAACAGCAAGCCTATTCCTATAGCCGAGAGAGGATTCACTCGACTCCCCGTCCGAGACGGAGTTATACGAGGCGTCTGGATGAACCGACCGTATCAAGCAGTGCACAGAGACATAATCAGTCTAGGCGGGATAATCCGGCAGGAGGAGAGGCGCACGCTCAAGATGTGGTGGATCAGGCCAGACAGCGCCGGGAGGCCGAGGTAACAGCGCAGTACGAAGCCCGTCAGGCGACGCCGGTTCGTCCCACCACCACAGGTGAACCGGGGGTCATGTCCAGTTACCTGGGCGTGCCTTATCTTATCCCCGCTTTACGGAACGTAAAACTACCCAAGGACTTCAAAGAACCGCGCAAGGTGCCCAATTACACGACGGACTTAGCTCCAGAGGCATGGGTTGAGAGCTATGAGATGGCAATGGAGATGCTGGATGTAGATGATGCAGCATGCGCTAAGTACTTTACAATGATGCTCGAAGGCACGGCTCGCACTTGGCTGAAGGGTTTGCCACATAATTCCATCGGATCATGGGCCGAGTTGCGGCGCCGGTTTATCAATAACTTCAAAGATACATGCAAACAACCAATGTCTGTTGTCGATTTAGCTGCCTGCGTTCAAGGAGAGCAGGAGTCTACAAACATTTGGGTGCGTCGAGTGTTAGAAATCTTGCACTCCTCTAATAGCATCAACCCAAGTACAACAGTGGTAACCTTAGAGGGCAATTGCCGGTTTGAACCCTTGCGATTGAATCTGGGACGGCTTAAACGTGATTTCAACGACATGGGGACACTCATGGGCGCTTTATTGAAGTGTGGAGACTCTGATAACACCAAGCATCCAGATGCAAACGGAGACAAGTCAGGGAAGGCGAGCAAGAATGGTAAACCGCCGCAGACCAATCCGGCGAATCAGGGTTACAATGGTAAGCGTAAAGTGGGCAATAACTCAGATTTTGTGGCCAACACCAACGCTCAGGAGGATGGGCAATGCCGCAAGGGTAGACTGCCCCCACGTAATGGGAGGCCACCTATTAATCTGGAGCGCCAGTTGAAAGTGCCTTGCCCAAAGCACGGTACGCCGGAAAAACCAGCTACGCATCTCTAGAAGGATTGTTTCATCATGCAGGAATTCATGAACCCGAATAGGTATGATCATGGGCCCTCCGGCGGATCAGGCCCTGACTTCCAGGGTCCGGGTTATCAAGGTGGTGGATCCGGTTCAGCATACCACGGTAATAACAGCAACCATAATGGGCATAATCAGCATAACCAGCAGCATGGTCCGGGCGGATACAACAACCAAGGGAATCAACAGCATCAACAACAGCAGCAATCCAGATATCAGAATAATCCGAAGGAGCTGAGAAGTGGGCAGTATAGAATCTTCTCCACGAGCTTGTGCAAGCGTGACCAGAAAGTTCTAAAGAGGGCAGTGCACTCTATTGAACCGGCAGTGCCACATTTTCTGCGTTGGTCCGAACATCCCATTGTATGGAGCAGAGAGGATCATCCACCCCGGGTTTACAATCCGGGCCAGCTAGCTCTAGTAGTAGCACCTCAGGTGGGTGGATACAAATTCACCAAAGTTCTTATGGATGGAGGCAGCAGCATCAATATCCTGTATTACGAGACTTTCCGGCATATGGGGCCGACAGATAAAAAGCTTCGACAGTCCAATACAGTGTTTCATGGGATGGTGCCCGGTAAATCGGCCTATCAAGTTGGCAAGATCGATCTAGAAGTTACCTTTGGAGATGAGCATGACTCTAGTTCAGAGACTGTAACCTTTGAGGTGGTAAAGATCAAGAGCCCATACCACGCTTTGTTTGGGCGGCTGGTTTACGCTAAGTTCATGGCTAGGCCGTGTTATGTTTATCTATAGCTCAAGATGCCATGCCACAAGGGAACTATTACGGTCCATGGGAGCCGCAAAATTGCATTGGAATGAGAGGAAGGTGATGCAGCTTATGCCGAAGCGGTTTGTGCAACTGAGGAGCTAAAGTTCTATAAGGACAATGTTGATCCGGCAGATATGTCTCCGCTAAAGAAACCAGCCACAGAGCATGATCCGGCGTTGAAGTTCAAATCAGCTGAAGAGACTATGCAGGTGGACTTTGTTTGTGGCGATTCATCCAAGCAGTTCACTATCAGTGCTAACCTAGATCCGAAATAGGAAGGCACGCTCATCGAGTTCATCCGTGAGAACCGGGACATCTTTGCATGGAAGCCTTCTGACATGCCAGGTATACCGAGGGAACTCGCTGAGCACAATCTTAATATTGATTCTAAGTTCAAACCGGTTAAGCAGTATTTGCGCCGCTTCAACGAAGAGAGCTGCAAGGCTATTGGAGAAGAAGTGGCTAGGCTCTTAGCCGCAGGTTTTATAGTTGAGGTGTTTCATCCAGACTGGTTGGCTAATCCGGTGCTAGGGTGGAGAGGAAACACTTTTCTCAATTGCGGGGAAAGTTACAATCTTATCCCCTGTTTCAAATTTTAGACATCACAAAAATATTGGGCTACATGGGATGGGACGGTAATCCCGCATACGCCGAATATTTGCCAAGGGAGATTTCAGTAGAGGAGAGTTTGTTTTGGCACTCACCATGTATGAATCGGGGTGAGAGCCAATTTCGGTTGAGGAGACACTGGGTTTTGGCACCCACCGTGTATGAATACGGGTGAGAGGCAGTCATTGAGAGAGTCCTGGATCGAGGGGTCCTCATGTGGCCGGATAACTTCTGGTTGGCCGGACTGGTGGGCCGTGAAGATCATAGTCGAATATCATCTCTCGTATCCGGATAGGACTCCTGTATTCATGTAATGGCAAGTTTTAGGTTCGGGTGTAATCTTTCCTTCCTCTGCAAGATGGTATGTACAAACCATAGGCCCCTCCGGTGTGTATATAAACCGGGGGGTTTAGTCCGTAGAGGCTAATAATAGAGAAACACAAATCCTCATAGGCTAGACTCGAGGTAGATCAACTCTTGTATTCATATTCATCCATATTAATATAACAGGAAGTAGGGTTTTACCTCGATCGAGAGGGCCTGAACCTGGGTAAATATCATGTCCCCATCCTCCTCTTACCATCAATCCTCAGATGCATAGTTCGGGACCCCCTACCCGAGATCAGACGGTTTTGACACCGACATTGGTGCTTTCATTGAGAGTTCCACTATGTCGCCGACCGAAGGACTCATGGATCGCGTCATCAACCACGATGGCAACACTGAGGGAATTTTCCCTCCTGGACAACTCTTCGGGTTCGGCGGCTTCGCGCTTCATGCCAACACTGACGACCACCTCGAGCAGATCGAGAGCTCTACCCCTAGCCATCCAGTCAGATCTGGAAGCTTAAACTACGTTGTTGATATCCGCGGATAATTGATCTTCGACGGATTAGAGCCCGCGGCAACCTCTCTCTGCCTTCACGATGAACAAGTTTTAGCTCTGTCATCGGATGAGGGAATAGCACATGTAGCGGTTCTGGCCCTAGATCCAAAACAGATCACGTCGCCCGAGGACAGAAAGCTCAACCCCGCCAAGGAAGCCGCACGCGGACCCAATTATAAGCAGGGTCTGTGTTATCGGAACCCCGGACCTAACTCCGTCCTCAGATTCCGAATCACTAGCATTTGCGCCCTTCAAGCCAGATCAGGCGTCTATCGCCAAATTCAGTGTTGTAGATATCTTCCAACACTCACCCTTTGGCGACATGCTAAAGTCGCTAAGACCCCTCTCCCTAGATGAGGACACACAGCCGCATTGTATGTGGTTCGAACTGGAGGCTTATGGAGAATTTTGCTCCCCACCCACCACCCACTTGGTAGCCACGGTTGAAGATCTTACCGATCTACTTGACTATGCTTCTGAAGACTTCGAAGGGATGGACCTCGAAGCCGAAGCGAATCCAGATCAAAACCAGCCCGTAACCGGGAAGTGGACAGCCACGCCTTCATACGATGTGTACATGGTGGATACATCTAAGGAGGCGGAGGGCAACGGCGAAAACAATCCCTTAGCCGACAAGCCTGTCGAAGAACGTCCCAAACGTCGGCGTCCAAAGTGCTGAACAAAATCTCGTAAAGGAAAAGACAAAAACACTGTCAGTAACGATGATGATATTCCTGAACAAGCCGAAGACCCCGCAGACCCAAGGATGGAGCAGGAGGAGCGAGAGGACGGCAAACAGAGTCCGACGCCGCTATCCGATGATAGCGATGCCGAAGACATCAATTATGAACCTGTCTCTGAAGAAGAAGTTAGCCTAGGTGACGACGAATACATCGTCCCAGAAGAACCCTCAAAAAAAAGCGCTTCCATCGGAGGCTTATTGCCACCGCAAGGAGCCTAAAAAAGCAGTAGAGACGGCTTTCAGCTGCACATGACACGCTCAATGATAGATGGAACGAGGTGTTAGACGCCGAACACAAGCATGGCCACAACGGATGGCCAAACCAAAGGCTATCCCAAGCGTAAACTACTGCCCAAATTCGACGACGAGGCCGCTGCACCCATACCGTCGAAGAATAACACCACCGATAAGCTGGACCGATCACCTCGCGGAAGGGACAAAGTTGCTAGCAATGGTGTACACAAGCCTGCACCACCACCCCATAAAATAAAGGAGGATGCGGCTCAAGTCCGAAAACACGATCTGCGTGAGGACCCGAACAAAAAAGCTAGCAAGACCAGGTCTATCTATGGACCTAGGGACCGAGCTCCCGCACGGGAAGGCAGCAATCGAGCCAATCATGCCGGTAATATACCTGTTCGGGGTCAATACCGGACATCACAGCCATCAGACATACGTCATGACATAGCAAAATACAGAGGCGCCGCACACCCTCTGTGCTTCACCGATGAGGTGGTGGATCTTGATTTTCCAAAAGGGTTTACACCCGTGAACATCGAAGTGTATGAATGAACGACTGATCCTGCCGTCTGGATAGAAGACTTTATTTTTCACATCCACGTGGCTCGAGGAGATGATCTCCACGCCATTAGATATCTACCGCTCAAGCTGAAAGGACCATCTCGGCACTGGCTAAACAGCCTCCCAGAGAACTCCATTGGAAGTTGGGAAGAACTTGAGGATGCTTTTCGGGCCAATTTTCAAGGGACCTATGTCCGGCCCCCAGACGGTGACGATCTAAGTCACATCATCAAACAACCCGATGAGTCATCCCGCAAGCTTTGGAATCTATTTCTCACTAAGAAGAACCAAATCGTCGACTGTCCGGACGCTGCAGACTTAGCGGCATTCAATCTCAGTGTCCGGGACGAATGGCTAGCCACACACCTTGGACAGGAAAAGCCGAGGACAATGGCAGCCCTAACTACACTCATGACTCGCTTTTGCGCGGGAGAGGACAACTGGTTAGCTCGTAGCAGTACCAGAGACCCTGGAACATCTGAATTCAGGGACGGCAATGGAAAGCCACGACGTACAAAAAACAAACATTGAAACAATGATGGAAGCCCAGATGATACATCGGTAAACGCCGGATTTAGTGGCTCCAGACCCGGTCAATTGTAGAAGCCATTTAAAGGAAACAAAGAGGGTCCATCTAGTCTGGACAAAATATTACATAGGCCCTGCCAAATAAATGGCACCCCACAGAAACCTGCAAACCATACCAACTGTAATTGTTGGGTCTTCATGTAGGCCGGCAAGCTCAATGCCAAACACAATGGGAAGGAGCCTCAGAGCGAAGACGAGGATGAACCTCGCCAGCCGAATATAGGGGGGACAGAAGAAATTTCCACCGGAGGTCAAGATAGTGAACATGTAATATGCCACTCATATCCCAAAGAGGGAGCACAAACGCGCACTCCGAGATGTCTACGACGTTGAGCTTGTTGCCCCCAAATTCAACCCATGGTCGGCATGTCCGATCACTTTCGATTACAGGGATCGTCCCACTAGTATTCGTCACGGGGGTTCGGCTGCCCTAGTGCTCGACCCAATAATCGATGGATAACATCTCACCCGAGTCCTCACGGACGACGACAGCAGTCTTAATCTGATATATCAGGACACTGTCCGCAAGATGGGGATAGACCCGTCAAGAATCAAGCCAAGCAGCATGACCTTTAAAGGAGTAATACCTGGCGTCGAAGCCTGCTGCACGGGCTCTATAACACTGGAAGTCGTATTCGGCTCTCCTGATAACTTTCGAATTGAAGAGCTAATCTTCGACATAGCTCCGTTCCGAAGTGGCTATCATGCACTACTCGGAAGAACGGCCTTCACCGGCTTTAATGGAGTCCGGAATTATACTTATCTAAAGCTTAAAATTCCTGGACCACGGGGCATCATCATGGTCAATGGAAATATGGAGCGCTCTCTCCGTACGGAGGAGGACACTGCGGCCCTAGCAGCCGAAGTCCAAAACGGCCTATTTAAGCCGGATAATCTCTCAGTCGCGGACATAACTAAACATGTCCGGCACATGCCTCAGTGTGGCAGCTCAGATGAACCTTAGCTAGATTAGCAACTACGCCCCCAACAACTGCCCCATAAGGTGATAGCACATGTACCCCGAGTGCATAATTATGCCTTAAAAATCCCTTGGGCGGTACTGTGGGCACACTGCATATAGTGCATAGTTCGGCTTGACCCTATTCAGACTCTACACTTATCTCTTGAGGTTCATCGAACGAACCAGTCTTGTCATGGCCCCCTAGATTTCTTTTCCTTTTCTAGGATTTCTTTTTCTTTTTACAGGCGGCCATCCTACTCC
This sequence comes from Secale cereale, assembly GCA_902687465.1. Lineage (NCBI taxonomy): Eukaryota > Viridiplantae > Streptophyta > Magnoliopsida > Poales > Poaceae > Secale > Secale cereale. The sequence continues at coordinate 346,281,549 of LR738711.1, forward strand.
CACCCCATCAAGGACACATAATAGAGGAGGAAACGGCGCATACGTGTAGCAGGGACCCAGGCTAAGGTTTATTTTTAGATAAAGACCCTGTGTAAACCTTTTTTTCTCTTTCTTAATATATACTTTTTTGGCATTGAAAATGTCCAACAAAGTCATCGGCATTATCTGTAAGCTTACAGCTCGCCATACTATAAAGGGATAATTAATAGAGTAACTTTATTTGCATTATGATCGGAGTTTTATTCACTCACCATAAACGTTCTCTACCCACATCAGATTGCCACATGTTCCTTGACAATAAGGGTCCATTACCAGGGGCTGTGTTCAGCCCGGTATATGTCAAAAAGACCTAACACCTATATGGAGTGTTCGGTGCCCTGGATGTTTGTCTTATATTCATCAGTTCTGAATCATGTCTTGGGTCAATAGTTGGGTTGCCCGGCTCCTGTTCTTACCCTTACGTTCCCGATTGTTCGGCTAGGGTGTAAAGGGAGAACTACTGCGATTGTACTTCTAGCTCGTTCGATCAAGTACCTCAGTAGAGAAAGCCGAAAACTGATCGTCATGATAGGCGAGAACCTGGTCTATAATCCAATGACTTAGTTTTATACTACGATCGATAGAGTTCTACCCACGAAGGGTTGGTTTTTTTGCCCAGCCAGGTGCAATTGGATACCTTAAGTAAAGGAATATCATATCCGCACTAGGGGCTAGTACCTAGCCCCACATGTCAAGCTCCTACGACTAAGTGAAAGCAATAACACCGCATAGTCTGATTGCTTGGTTCGCTCCCCATACACCACCTATATTGACCAAGACGTTGGATAAAGACTCTATATGCATATGACCGAACACCCCAGTACTATGTACATGGGGGCTGAAGCCGACGACTAGAAACATTCAAATTTAAATAAACAGTCATACAGGAGGTAAAAGACTCTTAAATTATAATAGCTTAAAAGTCATATACATCGGATTCATAAGCCTAAGTCTTTACTTGAAGATAAGGTCATTCGAGCACTGGCCTGCTACAAGTCGGGCGCCCTCTACAATGTCCTCGAAGTACTTCTCCGGCTTGGGGTGCTCCTTGCCTGCGGGCGGCCCAGCGGTGGCTATCTACCCTGCATTCATCTTCGCCTAGTGCATGTTCACACGAGCGAAGGCCATCCGAGCACCTTCTATGCAGCCCGAACGCGTCAATGCGTCGACCCGCGGACTCGCCTCGACGAACCGCTTCAGCAATCCGAAGTAGCTACTTGGGATTGGATCAACGGGTGATAACCCACAAGTGTAGGGGATCGCAACAGTTTTCGAGGGTAAAGTATTCAACCCAAATTTATTGATTCGACACAAGGAGAGCCAAAGAATACTCTTAAGTATTCTTTCTACTTTAGGTATCTTTCTTTTGTTGGCAATAATATCTTTCATATACTTAGCATAAGGATTTGTTTTAAGCACATCAGTCAAACGCATACGCAAAAAGATAGGTCTAATCATTTCAGCAAAGCTCTCAAAATCCTCATCATCCTTTTTCTTGGATGGTTTCGGAGGAAGATGCATGGGTTTCTGAACCCATGGTCCTCTTTCCCTACCGTGCTTCCTAGCAACAAAGTTTCACTTATCATAACATTGATTCTTTGATTGTGGGTTATCAAGATCAACAACAGGTTCAATCTCTACATCATTATCATTGCTATGTTGAGCATCATCATGAACATCATCATTAACATTATGACTAGGTTCATATTCATTACCATATTGAGTCTCAGCATCAGAAACAGATTTATCATTAGGATTCTTAGGAGTGTCAGCTACAGGTTCACGAGAAGCATGCAAAGTTCTATCATTTTTCTTTTTCTTCTTCTTAGAAGAACTAGGTGCATCTACTTTATCTCTCTGAGAATCTTGCTCAATTCTCTTAGGCTGGCCCTTAGGATACAGAGGTTACTGAGTCATTCTGCCACCTCTAGTCACAACTATAATGGCATTATCATTATTCTTACTATTTAATTCATTGAGCAGATCATTCTGAGCCTTAAGTACTTGTTCTACTTGAGTGGTAACCATAGAAGCATGTTTACTAATGAGTTTCAGTTCACCTTTAACTCTAGACGGATAATCACTCAAGCGTTCAATCATATAAGCATTGTGTTGCAATTGTCTACCAACATAAGCATTGAAGTTTTCTTGATTCACAATAAAATTGTCAAACTCATCTCATTGGCTAGCGGACTTGTAACGAGGAATATCACTTTCATCAAATCTATAAAGAGAATTTACCTTTACTACCTGTGTCGGGTTATGAAGACCATGTATTTCTTCAATAGGTGGTAAATTCTTAACATCTTCAGCTTTAATACCTTTTTCTTTCATAGATTTCTTTGCCTCTCGCATATTTTCAGGACTGAGGAATAGAACACCTCTTTTCTTCGGAGTTGGCTTAGGGGCTGGTTTAGGAAGTGTCCAATTATTTTCACTGGCCAACATATTATTCAATAGTAATTCAGATTGATCAACTGTTCTTTCCCTGAAAACACAACCATCGCAACTATCCAGGTGGTCTCTGGAAGCATCGATTAGTCCATTATAAAAGACATCAAGTATATCATTCCTCTCAAGAGGATGATCAGGCAAAGCATTAAGTAATTGGAGAAGCCTCCCCCAAGCATGTGGGAGACTCTCTTCTCCAATTTGCACAAAGTTATATATTTCCCGTAAGGCAGCTTATTTCTTATGAGCGGGAAAATATTTAGTAGAGAAGTAATACATCATATCCTGGGGACTACGCACACAACCAGGATCAAGAGAATTAAACCAAGTCTAAGCATCACCCTTTAACGAGAACGGAAATAGCTTAAGGATATAGTAGTAACGAATCTTTTCATCATTGGTGAAATGGGTGGCTATATCATTCAACTTAGTAAGATGTCCCACAACAGTTTCAGACTAAAAGCCATGGAAAGGATCATATTCAACCAAAGTAATTAACTCATGATCAACAGAGAAATCATAATCCTTATCAGTAACAAAGATGGGTGAAGTAGCAAAAGTAGGGTCATGTTTCATTCTAGCATTCAAAGACTTTTCTTCCAGCTTACCTAATAATTTTTTAAGATCATATCTATCATTGCAAGCAAGAAAGTCTCTAGCAGTTTCTTCATCCATAACATAACCATCAGGAACAACACACAATTCATATCTTGGGGTAGAAGCTTCATCATCATTTTCATAAATATTATCAGTTTCAATATTTGCATTTTCCCTAACCTTAGCAATTTGTTCATCTAGAAATTCACCTAGTGGCACAGTATTATTAGGCATAGAAGTAGTTTCATCATACATAGCAGTAGTGGCATCATCAAGAACATACGACATACCAGATTCAATAGCAGGAGTAGGTGTCGCAAATTTACCTATAACAGAGGGTGAATCAAGTGCAGAGCTAGATGGCAGTACCTTACCTCCCCTCGTAGTTGAGGGTAACATCTTGGTTTCTAAATCCTTCAAGTTCTTCATAGTGATCAACAGGTATAAATCCCAAGTGACTTAAAGAATAGAGCTATGCTCCCCGGCAATGGCGCCAGAAAATAGTCTTGATAACCCACAAGTGTAGGGGATCGCAATAGTTTTCGAGGGTAAAGTATTCAACCAAAACTTATTGATTCGACACAAGGGGAGCCAAAGAATACTCTTAAGTATTAGCAGCTGAGTTGTCAATTCAACCACACGTGGGAACTTAGTATCTTCATCAAGGTAATTTAGTAGCAAAGTAATATGAAGATAGCGGTAGCAGCAATAAAAGTAACAGTAGTGTTTTTTGTAGTTTTTGTAATAGTAGCAACCGAAAAGTAAATAAGCAACAAGCAATATGTGAAAAGCTTGTAGGAATTGGATCGGTGATGGGAAATTATGTCAGATGCAATTCATCATGTAGAAGTTATAACCTAGGGTGACACAGAACTAGCTCGAGTTCATCAATGTAATGTAGGCATGCATTCCGAATATAGTTATACGTGCTTATGGAAAAGACCTTGCATGCCATCTTTTGTCCTACCCTCCCCTGGCAGCGGGGTCCTATTGGAAACTAAGGGATATTAAGGCCTCCTTTTAATAGAGTACCGGACCAAAGCATTAACACATAATGAATACATGAACTCCTCAAACTATGGTCACCACCGGTAGTGGTCCCGATTATTGTCACTTCGGGGTTGCCGGATCATAACACATAGTAGGTGACTATAGACTTGCAAGATAGGATGAAGAACAGACATATATTCATGAAAACATAATAGGTTCATATATGAAATCATGGCAATCGGTCCCTAGTGACAAGCATTAAGCATAGCAAAGTCATAGCAATATCAATCTCAGAACATAATGGATACTAGGGATCAAACCCTAACAAAACTAACTTGATTACATGATAGATCCCATCCAACCCATCACCGCCCAGCAAGCGTACGATGGAATTACTCACGCACAACGCTGAGCATCATGGAATTGGTGACATAGGAAGGTTGATGATGACGATGGCGACGATGTCCACTCTATGGAGCCCCGAACGGACTCCAGATCAGCCCTCCCAAGAGAGATTAGGGCTTGGCGGAGGCTTCGTATTGTAAAACGCGATAATTCTTCCTCTCTAATTTTTTTCTCCCCGAAAGTGAATATATGGGATCCGGAGATACGTCGGTGGAGCGTCAGGGGGCCCATGAGGCAGGGGGTGCGCCCAGGGGGATAGGGCGCGCCCCCACCCTCGTGGACAGGGTGTGCCCCCCTGGTCTGGATCTTTCCGCAGGTATTTTTTATATTGTCCAAAATAAATCTCCGTGAATTTTCAGGTCATTCCGAGAACTTTTTTATTTCTGCACAAAAACAACACCATGGCAATTCTGATGAAAACAGCATCAGTCCGGGTTAGTTCCATTCCAATCATGCAAGTTACAGTCCAAAACAATGGCAAAAGGGTTTGGAAAAGTAGATACGTTGGAGACTTATCAGCGGGCCATAGCCGGACTATTAAGTCCTTCATGGCTGAGCCCGCCATGTTGTGCAGCTCAAACAACTGCTTCATCTGGTCGTTGAGGGGCACTGGATGTTTTGGCGCATAGAACTGCGACCAGAACAACTTCTCCGTGTTGTTCCCCTCCAGGGCTCGGAAGTATTGGGCGGCATCTGCGCTGCTCCTCGGAAGATCAGCAAACACGCCTGGAGAACTCCATAACCGTGTTAGCCCAATGTACTTCTACCATCCGAAGATGCTTTGTAAGAGAAATGTCTTACAAGATGCTATATGTCGTCCCTGCTCGATTTCTTGACGGGCGTTGTGCGACTCGCCTCGCGCATCCTGGGCAGTCTTCACTACCACAGAGAGCTCGGATGCTTATTCCGATGATTTCTTCTCCAATGCCTCGCATTTGACATTGGCATCGTTGAGCTCAACCTCGACTTTGGACACCCGCGCACGGTGCTTCACGCACTCCGCCTTTTTGGCCTCCAAATCGGCAGCAGCTTTGTGAGTGGCTACCTTGTTCGCCTCGGCCTTTTCTTTGCCTTGGCCATATCGCCCTTGAGGGCCTCGAGCTCAGTGGCGCCAACTGTGTAATACAGAATATAATATCAGAGTTTATAAAAACATACTCAATCAATATTAAATTAGTCTTCTGGACATTTTAAAATCCGCATACCTTGCGTTTCATCCAAACGCTGATTGACGCGGTCGAGGTCCGCGTTGGACAGCACGAGCTTCCGGTTTAGTTCGGCAACCTCTGCGTCTCGCGCAGTTGCCGCAACTAGTGAAGCCTGCACAATGGTTCAGCTCTGTAAATATGCTATATTATGGATACTTCGTTCGATACTCTTCAGAATCACACAAAGCCTCAGGGGCTACTAGCTATATATGTGTATTTAAAACAAATAATGTTCATATAAAGCATTACATTGCTTACCTCAAAGCCTGTTAGCAGGCTGTTGAAGGCTTCATTCAGTCCTCTTTTGATGGACTCAATCTTCTTTGCCACCGCATCCATCATGGTGTGGTGCTCGTCTATGATGGAGGCACCTTGGAGTGCTCCCTCCATAGAGTCGGGCGCCTCCAAATTGACTCTGGGCGCCGCCGTATCCACCCCGACTTGGGGGGTCTTGTCTTCGGACCTTGGAGCCACATTAGGCTCTGGGTCAGTGCTTGGGAGGGCCCCAGATTGTTCGGGCCACCCGTCTTTGGTTTCCATAGGGTTTGCTTCCCCATGGTCCGCAGCGGACGAGGTATTACCCCCGGTCGCCCCGTCACCTGCCCTGCCCTCATCTCCTTGCGCGGAGGACACCCGCTGGGAAGACACTTCGGTGTCCCCACCAGTCACGGGTGATGGACCCCAGACCGGCGGGTCACTCTCCATCTCTCCAGGCGCTAGAGATTTCCCCTCTGATGAGGAGGAGTCGGCGTGTCCTCCGGGAGGGCTCTAGGGTAGTAGGAGTGAAATACTAAGTAAGTATCAAAAATACTGAATAAAGAAAGGTGTAGCAGTCAATCCGGACAAACTTACGATTCGGGCAGGGGTTTCTCCCTGGGCTTCACCACGAAGGAATCCGAACTAGCCGCGAGGTTCATCTTCCTCTAGGGTGCGGCCGTGCCTGCGTCAGAAGGGGCCGCTCTCTTCTCCCCCTGCCTTGCGCGGTGGACTCTTCCTCCTCTTCCTCCTCCTCTTCTTCATCACCCTCCACCTCTTCGGAGAAGAGGATGTTGACCGGGGCGAGGCTGTCTCCAGCCCCCATGCCCTTCTTCTTGGGCTTCTTGACCGGCGCCTTGTATGGCGCCGGGACCAGCATCGCCGTTATTCGAGGCGATTCTGGGTCTTCGGGCAAAGGCGCCGGACACTTGATCCGGGTCACCTTCTTCATCCAGCCATGTATATCACGCAAACACTCCAATTCCTGTTATCATTAAATAAGGGAGGAGATATATATTCGGTGAAGTTTTCTATGGCCTCTGAGGCGGAGACCGCCGTACTGTAGCACGTGTCGTCGTTCTCTTTCGGCCACTCCTTCTGACTTTTGAAGACATGCTTCCAAATCTCTTTGTGTGAAAAGCGGACGAAGTGCTTCAGAGGCTGATACGTCCATTTTGCATCATGCCTTGATGTTGATATTTATTGCACTATGGGCTGTTATTACACGTTATGTCACAATACTTATGCCTTTTCTCTCTTATTTTACAAGGTTTACATGAAGAGGGTGGATGCCGACAGCTGGAATTATGGCCTGGAAAAGGAGCAAACATTGGAAACCTATTCTGCACAACTCAAAGAGCTCTGAAACTCCACGAAACACCGTTTCAGGAAATATATAAAATATCCGGCGAAAGAGATTCACGAGGGGGGCCACCACCTGTCCACGAGGGTGGGGGGCACCCCCTGCCTTGTGGGTCACCCGGTGACCACCCGATGCCCATCTTCTCCTATATGAGGTGTTTTGACCTGGAAAAAATCAGAAGGAGGCTTTTGGGACCACACGCCGCCGTCTCGAGGCAGAACCAATCTAGGGCTCCGGCGGAGCTGTTCTACCGGGGATACTTCCCTCTGTGAGGGGGAAATCATCACCGCCGTCATCACTAACAAGTCTCCCATCTTGGGGAGGGTTATCTTCATCAACATCTGCACCAGCACCATCTCCTCTCAAACCCTAGTCCATCTCTTGTATCCAATATTTTTCCCCAAACCTCAGATTGGTACATGTGGGTTGCTAGTAGTGTTGATTACTCCTTGTAGTTGATCCTAGTTGGTTTATTTGGTGGAACATCATATGTTCAGATCCATTATGCATATTAATACCCCTCTGATCATGAACAATATTATGTATTGTGAGTAGTTAATGTTGTTCCCGAGGACATGGGAGAAGTCTTGCTATAAGTAGTCATGTTAATTTGGTATTTGTTTGATATTTTGATGAGATGTATGTTGTATCTCCTCTAGTGGTGTCATGTGAACGTCGACTACGTGACACTTCACCATTATTCGGGCTTAGATGAATGCATTGGGAAGTAATAAGTAGATGATGGGTTGCTAGAGTGACAGAAGGTTAAACCCTAGTTTATGCGTTGCTTCGTAAGGGGTTGATTTGGATCCACTTGTTTCATGCTATGGTTAGGTTTACCTTAATATTTATTTTGTAGTTGCATATGCTTGCATTAGAGGTTAATCATAAGTGGGAGGCTTGTCCAAGTAAGGAAAGCACCCAAGCACCGATTCACCCACATACCAAATTATCAAAGTACCGAACGCGAGTCAGATGATCGTGATGAAAACTAGCTTCATGATAATTTCCATGTGTCCTCGGGAGTGTTTTCCTTCATATAAGAGTTTGTCAAGGCTTGTCCTTGGCTACAAAAAGGATTGGGCCACCTTGCTGCACATTATTTACTTTTTACCTTTTGTCATTTGCTACCAATTACCTTATCACAAAACTATCTGTTACCGATAATTTTAGTGCTTGCAGAAAATACCTTACTGAAAACTGCCTATCATTTGCTTCTGCTACTCGTTGGGTTAGATACTCTTACTTATCGAAGGACTACGATAGATCCCCTACACTTGTGGGTCATCAAGACTCTATTCCGGTGCCGTTGCCGGGGAGTGAAGCGCCTTTGGTGAGTGCAATTTGGTAAGGAAAAATTTATATAGTGTGCTGAAATTTACTATAACTTGTTACTATGGCTCGTCATCATTCGAGGGGCTTATTCAGGGTATCTTCACCCAGACTAGAAGAGCAAAGAGTTGATCCTGAACCTACTGAACCTACTGAAAATGTTTTCTTTGAAATTCCTTCGGGTATGATAGAGGAAATGCTAGATAATCCTTTTACAGGAGACTGAACACTGCATCCCGATTTACACCTAATCTATGTGGATGAAGTTTGTGGATTATTTAAGCTTGCAAGTATGCCCGAGGATGTTATCAAGAAAAAGGTCTTCCCTTTATCTTTAAAGGGAGATGCATTGACATGGTTTAGTCTATGCAATGATATTGGATCACGGAACTATAATCGACTGAAGTTGGAATTTCATTAGAAGTTCTACCCCATGCATTAGGTTCATCGTGATCATAATTATATATATAATTTTTGGCCTTGCGAAGGAGAAAGCATCGCTCAAGCTTGGGGGAGGCTTAAGTCAATGTTATATTCATGCCCCAATCATGAACTCTCAAGAAAATGATGATTCAAAATTTTTATGCTCGGCTTTCTCTCAGTAATTGCACCATGCTCGATAATTGTTGTTCTAGTTCTTTTATGATGAAGACTGTTGAATTAAAATGGAATTTATTGGAAAGAATTAAACGCAACTCTAAAGATTGGCATCTCGACGAAGGTAAGGAGTTAGGTATGGCCCCTTAGTTTGATTGTGTTAAAGCTTTTATGGATACCGATGTTTTCCGTGAATTTAGCACTAAATATGGACTTGACTCTGAGATAGTAGCTTCTTTCTATGAATCATTTGCAACTCATGTTGATCTTCTCAAGGAGAAGTGGTTTAAATACCATCACCCTATTGAAGTAAAAGTAGTTGAACCTGTTAAAGTTGAAGAAACGACTATCACTTATAATGTTGATCCTATTCTTCCCACTACTTACATTGAGAAACCACATTTCCCAGTTAGAATAAAGGATCATGCTAAAGCTTCAACTATGGTTCGTAAGAGTAGTGCTAGAACACCTACACCCTCTAAGCAAATTAAAGTTGAACCTAGTGTTGCCATGGTTAAAGATCTCTTGGTTGAAAATTTAGATGGACATGTTATTTACCTCCAAGAGGAAGCTTCTAGAATAGCCAAACCCGATGCTAGGAATAAACATAGTCCTGTTGTAGGCTTGCCTGTTATTTACGTTAAAATAGGAGATCATTGTTTATGTGACGTATGTGCTAGTGCTAGTGTAATACCCATTTCCTTATATGATGAAATTATGCATGATATTGCACCCGTTGAGCTAGAAGGTTTTGATGTGACTATTAAGCTTGCTAATAGAGACACTATTTCACCAATTCGGTTTGTTAGAGATGTTGAAGTCTTGTGTGGGAAAGTTAAATACCCTGCTGATTTTCTTGTTCTTGGTGCCCCACAAGATGATTTTTGTCCCATTATATTTGGCAGACCCTTCTTGAATACTGTTAATGCTAAGATAGACTGCGTAAAATATATTGTTACCATTGGTTTAGGGGATATGTCTCATGATTTTAACTTTGATAAATTTTGTTGACAACCCCATGATAAAGAATTACCTAGTAAGGATGAAATTATTGGTCTTGCTTCTACTGCTGTGCTTCCTAATGATCCTTTAGAACAATATCTGCTAGACCATGAAAATGATATGTATATGAATTTGAGAAGGGAAATAGATGAAATATTCTTTAAGTAGGGACACGTATTGAAAAACAACTTGCTTGTTGAAATCCTAGGGGATCCTCCTCCACCCAACGGTGATCCCGAGTTTGAACTTAAACCATTACCTGATAATCTTAAGTATGTTTATCTTGATGAAAAGAAGATATATCCTATTATTTTTAGTGCTAACCTTTCAGAGCAGGAAGAAGAAAGATTATTGAAAACTCTAAAGAAGCACAGTGCTGCTATTGGATAAACTCTGGATGATCTCAAGGGCATTAGTCCCACTTTATGCCAACACAAGATAAAATTGGAAGAGGACGCTAAACCGGTTATTGATCATCAATGACGGTTAAATCCTAAAATGAAAGAAGTCATAAGGAAGGAAATACTAAAGCTTCTAGAGCCAGGTATTATCTATCCAGTTGCTGATAGCGAGTGGGGAAGTCCTGTCCATTGTGTCCCTAAGAAGGGAGGTATGACTGTTGTTCCTAAAGATAAAGATGAATTGATCCCACAAAGAATTGTTACAGGTTATAGGATGGTAATTGATTTTCGAAAATTAAGTAAAGCCACTAAGAAAGATCATTACCCTTTGCCTTTATTGATCAAATGCTAGAAAGGTTATCCAAACATACTCATTTTTGCTTTCTAGATGGTTATTTTGGTTTCTCTCAAATACCCGTGTCAAAAGGGGATCAAGAAAAGACCACTTTAACTTGTCCTTTGGGTACCTTTGCTTATAGACGTATGCCTTTTCATTTATGTAATGCACCTGCTACCGTTCAAAGATGCATGATGGCTATATTCTCTAATTTTTGTGACAAGATTGTTGAGGTTTTCATGGATGATTTCTCCATTTACGGAACTTCTTTTGATGATTGCTTGAGCAACCTTGATCGAGTTTTGCAGTGATGTGAAGACACTAATCTTGTCTTCAATTGGGAGAAGTGCCACTTTATGGTCAATGCAGGCATTGTCTTGGGACATAAAATTTCTGAAAGAGGTATTGAAGTTGACAAGGCTAAGGTTGATGCTATTGAAAAGATGTCGTGTCCCAAGGACATCAAAGGTATACGAAGTTTCCTTGGTCATGCCGGGTTTTATAGAAGGTTCATTAAGGACTTCTCCAAAATCTCCAGGCCTCTGACTAATCTCTTACAAAATGATGTTGCTTCTGTCTTTGATGATGATTGTTTAGAAGCATTTGAAATACTTAAGAAAGCATTGATCTCTGCACCTATTGTCCAGCCTCCTGACTGGAATTTACCCTTTGAGATTATGTGCGATGCTAGTGATTACGCTGTAGGTGCTGTTCTAGGACAAAGAGTTGATAAGAAATTAAATGTTATCCAATATGCTAGTAAAACTATAGACAGTGCCCATAGAAATAATGCTACTACTCAGAAAGAATTTTTAGCAGCTGTATTTGCTTGTGATAAGTTTAGACCTTATATTGTTGATTCTAAAGTAACTATTCACACTGATCATGCTGCTATCAAATACCTTATGGAAAAGGAAGATGCCAAACCAAGACTTATTAGATGGGTTCTCTTGCTGCAAGAATTTGATTTGCACATTATTGATAGAAAGGGAGCTGAGAACCCCGTTGCACACAACTTGTCTAGGCTAGAGAATATTCTTGATGACCCATAACTTATTGATGATAGCTTTCCTGATGAACAATTAGCTGTCATAAATACTTCTCATACTGCTCCATGGTATGGTGATTATGCTTATTACATTGTTGCTAAGTTTATTCCACCTAGCTTCACATACTAGAAAAAGAAAAAGTTCTTTTATGAATTGAGACATTACTTCTGGGATGACCCACGCCTTTATAAAGAAGGAGTAGATGGTATTATTAGACGTTGTGTACCTGAGCATGAACAGGAACATATCCTATGCAAGTGCCACTCCGAAGCTTATGGAGGACACCATGCTGGAGATAGAACTGCATATAAGATATTGCAATCTGGTTTTTATTGGCCTACTCTCTTCAAGGATGCCCGTAAGTTTGTCTTATCTTGTGATGAATGTCAAAGAATTGGTAATATCAGTAGATGTCAAGAAATGCCTATGAATTATTCACTTGTTATTGAACCATTTGATGTCTGGGCTTTGATTATATGGGACCGTTTCCTTCCTCTAATGGGTACACACATATTTTAGTTGTAGTTGATTACGTTACTAAGTGGGTAGAAGCTATTCCAACTAGTAGTGCTGATCACAACACTTCTATTAAGATGCTTAAAGAAGTTATTTCCCGAGGTTTGGAGTCCCCAGATACTTAATGACTGATGGTGGTTCACACTTTATTCATGGCACTTTCCGTAAAATGCTGGAAAAGTATGATGTTAACCATAGAATTGCATCCCCTTATCACCCACAGACTAGTGGTCAAGTAGAATTAAGTAATGGAGATCTGAAATTAATTTTGCAAAAGATAGTTAATAGGTCTAGAAAGAATTGGTCCAAGAAACTTGATGATGCATTATGGGCCTATAGAACTGCATACAAAAATCCTATGGGTATGTCTCCATATAAAATGGTATATGGAAAATCTTGTCACTTACATCTTGAGCTAGAACATAAGGCATATTGGGCTATTAAAGATCTCAATTATGAATTTAAACTTGCCGTTGAGAAGAGGTCATTTCACATTAGCTCCCTTTATGAATGGGGAACCCAGGCTTATGAGAATGCCAAGCTGTTTAAAGAAAATGTTAAAAGATGGCATGACAAAAGGATACAAAAGCGTGAGTTTAATGTAGATGATTATGTCTTGCTATACAACTCTCGTTTAAGATTTTTTGCAGGAAAACTTCTCTCTAAATGTGAAGGTCCTTACGTTATCGAAGAGGTCTATTATTCCCGTGCCATAAAAATCAACAACTTCGAAGGCACAAATCCGAAGGTGGTGAACGGGAAAAGAATCAAACATTATATCTCAGGTAATCCTATAAATGTTGAAACCAATGTTGTTGAAATCGTAGCCGCAGAGGAATACATAAGGGACACTTTCCAGAACGATTCAGACTCTGAAAAGGAAGAGGTATGTGGTACGATAAATAAACCGACTCCAAAACGTGGCAATTTTTCACCGTTTTGGAATATTTAGAAAAATAGAAAAATAAGAGGCAGTCCGGAAGAGACACGAGCCGTATCACGCAAAAATCCTCTGTTTTTGTTTCGAGCTGTATCTGTCGCATATAAGAGTAAGATGTCTTCGCAAAGTCAGTTGGAGAGAGTCGGATGTCTCATCCAACACCTGGTCCAGGAGCAAACAGCGATGCTGGCCACTTTGGTCCATCAACGGAGGAAGTGATGGAGGCTGACTTGAATAGGATAGATGCCATGGAGGAAGATCAAGAAGTTACTTCTCGGTTTCAACCTAGATTCATGATAGGGCAACTACAGAGCTCAGCTATTCCAAATCCAGCCATACCTACCAATGTCAGGTTTCTTTCTTATGAAAATATGAAAAAGAGTGTTACTTGTTCTCCCGCAGCTATGCAGCATCCTTGGGTGAAAGGAGCTTTAGCCGTCACGGGCAATCTCCGCAAGGAAATTATGGACCTTAAGCAGTAAGTTAACAAGCTCGAGGAGGAGAATCGTATCGTAAGGGTTATCATTGCCAAGAATTACACATCACCACCTCCGAAGAAGGAGACATTATCATATGGTATGGGCACTCCCCTTGGCAACCGCCAAGCTTGGGGGAGTTGCCCTGGTATCGTATCACCATCACACTCCTATCTTTACCGTTTTTCTTAGTTCGATCCTTTTGGTAATATCTTGATCTAGTAGAATAAAGATAGCATTATCTAGTTGTGGGCTTTTTCTTTATGATCTTTACCTTTCTGATCGAGTCCGTGAGCTATATAATAAAGATTAGTGTTGAGTCAAGGGCTCGATTTCCTCAATTTGGTCATGATAGAATGAAAGAAAATATAAAAAGTATCAAAGAGATCATATTGATCTTCTGGAAAGTAATTACTTCACATATAAAGAGTATGATCAATAAAAGGTATTGAGAGTTGACAAACATAGTTTTGGTCATCATTGCAATTAATAGGAAGTAATAAATAAAGAGAGGTTTCACATACAAATATACTAGCTTGGACATCTTTTATAATTGTGAGCACTCATTAAAATATGATATGCTAAAGAGTTGATGTTGGACAAGGAAGACAACATAATGGGTTATGTTTTCTTATATTCGAAATAAAGTATATTGACATGGATCATCCAACATGTTGAGATTGCCTTTCCCCCTCATGCTAGACAAAACTCTTTGCACCAAGTAGAGATACTACTTGTGCTTCCATACATCCTTAAACCCAGTTTTGCCATGAGAGTACACCATGCCTACCTATGGATTGAGTAGGATCCTTCAAGTAAGTTGTCATGTTTACAAACTCTCTAAAATATGTATGATTTATTAGTGTGGACGAAATAAGCTTTATACGATCTTGTAATATGGAAGTAATAAAAGCGATGGACTGCATAATAAAGGTCCTTATCACAAGTGGCAATATAAAGTGACGTTCTTTTGCGCTAAGACTTTGTGTATCCAACCATAAAAGCACATGACAACCTCTGCTTCCCTCGACGAAGGGCCTATCTATTATTCTTGCCCTATAAGAGTCAAGGTGAAAATCACCTTTTGTTTTTACATTTTATCCTCTGGTAAGCACATTGTGTTGGAAAGATCCAAACATATATACCCACTTGGATGTAAGGTATCATGGTTTATTACTGTTGACATTACCCTCGAGGTAAAAGGTTGGGAGGCAATACATAAGCCCCTATCGTCCTATGTGTCCGATTGAAACTCCATACCCATAAGTATTGCGTGAGTGTGAGCAATTGTGAAAGACTATATGATAGTTGACACTACAGGAATCAAGCATTTTGTCGTCATTACGCTACAGACGGCAAAGAAAGGATTACAGATGGCAAAAATTTTGCCGTCAGCTTATGACGGCAAAATATGTCGGCAAACTCAAAATCAGCAAAGTCTCATTTTGCCGTCCGTCCAACGTCGAGATGACGGCAAAAAATTTGCCATCGGTGAAGACCTTTTGCCGTCAGCCGGAATTCCTACACGGCAAAAAAAGTAACTAGACGGAATGCCCATCCACCGGACGGCGTGAGTTCTTTTTGCCGTCAGGCCAATGGTAGCCCAGATGGGAAACTACGATTTTTTTTGTCGTCAAGTGCAGGACTACAAGACGGCAAAACCACCATCTTTTTTGCTGTCAGCGCATACTGTACCAGACGGCAAACTTGCTATATCTTTGCGGTCATCTACTTGTGCATAGACGGCAAACCCTTCTGCCAGGCTTGCTGAAAAGCTCTTATGGTGACTCTTTTTGATGTTATTATAAATTGCAATTGCTTCAATGACCGAGATCATAGTTTGTTGGTTTTCAATGAAGTTTCTGATTCATACTTGACATTGTGAATGAATTGTTACTTTAGCATAAGAATCATATGACAATATATGTGTGTTGCTGTTATAAGAATGATCATGATGCCCTGATGTCCGTATTTTATTTTTATCGACACCTCTATCTCTAAACATGTGGACATATTTTTCGATATCGGCTATCGCTTCAGGACAAGCGAGGGCTAAGCTTGGGGGAGTTGATACGTCCATTTTGCATCATGCTTTTATGTTTATATTTATTGCACTATGGGTTGTTATTACACGTTATGTCACAATACTTATGCCTTTTCTCTCTTATTTTACAAGGTTTACATGAAGAGGGAGAATGCCGGCAGCTGGAATTCTAGACTAGAAAAGGAGCAAACATTGGAAACCTATTCTGCACAACTCGAAAAGCTCCGAAACTACACGAAACATGGTTTGAGAAAATATAAAAAATATCTGGCGAAAGAGATTCACCGGGGGGGCCACCACCTGTCCACGAGGGTGGGGGGCGCGCCCCCTGCCTCGTGGGCCACCCGATGACCCCCACGATGCCCATCTTCTCCTATATGAGGTGTTTGACCTAGAAAAAAAATCAGAAGGATGCTTTTGGTACCAGAAGACGCCGTCTCGAGGCGGGACCTTGGCGGAATCTAGGGCTCCGGCGGAGCTGTTCTGCCGGAGATATCATCACCGCCATCATCACCAACAACTCTCCCATCTTGGGGAGGGTTATCTTCATCAACATCTTCACCAGCACCATCTCCTCCCAATCCCTAGTTCATCTCTTCTATCCAATCTTTGTACCCAAACCTCAGATTGATTCATGTGGGTTGCTAGTAGTGGTGATTACTCCTTGTAGTTGATGCTAGTTGGTTTATACGGTGGAAGATCATATGTTCAGATCAATTATGCATATGAATACCCCTCTGATCATGAACAATATTATGTCTTGTGAGTAGTTACTTTTGTTCCTGAGGACATGGGAGAAGTCTTGCTATAAGTAGTCATGTGAATTTGGTATTCGTTCGATATTTTGATGAGATGTATGTTGTCTCTCCTCTAGTGGTGTCATGTGAACGTTGACTACATGACACTTCACCATTATTTGGGCCTAGAGGAAGGCATTGGGAATTAATAAGTAGATGATGGGTTGCTAGAGTGACAGAAGCTTAAACCCTAGTTTATGTGTTGCTTCGTAAGGGGCTGCTTTGGATCCACTTGTTTTATGCTATGGTTAGGTTTACCTTAATACTTCTTTTGTAGTTGCGGATGCTTTCATTAGAGGTGAATTATAAGTGGGAGGCTTTTCCACGTAAGGAGAGCACCCAAGCACCGGTCCACCCACATACCAAATTATCAAAGTACCGAACGCGAATCAGATGATTGTGATGAAAACTAGCTTCACGATAATTCCCATGTGTCCTCGGGAGCGTTTTCCTTCATATAAGAGTTTGTCCAGGCTTGTCCTTTGCTACAAAAAGTATTGTGCCATCTTGCTGCACCTTATTTACTTTTGCCTTTTGTCACTTTCTACCAATTACCTTATCACAAAACTATCCGTTACCAATAATTTCAGTGCTTGCAAAAAATACCTTACCGAAAACTGCCTACCATTTCCTTCTGCTCCTTGTTGGGCTCGACACTCTTGCTTATCGAAAGGATTACGGTAGATCTCCTACACTTGTGGGTCATCAGAGGCTTATCCCCTGCCAGATCAAACTCCCATAGGGAATAGTCCCGGCTTTGGCAGGGAAGGACTAGCCGGGCCAGCATTACCTGGACCACGGACGAGAGCTGATGCCCCTTGGAAATCACGTCGGATACACGGCTCATGAGAGTGGTCACTTCAGTATGAGACCCCAAGTCCAAACCCTTTTTGCTCTAGGAGGTCAGCCTCTCTGGTGGTTTGGATCTGAAAGCAGGTGCTGCCGCCCACTTGGCGCCGTGGGGTTCGGTGATGTAAAACAACTCCTGCCGCCAGACCTTGTTCGTCTCTACGAATGACCCTTTGCGCCAAGTCGCATTTGGGAGCTTACTAATCATAGCGCCCATGCACTCCGCGTGCTGCCCATCCACCACCTTTGGCTTCACGTTGAAGGTTTGGATCCATAGGCCGAAGTGTGGAGGGATGTAGAGGAAGGCTACACACACCACTATGAAAGCAGAGATGTGAAGGATTGAGTTCGGGGCTAGATCATGTAAATCTAGCACGTAGAAAAATAGTAGACCCCGGACTAAGGGGTGAAGAGGAAACCCTAGCCCCATTACAAAGTGGGAAGTAAACACTACCCTCTCACCCGCCTCTGGGACGGGAATCACCTGACCCTTGGCAGGGACTAGGTGCACGATATTGGCGGCGAGATAGCCCGTGCTCCGTAGATCCTCCACGGTGTTTTTAGTGACCGTGGAAGCTCCCCACTTGCCCCTGGCACCGGATCCAGCCATCGCTTGAAAGGGGAGTAGTGGTTGAGGAACAAGGAGCGGTGGGCGCAGGAGATGAGAATGCTGGGGCTAGGGAGATTGGAGAGCTCGAGCTAGAAGAAGGCCTGGGGCTGATGAAAGTGATGGGTATCCTTTTATAATGCTGTGAATACAAAATGCCCCCCCCCCACTTTAGACACAAAACCTTGCCGGTTCCTAAAGCGGTCGTACGTAATGCACGGCATAGGTGCTCACATCATATTGATGAGGATCCCAAAATAAGAAGGTACGATCTCTATTCTGATTAGACGTGTCAATGAGGATATACCTCAAAACGCGAAACCAAGACCAAAGAAAACGGTTCGATATGTTCGTGGGTTGGACACGACGCTTCGCCCAAAAGTTGTCAATAGAGACATACTATTCATTTTCTGTTAAGAGCCTTGCCTTCGAGGCTAAGGGTTGTACTAACCTTGCAGAGCCGAACACAATACACCATTTTGCACAAGATATATTCGGAATAAGGAACCCGCCTTGCAATGCCGAAGACAATATAGAAGCCTAACTCATCGTCATCGAAGAAAGGTTCAGGGGCTACTTGGATCGAGGGGTCCTCATGTGGCCGGATAACTCCTGGTGGGCCGGACTGGTGGGTGGTGAAGATCATAGTCGAAGATCATCTCTCGTATCCGGATAGGACTCCTGCATTCATGTAATGGCGAGTTTTAGGTTCGGATGCAATCTTTCCTTCCTCTGAAAGATGGTATGTACAAAGCCTAGGACCCTCTGCTGTGTATATAAACCGGAGGGTTTAGTCCGTAGAGGCTAATAATAGAGAAACACAAATACTAATAGGCTAGACTCTAGGGTTTAGCCAATACTATCTCGAGGTAGATCAACTCTTGTATTCATATTCATCCATATCAATATAGCAGGAAGTACGATTTTACCTCGATCGAGAGGGCCTGAACCTGGGTAAACATCGTGTCCCCAGCCTCCTGTTACCACCAATCATCAGACGCATAGTTCGGGACCACCTACCCGAGATCCGCCAGTTTTGACACCGACAGTCATGTCATGTTTGAGTGAAATTACAAACCTGCCCCTATCGAGACCTATCAAAATCGAGACGACGGGTTTTACATGTCAGTGATAGGTAGTAATTTCCATATCCTAGATTTTGGTTTCAGGCGGTTATGACCGAGCAGACACTGCATGTTTCGCAGCTTCGTTCAATTTTTTGGATAAAAAGCTTGCACGTTTACCATGCCAACTCAATTCAAATTCATTTTGTATTTTTTTTGGGCATGATGAATTCTATATCAAGTAAAATTCGATATACATCATTCATATGTATATATACTTTCAAAATCACAACACCCTTTATACATGAATATGGGATTTCATATTCATAGGGATGAATCCATCTTAAATTGAATTCAAACATTTGAAACCACTTTATGTTGAAATCCAATGTATACATTCCTCTCTAACTAGCTCCAATTAATGTGTATTTCATGCAACCCTTTTTTAACTTCTCAAACACATATAATGTGTTTTACACACACACAACATGTAGTGTAGTCCCATTTAGACAGAAATTGCATAAGCCATGCATGGTCTCTAATTAAAAAAATATTAATCACTTATATTGAGAAATTAAATAACATTACACTCTAATTAAATGAATAAGCCATGCATTGTCTCTAATTAAATGTCTCTAACTAAAAAAATATGTTATTAATATTAGATTTCTTGTGCTCCCTATGTCGAAGTAGCTGCAACTCTCCCCCTTAAATATCTATCTCTCACACTCTAACACAAACTCCATCTCCCAAGGTTTTGTTTCTCTCCACCATTCCCTTATATGCTCCTCACACACACCCTCTCTTCCTAGGGATATCTCGTGTTCCTTATGTCTCTCTAGCTACGACTCTCCTGTGAAATGTCTCTTTCTCTCCCTCGCAAATAGACACTCCATCTCTTGGGGTCTCATCTCTCTCTAATATTCGTTTATATGTCACACACACATGCACCCTCTCTCTTATATCTCTCTCACACACACATAACTCATTATTCTGATCCACCCGACTCTGATGTCTAACAAACAGACTAGCCGATCTCCCTCTAGCTAGCATATCTATCTTTGTACTTCCATGTTTCTCCATCAACCTTCTTTCTCGCTGCACTCTTTATTCCTATCACACACACACACACACATACACTATATATGTATATATGGTGTGTGTGTGTGTGTGTGTGTATGTTTCTCTCTAAATGCAACATCTCTCTCTCACGCACAAATAAATCACCCTTCTAATCCACTCGACTTACCTCTAACACCCACACTAGCATATCTCCATCTAGCTAGCATCTCTATTTACCTACATCAATCTTGTTTCTCGGATGCACTCTTGCTTCCTGTCATGCACACTATATCTGTTTCTCTCTACATGCATCTATAGGTCGACCTCTTTTGCACACACATTCTGTCACACTCTCTCTGCCCACCATATATGCGTTCTCCACCCCACGCCACCCTCTCTTAAAGATAAAAACACACGCTCTATTATCGGGCATTCTTCCCTACAATCTCACATGGCTGCACATTGTCATATCGATCCATCTCTCCCATCATGTTGATCTTATGACTTATGTCTCCTCTCTTTTATCTCGATCATGCATGCATGCACACAAACACCCCACGCAAATATGTATTTGTTTCGCACATGTACATTCAAGGTCTCATCTCTTTCGATACCTTGTTAATTACCCTTGCCCCCACCCCACATCGAATCTTTCTCTTATTGTGTCCACATGACGTCCGTCTGGATGGGCCTTTTCTCTAAAACGCACACTCACACTTAACTATCTCATTCTCTCTACCTCTCTCTCACTCCCTCCCTCTATCCATGAAACCAATAAGATTGTCCCTCCGTTTAATTCCGACTACAAGAACCATCGATAGTTGTCTTCCTTAGTGTCTGATAACCCACAAGTATAGGGGATTGCAACAGTTTTTGAAGGTAGAGTATTGAACCCAAATTTATAGATTCCACACAAGGGGAGCCAAATACTATTTTTAAGTATTAGTAGTTGAGTTGTCAATTCAACCACACCTGGAGATTAAATATCTGCAGCAAAGTGATCAGTAGCACAATAGTATGATTGTTTCGATAGCAGGACTGACGGTAACAATATGTGGGGACCCCGACTTAGAAGTCGAGATCACCGAATGCACGTGTACAGTGATCCCAGAGATCAATGCTCACTGAACACACAGAAGCTGAATAACAAGAGTCTTACATCCATACAAATAGTCTTACACGAATTATGGCCATTATGGCCAAGTCTTACATAGATAGAGCCTCACGGGCTGAATAGCAAATAACTCACATAGCGGATGTCATCGATAACGGGCAGAACCCATGCCATCTGCCTTAACCCTACAGGCATTCTGACTGGGATAGCATCCTAGTTCGCATGTTCGTCTCCAAAGAACTCTTCCTCATATTCCTGTTCTTCCATGCCTGGCCAATTAAATAACCAGTGGCAAGCCAATGAGTACTTTGAATGTACTCGCAAGCAACCCATCAGGTGGTTCAAAGTAACAATGCAATTGAACGGTAATAAATAATCTAGCAAGGGCTAGAATAAACATTCTACTATCAAGTTTATGCATCAATATCCTCGCGTAACCTCGAAGACAGGTTACCGATATCAACATGAATAAGATTCAACTCATCGAGTCAAGTCACCACCTTGACTCACATATACACGCATGGTTTCACAAACATTGGACGTAGCCCAAGAGCAGTTACCCAACTGTCCATGACCGTGGACACGGCTATTCGAATAGTTTGACACTCTGTAGAGCTTGTACACTTTACCCACAAGATCCGGGGAACTTCCGTGTCATCCACGACCCGCGGTACCTCAAGTACCTGGGGTAAGCACCCGGTCATTATCTTTCATTAGACGACACTAACATAGAGTCCACTCGTTGGTACACGGCCCTCGGGTACAAACAATAGATCACGGGACTTGCCCTAATTCAATGTCACGTGTACCCGAAGGGACCAACGGTGTGTCCGGTGCCCTGTGAAAACAGTCATGGTCGTCTATCCAAGCACGACCCCGTCCCGGGAAAGACCTCAAGGCTTCCCGTCACTAGTAATGCGGGCACCATGCTAGTATCGACCTAAGTAATCAATAAAGCCCCGTCCCATAAAGGGTAGTGCGGTTGCACATGTATGGTTGGAATAACGGTCGCAACTTAAACCAATCCGTTTGAAAAAACACACACACTTGCCTCGGTACACCACTTCGTCATCAAGTGGTCACCTAACTCATCATCATCTCCCTCGGGCATGAATGGCACCCGACGGGGTTTTATGTAAAGACTTCAACCACGAAGGTTCATGTCACACATGCATCACTATTCATTACTACTACCCATATGCATGTCATCTAGCACATAGCAAGATCAAGATCATGGCATGCATCATATGGTGGAATCAACTAGGTCACTATCGTAACCCTAACATCATGCATCGGAAACATACGGGTTCCGAAGAACAAGTGTATCATGGTCAAAGGGCTACTTGCCTGGATTGGCTTGGTCTTCAAAGTCTTCAAATCCTTCTCCTTCTTCATCCACAGCAACTTTGTCAAATACGGGATCTATACGTCGTATAATAACCACGGAAAAATAAGACCACAAATAAAACAGAAAAATCAAAGTGCTCAGAAAAATGTCAACTTATTTTTCTTAAATACTAGAGGAATTTCTAAGATGGGGAAAAATCTTAGTTGGAGTTTTGGAGCAACAGAATGGAGTCTATTGATTTTTGAACATGAGTTTTACTGCTCAAATTTGAATTTAAATTTGAACAGAACAGAAAAGTTTCATAGATGTGAGTGAAAGTGGTACCATTAAATAGGTTGGAATATTACAAGATTTTAGGAGTTGGAATTATTTTATTTGGACCATTATTCTTTTCTGTAGAAATGTTTGAATTAATACAGAAAAGAAAAAGGAGAAAAAGACCTGTGGAACTGGGCCAGAGAGGCCACAGTGCACGGCCCAGGGCGGTCCAGCCCAGCCGCACGGGTGCCTGCGCGCGCACGTCAGGTTTTTGAACCTGACGGGCGGGGCCCGTGGGTCAGTGGCAGAGAGGAGGGGGAGAGAGGTGTGGGGATGACAGGCGGGGCCCGCCTGTCATCTCCAACCTTGCGGCCACGGCGACGGCGAGCTCACCGGCGAGGTTTCCAGCCACGGCGATGGCAACGGAGGGTAGGGTTGGGTCTAGCGTCGAGTGGCGGTTGTAGGGGTGGTGGTATGGTACGCCGGGGGGGTCAGGTTCGCCGGCGGCGAGGTGGGACGGCGGAGGCTCGTCGGGAGGTCGTGGCTCCGGTCGTTTCCGACTGCCACAGAGAGGGGAAACAGGGGGGAAAGGGTCAGTGGAGCACGGCGGTTTCAGATCAGGCGAAAGGAAGGGCAGGGGAGGCTCGAACTGCGGGATCACCGGCGGCCCGACGCGGCGGAGCTCCGGTCGATCCCGAGCACTGGGACCTCCTGGGGTCGAACTGATGGTGCTGGGGGGCTCAGTGAGGTGAGCTGAGGTTGTTGGTGCTGCTGGAGAGGCCTGGGGGGGTCCTATTTATAGGGGGTCGACGGAGGCCCGTGGTCCAGTGCGCCGGCGAGCTCTGGCTCGAGGCTACAGCGCACGGGAGGCAAGGGGGATGAGTCCATGGTGTTGCTGGACGAGCTCCACGTCCAGTAGAAGTGAGAGGAGGAGCGGGGGAGCTTCTGGAGCGAGCGCGCGTGCGAGGCAGAGGAGTGGCCGTTGCGGGCGGCTAGCGCGCGTGCGACGACTACCACTGGAGGGCGCAGGAGGAGGGGGGACAGCGCCGGGGAGGTTATGGACGTCGAGAGGCCTCTACTGGCGCGAAGGAGGAGCCTGAGGCTGTCGGGGGCTAGCGATTGGCTGAAGCCACCGTGCGGAGGAGCACTGTAGCGTGCTCCAGAGCGTGCGTATTGCTGGCATCATCGTGCCCTCGCCGTTCTGGTCAAAACCAACGTGCCCAAGAGTGTCTAGAAGGTTGAGGGAGGAGTAAAGAATTGGCCTGCGGCCTTGGATGTCCTGGAGATGCTGAGAGAGAGGGAGGATGCTGGTGACTTGGTGAAAACGTGCTGTCCAGCAAGGTAAACTTGGGTTCTTACCCTTCAATCATGGAGCTGGGGTGCTGGGGAAGTTACTGGGGGTAGCTAGTATCTCAATGATCACGTGGTAAAAAGTTGAGGCCATGGTGAAGAGTAAAAGTGATCAAGATGGAGGTTTTAGTAAAAAGCCAGAAGGTGTTTCATCAGTGTTTGGTCAAGCAAATGATCTCCACTTGACATGGCACTAAACAGGATTGAAAGACATGAGAAAATAGGGTGCTTCACCAAAATTGGGCTCATTTGAAGAAACTAGCCAATGTAACTTTGGTGAACCCTAGAAATCAACAGAAACAGTTTCATCTTGATTGAGTCAAGCTAATCATCTCCCCTTGATGCACCACTTGTTGTAGCATCATCATTTGGGGTGTTGATCATGCCCACAAATTTTGAAGCTCCAGATAAAAAGTTGGTAATGTAAAGTTGTTCAAATTTGCATTTGAACAGAAAGGGTTTTGAGGTGATCTGATCAAGTTTCTCTATTCCAAATCTTGTGCTAGTTGGTCTAGATGCCTTATTAGGCCATTCTAGCATGTGCACCAAATTTGAGAGCAGTTGGACAAGTTTGGAAATGTAAAGTGACAGAATGGTTATGAAGGGGTTTGAGGATGTTTTCCTGCTTCCCAAGGCATGGGACTTGGCAAGATCATCAAATATGTCATATATGACATGATAGAATTTCCCTGGAATTTTTGGAGAATATTTCCTTTGTAAATATTTCAAAAGCTTGAAATATCCAGAAAGGGTTTTAGAGGGTTTAGCCCATTATTTTGAACATGACCAAGTGTTGAAACTCCTATATATGGACAATATATGTCCTCTGAGTCTCTCTGAATTTTGGCAAATATTTTTGAAACAGTTAAATAATTTTCCCCTAATTAAGACCATTTCTGGCCTTCAGAAAAAGCTTTTAAATAAAATAGGAAAATAACTTTTAAAATTATACTTTTGTGGTTTCTGGGAGTCCTATGACTACTAGGTCTCAAATATACCTTTTGAAATAATTTTCTCACCCTAAATCAAGTACTTGCAGTGCAAATCTCAAATCAGGGGTTTTTGGAAAACTAAATTTGTAAAATACATTTTGGCCAAATTATTTTTGTAAGAAAATACTATACTGTTATATAACACTTGGCATCATCATTGGGCAGAAGTTTTGGGTATGGAGATGAATTCTACAAGAGGTTATAGTTGACTATAATGAGCACAAGAAAAAGCACATGAAGAAAACTCAATTTCAAATAAAAGCCAAATGATGCTAAAAAATTTTGCTAGTCCAAATTTTCATGCTTCAAAGGTACAAATAACATGTTACAAAATGCAGGGTGTGACAGACCTACCCCCCCTTACAAGAATCTCGTCGCCGAGATTCCTAAACTAGGTCTTAAAAGAGGTCGGGAAACTCGGATCTAAGATAGTCTTCTCGTTCCCAGGTTGCTTCTGCTTCGGTGTGGTTGCTCCACTGGACCTTGAAATACTTGATGTTACGGCTTCGCGTACGTCGTTCTGCTTCGTCCAGAATGAGAATGGGCTTCTCGCGGTAGGTCAAATCAGGCTGCAGATCAATGGCTTGGTGATCCACATCCTTGTAGAGATTAGGCTTGTCCGGAACTTGGAGACATTTCCGGAGTTGTGACACATGGAATACATTGTGCACATCGGATAGCTCAGGTGGTAGTTCCAACTGGTAAGCCACTTCTCCTCGTCGGTCGGTGATCTTGAAAGGGCCAATGAATCTTGGCGCGAGCTTCCCCTTAACGTGGAAACGCTTGGTACCCTTCAGAGGAGTTACCCGCAGGTACACATGATCTCCGACACGGAAACTCATGTCTCGGCGTCGAGTGTCAGCATAACTCTTCTACCTTGACTTGGCTGCCTTTAATCGCTCTCTGACCAGTTGGACTTGCTCTTCTGCTGCGCGGAGAATATCCGGTCCAAAGACTAGTCCTTCTCCAGTCTCCGACCAATTGAGGGGTGTGCGGCATCTGCGTCCGTACAACACCTCAAATGGTGCCATCTGAAGGCTTTACTGGTAACTGTTGTTGTAGGAGAACTCGGCAGAAGGGAGACAGTCTTCCCACTTGGCTCCATATGCCAAGACACAGGCTCGGAGCATGTCTTCGAGAATCTGATTGACTCGCTCTGTTTGACCTCCGGTCTGTGGGTGGAAAGCTGTGCTGAAAGACAACTTGGTTCCCAAGGCTTCTTGGAATCTCTTCCAGAACCTTGAAGTGAACTGGGTGCCTCGATCTGACACAATCTCCTTGGGAACGCCGTGAAGACTTACGATTCGGTTGATATAGAGAGTTGCCAGCTGGTTACCTGAGTTGGTAGTCTTGACAGGAATGAAATGGGCCACCTTGGTCAAATGATCGACTATGACCCAGATGGAGTCATGTCCTCTATTCGACCTTGGTAATCCAGTGATGAAGTCCATTACGACTTTATCCCACTTCCACTCAGGAACCTTGAGTGGTTGAAGCAATCCAGCAGGTCGCTGATACTCAGCCTTGACCCTTTGGCACACATCACACTTTGCAACATAGGTTGCAATCTCTCTCTTCATCCCATGCCACCAGAATCGTGCCTTCAAGTCTTGGTACATCTTGGTTCCTCCGGGGTGGATGGAATATGGAGTGTCGTGGGCTTCTTGCAGAAATAGGGTCTTCAGCTCTGTGTTGTTTGGTACGCAGATGCGACCTTTGTACCAAACAATCCCGTGCTCGTCTTCGGAGAATCCTGGGGCCTTGCCCAGCTTCATCTTCTTCTTGATGCCTTCGATGCTTGCATGTCCATCTTGTGCCTTCTTGATGTCGTCCATTAGGGTTGGTCTGACTTCCATATGATCCAGAAATCCAGGGGTGACCAATTCCAAACTGAATTGTTCGAACTCCTTAAACAAGGCTGGCTGCCTTACTTGAATAACGACATTCAAAGAGCAAGCCTTCCTGCTTAAGGCATCGGCCACCACGTTAGCCTTCCCAGGGTAATACTGAACACCGAGGTCATTGTCTTTGACGAGTTTCAACCATCTCCGCTGCCTCATGTTCAATTCCTTTTGGGTGAAAATGTACTTCAGACTTTTGTGGTCTGTGTAGATCTCACACCGTTTCCCTAGGAGGTAATGCCGCCATCTCTTCAAGGCATGAACTACTGCCGCTAGATCAAGATCGTGAGTAGCGTAGTTCTCGTCATGGGGTCGTAGCTGCCTGGAGAGGTATGCTATGACGCAGCCTTCTTGCATCAGAACGCTTCCCAATCCGGTTCGAGAGGCATCACAATATATCACGAACTCCTTGTGAATATCAGGTGTTGCCAGAACTGGGGCGGTGGTCAATCTCTTCTTGAGCTCTTGGATGCTCTCTTCGCATTTTGGCGTCCACTCGAACTTCTTGTCCTTCTTGAGGAGCTGAGTCATTGGTCGTGCAATGCTAGAGAATCCTTCCACGAACTTGCGGTAATAGCCCGCTAGTCCGAGGAAGCTTCTAACTTCCTTGACGGTTGTTGGAGATTGCCATTGGGTCACAACTTCGTTCTTTGCAGGATCAACAGATAATCCTTCCTCGGTCAAGACATGACCTAAGAATCCAACTTTATGCAGCCAGAACTCACACTTGCTGAATTTGGCATACATTTGGTGCTCACGAAGCTTGCCTAGGACCATCCTCAAATTCTGCTCGTGCTCTTCCTCCGACTTCGAGAACACAAGAATGTCATCAATGAAGACGACAACAAACATGTCCAAATATTCCATGAAGACTTTATTCATGAGGTACATGAAGTAGGCTGGGGCATTGGTTAACCCAAAGGACATGACCGTGCACTCGTACAGGCCATATCTGGTTACGAATGCCGTCTTCGGAATATCTTGGGGTCTGATCTTCAGCTGGTAGTACCCAGATCTGAGGTCGATTTTGGAGAATACCTTGGCTCCGCTGAGCTAATCAAACAGATCTTCAATCTTGGGAAGTGGATACTTGTTCTTGATTGTAACTTCATTGAGGGAACGATAGTCAATGCATAAGCGGATGGTACCGTCCCTCTTTGCCACAAACAGAACAGGAGATCCCCAAGGGGAGGCACTTGGGCGAATAAATCCCTTCCTTAGCTGCTCTTCCAGCTCCTTTTTCAACTCAGCTAATTCTTCCGTCCCCATTCTATAAGGCTTCTTATAGATGGGTCCTGCTCCAGGCACGAGCTCGATGATGAACTCAATGTCACGGTCAGGGGGCATTCCCGGTAGTTCATCCGGAAAGACATCAGGATACTCACATACCACCGGTACTTGATCTAGCCCAAATTCAGACAGACAGTTGACTTTAGCGGCTTAAGCGGAAGAGGAGTTGGAAGCAAACTTGACTTCGACTCCCCGGTCATTGGTCACACTGACTGTCCGATTGGCACAGTCTAATAAGCCTTGGTGCTTACTGAGCCAATCCATCCCTAAGATCACATCCAAGCCTTGCGATCTCAGGATGATAAGGTCTGCTAGGAAGTCTACACTGTTAATGGTAATACCGACTCCTTTATAGCCTATCTTGGCTCTCATCTCGGCTCCGGGGGTTTGTACCACCATAGGGTTATTCAGGGGTGTAGGGGTCATGCCACTTTTTAATGCAAATATTTGACTGACAAATGAATGCGTTGCTCCAGAATCAAACAAGACAGTTGCAGGTGCTGAGTTGACAAGGAACGTACCCAGCATGACGTCCGGGTCTTCCTGGGCTTCTTCAGCAGTGACGTGATTCACACGCCCCTTCCCATGGTTAGGTGGATTTCGAGGAGTTGGGTTCCTTGGTGGCATTCCACGGCCTTGTCCCTGGTTCTGCGCATTGGGGCGCGGGGCATCAGGCTTCTTGTTGGTGCACACCCTTGAGATGTGTCCGGACTGACCACATCCAAAGCAAGTGACTTGGTTGGGATTGATCTTGTTGCCACCACTGGTATTGGGGTTGAAAGCTGGCCTGGGGTTGGCATACTGCTGAGGCTGAGGGTTGGCACGAGGTGCAGGAGCTCTTGGTTGCTGATAAGTTGGCTTGGCCGGGGCTGACTGCCACGGACGAGGCTTCTGGTTGCTGGAACTTCCCTTACTAACCAACTTGCGCTTGCGAGTGTCTTCCAAAGCACGCCGCTTGTCTTCAAGCATAAGTGCCGTGTTCACCAGGTCAGGGAAAGACGGGCAGTCGCACACAACAAGCGAGTATTGCAGAGTCTGATTGAGGCCTTCCATGAACCGCTCCCTTTTTGCAGCATCAGTGCTGACATCTTCAGGGGCATACCTTGACAGAACACTGAACTTCTGCATGTACTCCTTGACAGTGCCACTTCCTTGCTTCAGGGCTCGGAACTCACGCTTTTTGATAGCCATGATTCCGGAAGGAATGTGGGACTTGCGGAATTCTGCTTTGAAGTTAACCCAAGTGATGTCTTGTTCAACATGCATGACCTTGAATCCATCCCACCAAGCTCTAGCAGTTCCCCCGAGGCAGTGGGCTGCATAAGCCACCTTCTCGCGGTCTTCGGTGCACCCGACTAGTTCCAGTATCTCCTCAATGGAACGGACCCAGTCGTCTGCATCCAGGGGTTCTGTAGTCTCGATGAAGGTTGGCGGTGCATGCTTCTTGAACTCTGCCAACGTGGAACGTCCATTGCCATTCCCCACCGGCTGGCGGTTGTTGGTGACAGCCTGAGCAATCAGCTGGAGAGCTGCAGTGTTGGCTTGGCGTTCCTCTCGGAAAGCTTGGAGAAGCTGAGCCATGTCCATGCTTGGAGGAGGTGGTGGTGGAGCTTGGTCGTTGGTTTGGTCGTGGCCTGCCTCTGGCTGAGCGGATGCTCCGGCTTCAGGCTGCTGGGTAGAGGTACCAGTACGAGTTACAACAGGCATCCTGTTGGAGCGGTAAAACGTCTCATGACTCGGAAGAGGGAAAGCAAGATAGATGGGTGCCTAGTAAGAGGGTGGGTGTGACACTAAATCAAGTTATGCAAGGGCCGTAAGGCCAAAACACATTCATTAAAATCCAAATGGGTGATGTAGTCGTTTACACATTCCCGAAGGAAGAATACGACATACATCCAGACACAACAAAAGCAAACACTAGATGGTTTCATATGAACCATACAAGGACTCGACTGCGCATAGGGGTTACACGACCTATCCTACCGTAGAGGTTACAACTGACATATCCGAGTAGCGAATAATGCCTAAGCGGCGGAATGCTCGGTCGCGTATTCCGGCTCTTCTGGGTCTTCCTCCTTGTCTTCATCTGTCTGGGCCCCCTTGTCACTTGAGGGTGTGGGGGAGTGGAGGAGTTGGATACGACGGTGCTTCGTCGGTGGTGCAGGGAAAAGCTTGCGATATTCCCTTGCCGTCATCAGGCGTCGCCGAGGTGGCTCTTCATTCTTGGAAGACACATCCTCGGAGGGCCTTCCGCCTCGATATGCGATAGCGGACTGTCCAGAAGGTGCTCTGTCAGGACCCCGATCCTAAGTCACACCGATCTAGCTGTAACACGTCATATCACTTTGCGGCCTCACGCACGGTATCCCCACGGGTGCCACCTTACCTGGCCCGGGACCGTTTGCGCATTTTGGCACACGTATATGACAGTGTCGCTAGCATCCATATGACAGAGAACCCGGGACGACATGGCTAGTTATAAACCAAAAGTGGCACTAAATTATAGAGACAGGCATCCATGACCCAGCAACGAACGTGTCGGTCATCAACGTATGAACCCAAGTCGTAGCAAGCTACATGGACTTAAAGGAACAACGCGTGACATTTCCCCTAAGGGACAGACACAGGAACGAAGAAGGACACATGCCGGCCAGCCTACGTGTTCCGAGCAGTAGCAAGCTACCAAGGCTCATTGGAATCACTAGGAGGCATTTCCCTGTAAGATAGGCTACCAAAGGAAAACAAATAGGTTTCGGATCCCACACATACCAAGCATTTCAATCATACACGCAATATGCTCAATATGTGCAAATACAACATTGCATCACAACAGAACTCTATGACTGAAGTACTTTATTTAAAAGGCTCCAAGAGCCATACATAACATATCCATACAGATAGGGGTCACATGACCGAACACTCAAGTCATATAGTCATACAAGCACAAGCGGAAGCTACATGTCTGAGTACAGACAACTTAGAAAATAAAACAGGCTTGGTGTAGCCTGACTATCTACAAGGCCCTTCACAAGCTCCAGATCTCCGTCTGGGTGTCAAGCTACTCGTCGACGTCAACGTCTATGTAGAACCCATCAGCAGGGGCAGGGTTCTCCTCTGCAACAGTTATTAAGCAAGTCTTACCATAGAACCTATCATACATGCAACATTATCAAAAGGGGGTAGTGGAGTTTAGCAGAATGCCAGCTTTGACCTTGGCTAACCTATACTACAACTCTCAACAGATTGCAAGATGTTATTACGAACACGAGTCCTCTACTCACCACATCAATACACTACCGAGGATCCTCTTCCGTCATCCTACGGAAGGGCCATCCACGGCACTCACACTTATCTTGAGGCTTTTAGTAGTATCCATCAAATTGTCTATGAACTGTAAGAGTAACCAAGTAGTCCGTACCGCGAACAACGGCTATTCGAATAGTTTGATAACCCTGCAGGGGTGTACCTCTTCACACACGCTTTCACCACTTATCGCCGTTTACTCGGCGTGTACTTGGCAACCTTCAAGCTGAAGCCCAGCGGGCGTGCTGGCCACGACCTGACTAACTACTCAAGTCTCTCGTCCAGGTTTATCTCCTATTTGGGTTCCATTCGTGGGGAGATCCGGCCGGGGTGTCGCTCACGGCCCCAAACGATGTGTACAGGGTTCCCGAGTCACCAAACGGGCAACCGGTACACCGTGCCACGTACCTGTCGCATCACAAGCCACCCCGAGGGTCAGCGCTGTGCACGACCTCCAGTAAGCTATAAACACCAGAAACTAGTTGCAACTCCTGGACAGAGATCAAGGGTAATTTATAAGCCGAGAGGGTCATTTAAGGATCCCAATGTGTGGTAGTAGCTGTAACTTGAACCACACATACAGATCTCGGGTCCTATGGACGATTCCAATGAAACAACCCACCATGTACTCCTACATGGCCTTTCATCGATACCTTTACCAAGCGTATTCCACACTTCCTTCTCTTTATCGGTATGATCATTTCACTCTGATACATCACCCAGATGAACCAGACCAGACACAACTCTAAGCATAGCAGGCAACATAAACAAATAGCATGGTGGATCACACATCACATGGCTCAATCAACTCCTACACATGCTAGTGGGTTTCAACTATTTACTGTGGCAATGACAGGTCATGCAAGGGATAGGGTTCAACTACCGCAGCAAGTAGCAGTTCACACGCTGTTGCCTTAATGCAGTAAAAGAGAGCAGGAGCGAGAAGATTGGGTTTGTATCGGAATGATCAATGATTGCTTGCCTGACAAGGTAGTTGTCGGGTACTGCTCTTCGACTGGATACGCAGCAGTATCCTCGGGAGGAGGACCTAACACAGAGAATACCGACGATACAATCATTAACAAACAAATGCAGCAATATGATGCATGCTCATGACATGGCAAGATGCATGTGTGTTGGCTAATGCAACTAAAACCAGAAGGGTTTGAGCTTATTTGAATCAAAGATTCAAATTGAAGTTCAAACTATTATTTAAATAAGTGCATTATCATGTTTTTGATGCATACAGCAAGTTAACTTGTTCAAACATGCATGAAACCAGTGCCATTGGATAGATTGGATTTTTCTGATCATTTTTCATATATAAATCTTTTCCATCTGAGCTATGGTTGATTTTATATGATTTTTAGAAGTTTTGGGTATTTTTCGGAATTTCCTGAATTATTTTTAATCTAAAAATCCCAGAAAAACCTTTACTGCGTCAGCATGATGTCATGCTGATGTCAGTCAGTCAACAGGAGCTAGTCCAAGTCAAACATGACATGTGGGCCCTGCATGTCAGTGTCACAGCTAATTAACTAAGTTAATTAGAGTTAAACTAAAACTAATTAGCTGTCAGTGAGGCCTGGGCCCACGGGTCAGTGACTAAACTAATTAACTAATTAAATTAACAGAAACTTAATTAAACTAACTAATTAGCAAAAGGTGGCCCACACGTCAGTGACCCAGGGGTAGTCAACCCCCTGGTCAAACAGGTCAAACCCACCGGCGACGTGACGCCGGCGAGGCCAAGTACGGTGGCGTGCTTCGGAAATCGTCTATGGGGCACGGCTCGAGCTGCGGCTAGGCGCGTTGGAAAGCTCTTGCCCTTGCGCGTCGGATGGTGGTGGTCGCCGGACCTGGGGTGGCCGGAGACGACGGCAACAAGCTCGACGGCGGCGACCGGCGTCGGCCGTGTGTGGAGATGCGGCTGCAGGGGCCTAGGCGATGCGTGCGTAGCACCTATCGCATCTACGCGCTGCGGTGAGTGTGTTGGACGGGTGCCAGTGACCAAATGGTCAGCGGAGCATCACCGGCGGCGAGCACGGCGGCGGTGCGTTCGGTGATCAACAGAGCGGCGGCTACACGGCGAAAAAGGAACGGAGGAAGGAGGGGTTCGACGTAGAAGCTCACTGCGGTGCTAACGAGCTCGACGGAGGGGTCGGGGACGCGCTGTAGCTTCGTAACGGCGGCGAGGTGCTCCGGCGATCCGAGGAAGGGGACGACGGCGTGGAGGCGTTGCAGGGCTTCCGGCGGCTCGTGGCTCAGCGAGGAGGAAGAGGACGACGCGGCGGATCTTCTGGACACACTCACGGGGCGAGGGAGTGGCTCTAAGTGCGGCTACGGCGAGCGGCGGCGACGGTGGGTTGGTGATGGAGGAGGAGAGAGCCATGGGAGGGCGATGGAGACGAGGGGGAGAAGTGAGAGCGGTCGGGGCAGCTGCGTGTCGACTCGTGGAGTAATCCAGGCCATCGGGGAGGCAGGCAAGCAGCCTGGAGGTGGCCGGGCGCGTGCCGGCGCGCGGGGGCCACGCACGCGTCCTTCTGGCGCGAGGAGGAAGACGACAGAGGAGGGCTGGTGGGCTGGGTCGGCCTGCTACAGGGCTGGGCCCGAGGTAAGTGCTTCTTCCTATTTTCCTTTTCCTATTTTCTTTTCTGTTTCATTTGTTTTGCATCTTTGTTTAATTAATAAAAATGCTAGAGCATTTTTATAACTCATGAAACTTGTCATACCCACTGTATATAAAATGAACAGTAGGAAACATTATAGTTCATGATTATTTGATCATTTAAAATATTTAAAAATATTTATATGCCCAAATACAAATACCATATGATTTAATCCAAAGCCCTAGAGTGTCCTAGAAAAATGTGCACCATTTTTGGCAGAGGTTTAAGACCAAGGCAGAAATGATGAACATTTTTGAAGGGCATTTTGGGTACATTGGAAAATATTTTAACAAACCCTAGTTGTTAGGAGAGGGGTGCTGGGGTTTCTGTTAATCCCATTTCTAGTTCTTTGAAAGTAGACATGATGCACACTCTAGCTAGATACTAAAGCAAGTGCTAACTAGGGATGTGACAATCCCAGAGATGAATGCTCACTGAACACACAGAAGCTGAATAACAAGAGTCTTACATCCATACAAATAGTCTTACACGAATTATGGCCATTATGCCCAAGTCTTACATAGATAGAGCCTCACGGGCTGAATAGCAAATAACTCAAATAGCGGAAGTCTTCGATAACGGGCAGAACCCATGCCATCTGCCTTAACCCTACATGCATTCTGACTGGGATAGCGTCCTAGTTCGCATGTTCGTCTCCAAAGAACTCTTCCTCATGTTCCTGTGCTTCCATGCCTGGCCAATTAAATAACCAGTGGCAAGCCAATGAGTACTTTGAATGTACTCGCAAGCAACCCATGATGTGATTCAAAGTAACAATGCAATTGAACGGTAATGAACAATCTAGCAAGGGCTAGAATAAACATTCTACTATCAAGTTTATGCATCAATATCCTCGCGTAACCTCGAAGACAGGTTACCGATATCAACATGAATAAGATTCAACTCATCGAGTCAAGTCACCACCTTGACTCACATATACACGCATGGTTTCACAAACATTGGACGTAGCCCAAGAGCGGTTACCCAACTGTCCATGACCGTGGACACGGCTATTCGAATAGTTTGACACTCTGCAGAGGTTGTACACTTTACCCACAAGATCCGGGGAACTTCCGTGTCATCCA
Source organism: Secale cereale (assembly GCA_902687465.1). Lineage (NCBI taxonomy): Eukaryota > Viridiplantae > Streptophyta > Magnoliopsida > Poales > Poaceae > Secale > Secale cereale. The sequence continues at coordinate 346,317,240 of LR738711.1, forward strand.
CGACCCGCGGTACCTCAAGTACCCGGGGTAAGCACCTGGTCATTATCTTTCCTTAGACGACACTAACATAGAGTCCACTCGTTGGTACACGGCCCTCGGGTACAAACAATAGATCACGGGACTTGCCCTAATTCAATGTCACGCGTACCCGAAGGGACCAATGGTGTGTCCGGTGCCCTGTGAAAACAGTCATGGTCGTCTATCCAAGCACGACCCCGTCCCTGGAAAGACCTCAAGTCTTCCCGTCACTAGTAATGCGTGCACCAAGCTAGTATCGACCTAAGTAATCAATAAAGCCCCGTCCCATAAGGGGTAGTGTGGTTGCACATGTATGGTTGGAATAACGGTTGCAACTTAAACCAATCCGTTTGAAAAAACACACACACTTGCCTCGGTACACCACTTCATCATCAAGTGGTCACCTAACTCATCATCATCTCCCTCGGGCATGAATGGCACCCGACGGGGTTTTATGTAAAGACTTCAACCACGAAGGTTCATGTCACACATGCATCACTATTCATTACTACTACCCATATGCATGTCATCTAGCACATAGCAAGATCAATATCATGGCATGCATCATATGGTGGAATCAACTAGGTCACTATCATAACCCTAACATCATGCATCGGAAACATACGGGTTCCGAAGAACAAGTGTATCATGGTCAAAGGGCTGCTTGCCTGGATTGGCTTGGTCTTCAAAGTCTTCAAATCCTTCTCCTTCTTCTTCCACACCAACTTCGTCAAATACGGGATCTATACGTCGCATAATAACCACGGAAAAATAAGACCACAAATAAAACAGAAAAATCAAAGTGCACGGAAAAATGTCAACTTATTTTTGTTAAATACTAAAGGAATTTCTAAGATGGGGAAAAATCTTAGTTGGAGTTTTGGAGCAACAGAATGGAGTCTATTGATTTTTGAACATGAGTTTTACTGCTCAAATTTGAATTTAAATTTGAACAGAACAGAAAAGTTTCATAGATGTGAGTGAAAGTGGTACCATTAAATAGGTTGGAATATTAAAAGATTTTAGGAGTTGGAATTATTTTATTTGGACCATTATTCTTTTCTGTAGAAATGTTTGAATTAATACAGAAAAGAAAAAGGAGAAAAAGAACTGTGCAACTAGGCCAGAGAGGCCACAGTGCACGGCCCAGGGCGGTCCAGCCCAACCGCACGGGTGCCTGCGCGCGCACGTCAGGTTTTTGAACCTGACGGGCGGGGCCCGTGGGTCAGTGGCAGAGAGGAGGGGGAGAGAGGTGTGGGGATGACAGGCGGGGCCCGCCTCTCATCTCCAACCTTGCGGCCACGGCGACGGCGAGCTCAAAGGCAAGGTTTCCGGCCACGGCGACGGCAACGGAGGGCAGGGTTGGGTCCAGCGTTGAGTGGCGGTTGTAGGTGTGGTGGTATGGTACGCCGGGGAGGTCAGGTTCGCCGGCAGCGAGGTGGGACGGCGGAGGCTCGTCGGGAGGTCGTGGCTCCGGTCGTTTCCGACTGCCATAGAGAGGGGAAACAGGGGGGAAAGGGTCAGTGGAGCACGGCGGTTTCAGATCAGGCGAAAGGAAGGGTAGGGGAGGCTCGTACTGCGGGATCACCGGCGCCCCGACGCGGCGGAGCACCGGTCGATCCCGAGCACTGGGACCTCCTGGGGTCGAACTGATGGTGCCGGGGTGCTCAGTGAAGTGAGGTGAGGCTGTTGGTGCTGCTGGAGAGGCCCGGGATGTCCTATTTATAGGGGGTCGACAGAGGCACGTGGTCCAGTGCGTCGGCGAGCTCCGGCTCGAGGCTACAGCGCACGGGAGGCAAGGGGGATGAGTCCATGGTGTTGCTGGACGAGCTCCACGTCTAGTAGAAGTGAGAGGAGGAGCGGGGGAGCTTCTGGAGCGAGCGCGCGTGCGAGGCAGAGGAGTGGCCGTTTTGGGCGGCCAGCGCGCGTGCGACGACGACCACTGGAGGGAGCAGGAGGAGGGGGGACAGCGCCGGGAGGTTGCGGACGTCGAGAGGCCTCAACTGGCGCGAAGGAGGAGCCCGAGGCTATCGGGGGCCAGCGATTGGCTGAAGCCACCGTGCGGAGGTGCACTGTAGCGTGCTCTAGAGGGTGCGTATTGCTGGCATCATCGTGCCCTCGCCGTTCTGGTCAAAACCAACGTGCCCAAGAGTGTCTAGAAGGTTGAGGGAGGAGTAAAGAATTGGCCTGCGGCCTTGGATGCCTTGGAGATGCTGAGAGAGAGGGAGGATGTTGGTGACTTGGTGAAAACTTGATGTCCAGCAAGGTAAACTTGGGTTCTTACCCTTCAATCATGGAGCTGGAGTGCTGGGAAAGTTACTGGGGGTAGCTAGTAACTCAATGATCACGTGGTAAAAAGTTGAGGCCATGGAGAAGAGTAAAAGTGATCAAGATAGAGGTTTTAGTAAAAAGCCAGAAGTTGTTTGATCAGTGTTTGGTCAAGCAACTGATCTCCACTTGACATGGCACGAAACAGGATTGAAAGACATGAGAAAATAGGGTGCTTCACCAAAATTGGGCTCATTTGAAGAAACTAGCCAATGTAACTTTGGTGAACCCTAGAAATCAACGGAAACAGTTTCATCTTGATTGTGTCAAGCTAATCATCTCCCCTTGATGCACCACTTTGTGTAGCATAATCATTTGGGGTGTTGATCATGCCCACAAAGTTTGAAGCTCCAGATAAAAAGTTGGTAATGTAAAGTTGTTCAAATTTGCATTTGAACAGAAAGGGTTTTGAGGTGATCTGATCAAGTTGCTCTATTCCAAATCTTGTGCCATTTGGTATAGATGCCTTATTAGGCCATTCTAGCATGTGCACCAAATTTGAGAGCAGTTGGACAAGTTTGGCAATGTAAAGTTGCTCAAACTTCAAATATGGACAGAATGGTTATGAAGGGGTTTGAGGATGTTTTCCTGCTTCCCAAGGCACGGGACTTGGCAAGATCATCAAATATGTCATATATGACATGATATAATTTGCCTGGAGTTTTTGGAGAATATTTCCTTTGTAAATATTTCAAAAGCTTGAAATATCCAGAAAGGGTTTTAGAGGGTTTAGCCCATTATTTTGAACATGACCAAGTGTTGAAACTCTTATATATGGACAATATATGTCCTCTGAGTCTCTCTGAATTTTGGAAAATATTTTTGAAATAGTTAAATAATTTTCCCCTAATAAATACCATTTCTGGCCTTCAGAAAAAGCTTTTAAATAAAATAGGAAAATAACTTTTAAAATTATACTTTTGTGGTTTCTGGGAGTCCTATGACTACTAGGTCTCAAATATACCTTTTGAAATAATTTTCTCACCCTAAATCAACTACTTGCAGTGCAAATATCAATTCAGGGGTTTTTGGAAAACTAAATTTATAAAATACATTTTGGCCAAATTATTTTTGTAAGAAAATACTATACTGTTATATAACACTTGGCATGATCATTGGGCAGAAGATTTGGGTATGGAGATGAATTCTACAAGAGGTTATAGTTGACTATAATGAGCACAAGAAAAAGCACATGAAGAAAACTCAATTTCAAATAAAAGCCAAATGATGCTAAAAAAATTGCTGGTCCAAATTTTCATGCTTCAAAGGTACAAATAACATGTTACAAAATGTAGGGTGTGACACAATAGTAGTAGTAGTTATGTAGCAATTGTGACAGTAGCAGCAACAATAGTAACTTAGCAAGAACAAAATGTGAAAAATTCGTAGTCACTGGATCGGTGATATCATTGGATAACATTCGTTCTATAACAGTTATAACCTAGGGCGACACATAATTAGCTCTAGATCATCGATATAATGTAGGCATGTATTCCGCAAATAGTCGTACGTGCCTATGGAGAAGACCTTGCCTCACATATTTAGTCCTACCCTCCTGTAGCAGCTGGGCCATAAGGAAACTAAGGGATATAAAGGCCTCCTTTTAATAAAGAACCGTATCAAAGCATTAACACAAAATGAATACATGAACTCATCATACTACGGTAAGCATCGGAAAAAATCCAGATTGTTGTCACCTTGGGGTATGCAGATCCTAACACGTCGTAGGTGCATATGACTTGTAAGATCGTATCAAGATAGATATAATGGTGATAACATAAACGGTTCAGATCTGAAATCATGGCACTCTGGACCTAGTGGCAAGCATTGACCATAGCAAAGTCATAGATCCATCAATCTTAGAACATAGTAGATACTAGGGATCAAGCCCTAACAAAACTAAGTCGATTGCATGATGAATATCATCCAACTCTCACCGACCAACAAGCCTACGAAGGAATTACTCACTACCGGCGGTGAGGATCATGGAATTAGTGATGGAGGATGGTTGATTATGAGGAAGACGGAAGATCCCCCTCTCCGGAGCTCCGAACGGACTCCATTTCTGGCCTCCCGATAAAGACATGAGGTCGCGGTGGCTCTGTATCATAAAACCTGATGAAACTTCCTCTCTTATTTTTCTCCAAAAATAGGACTTTATAAAGTTAGAATTAGGGTCAGCGGAGCCCCGTGGGCCCCACAAGACACCAGGGCACACCTGGGGAGGGGGCGTGCCCTGGTGCACTGTGGGCAGCTGGGGCACCCGCTCCGATGGGCACTGGTTCCAAAAATATTACTTATTCCAAAATAAATCTCCAGAAAGTTTCATCCAATTCCGAGAACTTATATTTGTGCATGAAAAACAACACTTTGGTAGTTCTGCTGAGAACTGCGTCGGTCCGGGCTAGATTCATTCAAATCATGCAAATTAGTGTGCAAAATAAGAGCAAAAGCATTAGGAAAAGGAGATACGGTGGAGACGTATCAACTCCTCAAGCTTAACCCATTTCTTGTCCTCAAGCAATTTAGTTGACAAACTGAAAGTGATAAGGAAAAACTTTTACGTAATCCTTTGTTCTTGTTTTCATAAATATATGTAAATAATACCCAAGTTTTTAGGACAGATCATAACTAACCATGTGGACCGTAACTCTTAGAAATTATATTCATTCATATCAATGGCATAATCAACTAGCGAGTGATAATACGATATCTCAAACGCCAACATATTGTCAAAACAATCATTATATAATATGGCAATAATGGTATCTCGCTAGCCCTTTCTGACACCGCAAAAATTAAATGAAGAGCACCTCCAAAGTTCAAGCAGCAACTAGACATTGTAATTTATGGTAGAAAAGATCCAGTCATGCTACCACTCAACATTAACTATACTCAATGCGTAAGAATGACATGCTCTCAGGTATGGTGCTTATTTGACAAGATGATGACTCAACACAAAAATTAAATAGATAGTCCCTTCACGGAGGGAAGCAAGGATATCCAGAGGTGCCAGAGCTCAAAGCTTTAAATCAGAGATAAATATAATTTTGGGAGGTATGCTTGTCCTGTCAACGGTACGACCCAGGGTTTTCAATATCTTCCATGCTAAACAAATTAGCGGTGGTTCCCAAGTGGTAAAAGTAAAGTGTACTCCCCCTTCGCCAACAAACACAAGCCATGGCTGGCCGAATCCTCGGGTGCCCTCCATACCAACAACAGTCCAAGGGAGTGGTTTAATTATTATTGTTATTTTTCATGGGACCGGGCATCCCGATTACCATCCCCTCTCATGCAAGGACAAGTGAATAAACACTCATCATGATAAAAAACCGCTTAGCATGGAATATACTGACCACCCCAGTCACTCCATGAGCGGTACGACCACACAAAACAGATGTTCATTTGAATATTATATAGGTGGCACACGCAAATTTACTTGGGACAAAAGAGTAATACAACATATAGGTATATATAGTGGACTCATCTAGAACAACTTTGGTTTAGGGATTTTGATGCACAAGTAGTATTCCCGCTTAGTACAGGTGAAGGCTAGCAATTAGGTTGAGAAGCGACCAACTAGAGAGCGAAAACGGTCATAATCATGCATTGAGAATAATCACCATTGAATACTAGCATGAGTAGGATGTAGACACCTTGAACATTAATATCGTGGAGGCTATGTTGGTTTTCTATCAACTACATGCATGAACATGTGCCAAGTCAAGACACTCAAAACATTCAGAGGAGGATACCATATCATCATACTATATCACAACCATTTTAATGCATGTTGACACCCAAGATAAATCATTATCCACTCCTAGCTACTTAAGCATGGAATGAACAACTATAATCTCTAATTGATATCGCAAACATGTTTAATCATAATAAGCTGAATCAAAGATACTAAGTTAAACATATTTACATAAACAAAAACAAGTTGAGTTCGTATGTGCTTTTCCTTGTCACGGTGACTTCATCGAATATCGTCATTATTGCCTTTCACTTGCGCGACCGAACGATGTGAGAATAATAATAGTGCAAGAGTGTCCTGGAGTAAGCTGAATCTGCAAACATTTATTTAGAGGAGAAGAAAAAATATTATGGGCTCTTTATTAGATCAACAGTATTGCAAATGATATCCACTCAACATATTCATCGTGGTCTTTTCCCCAAGCCGACTCAGCGAGAGAAAATAAATTCGGCGAAACACACTGAAATTTTTTTGGAGTTGTTTTTCTCTAGGGGAAAGCAAATTAAATAAGAAAAACTAAAACGACAAAAACTATTTACACGGGAAAGCTACCAACTAGCAAAAGAAGTAAAGATTTTTTTTTTGGGTTTTCTTTTAATGCTACAACTGAATTAAACTAGAAAGAAAAGCCGAAAAGAAGCAAGAAATATTTTGGGTTTTCTTTAAGTTTTTTAAAACACACAAGAAGAAAGCGAGAAAATAAAACTATCATGGATGATACAATGAAAAAGTATGAGCACCAACAAATGGAATGAAGTGTGTGAACATGAATGTAATGTCGGTGGAAATATGTATTCCCCCAAGCTTAGGCCTTTGGCCTAGCTTGGTAATCACCATCCACGGACTGTATAATAGTCAAAATGATAGCACATGGAGGCTCTCGATGCAGCCTCCCCAGCCTGACGAGTATCCTCTGCTACTGCGTTGTACTCGGGGACATCGCTCTCTTAGAGGTAACATCTTCCTTTATTCTGAAAATCGAAGAGTAAGAGCACACAAAATAATAGGTATGATAAGCTTTTTATTAAGCATTAGGTTATAGCTATAGTTCGCAGGCTTATGCTTGCTGTACTTGTGTCATTGCATTGCCTCAAAGTCTAAATAGCTGTTAGGCAGAACAGGGTCATTCGGCAGAGGAAAAACTCTTAGCCTTGTAGCTAAGCGGGAGCCGTAAATTTCTCCATATAAATAACTAGTGTCAGCATGACGTTGCAACCTTTGTGCAACAATGGCTCCAAGATTGTAACACTTACAGCATGTTAATGAAGTATAAATTAGGCTTGACACGGGAGCGCAAAGTGTATTGCAGTCCTTTTTGCCTACGACACATTTACCATTAAAGAGTGCAAAGTAACAGATAGAAGGGAATTGTATACTTTTTATTCTAGGTTAGTTGACCCCCTGTCACACCCTGATTTTCATGTCACTTTGCTTAAGCTAATTTTCATGTTAAAAATGTGGATTTGCAAAAACTTTTGAGTGTTGTTGACCTTGCTTGATTTGACTCTTGTCTGCTGTTTGCTAGTGCTCTGAAAATCAAATAAATCCTCCAACTCTTATACTTCATTTCCTTGACCCAAAACCTTTTTCCAATGATCATGCCATGTGTATAGACCAGTATAGAATTTTCTTATAAAAATATTTTGGCCAAATGGTATTTTCTAAAATTAGTTTTCCAAAAACCCCTGAATTGAGGGTTGCACTTCAAGTACCTTATTTAGGGTGAGAAAAATCTTTCAAAAAGTATATTTGAATCCTATTAGGTATAGGACTCCCAGAAACCACAAAAGTATAATTTTAAAAGTTATTTTTATATTTTATTTAAAAGCTTTTTCTTAAGGCCAGAAATGGTCTTTAAATAGGGAAAAATTATTTAATGATTTCAAAAATATTTGCCAAAATTCAGGGAGACTCATAGGACATATATTGTCCATATATAAGAGTTTCAACACATGGTCATGTTCAAAATATTGGACAATTCCTTTCAAAACCCTTTCTGGATATTTCAAGCTTTTGAAATACTTACAAAGGTAATATTCTCCAAAAATTCCAGGGAAATTCTATCATGTCATATATGACATATTTGATGATCTTGCAAAGCCTCATGCCTTGAAGATAAACGAAACATCCTCAAACCCCTTCAAAACCATTCGGTCCATATTTGAAGTTTGAGCAACTCTACATTGCCAAACTTGTCCAAATGCTCTCAAATTTGGTGCACATGCTAGAATGACCTAATAAGGCATCTAGACCAAATGGCACAAGATTTGGAATAGAGCAACTTGATCAGATCACCCCAAAACCCCTTCTGTTCAAATTCAAATTTGAACAACTTTACATTGTCAACTTTTTATCTGGAGCCTCAAACTTTGTGGGCATGTTCATAACCCCAAATGATGATGCTACACCAAGTGGTGCATCAAGAGGAGATGATTTGCTTGACTCCAACATGGTGAAACCATTTCTGTTCATTTCTAGGGTTCACTAAAGTTACATTGGCCACTTTGCCCAAATGAGCTCAAATTTGGTGTAGGGGCCTAATTATATGTGACATTTGATCCTGTTAAATCCCATGTCAAGTGGATGTCATTTGCTTGACCAAACACTGATCAAACACCTTCTGTTCATTTACCAAAACCTGTGTTTGGACCCCTTTTACTATTTCCCCTTACCCCAAATTCTTACCACAGCCTATTCTGATCATCATCTACCCCCAGTAACCTTCCCCTGGCCTCAGCTCAATTATTGGAGGGTGAAAACCCCATTTTTACTCTTGTGGACAGCCACCTTCTTCTCCTCCTTCACCTCCCTCCTCATCCCAGTGGTTCCCCAGGGCATCCAAGACCACAGAGCAATTCTTTACTACCCCCTCTACCCTCTGGACACTGCTGGACACTAGAGGACACGGCCTGGAAAGCACAGACACGACCATGTCGGCCAAAGGCGTGCTCTGGAGCATGCTACAGTGCACCGAGGCACTGTAGCTCGGCCCTCCCGAGGCTTCCAGACAACCTTGGGCAGAGAGAGCGTGTCCCCCGAGGTGCCCTCGACGTCCACGACCTGCAGGACGGTCGGCCTTATCCTCCCCGGCCCTCCTCCTCTCTCTCCACGAGCTCGCCGTGCGCGCCCTGGACCGTGCTCACGGTGCACCGCGGCCGCAGCTATAAAAGGGCTTCCTCCGAGCGCCATTCGCCTCTGCTGGATCCTCCTCTCTCCCGTACACCTCCCAGACATCTCCCCTCTTCCTCTCTTGCGCTCCAGCTCCCTCCATAGCCGGAGTGCCGCCGCCGATCGCCGCTCGGGATCGGGCGCCTCGGCCACTCCCTCCTTCCCCTTCTTCGTTTCGAGGTCCAAGTCTTCCTCAGGGAATCTCCAGGGACGGGCCGGTCCTCCCCTTGGCCTGGGAGCCGCTGGAGACCCCGCGGCCGCCGAAGACGCCGCGGCCACCGCGGCCTCCCTGTGGAGGCGAGGCTGTGGCCCTCCTTGGGCGGGCTCGCAGCCACCCTCGGGTGCGGGGAGGGGAGCCGTAGCTCCTGGACACCTCGGCCGGCCCTCCCGCATCCCCAGGCCACGGCTGCGCCGGCGGCCGGAGCTTTCCCCCGCCCGGCGTCGGGCTGGAGAAGAAGACCGGGGGCGACGAGCAACCTGCGGCCGGGCCCCGCAGGTCAGTGACCTCGCCGGCTGCCACGTAAGATAAGTGGAGGCGGGGCGGCTGGGAGGCGCTTTTCCAGCGCGAAGGCGCACTCCAAGGGGGCGCCTCCTACGTCACCGCTCCCCCCTGTGCACGCGGCCGAGCCATGGGCCGGCCCAGTTTGTACGCGGCTATCTTCCGCCCAGTGTGCAGCATAAGGGTATAACCCCTATTCCTTTCCTTTTTCCCTTTTTCTGTCAACTTCAAAAATGCCTAGAATATTCATATGAACTCCAAATGGCATGATTCAAATTTCCTATGACTCCATAAATCATGCTCTATCACATAGTGCAACATGCACATTATTCCAGAAACTTTTCCTATACAAATATTTATCAAATGCCCATTTTCCACTTTCTGTGATTAACTTTAGAAAATCACAGAGAGCTCATTTTTGATTCAAATGCAGTGATTCAAGTTGCTAGATGCTTTTTATGTCCAAACTTAGTTTTGGAACATTTTTAATAATAGTTTCTGTATCCCACCAAATATTGAGCCATTTCTTCCTATTTATCAGCTTTGCAAAATCCTAGGAAATTCATTTCAAATCCAAATCCAGTGAAACCAACTCCTAAATGCTTCTAAAATCATGACTTGGTGATGGGTACCTTTGCTCATCATTCAAGGAATTATTTCTGTATACTTCTTCCAAATCCATAAACCCTTTAGTTCCATCATATTGGAATGTTCCAGATCACCCATTGATCCAATACCTATGAAACCACCTTGGTCATTTCTAATATGACCAGAGGTATCCTAGAAAAGTACAACTCCTATTTTTAGAGCACTTTTATTGTTGCTTTGATTGTGTTGCTTATTATGATTGTTTCCATCGTTAGTTGACGTAATAAACGGAGTATTCGGAGATGGACCAGAAGATTTGAAGACTCGGAAGAATAAGGCAAGCAGCCCTTTTACCATGTTCAAGAAACATTTTTATGCATGTCTCATAGCACCTTATTATTCAATGCATCGGAATCATGTTGAGGTAGAAACCACTTTGGTTGCTACCCCTGTTACTTTACTGTTGAACTTGCATCAAACATGACCCTACCTTCCTATGAGGGTTATGTGGGTGGGAGTAGATAGATGTATGCTTTAGTAGTTGGCTACGCAAAATGGGTCGGGGTTATGCATTGAGTGAAACAAGTGTGGTCTGACATACTTGCAAAAGACCCAGTGGGTGCCACTAATGCCCCTGGGAGTTGATGAGGAGCTAGGGCACTACTTGGTGAAGAAGTAGTGTGCCGAGGCTTGACGAAAGTGTTGTTTACAGAGACGGATTAGATTTATGTGTGACTACCGTCCCAACCAAACATGCGCAACCACTCTACCCTAATATGGGAAAGGGCATTATTGATTACCTAGGTCGATACTAGCATGGTGCCCGCATTACTAGTGACGGGGGTGACATGAGGTCACTCTCGGGACGGGGTCGCGCTTGGATAGGCGGCCATGACTGTCTTTACAGGGCATCGGACACACCGTTGGTACCCCGTGTGAGTGGTATGAGATGAATATCGGAGCGAGTCTCCACAAACCTTGAGATGTGAAATGTTTGGCACGGGGCTGTTACCAATCGAGTGGACTCCATTTAGTGTCGCCTAGGGAAAGATAGTGATCGGGTGCTTACCCCGGGTACTTGAGGTACCGCGGGTCGTGGATGACACGGAAGTTCCCCGGATCTTGTGGGTAAAGTGTGCAACCTCTGCAGAGTGTTAAACTATTCGAATAGCCGTGTCCGCGGTCAAGGACAGTTGGGTGGTGCTACTTAGACTATGTCCATAAGTTTCTGGGAAACAACACGATTCAGAGTTATTGTTGATGTGATTGTGAGAAAGTCTCGATGAGCTTGAACATGAGTTGATTACAACTCTTTCTCGATATTGACGTCTGTGACCTATTGATACTTGTTACAGACACATGCATATCCATGTTATGTGTTGATCATAATTGCATATGAAAAACCAGCTTTCCGCAAAACTGCCAACCTAGCAGTAGAGCCTTGCATAATTATTCTGTTATCACACTTGGGTTGCTTGCGAGTACATTCAATGTACTCATTGGCTTGCCACTGGTTATTTTATTGGCCAGGCAGGAGAGAACAGGTTATGATGAAGATTTCTCGGTGACGAGCATGCGAGCTAGGACGCTTCCCAGTCAGAATGCCTGTAGGGTTAAGGCAGATGGCATGGGTCCCAGTTGTCTTTGAAGATTTTCCGATGCGATGATATATCCAAGACTTGACCATTATGGCCCTATTCGTGTAACATGGTATGTAAGGATGTAAGACTCTTTTTATTCAGCTTCTGTGTGTTCAGTGAGCATTGATCTCTGGGATCACTGTACACGTGCATTCGGTGATCACGACTTATGAGTCGGGGTCCCCACACCCCCCCTATCCCCACGACAACAGAGGCTATGCAAAGATGTTTCAAAGTCATCTTGTAACGGTTCATCTAGCGAGCCCCAATATAGAATTTTGCATGCATCACATAATTCTTCTAAGGGAACACTAAAAGTTGTATCATAAAGGCAAAATGAGACTCTAAATTCACAAGGATGATACTTAACCTTTTTAGTGAAAGATTCAGAAAGATTGTAGTACTGTGTGCACTTATATGTGATAAAGGGTGCGAGCTAAGTGTTGTGAACATATTGCTCAAATTCTTCCTTAATACATGCACCTATCATGAACTCATCACATGGCCATAGGAACAATTTGGTATCGACATCCCTCATCATGCTTGCACTAGGCTCAACATAGGATTGTCGTATTGAGGACTCACTCAGTGATGCCTCCAAGGACCTCCTCCTTTAAGAACTCCTCCTAAGGAGGTTCATCATAGTACGAACTATTTTCTAAAGAAAAAAATTGGGCTACAAATTGAAGTTAACAAAACTTCATAAGATTGATAGCAACTACTCATATGGATGTCTAGACACTATATCAAACATTCAAACCACTTGGACATCCAAGAATTCAACATGCAAGCACATTTACAATAGCAACAGGAGTAGCTAATTATGCAAAACATAAACCAAAAAAAACTAATTGGAGTAATGGAGGAGTCACATACCAAGGATAATCCCCCAAAAAAGATTCAGAAACAGAGCTTCGAGTAAAGATATCAAAATACGTGGGTTTGAGAGCAAGAACACGAGAGAGAGAGAGAGTAGTGGTGAATTTTTTCTGGAGGTAGATGGTCATGTGGGCTAAAGGGATAAATGAGGAGGGTACCATGGGGCTTACTACCCACTAGGGCGCCCCTGGTGGTGGTGGCACGCCCTGGTGGCTTGTGGCCATCGAGGATGCCCCCTGTGGTGTTTTCACTACCATAAATTCTCAAATATTCCAAAAAATATCATGTCAAATTTTTAGATCATTTTTAGCACTTTCATTTTCAGGAACTTTTTTATTGCACGGAAAATTCAAGAAATAGGTTAGTCATGGCATTTTACTGTATTTAATTAAAAGTAAGAGAAAAAATAAAAAGTGCGTATAGAAAGTTGTGCCTACTAAATTCATCGACCACATGCCTCTCAAAAATGATCTATTAATAAGGTTGATGAAGTCTTATTAACAACCACTTTCAATTAGCATGAACCCAAAGCATTTTCGTGAAACACTAAGTTACCTCAATGAGGATGTGCATATCCCCAACAATAAGTATTTCATATTTCCTTTTAGTGATAGGTATACGGAGTTGAAAACCTCGAATAGTGATTGTCAGAGCCTTTCCAATATCATTAATACCATTTACTTGCAATTGCATCATCGGAAAATGAACCGTATGCTCATTACCGTTGATATGAAAAGTGACCTTGCTTTTGTTGCCATCAATAACAGCCCGTGCAGTGTTTAAAAAGGGTCTAGTATAATGGACATGTCGTCCTCGAGCATATCAAGTGTAACTTAGTCTGTTAAGATAGTAACATTTGCAACCACAATAGGCACATCCTCACAAAGACCGATAGTTATGGTAGTTGATTTGTCAACCATTTTGCAGTGATATTTTAGTGGGTGCGAGTTTATTTAAATCAAGCCTTTTGTATAAATAGAAAAGCATAACACTAACACCAGCTCCTAAATCACATAAAGCAGATTTCACTTAATTTCTTTTGATGGAGTAAGGTATAGTCGCTATTCCAGGATCTCCTAATTTTTTGGTACTCCATCGGTCACACCCTGCATTTTGTAACATGGCTATTGCATTAATAAAGCATGAAAATTTGGACCAACAAAAACTTTTTGTATCATTTGGCTTTTATTTGGAGTTGAATTTTTCTCTCCCTGATTTCAAGTGCTCTTTAAAACTCAACATAGTCAAACCTCCTACACTTCATCTCCTTACCCCAAACTTCTGCCCAATGATCATACCATGTGTATAGAATAGTATAATATATTCTTACAAAAATATTTTGGCCAAATAGTATTTTGGAAATTTAGTTTTCCAAAAACCCCTGAATTGAGATTTGCACTTCAAGTACTTGATTTAGGGTGATAAAAATCTTTGAAAATGTATGTTTGAATCCTATTAGGTATAGGATTCCCATAAACCAAAAAAGTATAATTTTAAAAGTTATTTTCCTATTTTATTTAAAGGCTTTTTCTTTAGGCCAGGAATTGTCTTTAAAAGGTAAAAATAATTTTAATGTTTCAAAGATATTTGTGAAAATTCAGGGAGACTCATAGGACATATATTGTCCATATATAAGAGTCTCCATAGATGGTCATGTTCAAAATATTGGGCAAATCCCTCAAAAACCCTTTCTGGATATTTCAAGATTTTGAAATATTTACAAAGGAAATATTCTCTGAAAATTCCAGGAAACTTCTAGCATGTCACATACTTATAATATGATCACCTTGCAAAGTTTCAGCTCAATCCAAATTGTTATGGTTCACAAAAGTGCCCCAAAACCATTTCGGTTCAAATTCAAATTTGAACAACTTTACATTACCAACTTGTTCCAAATGCCCCCAAACTTTGTGGACATGTACACAACCCCAAATGATGACACTACAGCAAGTGGCGCATCAAGGGGAATGGGTTTGCATGACTAGATTTTGCTAAATGATTTTCTGTTCATTTCTAGGGTTTACAAAAGTTGCATTGGCAACTTTGCCCAAATGAGCTCTAATTTGGTGGAAGGTCCTAATTATAAGTGGCATTTCATCCTGTGGATCTCATGCCAAATGAAACCCATTTGCTTGCCCATACAAGCTACAAACACCTTTTTGCCAATTACCAAAACAACAACTTTGGCTTCTTCCACTAATCCAAATAGGCTCAAGTTTTTACCACAGCACCTCCAAGACGTCTTCTACCTCCAGTAGAAATGGTTGCACCGCAGCTCAATGATTGAGGGGTAAAGCCACCCATTTTACATCTCTGGACAGCTCCTTGCACTCTTCTCTCTCAACCCCCTCTCATTCTAGAAGCCCTCCAGAGCATCCAATGCCATTTCCCTCTTTTTTATTGCCTCCCTTAGCTTCCAGACACTAGTGGCCATGAACAAAGGGCATAAAGAATGTCGATGCCAGCCATACGTGAGCTCTGGAGCACGCTACAGTGTGCTCTGACACTATAGCCGCTCCTGGTCAAGCACCTCCGGCCACCTCGGCACTCCCCCTCGCGCTAGCCGAGGAGCCTCAACATCCACGACACGCCACGGCCATGTCCCCCTTCTCCTTCTCCCTCCTCTCGCCCCAGCTCGCACGCCCGAGCGCACCAGTGAGCGCGCTCACACGCGCAGCTCCTCTGGTGCCTTCTGCTCTGTCTCTTCTTTCCCCACCGCCCTAGACTACGCCCACGAGCACCCCAGACAAGCCCCTACGAGCCCCGTGACCTGTGTCGACCGCAACGAGCTTGCCGGCGCACACCTCCTCGATGGACCGCCGCCCGCCTATATAATGGCATCCTCGAGCCCTCTCCTCTGCAGACACCCAAACACCCCCCTGCACTCCCAGCTCTCTCCCAGAAGCTCTCGAGCTCGAGATCGAGCTCGAGCTCCGCCGCGGAGGCTCGCCGTCATCCGCTCGGTACGAGTCATCCCCGCTGCTCCTGAGCCTCAATTTGGAACCACAAACCCACTGACCCTTTCCCCTCTCCTTTCCCTCTCTGCTGCAGTCGAAAACGGCCGGAACAACCACCGCCCGTCGCCCCTCCGCCGTGCATACTCGTCGCCGGTGAACCCGACAGCTCCGGCGACCATCTCCAACACCACCCGAACGACGACTCTTCGCTGAGTCCAGACCTTCCCTTTGCTCGCCCCTCCATACCTGCATTGTCGCCGGTGAGCTCGTCGGCCGTCTGGATGTGGGTTTGGGATGACAGGAGGGCCCCGCCTGTCAGCCTCCCTTCCCTCTCGCCTCTCCTCTCTACGACTGGAAGTTGGGCCCCGCCCGTCAAGTTTAATCCTGGCGCGCGCGCCGCTCAGCTCGCCCGGGCCGAAACCCCTCTAGGCCTGTGCATTGAGGCCGTTCCGGCCCAGTTGCACAGTAGCCTTTTCCTTTTTCTTTTCTGTGCATTTTTCAAATAAATCCACAGGAGAAAATAATTATCCAAATTAATTTATTCCAACTCCTAAAATCTTGTAATATTCAAACCTATTTATTGATGTAACTTTCACACATGTTCCTGAACCTTTTTTGTACTGTTCAAATTAAATTCAAATTTGCACAATGGAACCTCTATTTAAAAAACCCCTTCATCCTATTTTATCACTCCAAATCCAAAACTAAGATTTTCCCCTTCTTAGTTTTTTCCCATATTATTTCATAAAAATAAGTTGACATTTTTCTGAGCACTTTGACTTTTCTGTTTTTATTATTATCTTATTTCTTCGTTATTTTTCTTGCGACGATTAGATACCGTATTTGACGAAGTTGCTGAAGAAGAAGAAGGAGAAGGATTTGAAGACTTTGAAGACCAAGGCAATTAAGGCAAGTAGCCCCTTGACCATGACAACCCTCTTGTTCATTGGTATCCTTTTTTCGATTGCCTGGTGATGAAACATAACGGTGGTAAACTTGTTGTGAACCCCCCCCCCCACATGATGCATACCCCCTACTCATAACTCTACCTTGTGCATAGATGCAACGTCAAAGGATTAGCTGCTGATGCATAATGTTGCATGTGTACCATGAACTCTTCATGGTTATGTTCTTTCGAAAACCCCATCGGGTGCCCCTAATGTCCGTGGGTGATGTTGAACTAAGGTCACCACTTGAACATGAAGTCGTGTACCAAAGAGAGCTTTTGGTCTATGTGTAAAATGATGGATTAGTTTTATATGTGATTACCGTCCCAACCAAACATGTGCAACCACTCTACCCCTTTATGGGATGGGGCATTATTGATTACTTAGGCTGATACTAGCATGGTGCCCACATTACTAGTGATGGCGGTGACTTGAGGTCACTCTCGGGACGGGGTCGTGCTTGGATAGGCGGCCCTAACTGTTTTTATAGGGCACGAGACAC
Source organism: Secale cereale (assembly GCA_902687465.1). NCBI lineage: Eukaryota > Viridiplantae > Streptophyta > Magnoliopsida > Poales > Poaceae > Secale > Secale cereale. Next base: position 346,334,523 of record LR738711.1, read on the forward strand.
ACCATTGGTCCCTTCGTGTATGCATGATAATGTAAAAAGGGAAATGTCCCACGATCTTTTACTTGTACTAGAAGGCTGTGCACCAACGAGTGGACCCTGTGTTAGTATCATCTGGGGAAAGGTAATGGCCGAGTGCTTCCCCCGAGTACTTGAGGTACTGCGGGATCGTGGATGACACGAAAGCTTCCCGGATCTTGTGGGTAAAGTGCGCAACCTCTATAGAGTGTTAAACTATTCTAATAGCCATGTCCATGGTCATGGACAGTTGGGAGGTGCTACTTAAACTATGTCCAGAATTTTACAATCTTGGTGCATGTGTGTGTGTAGAAAATTAATTGAGTCAAGGTGGTGACTTGACATGTTGAATGAGCTAGTAATGATTCAAACTCTATTTATGTTGATATCTGTAACCTGTCCTCGAGGTTTCCCAAGTTCATTGATGCATATGTCACAAGATGGAAGAACATCTTATCTATCTTGAAGCTAGGTTGCTTATTTGTTGTACAACTTGCATTGTTACCTTGAACCAAATCAGGGTTTGCTTGCGAGTACATTCAAAGTACTCATTGGCTTGCTACTGGTTATTTAATTGGCCAGGCATGGAGGAGCAAGAATTTGAAGAAACATTCTTTGGAGACGAACATGCGAACTAGGACACTTTCCCAGTCAGAATGCATGTAGGGTTAAGGCAGATGGCATGGGTTCTACTTATCTACGAAGACATCCGCTATTCGAGTTTATTTGATGTTCAGCCCTTGAGGCTTTATCTATGTAAACTTGACCATAATGGTCATAATTTGTGTAAGACCATATGTATGGATGTAAGACTCTTGTTATTCAACTTCTGTGTGTTCAGTGAGCATTGATCTCTGGGATCATTGTACACGTGCATTCGGTGATCTCGACTTGCAAGTCGGGGTCCCCACACCATCCTTCAAAGAATAATTTGCATGCATGGTGGAGATTCTAGCTTCAGGTATTTTTCTTTTTTTAGTAACAATATCTTTCTTATATTTACTATAAGGGGGCATCTTTAAAATATCTGTCGAACGAGTACGCAAAAAGACTGACCTAAGCATTTCAGCAAAGCGTTCAAACTCTTTATCATATTTTCTCTTATATGCTTTAGGTGGAAAGGGCATGGGTTTTTCAACACATGCCTCCCTTTCCTCACCATGTTTTCTAGGAACACAGTCTCTTTTATCATAGCGTTTATTTTTAGGTTGTGGGTTATCAAGATCAACTACAGGTTCTATATCAACATCATTATTTTGGGCATCTACATGAACATCATCGTTGTCATTATCATTGTCACTAAATGAATTTTCATTACCTGATTGAGTTTCAGCATGAGAGATAGACACCTCATTATCATCATGTGTGGGTTTTCCTACCTCGGGTTCACTAGAATGGTGCAAAGTCCTATAATTTTTCCTTTATTTTTCATTCTAGATGGACTAGGTGCATCAACATTAATTCTTTGCGAGTCGTGTTCAATTCTTTTAGGGTGGACTTCATGATAAAGTGGCTCCTAAGTCATTTTACCTCCTGTAGTCATTTCTCTAATAGCATGATCATTCATAATGTTATTGATTTCATTGAGTAACTCACTTTGAGATTTAGCAACTTGTTCTAACTGAGTTTGAACTATAGAAGCATGTTTTTCTACCCCTCTTACATCATTGGTGATTCTAAATGACAAGTCACTCAAGCAATCAATCATATCATATTTTTGCTTTAGTTCTTTCATAACATAGGCATTGAAATGATATTGCTTTCTAATGTAATTATCGAACTCATACAAGCATTGACGAGGAGGTTTATTATATGGGATATCACCTTCATCAAACTTTAAAAGTGAAATTACCTCCACCGCCTGTGGTGTTGTGTTGAGACCATGTATTTCTTCAATAGGTGGTAAATTCTTAACATCTTCAACGTTAATACCTTTTTGTTTCATGCATTTCTTTGCCTCTTGCATATCTTCGGTACTAAGAAATCAAATAACCCTCTTCTTCGGAGTGGGTTTAGGCGGTGTTTCAGAAAGTGTCCATTCATCGTAATTCTTCAATATATTATTCGATAATTCCTTAGCTCGTTCAACAATTCATTCCCTGAAAATACAACCATCACAAATATCTAGGAAGTCCCTAGAAGCATCGATTAGTCCATTATAAAATATATCAAGTATTTCATTGTTTCACAGAGGATGATTAGGCAAAGCATTAAGTAATTGGAGAAGCCTCCCCCAATCACGTGGGAGACTCTCTTCAATTTGCACAAATTTAAATATTTCTTGTAAGGCAGCTTGTTTCTTTTGAGCAGGAAAATATTTTTCGGAGAAGTAGCAAACCATATCTTGGGGATTACACACACAACCAGGAGTAAGATTAGTGTACCATATCTTAGCACGACCCTTTAATGAGAACGGAAATATCTTGAGAATATAGTAGTAGCAAATTTTCTCATCAAGAGCAAATAGGGTGGCTATATCATTTAATTTTGTAAGATGTGCCACAATAGTTTTAGTTTCATAGCCATGGAAAGGATCAGATTCAACATAAGTAATTAACTCTGGGTAAACAGAGAATTTATAGTCCTTATTAGTAACAATTATAGGTGCAAACAAATGATCATGTTTCATTCTAGCATTCAAAGATTTTTCTTTCAACTTGCATAGCAATTTCTAAAGATCATCTCTATCTTTAAAAGCAAGAAAGTCCATAGCTACATTTCCCTCCATAACATGACCTTTAGATATATCAACCAATTCATATCAAGGAGAGCCAGGTCTAATAGGTGTTTCATAAATTCAAGTTTCAATATCAGTTTCAGCATTCTCATCAGTTTCGGTAGTCTTGATTTATTTAGCTCTAGCAAGTTGTTCATCAAGAAATTCACCTTGTGCCATAGTCATAAGCATCATTCATAGCAGAAGTAGCATCATCAATAACTTGCAGCATATCAGAATTGATAGAAGGTGGTGGTGTTGTAAGCTTATTCAAAACAGAGGGTGAACCAAGTGTAGAGCTAGATAACATGTCCTTTCCTCCCCTCATCATAGAGGGACTAATCTTGGTTCTTAAGATTCTTCATAGTGATAATCAGATATGAATCCCAAGTGACTCAACAAATATAACTATGCTCCTCGGCAATGGGGCCGGAAAAAGGTCTTTATAAACCACAAGTATAGGGGGTTACAACTGCTTTCGATGGTAGAGTTTTCGGCCCAAACTGATAGATTCGACACCAGGGGAGCCAAAGAATATTTGTAAGAACTAGCAGTTGAGTTGTCAATTCAACCATAACCAGAGATTAAATATCTGCATTGAAGTGATTAGTAGCACAATAGTATGAGAGTTTTTCCAGAAGTAGTGACGGTAACAATAGTAGCAGTAGTTTTGTAACAATTGTAATAGTGGCATCAAAAGTAGTAACCTAGCAAGAACAATATGTGAAAAACTCATAGGCACTGGATTGGTGATATCGTTGGATATCATCTTGTAATATTTATAACGTAGGGCGACACGAAACTATCTCCACTTCATCGATATAATGTAGGCATGTATTATGTAAATAGTCGTAAGTTCTTATGGAAAGGATCTTGCATGACATCGTTTGTCGTACCCTCCCATGGCAGAGGGGACCATAACAAAACCAAGGGATATTAAGGCCTTCTTTTAATAGAGAACAGGATCAAAGCATTAACACGTAATGAATACATAAACTCCTGATACTAGGGTAGTCACCAGAAAGAATCCCAATGGTTGTCACCTTGGGGTATGAGGATCCTAAAACATAGTAGGTGCATATGAATTGCAAGACCAGAACAAGAACATAGATATAATGGTGATAACATAAAGGGTTCAGATCTAAAATCATGGCACTCGGGCCCTAAAGACAAGCATTAAGCATAGCAAAGACATAGCAACATCAATCTAAGAACATAATGGATAGTAGGGACGAATCCCTAACAAAACTAACTCGATTACATTATGAATCTCATCCAACCTCTCACTTACCAACACACTTACGAAGGAATTACTCACTCCTAGCGGCTAGCATCATGGAATTGGTGATGGAGGATGGTTGATGATGACAAAGACGGAAGATCCCCCTCTCGGGAGCTCCGAACAGACTACAGATCTGGCCTCTCGATGAATACAGGAGGTGGTGACGGCTTTGTATCGTAAAACGCGATGAAACTTGGTCTCTCATTTCTCTCTCCAAAAACAGTATTTTATAGAGTCAGAATTAGGGTCAGTAGAGCCTTGTGGGCCCCACAAGACACCAAGGCACGCCTCGGGAGGGGACGTGCCCTGTTGCCTTGTGGGAAGCTGGGGCACCTCCTCTAGTGGGTCCTGGTTCCAATAATTCATATTTATTCCAGAATAGATGACCAAAAAGTTTTGCCCAATTCTGAGAACTTTTATTACTTCACAAAAAACAACACCATGGTAGTTCCGCTAAAAATGGCGTCAGTCTCGGTAAGTTTCATTCAAATCTTGTAAATTAGAGTCCAACACGAGAGCGAAAGTGTTAGGAAAAATAGATACGACGAAGACGTATCAGTGTCTCTCGAACAAGCGTGTTATCTCGATTTCTATTGGGGATATAACCCACGGTATAACCCACCATATTGGGATGGGTCCTATCGAATGGCGACTTACGACCAAGATTCAAGATGGGACATGACGTTCAGAGCTACGAGACTTGAATGGCGGCTCACGGAGTGGGCCAACTCAGGGACCAATACATGAAGATGGTGGCTCGTGGCCTAGAAGCATAAGCCGATGCCCAGAGTTTTCTTGCTTAGGATACAAGACAAATAGGAAGTATACCTAGTCATGGGTCCTAGCCCGACCCAGACTCTATTGTAAGCACGGGGCCTCCACTTGTATATAAAGGGGGTCCCCTGAGGCAAAAATCCCAAGTAACAACCTCTCGAGTACTAGGTTAGCCAAGTCGCGTCTTTGTAAACGAGATCTTCAACATGAATACACACAAAGAAATATGTAGTCTTTTACCTCGATCGAGGGAGGCTGAACCTTGGTAAACCCTTTTCTTTTGATTCCAACTAACCCCGTTCGAGCTACTACCATCTAGCGATGGCATCACGACTAAGTCCTTTCATGACGACATGTGCCGTGACGCAACCATGGCAGTTGGAGCTCACCGTGGAGCTATCGCTCGATGGTGTTGAGTTCTTATAGGGACGTCATAGATGGCGCCCGCCTTGTAGAAGGCTAGTGCTCAAAGGATGTTATATTTGAGTAATTGTATCCGGTTGTAAAGATTTGAGCTTATGAACCGATGTATATAACTTTTGCGCTATTATAATTTGAGCGACTTTTACCTCCTGTGTGGGTATTTATATAAATCTGAAAGTTTCCAGTCGTCGTCTTCTGCCCCCATGTACATAGTACTAGGGTGTTCGGTCATATGCGTATGCACTCTTTGTCCAATGTCTTGGTCCATGTAGGAGGTTTATGCGGAGCGAACCAGGAATCAGACTATGCGGCGTTATTGCTTTCACTTAGCCATATGAGTTTCATGAGTGGGGCTAGGTACTAGCCCCTCGTGCGGATATGATATTTCCGAATTAAGGTATCCAATTGCACCTGGCTGGGCGAAAAAACCAACCGGTCATATGACATGGGGTAGATCTCTATCGATCGTAGTATAAAACTAAGTCACATTGCGGACTAGGTTCTCACATAACATGACAGTCAGTTTTCGGCTTTCTCTACTAAAGTAGTTGACCGGACGAGCCAGAAGTACAGTCGCAGTAGTTCTCCCTTTACACCCTAGTCGAACAATCGAGAACGTAGGTGTAAGCACAGGAGCCGGGCAAGCCAACTGTCGACCCAAGACATGATTCGGAACGGACGCATATAAGGCAAACATCCAGTACACAAAACAGTCCTTATAGGTGTTCGGACTTTTCAACATATACCGGGATGAATACAACCCCTGGTAATGGACCCTGTTGACAAGGGACATGTGGCAATCTAACTTGGGGAGAGAACATAGATGGTGAGTGAATAACACCCAAACATAATATGAGCCAAGCTGTTCTTATAATATCCCGTTATAGTACGGCGAGCCGTAAGCTTACAGATAATGCCGAATGACTTTCTTGGACATTCTACATGCCAGAAAAGTATAAAACAAACAGAGAAAACAGGTTTACACAGGGTCTAAATCTAAAAAGAAATCTTAGCGCTGGTCCCTGCTGCACGTCTGCGTCGTTTCTGTCATGCCCCGATTTTCATGCCTCAACACTTAACCTAATAATCATTCTAAAATGTGGTTTGACAAAAACTTTTGAGTGTTTTATGACCTTGCTTGATGTCACATCCCTAGTTAGCATTTGCATTAGGACTAGCTAGAGTGTGCATCATGTTTACTTATCAGAGAAACTTGAAATGGGAATGACAGAAACCCCAACACCCCTCTTCTAACAACTAGTGTTTGATAAAATCTTTTCCAATGTACCCAAAATGCCCTTCAAAAATGTCCATCATTTCTGCCTTGGTCTTAAACCTCTGCCAAAAATGGTGCACAATTTTCTAGGACATCCAAGGTCTCTGGATTAAATCATATGGTATTTGTATTTGGGCATTTAAATGCTATAAAATATTTTAAATGCTCAAATAATCATAAACTATAATATTCCATGCTGTTCATATTATATATACAGTGGGCATGACAAGTTTTATGAGTTATAAAAATGTTCTGGCATTTTTATTAATTAAACAAAGTTGCAAAAGAAATGAAACAGAAAAGAAATATAAAAAGGAGAGAGAAAAGGAGTTACCTGGCGCCCCACCCGGCCCACCTGCCGGCCCAGCCCAGCTGCCGCTCCAGCGAGCTGCTTGGCTTGGCCAGGCAGGCAGGCAGGTGCTCGACGGCAGCTGCAGCACGTGCCACCCAACTGCCTGCCGCCCTGCTTCCTCCTCTCGCCGCCCTGGAGGCTTGGATCAGTCGTCTACCTCGCCCCCGACCTCGCAGACACACCCCACTCTCCCCAGCTCCTCTCCTTCGCCCTCCCCGCACCATGGCCGACGCCGCCGTGCTCGCACCGTCGTAATAGCCGCGCCCACCGTCGTCCCTGAGCCCCGTCGCCGTGTCCGTCGTCTCCGCCGTCCTCGACTACTTCTAACAGGCCGAGCCCCGAGCGCTCGCCCGCCCTGGAGACGCCCCCGACCCCTTCTTCCCCAACTCCGGCCGCGGAGATCCCCCTCGCCGTCCCGCTCAGCTCCGACCACCCCCAAGCTCGCTCCGGCGTCTGCTGCAACCCTTGTGAGCCCAGCTTCGTCCTCCCCCTCTCCGTTGGCTCTCTACTAACCTGGAACGCACCGCACGAAGCTCACCTGCACGCACCACCGCGGAGCTTGTCGCCGACGAGGGTCCGGCCATCCAATGGTTCAGCCACCGTGCCTATCAGCTTCACCGTCACGCGTAGGTGCTGTAGGACCACTCCACGCTCCTCCACGAGCACCGCACCATCGTTTTCGACTTCGCCGAACTCCGGCAGCCGCTGGACTCGTCGCCGGCGTCATCTCCGGCGACCCCGAGGCCAGCCACCACCTCCACTCGATCCGGTTTGCCTCCAGCTACCCGTAGGTGTGCTCCGCCGTCGTTTTGGCTGCCGGAGCTCGAAACCCGCACCTCACCGCCGTGTTTGGCCTCGCCGGCGGCTAAACGCCGACAAGTTGGGCCTGTTTGACCACGGGTTTGACCCCCCTGGGTCACTGACATGTGGGCCCTGCCTGCTAGTCAAACCTAGTTTAGGTGTTAATTTAATTCTAATTAGTTAATTAGTTAACTGTGACACTGACTAGTGGGTCCCACTGGTCAGGTTTGACCTGGGCCGCCCTGTTGACCGACTGACGTCAGCATGATGTCATGCTGACGCAGTAAAGGATTTTCTGGGATTTTTAGATTTAAAAATAATTCAGGAAATTCCAGAAAATGCCAAAACTTCAAAAAATCATATAAATTCAACAGTAGCTCAGATGGAAAAGATTTATATATGAAAAATGATCAGAAAAATCCAATCTTTCCAATGGCACTAGTTTTATGCATGTTTGAGCAAGTTAACCTTGCTGTATACTTTAAAACATGATAATGCACTTAATTAAATAATAGCTAAAGTGCCAATTTGAACCTTTGATTCAAATAGGCTCAAACCCTTCTGGTTATAGTTGCATTAGCCCAACACACATGCATCTTGCCATGTCATGAGCATGCATCACATTGTTGCATTTGTTTGTTTAATGATTGTATCGCCGGTATTCTCTATGTTAGGTCCTGCTCCCGAGGATACTGCTGCGTATCCAGTTGAAGAGCAGTACCCGACAACCACTTTTTCAGGCAAGCAATCATTGATCATTCCGATACAAACCCAATATTCTCGCTCCTGCTCTCTTTTACTGCATTAAGGCAACAGCGTGTGAACTGCTACTTGCTGCGGTAGTTGAACCCTATTCCCTTGCATGACCTGTCATTGCCACAGTAAATAGTTGAAACCCACTAGCATGTGTAGGAGTTGATTGAGCCATGTGATGTGTGATCCACCATGCTATTTGTTTATGTTGTCTGCTATGCTTAGAGTTGTGTCAGGTCTGGTTCATCTGGGTGATGGATCAGAGTGAAACAATCTTTCGATAAAGAGAAGGAAGTGTGGAATACGCTTGGTAAAGGTATCGATGAAAGGCCATGTAGGAGTACGTGGTGGGTTGTTTCATTGGAACCGTACATAGGACCCGAGATCTGTATGTGTGGTTCAAGTTCCAGTTACTACCATGCATTGGGCCCGAAACCAATGGACCCTCTCGGCTTATTAATTACCCTCGATCTCTGTCCAGGAGTTGCAACTAGTTTCTGGTGTTTATAGTTTACTCGAGGTCGTGCACAGTGCTGACCCTCGGGGTGGGTTGTGATGCGACAGGTACGTGGCACGGTGTACCGGTTGCCCGTTTGGTGACTCGGGAACTCTGTACACATCGTTTGGGGCCGTGAGCGACACCCCGGCCGGATCTCCCCACGGATGGAACCCAAATAGGTGATAAACCTGGACGAGAGACTTGAGTAGTTAGTCAGGTCGTGGCCGACACCCTCGCTGGGCTTCCGCTTGAAGGTTGCCGAGTACATGTCGAGTAAACGGCGATAAGTTGTGGAAGCGTGTGTGAAGAGGTACACCCCTGCAGGGTTATCAATCTATTCGAATAGCCGTTGTTCGCGGTACGGACTACTTGGTTACTCTTACAGTTCATAGACAATTTGATGGATACTACTAAAAGACTCAAGATAAGTGTGAGTGCCGTGGATGGCCCTTCCGTAGGATGACGGAAGAGGATCCTCGGTAGTGTATTGTTGTGGTGAGTAGAGGACTCGTGTTCGTAGTAACATCTTGCAATCTGTTGAGAGTTGTAGTATAGGTTAGCCAAGAGTCAAAGCTGGATTTCTGCTATGAACTCCACTACCCCCTTTGATAATGTTGCATGTATGATAGGTTCTGTGGTAAGACTTGCTGAGTACCTTTGTACTCATGTTTGCTTAATAACTGTTGCAGAGGAGAACCCTGCCCCTGCTGATGGGTTCTACATAGACGTTGACGTTGACGAGTAGCTTGACACCAAGACGGAGATCTGGAGCTTGTGAAGGGCCTTGTAGATAGTCGGGCTACACCAAGCCTGTTTTATTTTCTAAGTTGTCTGTACTCAGACATGTAGCTTCCGCTTGTGCTTGTATGACTGTATGACTTGAGTGTTGGGTCATGTGACCCCTACCTGTATGGATATGTTATGTATGGCTCTTGGAGCCTCTTAAATAAAGTACTTTTAGTCATAGAGTTCTGTTGTGATTCAATGTTGTATTTGCACATATTGAGCATATTGTGTGTATGTTTGAAATGCTTGGTATGTGTGGGATCCGACACCTAGTTGTTTTCCTTTGGTAGCCTACCTTACAGGGAAATGCCTCCTAGTGATTCCAATGAGCCTTGGTAGCTTGCTACTGCTCGGAACACGTAGGCTGGCCGGCATGTGTCCTTCTTCGTTCCTGTGTTTGTCTTTTAGGGGAAATTTCACGCGTTGTTCCTTTAAGTCCATGTAGCTTGCTACGACTTGGGTTCATACGTTGATGACCGACACGTTCGTTGCTGGGTCATGGATGCCTATCTCTGTAATCTAGTGCCACTTTTGGTTTATAACTAGCCATGTCGGCCCGGGTTCTTTGTCATATGGATGCTAGCGACACTGTCATATACGTGTGCCAAAATGCGCAAACGGTCCCGGGCCAGGTAAGGTGGCACCCGTGGGGTTTCCGTGCGTGAGGCCGCAAAGTGATATGACGTATTACAACTAGATCGGTGTGACTTAGGATCGGGGTCCTGACACTTGATTGGTTTCCTGTTTGTTGGTTGCTAGTGCTCTAAAAATAAAATAAATCCTCCTACTCTTATACTCCTCCTTGATCCAAACCTTTTGCCCAATAATGATGACATGTGTGTATAACATAATAGTATTTTCTTACAAAATATTTTGGCCAAAAAGTAATTTTCTAAAATTAGTTTTCCAAAAACCCCTGAATTGAGGTTTGTACTGCAAGTACTTGATTTGGGGTGTGAAAAATCTTTCAAAAAGTATATTTGACTCCTATTAGGTATATGACTCCCTTAAACCATAAAAATATAATTTTAGAAGTTATTCTCCTATTTTATTTAAAGGCTTTTTCTTTAGGCCAGAAATGGTCTTTAATAGCTTAAAATTATTTATCTGTTTCTAAAATATTTGATAAAATTCAGGGAAGGTCATAGGACATATACTATCCATATATAAGAGTTTCAACACATGGTCATGTTCAAAATATTGGTCAAATCCCACAAAAACTCTTTCTGGATATTTCAAGCTTTTGAAATATTTACAAAGGAAAGATTCTCTAAAAATTCCATGAAAATTCTAGCATGTCAGATATGACATATTTGATGATCTTGAAAAGCCTCGTGCCTTGAAGATCAAGAACACATCATTAAACCCCCTCGAAACCATTTCTGTCAATTTTCAAGTTTGAGCAACTTTGCATGGCCAAACATGTCAAAATGCCATCAAACTTGGTGCAAATGCTAAAATGGTCAAATTATGCATCTAGACAAAATGGAACAAGTTTTGGAGAAGGATAACTTGACCAAAGTGCACCAAAGCCCTTTCTGACCAGATGCAAATTTGAAGAACTCTACATTACCAACTTTTTACTTGTGATCTCAAATTTTGTGTGCATGATCACAACCCCAAATGATGACACTACACCAAGTGGTTAATCAAGGGGGGATGATTTACATGACTAAATCTTGGAAAAGCCATTTTGTTGATTTCTAGGGTTTGCCAAAGTTACATTGGCAACTTTCTTCAAATGAGCTCAAATTTGGTGTAACACCATATTTCTATGTGACATTTAATCCTGTTAAGTCTCGTGCCTAGTGGAATCCTTTTGCTTGCCCAAAATACCATCAAACACCTTCTGGTGATTTTCCAAAACTGCTATTTTCACCTCTTTCCTTGTTCTCCATGATCTAAGCTATTTACCAGAGCCTCCCCTAGTCACCTTCTACCTCCAGGAACTCCCTCTCCTCCTCAGCTCAATGATTGAGGGGGGTAAAACCCCATTTTACTCCTCTGGACAACCTACTATCTCTCTCCCTCAACCTCTCTCCTCTCCCATTGGATGATCAGGGCATCCAATGGCATGCCCATCTTGTTTACTACCCCCTAGGGCTATTGGACACTGGTGGACAAGACCAGGGAGCAAACGACATGCCCATACCGGCCAAAGTCGCGCTCTGGAGCATGCTACTGTGCGCCAGGGCACTGTAGCTTGGCCCTGCCGAGGCAATCAGACATCATTGGGCAGAGCAAGCGTGTCCTTCAAGGCCACCTCGACGTCCACGACATGCTACATGGTCCGCCACCTCCTCCTTCTCCCTCCTATCACCTACCTCGCACGCGCGCCGGCCGCCCGCGAGCTCTCGTGAGCGGCTTCGCACGCGTGAAACCTCTGGCACCTCCCTGCTCTCTTTCTCCTTCTCCCTCGACTTGGACTACGCCCACGCACACCGCAGACAGCCCCGAGCTTCCTCCCGTGGCCACCCCGGACATTTCCGCGGGCACCCGTAGGCTACGTGTATGGTGAGCCGTGGCCTCTCTATATAGGGTAGCCCCAGGCCTCCCTCTGGAGCCCCTTTGCTCTCTCTCATTCCCAGCGCCCCCCTTACCAACCCGGACCTCCTCAGGCGCCCTCTAGCCTCGCCCATAGCTGGAGCCAAGTCGCTGACCATCACTAAAATCCTCCATGCCCGAGCCCCCTCCTATCCTTCTATAGGTTTCGTTGCACCTCCACTACCCCCTCGGAGCTCCCCCACGCTCAGGTTACTCCTCCCAGAGACCAAGGTGCCGAGCCCACCATCACCGTCGGCCACGTCCGCCACGGTCGGCGTTCTCCTTGACCTGGTCCTCTCCGGCATGCATGTGACCCATGGATGGATGCGCCCCTTCGCACTGACCACGCAGGTGGATGGAACGTTGCCGGAGGCTGCCTGGGTCACCGTCGCGAGCGACGGCAAGTCTCCCATTCCACTGCTCTGTTCGAGCGGGGGGAGAGAGATGAACCCGACGGCTGGGCCCCGCCTATCGGCCATCCAGCCAGGCTGAGCCACTAACTGGGGGCCCCGCCTCATTTAAGTGGAAACGGGCTCTACCTATTGTCGCCCTCGCTTAGGGAAAGCATATACCCACGAGTACGCCTCCGGCGTCGGCAGCCTGCGCGCGGCCGAGCAACTGGGCCGGCCCACTGCTATCTCCCGCCCGGTGCGCATGATAAGGGTAAAGCCCTTTCCCTTTTCTTTTTCTTTTTCTGCAAATTGTAAAATCTCCCAAATATTCATATTATCTCCAAATTTGAAGATTCAAGTTTCTAGTTGTTCCTAAATTGATGATCTATCATATGGTGCATTTTGCACATGATCTATCATATGGTAAAAATATTTATGAAAACCCATAATTCCATTTCTGTGATGAACTTTAGAAAATCCCAGAGAGCCCACTTTTTATCCAAATGCCATGATTTAAATTCCCAGATACTTATAAGATCAAAACTTAGTTTTTGAACATTTTTACTAGTACTTTCTATGCCACATGAAATATTGGTCCATTTCTCGATGTATTGCCAACTCTGCAAATTCATAAGAAAATCATTTGAACTACAAATCCAGTGAAACCAACTCCTAGATGCTCATAAAATCATTCCTTGTCAAATGGGTGCCTCTGATCATTTTTCCAAATAATTATTCTGTACACTTCTTGCAGGTCCATTAAATCGCTTATATCTTTCATATTGAAATGTTCCAAAATATCCACTTATCCAATTCCATTGAAATCACTTTGGTCACTCCTCATATGACCAGAGATATCCTAGAAAAGTCAAACTCCTATTTTTAGAGCACTTTTATTTTTCCCTTGTTGTGTTGCTTATTGTGATTGTTTCCGACGTTATTTGACGAAGTAGACAGAGTACTTGGAGAAGGACCAGAAGATTTGAAGACCCGAAGGACTTGGTTAAGACAGGGAAGCAGCCCTTTGACCATGTTTGAGAAAACTTTTTATGCATGTCATATAACACCTTTTATCGATGCATCGGAATCATGTTGAGGTGGTGAGCACTTTGGTTGTTACCTTTGTTACTTTCCTATTGAATCTTGCATCAAGCATGACCCTACCTTCCTATCAGGGTTATGCGGATGGGAGTAGATAGGTTGCTATATTAGTAGCTACGCAAATGGGATTGGGATAAGCATGGTGATGAAGGCAGAGTACTTTTAAAAGACTTTTCGAAAACCCCATCGGGTGCCACTTATGCCCAAGGGAGATGATGAGTTGGGTAACCACTTGATGATGAAGTGGTGTACCAGGGGAAGTGTGTGTGTTGTTTTCAAAGTGGATTGGTTTAAGTTGCGAACGTTATTCCAACCTTGCATGCGCACCCACAGTATCCTTATATGGGAAAGGGCATTATTGATTACCAAGGCCGATACTAGCACGGTGCCCGCATTACTAGTGAGGGGGGTGACACGAGGTCACTCTCGGGACGGGGTCATGCTCGGATAGGCGGCCATGACTGTTTTTACAGGGCACCAGACACAACATTGGTACCCCGTGACAGTGGTATGTGATGAATATGGGAGCGAGGCTCCACAATTTTAAGATGTGAAATGTTGGGCACGGTTGTTGCTACCAATCGAGTGAACTCTATGTTAGTGCCGTCTAGGGAAAGATAGTAATCAGGTACTTGAGGTACCGTGGGTCATGGATGACACGGAAGTTCCCCGGATCTTGTGGGTAAAGTGTGCAACCTCTGTAGAGTGTAAAACTATTCGAATAACCGTGTCCACAGTAAAGGACGGTTGGGTAACTGTCGTGGATTTAGCACGGTAGATGTCCTAGCAAAAGGACTTAGTCGTGAGGCCATCGCTACGGGTTAGCTTAAAGTGGTTAAAGCGGACAAAGGACACAGGGATTTTATACTAGTTCGGCCCATTCGATGAAGGTAAAAGCCTACGTCTAGTTTGGTGTGTATTGATGGGGTTTTGATGACCAGGGAGCGAATCCGCTTTGCCTGTGTCTCGATCTGTTGTTGTCTGTCCTGAACCGTCGCCGGGTCGTCCCTTTATATAAGAGGTGACGCCCGGTCCGGTTTACCGAGTCCCGAGGCCGGCTCATAAACGTGTCCGCCTCGGTCTCTACTGTTTCTATCTGACCTCCCAAGTTACATAGTATGATGGTTTACAAATCATGGGCACGAACACTTGGGTTCAAAACCTCTTGGGCTGCAATCTTCTACTTCATGTCCTGCTAGGCCTCTGATAATATAATCTTGATAACGTAAACCGGACCCTCGCGGTCGGTTTATACCTGGTAGTAATATCCGTGACATTAGGCCCCAGATTGATTTGAACCTGTTCATGTCAATCTTCAAAGTCTTGTACAGATTTTCCTTTCTGCAGCTTCAGAATGCTTTGTAAACCGGCATGACGCCATCCGCGCATTTAATAATTGTACCTGTTTTTTACCTTTACTTATTAAAGCTCCGAAGATCAAGGCGACAACACCATCCATATCCGATTTTTGGTCTCCTCGATTCCCGCTCCTGCCGTTTTATCCCTTCGGCTTATAAATAGGGACAAATGGCATCTCTTCTTCCCCTTTCTTCTTCTTCCTCTGTCCTCTGACGCTCGAGCTCCGTCGCCGTCCGCCGAGTACTGGGCCTCCGTCGAGCCGGCCGTTGCATCAACCTGAACGCGTCCAAAGATTCGGCGGCGCCTTTCTGCTTCCATTGCTTCAGGTACATCCGCTTTGTTCCTCCCTGTAGATCTTAGTTCTCGGGTTTCATGTGAGCTCGTAGATGAACCCATATTCTTCGCGGTTCTTCACCATAGGTAGTTCCTAGCTGTAGATCTCAAACTTTTAGGTCGACCACCATACGCATGACTCCGCTCCGTCCTCGTAATCTTATTTTCCCCAACAATGCTAGTTTAGACTGAATCTGCAAAAAACCTTCGCTGTTTCCGCTGAATATAACTTGAATTATCTTGAGTTTTCCATATGCTGTAGAACCATATTTTACTGTTGCTCGTGTTAAAGTTGTTTTCCCATACTTTAGATCTGCATCTCATCTGCCTATGTCGATGGTTTAACATTAGATATGTGCCTTACCTGCCTGTGTTTGGCGGTTTAACTTTCTCCTTTCAAACATCATAATCCGGTATACGTCAAACTTATAGCTGTCCCGGATGTTTAATTCAGTAGATACCATTAGGCCCCTACTTAAACCGCTAGTTAGATCAGTACCTTCATAGAATATACCGGCTTAGATCTTCATAAATCATAAACCGGATATTTATGCATTTTCAGTCTTCCCCTTTGAAAGAGATGGCTTCCATGGCCAAGCAGTTTGTTGCTTGCAACTGGGTCCCCTCCCGGATCACTAAGGAGGACTTAGAAAAGATGGCCTCCATTGGCGCTTTAGGCCCAAAGGATGTCCTTCACTGGACAGCTCCTGGAAAAGAGTGTCCTCCTAAGCCTAAGGAGGGAGAAATTATTGTCTTTTTCGATCACCTGGCCCGTGGCTTTAACACTCCAGGGTCAAAGTTTTTCCGCGACATGTTGGCAGATTTTCAGCTCCATCCCCAAGACATAGGTCCCAACTCTATATTAAATATTTGCAACTTCCAAGTTTTCTCTCAAGCCTATCTGAGAGAGAAGCCATCAGTGGAGCTATTCCGGGACTTTTTCCATCTGAACCGTCGGACTGGGTTTCATGATGGTCCAAATACTGAGCTCGGCGGAATGAGTATTCAAAAGAGGAAAGATGTTAGCTTTCCTCACGCTACTCTCCATAGCTATCACAAGTAATGGAATCAAACTTGGTTCTACTGTGTTGACACTTCACCAGAAGGGGAAAATCCAATGCCGGGATATTGCCCCCACCATCTGTCAGCGGATCACCCCTTTGCGCAATGCTTAAGTGCCCAGGAGCGAGCCAAATATGCCCCCAAGCTTTCAAAGCTCCGGGCCTTCGTAGCCAACGGATTAATAGGAGTCGACTTCGTCCACTGCTGGCTTTCTTGGAGTATACTTCCGCTAAGCCGGCGCTCCGGTTTAATGTGCGAGTACACTGGGAACCCCAAGGACCCTCTGCGTCACACAGAGATGGTGCTTCCGGAGAAAGAAGTTGATGAATCTGCCAAAAAGATGTTGAATATACCTGTGGAAGAGTGCAGTCAGACCGGATTAGTGCCCTTCTGCGTGAACAATAAACCACCGTCGGTAAGAGATTCTTCTGTCCCTTTACTCTGTTTCACTCTATCCATATTGCTTGGCTTAATACGCTTTTATTCCTTTAAACAGGCTGACGACCCTTTCTGGAAGAGGAAAGCCTAGGACAAACCGGCGAAGCCATCTCGCAAAAAGACCCTGGCTGTGAAGAAGCACAAGAAGAAACCTGTCGCTGTGTCCGGTTCAAACGCGGAAGAAGATGATCCGGCCTCTGAGGTACCACCTAGTTTTTATGACTTTTTAATCTTTCCATTGTCTGCATTTCTATTAACAATGACTTTTCCCAGGATCCGGCTGAAGGTAGTAAAGCAGGTGATGTTGAGGTAATCTCTCTTTCCTCTGACTCAGAACCATTGCCACCCGACGTTCGTCGGGTAGTCCGGAATTTCAGTTTTCTAATTATTATGCTCAACTGGATCCAAACTTTCTTTTGAAAAAACAACAACACGAAGCTCGCCGCACCACTCGCCACAGTGGCCATGTGGTTGAATCCACCGGACTGACTCACACTCCGGTTCGAAAGCGTCGTTCCGAGGTTTTACTTAGTCCAACTGCTCTTCATCCCAAAGCGGGCCTTATTCGTCAACCTCTTAACCCGCCTGACCCAAATTATCAGGAAACTCCTCTCTCATCCTCTAGCGAGTCAACTGCCACACAAGTCCCTGCGCTTAAGACTGTTCACGGGTAAGCTGTCCTTCACTTGATCCGGTTTATCTTCATATTTTTTACTTGTGATTTTCATTGTCCCTTTAATCTTTTCCCAGTATGCCCAAGCCTAGAAAAAAGGAGAAATTGAGTAAACCGGCAGTCGACAACACCGCTTCTGGACCGGCGGAAGATCCTGAACTTGGCAATCCCTTAGAAGACAATGTTGAGCTTCCACATGACGATCCTCTTCCTATGGGTCGAGAAGACCTTGTTGCTCCGGGGGACGACCCCATGGAGCATACCGCTGAACCGGTCAGCCCTGTGCGGACTAGCCCTGCTCGGGTTAGTCCGGTACACGCTAATCCCACTGCTGGTGATCCTTCCAGGCCAACTGCCGCTTCACGGACGATCGCGAGATTACTGGGACTGGTTTTACCACCCAAGTAGAGCCTATCATCTTGGCAAAACATAGTGCCAAGGAAGAACTTCTTCATAAGGATAAAGGCAAGTGGAGCACCGACCTGTCCAGCTATGCCCAGCTCAGTGCCCAGGAGCTTCACTCTGGGTGCTTAAACCGGCTATACACCAGCCGTGACCATGAGGCCGGCTTGGTGAGCTTAATTAAAGAACGATATCAGGTAATTTCTTTTCCGTTGTATTTCATTCTTGCTAGTGCCTTGTAGCTATACCTTTAGTCCATTGTAGCCCCCAAGTGCCGGTTTAGCTTTTTAGGGTGAACCGGGACTTCAGTAGATCAAACATAGAACTTTGACTTGCACATATATCCCTTAAAGCCGGTTTACTTCATTGAGGGTAAACCGGGACTTTTCCTATGCTTAGAATAATGTCACATTAGCACCCAAGTGCCAAGTATATAACTTGTTATGTGCTTGGGACTTGTCTCGAAAAATTGCCTGCTTTTTACTGCGAATGTACATTAGCCCCCAAGTGTCAAGTGCATAACTGGTTATGTGCTTGGGACTTTGATTGGATTGCTTTCTCTATGGATATCTGATATGTTTTATCCTTGGCATACTGATTTGAACCGGAGGGCCTCTGGAATAACTGAACTCCGGAATAGCCTAACCTTCCAAGAGACTGCTCAAACTAAAGCCAAGGAGGAGCTTACCCTTGCTTTAGCTAATATGGAGAAGATGAAGAAGGATTTTGAAGCGGAGTGGTCCACTTGGGAGACAGAAAAGGCTGCTTTGGAGAATAGAGCTAGTGATGCTGAGACTGCTCTCAATCCGGTGACAGAAGAGTTGTCTGGGTTGAGGCAGCAAATAAATGACATGACCTCTGCTATCTTCGGTAAGTTCTTTGACATAAGCTTATTCTTGCAACCATTTACTGTTCCGGTTTAACTCGTAATGCTTACGCAGGGAGGCGCATCACTCATCTTGGAGATGATGTGCAAAAGAAGTTGAAGGCTGCTTACACCTTGGTGGAGCAGCTATAC
Organism: Secale cereale; assembly: GCA_902687465.1. Taxonomy (NCBI): domain Eukaryota; kingdom Viridiplantae; phylum Streptophyta; class Magnoliopsida; order Poales; family Poaceae; genus Secale; species Secale cereale. The sequence goes on from LR738711.1 coordinate 346,353,522, forward strand.
TCCGGCGCGCAAAGGGCCATTAGTGCTATCTCTCATAATAAACCGGCTCCAACCACCATCCAAGGTACTTTAGAGAAGCTGTCAATTCTGCCTGCTCGTATTGTTGAAGTGAAGAAGTCAGCCGGAAGAGCCGGCTCACTGATAGCTTTAACCCGAGCCAAGGCGTGGGTTCCTGACTTTGATCCGGCGAAGGCAATGAACGGCTATCCATGCAACAAGGAGGACGGATCAGCCTTCTCCAGTGATGATCTTTGTGCATTGACCAAGGATATGCGGCCTCTTGCCAGTAAACTTGCTGATGAAGCGGATTTATCAAGGTATCATTCAGACTATAATCTGGAGAACATGCGGGTGGAGCGTCCGTCCTATGACATTGAGAATCTTATTCCACCCGTCCGTAAGCACACCTTCGCTCCTGACATTGAACCGTCAGAACTTATAAATGACGAAGTTTATTTCCGAGCCCTTGCCAAGATTGACTGGAGCACCACTGATTTCCAGCAGCTGAAAGAACCACCGAAGACCCGGAGCAGGCTAACCCTCAATCGTCATAGCGAGCTGAAGCAGAATCATAAACCGATTCCGATTTACCTTTATGTGTTGAGCACTTATGAGAAAACTGATATTCTTTTGGGCCTATCAGTGCCTTGTAATAGAATAGTTGAGATACTGTCTTTGTCCCACACTATCTTTCGTGATTTTACTTTGAGTGGCAGCTTCTGAAATATATTCCGCTTGCAATGCTTTGACGGTTTATACTACCTGTTTCTGCATAAAACAATGCTCAAAGTGTCCTGGCGGTCTATCGCCGGACGGTTCATATTGCTCAAACACATGATCTAAATAACTTGAACTGTGTATAAAATATAATCATGTAACATACCTACGGTTAAGTGTATCTTAATAAACCTTAATCCGGCAGAAACCATTCAAGGTGTAAGTGCTGATGACTCCCTTGATATTTTGTCGGCTCGTCATGATGGCCGAACCGGGTTACAATGAGCTCCGGTTTAACTGTGAACTAGTACTGGTGTTTATAACCCAGACTATAACTCTGTAAATACATATGTATCGACAACTATGTAGTCATCCACTCTTGAATCAATGGACTTGGTTGAAAAACCAATGACCTCGAAGATAAAGATTTGAGAAAATATAAAAAATGAAAATAAAGTTTTTGGGAAAATAAGACCATGTGGTCGAGGCTTTTTATGAGATGCCAGACTCCAAATTCGAGGCTTTTTATGATCTACCAGGCTACTGTCATTAACCACTTTAGCAAAGCCTGTTAAGATGATCCGCAATCCTTAACCAAATCATAAATGTCAAATGCTACCAATGTTCAAAATCTCATAAAGATTTGACTTGTGTAATCACTTGATGATCGTCAATTTCATGTTACCAAGTTCAGGGTCCCGAAGGATTGACTTGTGTGTACGTTCTACGGGTCATACCAGGTTTACTTGGACGGCGTGATTTACTTGATGCAGGCAGGTTAATCCGGGGTTTTAGGTGTATACACCAAGCTTCCAAGCCGTGTTCACTACAAGAGTTTTCAACTCGCTGATGAACTTGCATCAGGAGCCCCCAGGTAGCATTTGAGCATTGCTCATCGGGCCTATGTTTGAGTTCTGCTAGGCATAAAAACTCTCTTTCGCCCCTCATCATCATGTGGAAATTGCCAAAGCAACAAGAGCAGTGCTCTTATGATGGTCTTGACATGGCCGCCAGTTTAAGAGGCCATAGGAAAGTCCCTTGCCCACGGAAGCCCCCATGTGATACTCTCATGAACAAAAAGACGGCTGATACCTCGATTTATCGAAGGCACCGGATTAAGAGGTCATAGGAACTCCTTGGTATGCAGAAGCCCCCATGTGATACTCTTATGAAAAAGATGGCTGATACCCCGGCTTACCAGGGATGCCGGTTTAGTAAGGTCGAAGAAGAGCGATGTTCCACGGCCGCTTGGTCTCCTCCTCCGCCGTACGTGAGTCCTTATGTTCTCGAACGTCGACGAGGTAGTATCATCCATTGGGTAGGTTCTTGCTGACCACAAAGGGTCCCTCCCAAGGTGGGGACAGCTTGTGCATGTCCGTTTGGTCTTGGATGAGCCGGAGCACCAAATCTCCCTCTTGAAACATCGGGGTTTTAACCCGGCGACTGTGGTACCGGCGCAGGTCTTGCTGATAAATTGCTGATCGAGCTGCTGACGTGTCCCGTTCCTCGTCAAGTCGGTCCAACGCATCTTGTCTTGCTTGTTCATTATCCGCTTCAACATAAGCCGCCACCCGCGGCGAGTCATGACGGATATCACTAGGGAGGACTGCTTCAGCTCCATATACCATGAAGAAAGGCGTGTACCCTGTGGATCTGTTAGGAGTAGTGTTGATGCTCCATAGTACAGAAGGCAACTCCTCCACCCAACAACCCGGTGTTCTCTGCAAAGGAACCATTAGCCAGGCTTTGATGCCTCTCAAGATTTCTTGATTGGCTCTTTCAGCTTGGCCATTAGACTGAGGGTGAGCTACTGATGATACATCGAGACGGATGTGCTCTCGTTGACAGAACTCCTCCATAGCCCGTTTGGATAGATTGGTGCCATTATCAGTTATAATGTTGTATGGAAAGCCAAACCGGAAAATCACCTTTTTGATGAACTAAACTGCTGTTGCTACATCACACTTACTGACAAGCTCCGCTTCAACCCATTTTGTGACTTTGTCCACTGCCACCAAAAGGTGGGTTTTCTTATCTTGGGATCTCTTGAATGGTCCAACCATATCAAGCCACCAAGTCGCAAATGGCCAAGTAATTGGAATCATCCTCAACTCCTGCGACGGTATATGAGCACGCCGCGAAAATTTCTAACAAGCATCACATTTTCTAACCAAGTCCTCTGCGTTAGCATGAGCTGTTAACCAGTAGAACCCATGAAGAAAAGCTTTAGCCACCAAAGATTTTGAACCGGTTTGATGACCACAATCCCCTTCGTGAATCTCTCTAATAATATCACAGCCTTCTTCTGGTGACACACATCACTGAAATGCTCCAGAAATGCTGCGATGATGAAGTTCTCCATTGACAATATTCATGGACTTAGACCGCTGGATTATCTGCCGAGCCAAGATTTCGTCCTCTGGTAACTCACCTCGGTTCATGTATGCCAGGTAAGGAAGCGTCCAATCCGGAATGACATGATGTGCCGCGACCAATTGCGCCTCCGGATCAGGAACAGCCAAATCCTCCTCTGAAGGTAACTGCACCGACGGATTATGCCACTCGTCCAAGAAGGTATTAGCAGGAACCAGTTTACGCTGAGAACCTAGCCGGCTTAACGCATCGATAGCTTCATTCTTTTGCCTGTCTATATGATCCACCTGATAACCCTTGAAATGTCCAGCGACAGCGTCCACCTCTCGTCGATATGCTGCCATGAGCGGATCCTTGGAGTCCCACTTGCCAGATACTTGCTGTGCCACCAGATCTGAATCTCCAAAGCACATAACCCGGCTCAAATTCATCTCCTTGGCCATCCGCAGACCATGGAGGAGAGCTTCATACTCAGCAGCATTGTTAGTACAACGGAACATCAAACGGAGGACATAACAGAACTTATCACCTCGTGGGGAAGTTAACATGACTCCAGCCCCCGAGCCCTCCAATTGCCTTGAACCGTCAAAGTGAATAGTCTAGTATATGTGTGATCCGGCTTCTCCTCGGGTGCTTCCAACTCTGTCCAATCATTGATGAAATCCAGCAGTGCTTGGCACTTTACGTAGTACGGGGCACATACTTCAACCCGTGCAGGCTAAGTTCAATGGCCCACTTTGCAACTCGGCCAGTAGCTTCTCTATTCTGGATTATATCCCCCAACGGAGCTGAACTGAAAACCGTGATTGGATGGCCTTGAAAGTAATGTTTTAACTTCCGGTTTGCCATGAAAACTCCATATTGTCACATCCCTAGTTAGCATTTGCATTAGAACTAGCTAGATTGTGCATCATGTTTACTTATCAAAGAAACTTGAAACGGGAATGACAGAAACCCCAACACCCCTCTTCTAACAACTAGGGTTTGATAAAATCTTTTCCAATGTACCCAAAATGCCCGTTAAAAATGTCCATCATTTATGCCTTGGTCTTAAACCTCTGCCAAAAATGGTGCACAATTTTCTAGGAAATCCAAGGTCTCTAGATTAATTCATATGGTATTTGTATTTGGGCATTTAAATGCTATAAAATATTTTAAATGCTCAAATAATCATAAAATATAATGTTCCATGCAGTTCATATTATATACAGTGGGCATGACAAGTTTTATGAGTTATAAAAATGATTTGGCATTTTTATTAATTAAACAAAGTTGCAAAAGAAATGAAACATAAAAGAAATAGAAAAAGCCGAGCTGCCACTCCAGCGAGCTGCTTGGCTCGGCCAGGCAGGCAGGCAGGTGCTCGACGGCGGCCGCAGCGTGCGCCACGCAGTTGTCTGCCGCCCTGCTTCCTCCCCTCGCCGCCCTGGATGCTTGGATCGGTCGTCCACCTCGCCCCCGACCTCGCAGACACACCCCACTCTCCCCAGCTCCTCTCCTTCGCCCTCCCCGCACCATGGCCGACGCCGCCGTGCTCGCACCGTCGTAGTAGCCGCGCCCACCGTCGTCCCTGAGCCCCGTCGCCGTGTCCGCCGTCTCCGCTGTCCTCTCCTACTTCGAACAGGCCGAGCCCCGAGCGCTCGCCCGCCCTGGAGACGCCCCCGACCCCTTCTTCCCCAACTCCGGCCGCGGAGATCCCCCTCGCCGTCCCGCTCAGCTCCGACCACCCCCAAGCTCGCTCCGGCGTCTGCTGCAACCCCTGTGAGCCCAGCTTCGTCCTCCCCCTCTCCGTTGGCTCTCTGCTAACCTGGAACGCACTGCACGAAGCTCACCTGCACGCAGCGCCGTGGAGCTCGTCGCCGACGAGGCTCCGGCCATCCAATGGTCCGGCCACTGTGCCTATCAGCTTCACCGTCACGCGTAGGTGCTGTAGGACCACTCCACGCTCCTCCACGAGCACCGCACCGTCATTTTCGACTTCTCCGAACTCCGGCAGCCGCTGGACTCGTCGCCGGCGTCATCTCCGGCGACCCCGAGGCCAGCCACCACCTCCACTCCATGCGGTTTGCCTCCAGCTACCCGTAGGTGTGCTCCGCCGTCGTTTTGGCAGCCGGAGCACGAAACCCGCACCTCACCGCCGTGTTTGGCCTCGCCAGCGGCTAAACGTCGGCGAGTTGGGCCTGTTTGACCACGGGTTTGACCCCCTGGGTCACTGACATGTGGGCCCTGCCTGCTAGTCAAACCTAGTTTAGGTTGTAATTTACTTCTAATTAGTTAATTAGTTAACTGTGACACTGACCAGTGGGTCCCACTGGTCCGGTTTGACCTGGGCCGCCCTGTTGACTGACTGACGTCAGCATGATGTCATGCTGACGCAGTAAAGGATTTTCTGGGATTTTTAGATTTAAAAATAATTCAGGAAATTCCAGAAAATGCCTAAACTTCAAAAAATCATATAAATTCAACAGTAGCTCAGATGGAAAAGATTTATATACGAAAAATGATCAAAAAAATCCAATCTTCCCAATGGCACGGGTTTCATGCATGTTTGAGAAAGTTAACCTTGCTGTATACATTAAAACATTATAATGCACTTAATTAAATAATAGCTAAAGTGCCAATTTGAACCTTTGATTCAAATAGGCTCAAACCCTTCTGGTTATAGTTGCATTAGCCCAACACACATGCATCTTGCCATGTCATGAGCATGCATCATATTGTTGCATTTGTTTGTTTAATGATTGTATCGCCGGTATTCTCTGTGTTAGGTCCTGCTCCCGAGGATACTGCTGCGTATCCAGTTGAAGAGCAGTACCCGACAACCACTTTGTCAGGCAAGCAATCATTGATCATTCCGATACAAACCCAATATTCTCGCTCCTGCTCTCTTTTACTGCATTAAGGCAACAACGTGTGAACTGCTACTTGCTGCGGTAGTTGAACCCTATTCCCTTGCATGACCTGTCATTGCCACAGTAAATAGTTGAAACCAACTAGCATGTGTAGGAGTTGATTGAGCCATGTGATGTGTGATCCACCATGCTATTTGTTTATGTTGCCTACTATGCTTAGAGTTGTGTCAGGTCTGGTTCATCTGGGTGATGGATCAGAGTGAAACAATCTTTCGATAAAGAGAAGGAAGTGTGGAATACGCTTGGTAAAGGTATCGATGAAAGGCCATGTAGGAGTACGTGGTGGGTTGTTTCATTGGAACCATACATAGGACCCGAGATCTGTATGTGTGGTTCTAGTTCCAGTTACTACCATGCATTTGGCCCGAAACCAATGGACCCTCTCGGCTTATTAATTACCCTCGATCTGTGTCCAGGAGTTGCAACTAGTTTCTGGTATTTATAGTTTACTGGAGGTCGTGCACAGCGCTGACCTTCTGGGTGGGTTGTGATGCGACAGGTACATGGCACGGTGTACCGGTTGCCCGTTTGGTGACTCGGGAACCCTGTACACATCGTTTGGGGCCGTGAGCGACACCCCGGCCGGATCTCCCCACGGATGGAACCCAAATAGGCGATAAACCTGGTCGAGAGACTTGAGTAGTTAGTCAGGTTATGGTCGACACCCTCGCTGGGCTTCCGCTTGAAGGTTGTCGAGTACATGTCGAGTAAACGGCGATAAGTGGTGAAAGCGTGTGTGAAGAGGTACACCCCTGCAGGGTTATCAATCTATTCGAATAGCCGCTGTTCGCGGTACGGACTACTTGGTTACTCTTACAGTTCATAGACAATTTGATGGATACTACTAAAAGCCTCAAGATAAGTGTGAGTGCCGTGGATGGCCCTTCCGTAGGATGACGGAAGAGGATCCTCGGTAGTGTATTGTTGTGGTGAGTAGAGGACTCGTATTTGTAGTAACATCTTGCAATCTGTTGAGAGTTGTAGTATAGGTTAGCCAAGAGTCAAAACTGGCTTTCTGCTATAAACTCCACCGCCCCCTGTTGATAATGTTGCATGTATGATAGGTTCTGTGGTAGGACTTGCTGAGTACCTTTGTACTCATGTTTGCTTAATAACTGTTGCAGAGGAGAACCCTGCCCCTAATGATGGGTTCTACATAGACGTGACGTCGACGAGTAGCTTGACACCCAGACGGAGATCTGGAGCTTGTGAAGGGCCTTGTAGATAGTCGGGCTACACCAAGCCTGTTTTATTTTCTAAGTTGTCTGTACTCAGACATGTAGCTTCCGCTTGTTCTTGTATGACTGTATGACTTGAGTGTTGGGTCATCTGACCCCTACCTATATGGATATGTTATGTATGGCTCTTGGAGCCTCTTAAATAAAGTACTTTGAGTCAGAGAGTTCTGTTGTGATGCAATGTTATATTTGCACATATTGAGCATATTGTGTGTATGTTTGAAATGCTTGGTATGTGTGGGATCCGACACCTAGTTGTTTTCCTTTGGTAGCCTACCTTACAGGGAAATGCCTCCTAGTGATTCCAATGAGCCTTGGTAGCTTGCTACTGCTCGGAACACGTAGGCTGGCCGGCATGTGTCCTTCTTCGTTCATGTGTCTGTCCCTTAGGCGAAATGTCACGCGTTGTTCCTTTAAGTCCATGTAGCTTGCTACGACTTGGGTTCATACGTTGATGACCGACACGTTCGTTGCTGGGTCATGGATGCCTGTCTGTGTAATCTAGTGCCACTTTTGGTTTATAACTAGCCATGTCGGCCCGGGTTCTCTGTCATATGGATGCTAGCGACAATGTCATATATGTGTGCCAAAATGCGCAAACGGTCCCGGGCCAGGTAAGGTGGCATCCGTGGGGTTACCGTGCGTGAGGCCGCAAAGTGATATGACGTGTTACAGCTAGATCGGTGTGACTTAGGATCGGGGTCCTGACAGCGTTGGCATCAAAGCTGGACTGCCTGTAGGTTTCTCAAGCCAAACTGGTCGATGTTGAGTCTAGAAAAATTCTTAGTTATATGTAGGGGAATTGATTGTGGAAGGGAACGTAAGGCTCTTTTTACTCATTTACCTTATGCCCTTCTGATCCGAGTCAGTCTATTCTTTCTACGGGGATTTAGGACTAGGCCTCTTATCCTTACTAGGTTCACGTGTTACTAATCCGTAGACTCTTAGGATTGTTGGTTTCAAGCCTCAGTTCAGTTTCTATCCTTTTAGTATGATGATTGTTGGACCCGGAACCTTGATATGGAATTGTTGAGTGGCTATGCTCTCATTTGTATGATGTCTCAAATCCTTGTTTGAGCATTTACAGTTGTTATGATGCCCGATTTCTTCCAGTAACACTAATGCCTTTGCATTACCTCGTGTTTCAGATGTCTGGCCGCACCCCTCACCAAGTGGTTTGTTTGACTCGGTGCATTAATGTGCCCGGTCACACGGCCATGCTAGTCCGTGTGCTGACTGAGACCGGTTATCGCTGGTATCCTGAGTACACCGTGGAGGAACAGTACAGGGATTTCAATCAGAGTCAGTATTTCTGCACAGTCCGGATATACCCCTCATATCCCGGAGCTAACGACCCCATCCATTGGTCTTATGGACTCGGGGTTACCATCGAGATGGCAGTATAGGATGCCGCCTATTCGATGATGACCATTCTCCGGGCTAGGCATGCCCTGTTGCTGAACACTGAGTTCTGCTACATGCCAGCCTCACTTCCCGGAGAGGAAGGCTACTACACTGGTCTGTATACTTGCTGCTCATGAAGAGCCACTGCTTCAGACTACTTTTCAGATGCTGGAACATAGGGACCGTGAGGTCCGTGCCCTCCGAATGGAGCTATATAACACTCGAGCCGCCCACTGGACTACTTTGACACGGCTTGCACCTGCTGTGCATGCCGGATATCTGGACATGCGGGATTTGTACCCCGTGCGGACTCGTCTTCCTGATCGCATGGATTGGCGTGACGTTGGGGGTATTACACCTCCACGTGGGCATCGGTTACCACCAGCATCGGGACCGAGGCCACACCCATGTCCCTATGGTCCACAGCCTTCGAGTGCTCGCGAGTTTCAAGATCCATCTGTTCCACTTCCAGGCTACGGTGGTAATCTTTACGAAGATTACTACGGGAATGTCTGAGCTAGACCGTGGTAGTAGTAGTATTGTAGTACTTGTATTCCCACAGTCCTGCGCGTCTTGTGGAATATGACTTAGTGTGTACTGAGTTCCGGAGGTGTAGTTAAATAATGTATAGTAGCTTGGAATGCCTCTGATGGGATGTATCGTCTTTCACCGCAGTTGTACTTTAGCCTTGGCTTGTACTAAACTATGTATGGTGTGTATGACCACTGGTGTATATATAGCAGTTCTATATTACCATGTCGTACGGATGAACATCTCTGCATTTCGTGTCATCCATTACATTCTGCACTCCTATGTCAAATTTTTTCCATCCTTGTCTAAACCGTTGTTTTGTTTTATTAGGATGGTCAACACTCGCAACACTCCTGCTGCTCAGGAGCAGGGTGAGGCTAGTGGGGCTAGAGATGGGAATCTGCCCCAGCCACCCTCCTTGTCGGAAGTTATGCTCGAGGCAGAACGGAACAAGAGAGAGACCAACCGTCTGCTGGAACGCATAGAGCAGAACACTGGGTTCCGCCAGAGGAATGACGTGGTGTCAATTAGTGACTTCATCAAGATGTGTCCACCGAAGTTCCATCACTCCACTGAACCTCTGGATGTGGATGAATGGCTACGTAGAATCACCCATAAGCTACACTCTGCCCATGTGGCCGAAGCTGACAAGGTTACCTACGCCGCCTACAATCTTGAGGGCCCTGCCAGTCTTTGGTGGGAAAACTTCGAAGCTATGCGTCCTGCTGGCCAAATCACTACTTGGGTTGAGTTCAGTGAGGCATTCCGTGAACATCACATCCCGGAAGGTCTCATGGATCGCAAGCGGGAGGAATTCTGCAATTTCATCCAGGGCCGGTTAACTGTAGATGGCTATAGTCGCGAGTTTGGCAACTTGGCACGCTATGCACCTGAGGAAGTATCCACCGATGCCAAGAAGCAGGCGAGGTTCCGCAAGGGACTCAGCCCTGAACTCCGCCGAGATCGACGTCTGCACGAGTGCACTTCCTTCCAGAAGTTGGTAAACAAGGCTATCAGTGCTGAAACAGGCCAGACCGACTTCGAGGCCACACGCAAGCATACTCGAGACTTTGGTTCCTCATCCGGCTCTGGCTCTCACAAGCGCCGTGTGTGGGTTCCTAACACTGCTCTGCCACCCAAGTACACACCGAGGCCATCTTATGAGGCGCCTCGCCTAACTCAACAGTTTGCACCTGCTAAGACCTATGGAGGACCACCTTCCAACTTTGCTCCACGCACTAGCACTGTGACCTGCTTCAAGTGTGGAGAACCGGGACACTACATGCGTGAGTGTCCTCAGAACCAACCAGGAAAACCCGTTGGCCGTGGTAAGCCAAACGGCAAGGTGAATTATGTCAAGCCAATCCCCACTGCACGTGGTCATGTCAACTATGTCTCTGATGAGGATGCTTATGAGGATCCTAACGTCGTTCTTGGTACGCTTCTCGTTAACTGCCATCCGACATCTGTTCTTTTCGATACTGGAGCATCCCATTCGTTCATATCTGAGAGCTATGCTTGAATGCACAACATGACTTTTTGTAACATGCCTACTTCCATGGTTATTCAAACTCCTGGTTCAAAGTGGCAAACCTCTAGGGTAAGCCATGGAAATGAAATCCTTGTCGATAGACTTGTTTTCCTAGCATCTCTAATCGCTCTCAAGTCCTCGGACATAAACATCATCTTGGGTATGGATTGGATGACAACTCATTACGCCAAGATTGATTGCTATACTAGGACCGTTCAACTTACACACCCATCCGGCAAGATAGTCAATGTATTGACCCGAATGGCTGAGCGTCAGCTCTACTCTCTTAATGCCAGCCCTCTACCCGAACTCGAGGATATCCCGGTAGTCCGTAACTTTCCGGATGTTTTTCCAGAAGAACTGCCAGGAATTCCACCTGACAGAGATGTCGAATTCATGATAGATCTTATCCCTGGAACTGTCCCAATCTCTAGGAGACCCTATAAGATGGCACCCCTAGAACTAGCTGAGCTTAAGAAACAACTCGATGAGTCCTTGCAAAAGGGTTTCATCCGTCCTAGTTCTTCCCCTTGGGCTTGCCCTGTCCTCTTCGTCAAGAAGAAGGATGGAACGGAGCGGATGGTTGTAGATTACCGACCTGTCAATCTGGTCACCATAAAGAACAAGTATCTGCTTCCGAGGATCAACGACCAGTATGATCAGCTCGCTGGATCCTCTGTCTTCTCTAAGATGGATTTGAGGTTGGGTAACCATCAAATCAAAATCAAGAACGGGGACATTCCTAAAACGGCTTTTGTTACTCGTTATGGCCAATATGAGTACACCGTCATGTCCTTCGGATTAACCAATGCCCCAGCCACCTTCTCCCGGCTAATGAATTCTATATTCATGGAGTATTTGGATAAATTCGTCGTAGTATACCTCGATGATATACTCATGTATTCCAAGAACAAGGAAGATCATGCCGAGCATTTAAGGCTGGTATTGACGAAACTTCGAGAGCACCGCCTTTATGCCAAATTCTCTAAATGTGAATTTTGGTTGCCGAAAGTAACCTATCTAGGTCATGTGATCTCTAGCAAGGGTATTGCTGTCAATCCCGAGCGAGTTCAAATCGTCCTTGATTGGACTCCCCCTGAATCGGTCAAGCAAGTTAGGAGTGTTCTTGGTTTAGTGAGCTATTGCCGACGCTTCGTCGGGAATTTCTCCAAGGTTGCTAAACCTCTAACTGAGCTCCTCAAAAAGGATAAAAAGTTTGAGTGGACCCCACAGTGCGAGTCTAGTTTTCAGGAACTGAAAAGACGCCTGACATCTGCACCTGTACTGGTACCACGAGACTTTTCCAAGGATTTTATTATCTATTGCGACGCCTCGCGACAAGGACTAGGTTGCATACTCATGCAATATCGTCAAGTGATTGCGTACGCATCTCGACAATTGCGTCCACATGAGGATAACTATCCTACTCATGATCTAGAGCTTGCAGCTGTAGTCCATGCACTCAAAACATGGCAACATTACCTCCTTGGTAATCGCTGTGAAATCTTCACTGATCATCAAAGTTTGAAGTATATCTTCACCCAACCGGATCTAAATCTCAGGCAAAGACGTTGGGTCGAGTTGCTCACAGACTACGACTTAGGAATCACTTACACCCCTGGGAAGGCCAATGTCATGGCTGATGCACTAAGTCATAAGTCTTATTGTAACAATTTGATGTTACAAAATGGACAACCACTTCTCCACGAGGAATTTTGTAAGCTTAACCTTCACATTGTTCCTCGAGGATTCGTTTCCACCTTGGTGGCGGAACCTACCCTTACGGATCAGGTCATCAAAGCACAGAAGGTTGACCCGGGAATTTCCCGTATTAAGAGGAACATCAAGAAAGGAGTTGCGGGATGTTTCTCAATTGATGATCAAGGAGTTGTATTCTTTAGCAACCGTTTAGTGGTTCCTAAAGTACGAAACCTGAGACGTTTGATCCTTAAGGAGGCTCATGAATCTCCTCTCACAATTCATCCCGGTAGTACCAAAATGTATCAGGACCTACGTCAGAGATTCTGGTGGACTAGGATGAAGAGAGAAATCGCTCAATTCATTGCTATCTGCGACGTTTGTCGTCGAGTCAAAGCAGAGCATCAACGGCCTGCTGACACCCTTCAACCTTTAGCTATTCCTGAATGGAAATGGGACAAAGTCGGTATGGACTTCATTACCGGGTTTCCTAGGACCAGGAAAGGGAATAATGCTATCTTCGTCGTTATCGACCGCCTCTCTAAAGTAGCTCATTTCCTGCCTGTTCGAGAGAGTATTACCGCTAGCCAGCTAGCAGACTTGTATGTCTCTCGGATAGTATCACTTCATGGTGTGCCGTTGGAGATTAACTCAGACCGTGGAAGTCTTTTCACTTCATGATTTTCGGAAAGTTTCCAGAATGCTATGGGAACTCATCTCTCTTTCAGTACTGCCTTCCATCCCCAGTCAAGTGGTCAAGTGGAACGAGTCAATCAAATTCTGGAAGACATGCTTCGAGCCTCTATCATCTCTTTCGGTATGGATTGCGAGAAGTGTCTTCCATTTGCCGAATTTTCTTATAACAATAGTTATCAAGCCAGCCTGGGTAAAGCCCTCTTCGAAGTTCTATATGGACGAAGGTGTCGAACACCTCTTAACTGGTCAGAAACCGGAGAAAGACAATTCTTTGGCCCGGATATGATCCAGGAAGCAGAAGAGCAAGTTCGCATCGTTCGTGAGAGATTGAAAACAGCCCAGTCTCGCCAGAAGAGCCAATATGATAGTCATCATAAGGCTGTGACTTTTGAAGTCGGCGATAAGGCTTACCTTCGGGTTACTCCTCTTAAGGGAACCCATCGCTTCGGTATCAAAGGCAAATTGGCCCCTCGTTACATCGGTCCTTTTCGCATTCTTGCCAAACGAGGAGAAGTTGCCTACCAATTGGAACTACCTCCGCACATATCCAAAGTTCATGACGTGTTCCACGTTTCTCAACTCAGGCATTACTTCTAGGATCCTATCCGCGGAGTGGACCACGAAACGCTTGATCTCCAGGACAATCTCACATATCGAGAATACCCCGTTCGTATTCTTGATCAAACCGAGCGCACCACTCGACGCCACAATATCAAGTTTCTCAAGGTTCAATGGTCACATCATTCCGAGAGTGAAGCTACTTGGGAAAGGGAGGATCGTCTTCGACTTGAGTACCCCACCCTCTTTCCGGAGGAACCCGAATCTCGGGACGCGATTCCTTTAAGTGGGGGTGAGTTGTCACATCCCTAGTTAGCATTTGCATTAGGACTAGCTAGAGTGTGCATGATGTTTACTTATCAAAGAAACTTGAAATGGGAATGACAGAAACCCCAGCACCCCTCTTCTAACAACTAGGGTTTGATAAAATCTTTTCCAATGTACCCAAAATGCCCTTCAAAAATGTCCATCATTTCTGCCTTGGTCTTAAACCTCTGCCAAAAATGGTGCTCAATTTTCTAGGACATCCAAGGTCTTTGGATTAAATCATATGGTATTTGTATTTGGGCATTTAAATGCTATAAAATATTTTAAATGCTCAAATAATCATAAACTATAATGTTCCATGCTGTTCATATTATATACAGTGGGCATGACAAGTTTTATGAGTTATAAAAATGTTCTGGCATTTTTATTAATTAAACAAAGTTGCAAAAGAAATGAAACAGAAAAGAAATAGAAAAAGGAGAGAGAAAAGGAGTTACCTGGCGCCCCACCCGGCCCGCCTGCCGGCCCAGCCCAGCTGCCGCTCTAGCGAGCTGCTTGGCTCGGCCAGGCAGGCAGGCAGGTGCTCGACGGCGGCCGCAGCGCGCGCCACGCAGCTGTCCGCCGCCCTGCTTCCTCCCCTCGCCGCCCTGGAGGCTTTGATCGGTCGTCCACCTCGCCCCCGACCTCGCAGACACACCCCACTCTCCCCAGCTCCTCTCCTTCGCCCTCCCCGCACCATGGTCGACGCCGCCGTGCTCGCACCGTCGTAGTAGCCGCGCCCACCGTCGTCCCTGAGCCCCGTCGCCGTGTCCGTCGTCTCCGCCGTCCTCGACTACTTCGAACAGGCCGAGCCCCAAGCGCTCGCCCGCCCTGGAGACGCCCCCGACCCCTTCTTCCCCAACTCCGGCCGCGGAGATCCCCCTTGCCGTCCCGCTCAGCTCCGACCACCCCCAAGCGCGCTCCGGCGTCTGCTGCAACCCCTGTGAGCCCATCTTCATCCTCCCCCTCTCCGTTGGCTCTCTACTAACTTGGAACAGACCGCACGAAGCTCACCTGCACGCACCGCCACGGAGCTCGTCACCGACGAGGCTCCATCCATCCAATGGTCCGGCCACCGTGCCTATCAGCTTCACCGTCACGCGTAGGTGCTGTAGGACCACTCCACGCTCCTCCACGAGCACCGCACCGTCGTTTTTGACTTCTTCGAACTCCGGCAGCCGCTGGACTCGTCGCCGGCGTCATCTCCGGCGACCCCGAGGCCAGCCACCACCTCCACTCGATGCGGTTTGCCTCCAGCTACCCGTAGGTGTGCTCCACCGTCGTTTTGGCAGCCGGAGCACGAAACCCGCTCCTCACCGCCGTGTTTGGCCTCGCCGGCGGCTAAACGCCGGCGAGTTGGGCCTGTTTGACCACGGGTTTGACCCCCCTGGGTCACTGACATGTGGGCCCTGCCTGCTAGTCAAACCTAATTTAGGTGTTGATTTAATTCTAATTAGTTAATTAGTTAACTGTGACACTGACCAGTGGGTCCCACTGGTCAGGTTTGACCTGGGCCGCCCTGTTGACTGACTGACATCAGCATGATGTCATGCTGATGCAGTAAAGGATTTTCTGGGATTTTTAGATTTAAAAATAATTCAGGAAATTCCAGAAAATGCCTAAACTTCAAAAAATCATATAAATTCAAAAGTAGCTCAGATGGAAAAGATTTATATATGAAAAATGATCAGAAAAATTAAATCTTTCCAATGGCACTGGTTTCATGCATGTTTGAGCAAATTAACCTTGTTGTATACATTAAAACATGATAATGCACTTAATTAAATAATAGCTAAAGTGCCAATTTGAATCTTTGATTCAAATAGGCTCAAACCCTTCTGGTTATAGTTGCATTAGCCCAACACACATGCATCTTGCCATGTCATGAGCATGCATCATATTGTTGCATTTGTTTGTTTAATGATTGTATCGCTGGCATGATTTGTGTTAGGTCATGCGTCCGAGGATACTGCTGCGTATCCAGTTGAAGAGCAGTACCCGACAACCACTTTGTCAGGCAAGCAATCATTGATCATTCCGATACAAACCCAATCTTCTCGCTCCTGCTCTCTTTTACTGCATTAAGGCAACAACGTGTGAACTGCTACTTGCTGCGGTAGTTGAACCCTATTCCCTTGCATGACCTGTCATTGCCACAGTAAATAGTTGAAACCCACTAGCATGTGTAGGAGTTGATTGAGCCATGTGATGTGTGATCCACCATGCTATTTGTTTATGTTGCCTGCTATGCTTAGAGTTGTGTCAGGTCTGGTTCATCTGGGTGATGGATCAGAGTGAAACAATCTTTTGATAAAGAGAAGGAAGTGTGGAATACGCTTGGTAAAGGTATCGATGAAAGGCCATGTAGGAGTACGTGGTGGGTTGTTTCATTGGAACCGTACATAGGACCCGAGATATGTATGTGTGGTTCAAGTTCCAGTTACTACCATGCATTGGGATGGAAACCAATGGACCCTCTCAGCTTATTAATTACCCTCGATCTCTGTCCAGGAGTTGCAACTAGTTTCTGGTGTTTATAGTTTACTGGAGGTCGTGCACAGCGCTGACCCTCGGGGTGGGTTGTGATGCGACAGGTACGTGGCACGGTGTACCGGTTGCCCGTTTGGTGACTCGGGAACCCTGTACACATCGTTTGGGGCCGTGAGCGACACCCCGGCCGGATCTCCCCACGGATGGAACCCAAATAGGCGATAAACCTGGACGAGAGACATGAGTAGTTAGTCAGGTCGTGGCCGACACCCTCGCTGGGCTTCCGCTTGAAGGTTGCCGAGTACATGTCGAGTATAGGGCGATAAGTGGTGAAAGCGTGTGTGAAGAGGTACACCCCTGCATGGTTATCAATCTATTCGAATAACCGTTGTTCGCGGTACGGACTACTTGGTTACTCTTACAGTTCATAGACAATTTGATGGATACTACTAAAAGCCTCAAGATAAGTGTGAGTGCCGTGGATGGACCTTCCGTAGGATGACGAAAGAGGATCCTCGGTAGTGTATTGTTGTGGTTAGTAGAGGACTCGTGTTCGTAGTAACATCTTGCAATCTGTTGAGAGTTGTAGTATAGGTTAGCCAAGAGTCAAAGCTGGCTTTCTGCTATAAACTCCACTGCCCCCTGTTGATAATGTTGCATGTATGATAGGTTCTGTGGTAAGACTTGCTGAGTACCTTTGTACTCATGTTTGCTTAATAACTGTTGCAGAGGAGAACCCTGCCCCTGCTGATGGGTTCTACATAGACGTTGACGTCGACGAGTAGCTTGACACCCAGACGGAGATCTGGAGCTTGTGAAGGGCCTTGTAGATAGTCAGGCTACACCAAGCCTGTTTTGTTTTCTAAGTTGTCTGTACTCATACATGTAGCTTCCGCTTGTGATTGTATGACTGTATGACTTGAGTGTTGGGTCATGTGACCCCTACCTGTATGGATATGTTATGTATGGCTCTTGGAGCCTCTTAAATAAAGTACTTTGAGTCATAGAGTTCTGTTGTGATGCAATGTTGTATTTGCACATATTGAGCATATTGTGTGTATGTTTGAAATGCTTGGTATGTGTGGGATCCGACACCTAGTTGTTTTCCTTTGGTAGCCTACCTTACAGGGAAATGCCTCCTAGTGATTCCAATGAGCCTTGGTAGCTTGCTACTGCTCGGAACACGTAGGCTGGCCGGCATGTGTCCTTCTTCGTTCCTGTGTCTGTCCCTTAGGGGAAATGTCACGCGTTGTTCCTTTAAGTCCATGTAGCTTGCTACGACTTGGGTTCATACGTTGATGACCGACACGTTCGTTGCTGGGTCATGGATGCCTGTCTCTGTAATCTAGTGCCACTTTTGGTTTATAACTAGCCATGTCGGCCCGGGTTCTCTGTCATATGGATGCTAGCGGCACTGTCATATACGTGTGCCAAAATGCGCAAACGGTCCCGGGCCAGGTAAGGTGGCACCCGTGGGGTTACCGTGCGTGAGGCCGCAAAGTGATATGACGTGTTACAGCTAGATCGTTGTGACTTAGGATCGGGGTCCTGACATATATACCAGCTTCTGCCAATGTGGGTACCTCTGTTTTGATTCAATAAGCACGTCGCTGATGTAGTAAACCGGTCGCTGAACCGGATATTCTTTGCCTGCCTCCTTGCGCTCTACCACAATAGCAACGCTTACTGCACGGGCATCAGCAGCCACATATAACAACAGCGGCTCATTGTCGACTGGGCAGCAATGACCGGCGGCTCTGCCAATTGCTTCTTCAGATCCTCAAATGAAGCATTAGAAACATCACTCCATATGAAACAGACTGTCTTTTTCATCATCTGATAAAGCGGGATAGCCTTCTCCCCCAAATGGCTGATAAACAGGCTGAGTGTTGCAATACGGCCCGCCACGCGTTGGACATCGTTGATGCACGCCGGTTTAGCTAGGGACGTGATCGCCTTGATCTTCTCCGGATTAGCTTCGATTCCTCTGTTTGATACAAAGAACCCCATGAGTTTGCCTGCCGAAACACCAAAAACACACTTCTCCGAATTAAGCATCATTTTGTAGACCCGAAGATTATCAAAAGTTTCCTTCAAATCTGCTATCTGTGTCTCCTCCTTCCTGGATTTCACCACAATGTCATCAACATATGCGTGAACATTCCGCCCAATCTGTCCGTGAAGGCAATTTTGCACACAACGCTGGTAGGTCGCCTGGGCACTCTTGAGCCGAAATGGCATAGATACATAGCAAAAGGATCCAAAGGGGGTTATAAAGGTTGTCTTCTCCTGGTCTTTAACTGCCATCTTGATCTGATGATAACCCGAGTATGCATCCAAAAAACTTAGCCGCTCACATCATGCCGTAGCATCAATGATCTGATCAATACGGGGGAGTGCAAAGTGATTAGTTGGGCAAGCTTTGTTCAGATATGTGTAATCAACACACATTCGCCAAGTGCCATTTTTCTTAAGTACTAGTAGCCTCCTCTGTCCGCCCCCCAATCGTCATCCACCATGCCAGAGCTGATACCGCAATGACGTCATCCATTACAAGTGATCGACCTTTGTCATCCACTGCTTCGGACCAGGATCCTTCCATCACATCCTCTCTCTTCATCCACGATGTCGTCAACCTTGCTGGGGCCGCTCCTATGACCGTCTTTTCCACCGCCCTAGGATATTTCCCCCACCACCGCCGGTTGCCCTCCTAGATCTACTTCCACACCGTCGACTGCAGCACCCGAAACGTCTCAACTGATGCTTACACGGTGCCGCACCAGAGGAGGTACTCTTTCGTATCTTCTCAAGTTATTTATCTATGCAAGAAAATAGATTGCCGCTTCTTTACTATGATTTCTTGACCATCGCATTGTTGGTTCGGCAAGGGGAGGCACTGAACACAAAGAGCAAGACTGACGGAGGTTGCAAGGATGTTTACCCAGGTTCGGGCCACCATTGAGGTGTAATACCCTACTACTGCTTTGTTATATTGGATTTGCATGTATACATAAGTACAAGGAGCTCTCTAACCCCGGAAAGATGCGAAGAGAGAGCCACTACGCGCGCAAGTGTGTGTGTGAAGTTTTGCTAGGTTCAAACCCTTGTAAAGTTTTCCATGGCCATCCTTTTATAGCTTAAGGGGCTACCATAGTAGCCGAAGTTACTAGAGATCACAACTCCAGTTTCCTACATTGGTTCAAAGAGCATATTCTTGCTAATCCCCTGGAAGAGGGCTCTAAGGATGGATTGCTCATATACGCCTTAGCACATAGCCCCGCGTCCAACCTCGCAACCTATCAGGCATACTATATCAACGGATACACGTTCTACATGGAGGCCAAGGATGTGAACATTGATTTTTAGAACTCAGGGGTAACGATGGAATGCAGGCTAACCAGGATGACATTGAAAAATTCACATATATAATTCCTGGTTAAAAAATATGGCATTGCATGATTCACATATATGATATTGAAACTAAACATACGGCATTCACACAAAGCATGTCTAAACTAAGAAGATGACATATTTTATGTATAAAGTAAGCAATGCAAGCCGCCATATGCATGATATGACCAACATCAGCATGCTAAATTAGAGCAAAAGACATGAGGGGGTAAATAGGATTGGTCTGCTCCCTCTTAATACCCCTCTGAATAGTTATCTTCCTCTTGATTATAGTCCAGAATGGGGGGAGGGGTTGCTTTTACGCACACCATGGAGCGACGTATGCATGAAATTTTATTGCCACACAAGGCTCATCTCTTATGCTTTACATGTTTAGTACCATTGTGTACAATAATTGACATGCATAGGAATAAAATATAGTGAGATTATGTAAGGAGTGCATGCACAAATCCAGAGTGATGATAGCAACCTGTGGATAGACCCAAAACGAATGATAGCAGGCAGATAATAGCTTCAGTTCAAAAATACAGATAATGGGTCCTTTAATGTTTGTTTCCCACCCAACATGAAACACATAGTAGACACCCGAGATTAACCAGATAGTAGACAGATAGTATTGATTGCTGCCCCAATATGTACCCCACAACCATTTTAAAACTCAAGTTTGATAATTAGTTACCTGACTCGGAGTCTAATTAGTGAATAGGATGATAAAGTAGCATGTCCTATTAAGCGATCCATAACGTAAGCAGACATGAAAGAGTGCGACCTCTCTTACGGACCCTTGTAGTCCTCAAGGTCACCTATTTAGTTGATGATGCTAATGAAGTTGTTGTGGCTGCCGACGACAGAGAAGAAGATCTGAGGCTGCAAAAGATTCTCTGGAGTGGTGAACCCTTGTAACACCCCAGATCTAAAACTTCCCATTCTGGCATCCAACCTTGTGTTTCTTTGGTTTGGGTTTCTTCATTTTGGGTTTCTTCATGATCAATTTCATTTTGGGTTTCTTCGTTTTGGCTCATTTTGGTTGTTTTCTCTTGAAGTAATTTTGTGAACTGCCATGTCATCTTCATTTTGCACTTGTCATCTTAAGTTGCTTTGTGGTGTTGCTTAATGTGGCGGAGATGTGCATCATGGTTATAGTTGTGTGGTGCATCATCATCTCATATCATCTTCACCACTTCTTCTTCCTCTTCCTTTCTTATTTTGGCAAGTCTTATTTTCCTGCCTTAATTAATGTTCAACTTCTCCCCATAAATATTTCACCCTATCCTAAACCTCTCTGCAAATTCCATCTAGTTTGGAGTTGTTTTAGTTAGGTTAAAAAATGGCCCAAGTTTGAATTAAATTCAAACTAGTTTTATTTTCCTACCTCTAAAAGTGTCCAAAGAAATTTTATTAAATAGAGCATAATTCCAGGAGCATAAGGATATTTTTATGTGCCAAATTCATCTGCCACCTCCCAGACCTTTTCCCCTTTCTTTTGTTGTTTATTTAATAAATCGGAAAAGGAAAAGAAGGAGAAGGGCCTTACCTGGCCGGCCTCCCAGTGCAGCCCAGCAGCAGCAGCCCACCAGCGCAGCTCATCTAGCCCCGCGCCCTCCCCCTGCCTTTTCTCACCCGTCCGGCTGTGCACCCCCGCTAGCTACTTGACGTTAGGCACAACCGGCCCCACCTGTCAGCGACTGCCTCTTCCTCCTCACCCACCTTTCGTCCACCTTGGACCCCTCACGGGAGCACGCACATGATGTGGTCGAGCGCGACGTCGTGCTCCACCTGCTCGCCCAAGCCCCCTTTTAACCCGTCTTCATGTCCACCACCCCCTAGGGTTTCCCTCTTCCCTCTAGTCATTGCCGCCAGGTGAGAAAACAACCAGATCCGCCGGTCCCACCATGTCCAGAGCGCATCTGAGCGCACGAGCTCGTCGCCGGCGTGCTCCCCGTCAACCTCTGCCCAGCCAACCCTGTCCTTCCTCCTCCTTGATGTTGGCTACGTCCCCAGCTACCACTACGGCCTCGAGGGACGCCATGTTCGACTCCGTCCCCATCGTCTTCTTCCGGTCCAGCCACCGCGTCAATTCCGGCCGACTCCGGCCTCCTCTCACCAAGCCGAACACGTGAGCGTGATCGTGGTGAGCCTCTGCACCTCCCTGTCCCCGTTTCTCTCTCGTTAGCACGCTCTACCTACATTTGCCACGTACGCCCGAACATGTCGCCACCGGGCCTAGTCGCTGATGAGTGCTCTGGCCTCGTTAGCTCTTCTGTGCATGTCTGTCCTATTTGCCGCGTCCTTTAAGTTTGAGTCGTGCTCTCGCTGCTAGCTTTGGCCGTTGCTCCGTCGCGTCCATCTCCTCGCCGTCGCCGTTGACTCGGTCCGTCATGGTCGGCGACTCCTTCGTCATCGTCCAGGCCAGCCAGTAGCACCCGCGAGTGCGGGTTCGTCTGGCGATCCCGTAGCACCCCTTCTCCATCCCTTTTGGCCACCGAAGGCATCTCCGGCGTGCCCTCCGCCGTGCTCCTTTCGCCGCCGGCAACTCCTCTGCTTCTCCTGTGTTTTAGCCGGCGCAGCCACAACCATGTGGGACCTGCGGGACCCACTGGTCAGCCCCTCAACAACCCAGCCCACGGGTCAGCCACACCACGCGCAATCTCTCACTGCCATGTGGGACCCCATGGGACCCACTGGTCAACCACACAGGGACCGGCACCATCCTGTCATCCCCTCTCCCCTTTCTCTGTTTTTCTTTTTTTTCTATTATTCCAGCATATTCTATATTTGGCATAGAGCATCTTCCCATTTTCAGCAAGTCCAATTCTGGACATTTCCTATTAAGGAAAAATGACATTTCTATCATATTCCATTATAGGCACTATTTAACTTATTGCACTTGTGTGCATAATTCATACGTGATCATATGCATATTGTGTATGGTTTTGGGCTAGAAACATCCAAGGAATCCAATGGTGGCATCTATACCTATACTAATTTCAGAGTCCCTAAAAAATCTCACATTAATTAGAATTTAGGAGCCGTTAATTCGGTGTGGCCAAGTTAATTATGGTGTAGATCAATCCTAAACATTCGTGAGATTATAAAATATTCCCTGGAAAAATAACAGAACATGTGACCTACCTCTCTCCAAATCTATCATGACTCTCTCTTTCCTCTCTTTCTGCTCAATGAGCCTCTCCTTCCTATGGATCAGCCCAACAAAATTCTGTTTGTCAAATAAATAACGCATCTGCATCTGCTCCTCATGGCCTCAAAGCTGATACGTCCTCCGCCCTCTCTCTCTCTTCCTCATCATCGAATCAATCATGAGCCATTGCCGGTTCCTCCTTCTGTACCATCACCGTGAAATCTCTTTTTCCTCTTTGAGCTGGTGGAGATGAGAATACATTCCTCAGGCATGTCTCCAATTGGTCTACATGTCCACTTCCTCCTCGATCTGGCGAGGCCGAGAGTCTCATCCTCCGGACTTCCTCCGTTTTTTTCGTGCAATACTCAAAGTCTGGAGCAAAGTGGAGAAGCCATCTGTGTTAGCACTACCAGCGTCACGTACTAATTTTGACGGAAACGAGATGACGAAGCAACCTGACTTCTTTAGATTCATCTGCTTGCATACCTTCTATCCTACCTACGTGCGGCTGCTGCAAACAATGCGAAAAGACATGCAGCACGCACACAGCGGTCAGCCAACCAAAGAATAAAAGCTCTCACGGGTGCACACACACACCAGGCATATAATCGCTCATAGCCACAGGTATTTATTGTAAGATTATGATTGCACGATGTATTGTTGTTCATGCATAGGCACGTATATATGATGTACAAAGGTGAGCCACGTACCTCAACTATACAAGGAACTAGAAGGCGAGCCCAATACATAATATGCACATAACACATCTACTCAACACCCCCCCCCCCCGTAGTCAAAGCGGCACCGCGGCGAACGCAAAGACTGGATTGAAACTCCTCAAATTGTTGGGAAGTAGGGACGTGTAAAACACAAATATGACCAAGGGCTACCTGTTCCCGAACAAAATGAATATCCAACTCAATATGCTTGGTCCGTCGATGATGCACCGGGTTAGCGGAGAGGTAGACCGCCGAGACTTTGTCGCAGTAGACCACCGTGGCACGGTCAACAGGGCAAGAAAGCTCCTGAAGCAGCTGGCGAAGCCACGATACTCAGCCTCAGCACTGGAACGAGAGACCGTAGGTTGCCAATTGGACGACCACGAGCTAAGTGAGGGTCCAGGGTAGACACAATAGCCGAAGGTGGAGCGACGAGTGTCAGGGCAGCCCGCCAGTCTACATCTGAGTTGTCGGCGAGGGCGGTGTCGGTGGAGGCGTGAAACGTGACGCTAAGATCTATAGTGCCACAGATATAGCGGAGAATCTGCTTGACGGCAGCCCAGTGAACACCACGAGGAGCATATGAAGACACACCTGCTGCACAGCATACTGGATCTCCAGTCAAGTCAGAGTGAGGTACTGGAGAGTACCATCGATAGACCGATAGAAACCATCATCCGAAGTAGGAGAAACATCCGTGGCAGAAAGCTTGGCCTTCGTATCAACAGGCGTAGCGGCGGGCTTGCAGCTAAGCATGCCGGCGCGCTCGAGGAGCTCGTGAGCGTACTTCCGCTGATGAAGGAAGAAGCCATCCGGACGGCGCACCACCTCGACACTGAGGAATTCCTTGATGGCGAACTCAGCGCGAAGACGAGCCATGAGCTGACTGAGAAGACCAGCCGTACATGCCATCAGGATGATGTCATCGACATAGAGCAGCTAGTAGGCTGTGTCAGAGTCCTAATGATAGACGAAGAGCGAGGCGTCCGAGCGGGTGGAGCGGAACCCAAGCTGGTGGAGAAACGCTGTGATGCGCTGGTACCAAGCGCGCGGAGCTTGCTTGAGTCCGTACAAGGACCGCGAAAGCAAGCACACATGGTCAGGAAGCGCCAGGTCAACAAACCTGATGCGCTGCTGGCAGAAGACCCGCTCCTCGAGGTGACCATGGAGGAAGGCGTTGGAGACGTCCATCTGGTGCACCGGCCAAGCACGGGAGACCGCAAGATGGAGAACCGTGCGTATCATGCCGGGCTTGATGACCGGAGCGAAGGTGTCGGTGAAGTCGATGCCAGCACGCTGTCGGAAGCCACGAACGACCTAGCGCGCTTTGTAGCGATCAAGGGTACCATCAGGACGGAGCCTGTGTTTAAAGACCCACTTCCCGGTAATCACGTTGGCGTGCCGGGGACGGTGAACAAGCTGCCACGTCCGGTTAGGCAACAAGGCGTCAAACTCCTCTTGCATCGCAGCCATCCAGAGTGGGTCACGAACAACGGCTCGAATGGAGGACAGCAACGGCGACGGCTCAGAGGTGGGCGCCGCATGGACGTAGTCATCCGAGACGTAGCACAAGCTCGGGCGAAAAACGCTCATACGGGCGCGGGTGATCGGACCGGCCACAGGCGCCGAGGGGGCCGCGGGGGGCGCGTGGGCCGCGGGCGCCAACGTCGGGGCCGGCAGGGGGGCGGCGGCGCCAACGTCTGGGGCGCCGCGGCCGTGGGCGCCAACGTCGGGGGCGCCGCGGGGGCCGCGAGCGCCAACGTCGGGGATGCCGGGGGCACCAGCGCCGTGGGTGTAGGAGGCGGCGCATACTTGGTGCGCGCCTCAAATCCAGGGGCGGACCAAGAGGGGCGTGCGAGCGCCCTGGGAGAGGCGTCGAGGAGCCCGCGTCATCAGTGGCGGGAGGAACAGCCGGGGGTACCTGGTGAAACGGAAACACATGCTCATCAAAGTAAACGTGTCGGGAAGTGAACACACGGTGGGAGACAGGATCGTGGCACCGATATCCCTAGGAGTTGGAGGGGTAGCCGATGAAGATGCAAGCGACAGATCGAGGTGCAAGCTTGTGAGGAGTAGTGTCGGCAATGCTGGTATAGCAAAGGCACCCAAAAATACGCAAGTCATCATAAGATGGGGACATATCAAAGAGAAGATGGTGAGGTGCGTAGTTCCAACGTGGGTGGCAGGGTCTAATGTTAAGAAGAAGTGATGCAGTGGCGAGTGTGTCCGGCCAGAAACGAGGCGGCACGTTGGCATGAAACAGGATCGTGCGAACGCAGTAATTCAGAGTGCGAAGGACGCGTTCGGCAAGACCGTTCTATTGTGAAGTGTATGAGCATGTGAGGCGAAAAACTATGCCGTGATGCGACAAAAAGGTGCGGAAAGCGAGGTTGTCGAACTCCTTTCCATTGTCTGTCTGAAGTGCAAGGATGGGACGCCCGAACTGCGTGCGAACATAGGAGTAAAAAGCCGTCAAGGTAGAGAGTGCATCCGAGTTTCTATGCAAAGGAAAAGTCCAGACATAGTGAGAATAATCATCGAGAATGACCAGATAATATAAATAGCCCGAGTTACTGGGAACCGGAGAAGTCCACACATCGCTATGAATCAACTAAAAAGGAAAAAAAGCAATGGTGGTGGAGTTATTAAATGGGAGGCAAACATGTTTGCTGACACGACAGGCATGACAGGTGTCATCCTCGATCTTATTGCAACTAAAACTGAAACTCCTAAGAATATGACAAAGTGTGGCGGGGTTGGGATGACCCAAGCGAGCGTGCCAGAGATCGGTGCCAGCGGATAGAGCAACCGGTGTGGTGGTGGTGGTGGATGAAGGCGAGTGCACCGATAGAGCTCGTCGAGGCTGTCACATCAGTGAAGTACCATCCTAGTTCGAGCGTCTTTGACACAAAAACCAAGCTCGTCAAATTCAATGGTAACAGGATTTTCACGAGTTAAACGACAAATGGAAACGAGGTTCTTAATAAGATGAGGTTACACAAGTATGTTAGACAAAGTAATAGGCATGGAATTAGAAGGAAAAGAAGTGTGTCCGACATGTGTGATAGGGAGTGTGGAACCATGGCCGACAATGATGCGGTGGTAAGTGGTGACAGGAGTGAAGGAAGCAAGATTACCAGGATGAGCAAACATTTGAGCCGTAACCCCGGTGTCCATGTACCAATCATCGCCTCTGGTGTAGTTGTTCGGCGTAGGAGAGGCATGCAGTGCGAGAAGGAGCACCGAGTCCCAGGGCGCCGGCGGCAGGGCCCGCGAGGAGGACGGAAACACCATGGGGAGGTCGTAGCCACCGCTCGGCAGCGGCGGTGTGTACTCTCCAGACGATATGGGAAGCAGCACTGGCTGTGACTGCGGTGCCGGGTAGGCCGGATGGCCCGCCGGAAAAACCTGCTGGCCTCCTGAAGACGCCCAACAGTGCGCAGGAGCCCCGTACACGGGCACGTCGAACGTCCCGCATAACAGCAAGGGGTAAACGGGCAGAATCGGCGTCTGCTGCGGGGCGGCGATGTACGCCAGCCAGGGCAGCGGAGCCGAGTCGTCTAGCAAGTCGGGACGGGCTGGCGGGGTTGTGACGTAGGGCGCCGGCAGCAGGACGCCAGAGCTGGCAGCGGACGGGCCGAAGGACGCCATCACTGATCTGACGGCGGCGGTCGACGGCACAGAGGAGGTGTGCGGTGGCGGCACAAAGGAGAGGCTTGGGGGCGACGGGAGATGACGCGATGCAGCAGAAGGTCACGCAACGCGGGGCTGGCGGTTATGCATCAGCGTGGAGGACTTCGCGTGGCTGCACACGGAAGTTTCTAGCATGAATAGTTTTATGATCCCTTTGCTCCTGGGTGGCCATCCATAGGACAATCACACGAAAACCCCAGGATTTCCTAGGACAACACTGGATTCCCCAGGTGCCCTGCAACCAATCCACCCAGATGTGTATTCAAGTAGCCACGTTAAGTTGAACCATTAATTAACAAATCACATCTGTCATGGATTTCACTCAAACCCAAACCACGTCTAAGAGCATAGCATGATGACCTAAGCATAGCGTAGAAAGTAACTCCCAAGGGTTTGAAAATAATGCAGGTAATAGGTTCTACCTCAAACTACTTCCCGTACCCACAAGTTAAGAGATCCTACTCATGCAATGTGTGAGGGTTTGATCTAATGCATAAAAACTAGGTAATAAAAGGGTATGATCAAAGTGTTACTCGCCTGGCTGATGATTCGCAAAACCTAGAGACTCGTAGTAGCACGCTTCATAGTCCGAGTATTCTATCGCAAGAAAACCATAGCATACATAAGAAATCAAGCAACGATGCACAAACAAAACTCCAAACAAGAAGATCTAACCAGAAAGTTCAACTCAAGAACTCCGGTTTGCAAAAAGAATTAAATCGAAAGAAGCAACGAAACTCAAACTGCGAAAGAAACGAGATCCGTTTACTAGTTTGATCTAGGGTCAAATTTTACAGTATCAAAACCTTGTTCAAGTTGGTTAAACGGAAAAATGGTGTCGAGACGAAGATCTGTGATTTTGAATCACCTGATTCCGACTCTCGAGCGAAAAGAAAAATGAAAAACAAGATTAGGGCAGAAATCGCGATCGAAATAATCGCGTATAAATACCCCGAAAAAGTAAACTGTCGAACAGGCTAACGAATGAACGTTCGCTGTCTGCGGCTAACGGGCGAACAACGTTCGTTAAAACGAACGTACGGACGACCATCCGCTAAATAACTAAACCGAAAAGAAAAACCGATCTAATCTAAAAAAACGGATCTAGGGTTTTACGAAAAAAAGAACCGATCGGTTTTTACGGAAAACCGGCGGCTACCTCGAAAATGAAGAACTCCGGCCACGACGGTGGGTCCGGCGGCGGCAGTCTGGTAGTTCGGCGGCGGCTGGCGGTGGCGGGGCGCTGCGGCGACGGCGCAACAACGGCGGCGGTGAGGCGCGGCAGCGGCGACGACGACGGTGCGGCGGTAGGGCGGCGGCGGCTAGGGTTGGCGTGGGAGGCGAGGCGAGGCGGGGCGACTGTGGCGGCCGGCTGGGCCTCGGCTTATAAAGGCCCCCCGGCTAGGGGATTCCTAGTCGGGTACGGCCAAAGGCGGTCCCCCCCTTTTTTTAAACGAGTCCTGGCGTACGAAAACCAACAAAAGAAATACTAAACAGACTCCAAAAATTCCGAAATAAATTTTCACCGTCCTCTAATAATATTTAGGACAAAGTGAACATTTTTCCTGGACCTAAATGCAATTTTGAAAAACACGTATTTTTCCTATGCAAATAAAATCGCAAATAAATCCGAAAAAATACCAAAAGTGATTTTAACATTTTTCCACCTATATTTCTGTTATTTTGGAGAAGTCATATTATCTCCGCTCAAATATTTTATTTAGAAATATTTTTCGGAGAGAAAAATAATTAAAACCAACGCTATCCTCGTACCGTTATTTGAGTAAACTCAAATACAAAAACGGTAGAATTCCCAAATCTCTCCGTAGGTCCTTGAGTTGCGTAGAATTTTCGAGGATCGCCACGCACAAAATGCAAAGGAATATGCAATGCAGTATGATCTATGTATAACATTCCAAATTGAAAATTTGGGATGTTACAAACCTACCCCCCTTAGAATGAATCTCGCCCTCGAGATTCGGCTTGGCTAGAGAACATGTGTGGGTGGTCCTTCCCTAGATCATCTTCTCGCTCCCAGGTGGCTTATTCCTCGGTGTGGTGA
This sequence comes from Secale cereale, assembly GCA_902687465.1. NCBI lineage: Eukaryota > Viridiplantae > Streptophyta > Magnoliopsida > Poales > Poaceae > Secale > Secale cereale. Next base: position 346,383,000 of record LR738711.1, read on the forward strand.
CTCCGTTGAACTTTGCAAAACTTGATAACCTTACTGCGGGTGACTCTGCTCGAAAATTCGAGAATCTTAACAGGCTTCTCCTCATAAGTCAGATCACTATCCAACTAAATTGCTTCAAGGGGTACTGTGTCTCTAAGCGGGATATCGGCCATCTCCGCATGGCACTTCTTAAGCTGCGAAACGTGAAACACATCGTGCACTCCTGGCAATCCTTTGTTCAACTCCAACTTATAGGCAACCTCTCCCATGCGTTCCAAAACACGGTAAGGTCCCACAAATCTCGGGGCTAGTTTTCCCTTAACTCCGAAACGTTTACCTCCTCACAGAGGCGATACTCTCAACTATGCTCTGTCTCCGATTTCATAGGCTATGTCCTTGCGCTTCGAGTCAGCATAACTATTCTGCCTGGACTGAGCTACCTACAATCTATCTCGAATTAGCTTAACATTCTCTTCAGACTCTTTGATCAAGTCTGGTCCAAACAAATGCCGGTCTTCAACTTCATCCCACATTAACGGTGTTCGACATCTCCTCTCGTACAACGCTTCGAACGGTGCCATCTTCAAACTAGCCTGGTAACTGTTGTTGTACGAGAACTCAGTGTAGGGAAAATTGTCATCCCAACTAGATCCGTAATCTAGCGCACAAGCTCTCAACATGTCCTCCAGAATCTGGTTGACTCTCTCGGTCTGTCCATCGGTCTGTAGATGAAAAGTTGTGCTGAATACCAGCCTCGTTCCCAAAGTTTGGTGTAGCTGATGCCAAAACTTTGAGGTGAACTGTGTTCCTCTATCTGATAGAATGGTCCCCGGAACTCCGTGCAGACATACGATCCTGGTCATGTATATCTTTGCCAACTTCGCACTGGTGTATCTGGTTTTCACGGGGATAAAGTGGGGTACCTAGGTAAAACGGTCCACTACTACCTAGATTGAGTCATATCCTGCTTTGGTCCTGGGCAATCCGGTGGTAAAATCCATGCCAAGCTTCTCCCACTTCCGTTCGGGTATCAGCATAGGCTGAAGCAATCATGCTGTCTTCTGATGCTCTGCCTTTACTCTCTGGCATACATCACATACGGCTACATACTCGGCAATATCCTTCTTCATTCCCGTGCACCAGAAACGTTCCTTCAAATCCAATACATCTTGGTGTTCCCGGGGTGTATCGAGTATGGCGAATCATGTACTTCCTGTAGTATCAACTTCCTGATCTCCGGGTTGTTGGGCACATAGATTCGATCCTCAAACCACAAGGTGTCGTGCTCATCCTCACTCATCCTCTTCTTTATCTCAGCAATCTCCTTGTCATCCTTCTGGGCTTCGCGTATCTTCCCCGACAATGTCGAGTGAACCTCCAACCTTGCAATGAAACCTCTAGGGACTATCTCCAAGCGAAACTCCCTGAGATCTTCTGCTATCTCCTGGGGCAATTCCCCTTTTACTAAGGTATTTTTGCATAACTCTTCCGGCTCACAGCGTCTGCAACGACATTGGCCTTTCCTGGGTGATAGTGCAGCTTCATATCATAATCCTTTATAAGCTCCAACCATCTCCTCTGTCTGAGGTTCAGCTCCTTCTGAGTGAAAATGTACTTCAAACTCTTGTGATCCGTGTACACATCACAACGATTTCCAATAAGGAAATATCTCCAGGTTCTCAGTGCGTGCACTACAGCTGCTAACTCCAGATCGTGCGTCGCATAATTAAACTCATGCGGTCGTAGTTGTCAAGATGAATAAGAAACAACTCTTCCATCTTGCATAAGTACTCCTCCAAGTCCTAAGCGTGAAGCATCGCAGTACATTTGGAAATCCTTGCATATATCTGGAAATATCAGCACTGGGGCTGTCATCAAATGTTTCTTCAACTCCTGGAAACTTTCTTCACACTCTTCAGTCCAATTGAACTTTGTCTGCTTCTTCAACAATGTCGTCATTGGCTTAGCAATCTTGGAGCAATTTTCTATGATTCTCCTGTAGTATCCCGCGAGTCCAAGAAAACTGCGGATCTCTCCAACTGAAGTGGGTGCCAACCGTTCAGTGACTGCCTGCACTTTGATGGGTTCCACTGCTATACCTTCTCCCGATATAACATGCCATAGGAATCCAACTTCCTTCAACAAAAAATCACATTTGCTAAACTTGGCATACAACTGCTGTTCTCTGAGCTTCTCCAGTACCAAACGCAAATGCTCCGTGTGTTCCTCCGCATTCTTCGAGTAATCCAAAATATCATCAATGAATACCATGACAAACTTATCCAAGAACTCCATGAACACCTTGTTCATAATAATCATGAAATAGGAAGGGGCGTTAGTCAATCCAAATGACATAACCGTATACTCATATAGCCCGTACCTTGTGGTGAAGGCTGTCTTAGGTATATCCTTCTCTCGGATCTTCAACTGGTGGTATCCAGATCGTAGATCAATCTTGGAGAATACTTTCGCTCCTTGGAGTTGGTCGAACAAATCATTGATCATCGGCAACGGGTACTTATTCTTAATAGTCACTTCATTCAGGGCACGATAATCAACGACCATTCTTAAAGATCCATCCTTCTTCTCGGCCAAAAGTACTGGGGCTCCCCAAGGTGATGAACTCCGACGAATAAAACCTTTCTCAAATAACTCCTTAGTCTGCTTCTTGATCTCCTCCAGATCATTCGCTGCCATCCGATATGGTCTCTTCGATATAGGCCCGGTGCCAGGCAACAACTCTATCAAAAACTCAATATCCCTATCCGGAGGCATGCCTGGTAACTCCTCTGGAAACACATCCGGCTAATCCTTTACTACAGGCACTTCCTCCTGAACAACTCCCGTGAGTGAATGTACTTGTGTCCGTATAGGCGAATACCTAGATACTGTCACACCCTGCATTTTGTAACATGTTATTTGTACCTTTGAAACATGAAAATTTGGACCAGCAAAAATTTTTAGCATCATTTGGCTTTTATTTGGAATTGAGTTTTCTTCATGTGCTTTTTCATGTGCTCATTGAAGTCAACTATGACCTCTTGTAGATTTCATCTCCATACCCAAAACTTCTGCCCAATGATCATGCCAAGTGTTATATAACAGTATGGTATTTTCTTACAAAATTAATTTGGCCAAAAAGTATTTTATAAATTTAGTTTTTCAAAAACCCCTGAATTGAGATTTGCACTGCAAGTACTTGATTTAGGGTGAGAAAATTATTTCAAAAGGTTTATTTGAGACCTAGTAGTCATAGGACTCCCAGAAACCACAAAGGTATAATTTTAAAAGTTATTTTTCTATTTTATTTAAAAGCCTTTTCTTAAGGCCAGAAATGGTCTTTAATAGGGAAAAATTATTTAACTATTTCAAAAATATTTGCCAAAATTCAGAGAGACTCATAGGACATATATTGTCCATAGATAAGAGTTTCAACACTTGGTCATGTTCAAAATAATGGGCTAAACCCTCTAAAACCCTTTCTGGATATTTCAAGCTTTTGAAATATTTACAAAGGAAATTTTCTCCAAAAATTTCAGGGAAATTCTATCATGTCATATATGACATATTTCATGATCTTGCCAAGTCCCATGCCTTGGGAAGCAAGAAAACATCCTCAAACCCCTTCATAACCATTCTGTCCATATTTGAAGTTTGAGCAACTTTACATTGCCAAACTTGTCCAAATGCTCTCAAACTTGGTGCACATGCTAGAATGACCTAATAAGGCATCTAGACCAAATGGCACAAGAATTTGAATAGAGCAACTTGATCTGATCACCTCAAAACCCTTTCTGTTCAAATGCAAATTTGAACAACTTTACATTACCAAGTTTTTATCTGGAGCTTCAAACTTTGTGGACATCATCAATACCCCAAATGATGATGCTACACCAAGTGGTGCATCAAGGGGAGATGATTAGCTTGACTCAATCAAGATGAAACTGTTTCTGTTGATTTGTAGGGTTCACCAAAGTTACATTGGCTAGTTTCTTCAAATGGGCCCAAACTTGGTGAAGCACCCTATTTTCTCATGTCTTTCAAATCTGTTAAGTGCCATGTCAAGTGGAGTTCATTTACTTGACCAAACACAGATCAAACACCTTCTGGCTTTTTGCTAAAACCTCCAACTTGATCACTTTTGTTATTCTCCATGGCCTCAACTTCTTAACACATGATCATTGAGTTACTAGCTACCACCAGTAACTTCCCCAGCACCCCAGCTCCATGATTGAGGGGTGAAACCCCTGTTTTACCTTGCTGGACAGCAAGCTTTCACCAATTCACCAGCACCCTCCCTCTCTCTCTGCATCTCCAGGGCATCCAAGGCCTCAGGCCAATTCTTTACTCTCCCCCTGACCTTCTAGACGCTGTTGGACACGTTGGTTTTGACCAGGACGGCGAGAGCGCGGCGATGCCAGCCAAATGCGCGCTTTGGAGCGCATAACAGTGCAGACAAGCACTGTGGCTTCGGCCAATCGCTGACCCCGATAGCCTCGGGCCTCCCCCTCGCGCCAGTCGAGGCCTCTCGACGTCCGCGACCTCCCCGGCGCTGTCCCCCCTCCTCCTGCGCCCTCCAGTGACCGACGTCGCACGCGCGCTGGCCGCCCGCGACGGCCACTCTGCTACTTCACACGCGCGCACGCTCCTGACACTCCCCCGCTCCTCCTCTCACCTCTACTGGACGTGGAGATCGTCCAGGAACTCCACGGACTCACTCCCTTGGCCTCCCGTGCGCTGTAGCCTCGAGCCGGGGCTCGCCGGCGCACTGAACCACGGGCCTCCGTCGAGCTCCTATAAATAGCCCCTCCCGAGCCTCTACAACAGCATCAGCAGCTCCACCACACTCCACTGAGCCCCCCAGCATCATCCACTCCTCCCCAGGTCGTCCCAGTGCTCGGGATCGACCGGAGCTCCGCCGCGTCGGGCTGCCGGTGATCCCGTAGTTTGGGCCTTCCCCGCTCTTCTTCTTGCCCGATCTAGAACCACCAAGCCATATTGACCATTTCCCCCTTGTTTCCCCTCTCTGTGGCAGTCGGAAACGACCACAACCACAACCCTCCGACGAGCTTCCGCCGTCCCACCTCGCCGCCGGTGAACCAGACCTCCCCGTCGTGCCGCACCACCACCACTGCAACCGCCACTCGACGCTGAGTCCATCCCTGGCCTCCGTTGCCGTCGCCGTGGCCGGAAAACTCGCCGGTGAGCTCGCCGTCGCCGTGGCCGCAAGGTTGGAGATGACAGGCGGGCCACACCTGTCATCCCCACACCTCTTCCCCCCTCCTCTCTGCCACTGACCCACGGGCCCCGCCCGTCAGCTTTAAAAACCTGACGTGCGCGCGCAGGCTCCCGTGCGGTTGGGCTGGACCGCCTGGGCCGTGCATTGTGGCCTTCTCTGGCCCAGTGCACAGGACCCTTTTTCTTTTTTTCTTTTCTGTAAATGTTTTAAACATTTCTACAGAAAAGAATAATGGTCCAAATTAAATAATTCCAACTCCTCAAATCTTGTAATATTCCAACCTATTTAATGGTACCACTTTCATTCAAATCCATGAAACTTTTCTGTACTGTTCAAATTTAAATTTAAATTTGGGCAGTAATACTCCTGTTCAAAAATCAATATATTCCATTCTGTTACTCCAAAACTCCAACTATGATTTTTCCCCACCTTAGAAATTCCTCTAGTATTTTACAAAAATGAGTTGACATTTTTCTGAGCACTTTGATTTTTCTGTTTTGTTTGTATTCTTATTTTCCCGTGGTTATTATGCGACGTATAGATCCCGTATTTGACGAAGTTGCTGTGGAAGAGGAAGGAGAAGGATTTGAAGACTTTGTAGACCAAGCCAATCCAGGCAAGCAGCCCTTTGACCATGATACACTTGTTCTCGGAACCCGTTTCTTTCCGACGCATGATATTAGGGTTACGATGGTAACCTAGTTGATTCCACCACATGATGCATGCTTGATCTTGATCTTGCTAAGAGCTAGATGACATGCAAATAGTTGGTCATGATGCTTATATGATGCATGTGTGATATGAACCTTCATAGTTGAAATCATTTGCATGAACCCATCGGGTGCCCCTAATGCCCGAGGGTGATGATGTGTTAGGTCATCACTTGAGAAAGAAGTGATGTGCCGGTAATATCATGTGCATGGTGGAATGATGGATTAGATTTATGTGTGACTACCGTCCCAACCAAACATGTGCAACCACACTACCCCTTATGGGACGGGGCTTTATTGATTACTTAGGTCGATACTAGCATGGTGCCCGCATTACTAGTGACGGGAAGACTTGAGGTCTTTCCCGGGACGGGGTCGTGCTTGGATAGACGACCGTGACTGTTTTCACAGGGCACCGGACACACCGTTGGTCCCTTCGAGTACGCGTGACATTGAAATTAGGGCAAGTCCCGTGATCTATTGTTTGTACCCGAGGGCCGTGTATCAACGAGTGGACTCTATGTTAGTGTCGTCTAAGGAAAGGTAATGACCGGGTGCTTACCCTGGGTACTTGAGGTACCGCGGGTCGTGGATGACACGGAAGTTCCCCGGATCTTGTGGGTAAAGTGCGCAACCTCTGCAGAGTGTAAAACTATTCGAATAGTCGTGTCCACGGTCATGGATAGTTGGGTGGTGGTACTTAAACTATGTCCAGAATTTTACTTCCTCGGTGATATATGTGTGTGATGAGTCAAGGTGGTGACTTGACTCGATGAGTTGAACCATATTCATGCTGATATCGGTAACCTGTCTTCGAGGTTCCGCGAGTTTATTGATGCATTAACTTGATAGTAGTATGTTGTTCTAGCCTTGCTAGATTGATCATTATTATTCAATTGCACTGTTACTTTGAACCACATCATGGGTTGCTTGCGAGTACATTCAAAGTACTCATTGGCTTGCCACTGGTTATTTAATTGGCCAGGCATGGAAGAACAGGAATATGAGGAAGAGTTCTTTGGAGACGAACATGCGAACTAGGACGCTATCCCAGTCAGAATGCCTGTAGGGTTAAGGCAGATGGCATGGGTTCTACCCGTTATCGAAGACTTCCGCTATTTGAGTTATTTGCTATTCAGCCCGTGAGGCTCTACCTATGTAAGACTTGGCCATAATGGCCATAATTCATGTAAGACTATTTGTATGGATGTAAGACTCTTGTATTTCAGCTTGTGTGTGTTCAGTGAGCATTGATCTCTGGGATCACTGTACACGTGCATTCGGTGATCTCGACTTCTAAGTCGGGGTCCCCACAGAGCTGGTATCAGAGCCATCCTGACTGTAGGAAGCCTTAGTTAGCATGGGCGTTAGTTAGATGAGACCCCCTTTTCAAAAACCTTCTGAACCTCTCTTCTATTCTTAACCTGAGATTACATCAGCTTATTAACCCCTCCTATTCCACCTTTGTAGATGGCCGCTGTACCCGAAGAGCACCTGACCACTGGGTTTCCCTTACTTCTCGAGGATAGCCTCCAGGAGTGTTAGTTCCACCGAGCACCCATCCTCACCTACCTTGAGCATTGGGTGAACGATACTGAGGTGGAGTACCATGTGGAAGTGATCGTGAAGGCAAACGATCCTCCCACAAGTTGGTTCTTCGAGGGACCCCAGATGGCAACACTACCACTCGCTGTCGAGGCTGCTGCACTCAAGGCATTAACCCGTCTCCGTGAGCTTCTTCCGAAGATGGCAGCCAAGATGACAACTCGCTTCTTACCTTACCGGAAGGAAGGTGACGAAGAAAGCAGCGCTCTAGCCCCTCCACTGAAGGAAGGACTCTCGCTTCGATTCCAGACCTACTTCAGTCTATGTGCCGACAGCCTGGCACAAGACTTGGCCTCGGAATCAATGAAGCTTCGAGAAGAACTTCACAAGACCAATGCACTTCTTCGTCGAGCTCAAGAGAAGGCAAACAGGATCAAGAAGGAAGGAGCACCTTCTGGACAATCCGCTATCGCATATCGAGGCGGAAGGCCCTCCGAGGATGTGTCTTCCAAGGGTGAAGAACCACCTCGGCGACGCCGGATGACGGCAAGGGAATATCGCAAGCTTTTCCCTGCACCACCGACGAAGCACCGTCGTATCCAACTCCTCCACTCCCCCACACCCTCATGTAACAAGGGAGCCCAGACAGATGAAGACAAGGAGGAAGACCCAGAAGAGCCGGAATACGCGACCGAGCATTCCGTCGCTTAGGCATTATTCGCTACTCGGATATGCCAGTTGTAACCTCTACGGTAGGATAGGTCGTGTAGCCCCTATGCGCAGTCGAGTCCTTGTATGGTTCATATGAAACCATCTAGTGTTTTCTTTTGTTGTGTCTGGATGTATGTCGTATTCTTCCTTCGGGAATATGTAAACGACTACATCACCCATTTGGATTTTAATGGATGTGTTTTGGCCTTTCGGCCCTTGCATGATTTGATTTAGTGTCACACCCACCCCCTTACTAGGCACCCATCTATCTTGCTTTCCCTCTTCCGAGTCATGAGACCTTTTACCGCTCCAACAGGATGCCTATTGTAACTCGTACTGGTACCTCTACCCAGCAGCCCGAAGCTGGAGCATCCTCTCAGCCATAGGCAGGCCACGACCAAACCAACGACCAAGCTCCACCACCACCTCCTCCAAGCATGGACATGGCTCAGCTTCTCCAAGCTTTCCGAGCGGAACGCCAAGCCAACACTGCAGCTCCTCAGCTGATTGCTCAAGCTGTCACCAACAACCGCCAGCCGGCGGGGAATGGCAATGGACGTTCCACGTTGGCAGAGTTCAAGAAGCATGCACCGCCAACCTTCATCGAGACTGCTGAACCCCTGGATGCAGACGACTGGGTCCGTTCCATTGAGGAAATTCTGGAACTAGTCGGATGCACCGAAGATCGTGAGAAGGTGGCTTATGCAGCCCACTGCCTCGGGGGAACTGCTAGAGCTTGGTGGGATGGATTCAAGGTCATGCATGCTGAACAGGACATCACTTGGGTTAACTTCAAGGCAGAATTCCGCAAGGCCCACATTCCTTCCGGAATCATGGCTATCAAAAAGCGTGAGTTCCGAGCCCTGAAGCAAGGAAGTGGCTCTGTCAAGGAGTACATGCAGAAGTTCAGTGTTCTGTCAAGGTATGCCCCTGAAGATGTCAGCACTGATGCTGCCAAGAGGGAGCGCTTCATGGAAGGCCTTAATCAGACTCTGCAATACTCGCTTGTCGTGTGCGACTGCCCGTCTTTCCCTGACCTGGTGAACAAGGCACTTATGCTTGAAGACAAGCGGCGTGCTTTGGAAGACACTCACAAGCGCAAGTTGGTCAGTAAGTGAAGTTCCAGCAACCAGAAGCCTCGTCCGTGGCAGTCAGCCCCGGCCAAGCCAACCTATCAGCAACCAAGAGCTCCTGCACCTCGTGCCAATCCTCAGCCTCAGCAGTATGCCAACCCCAGGCCAGCTTTCAACCCCAATACAAGTGGTGGCAACAAGATCAATCCAAACCAAGTCACTTGCTTTGGATGTGGTCAGCCCGGACACATCTCAAGGGTGTGCCCCAACAAGAAGCCTGATGCCCCGCGCCCCAATGCGCAGAACCAGGGACAAGGCCGTGGAATGCCACCAAGGAACCCAGCTCCTCGCAATCCACCGAACCATGGGAAGGGGCGTGTGAATCACGTCACTGATGAAGAAGCCCAGGAAGACCCGGACGTCATGCTGGGTACGTTCCTTGTCAACTCAGCACCTGCAACTGTCTTGTTTGATTCTGGAGCAACGCATTCATTTGTCACTCAAAGATTTGCATTAAAAAGTGGCATGACCCCTACACCCCTGAATAACCCTATGGTGGTACAAACCCCCGGAGCCGAGATGAGAGCCAAGATAGGCTGTAAAGGAGTCAGTATTACCATTAACGGTGTAGATTTCCTAGCAGACCTCATCATCCTGAGATTGCAAGGCTTGGATGTGATCTTAGGGATGGATTGGCTCAGTAAGCACCAAGGCTTGTTAGACTGTGCCAATCGGACAGTCACTGTGACCAATGACCAAGGAGTCGAAGTCAAGTTTGCTCCCAACTCCTCTTCCGCTCAAGCCGCTGAAGTCAACTGTCTGTCCGAAGTTGGGCTAGATCAAGTACCGGTGGTATGTGAGTATCCTGATGTCTTTCCGGATGAACTTCCGGGAATGCCCCCTGACCGTGACATTGAGTTCATCATCGAGCTCGTGCCCGGAGCAGGACCCATCTATAAGAAGCCATATAGAATGGGGACGGAAGAATTAGCCGAGTTGAAGAAGCAGCTAGAAGAGCAGCTAAGGAAGGGATTTATCCGCCCAAGTGCCTCCCCTTGGGGATCTCCTATTCTGTTTGTGGCCAAGAGGGACGGTACCATCCGCTTATGCATTGACTATCGTTCCCTCAATGAAGTTACAATCAAGAACAAGTACCCACTTCCCAAGATCGAAGATCTGTTTGATCAGCTCAGCGGAGGCAATGTATTCTCCAAGATCGACCTCAGATCTAGGTATTACCAGCTGAAGATCAGACCTCAAGATATTCCGAAGACGACATTCGTAACCAGATGTGGCCTGTAAGAGTGCACGGTCATGTCTTTTGGGTTAACCAATGCCCCAGCTTACTTCATGTATCTCATGAATAAAGTCTTCATGGAATATTTGGACAAGTTTGTTGTTGTCTTCATTGATGACATTCTTGTGTTCTCAAAGTCGGAGGAAGAGCACGAGCAGCACCTGAGAATGGTCCTAGACAAGCTTCGTGAGCACCAACTGTATGCCAAATTCAGCAAGTGTGAGTTCTGGCTGCATAAAGTTGGATTCTTAGGTCATGTCTTGACCGAGGAAGGGTTATCTGTTGATCCTGCAAAAATCGAGGCTGTGACCCAATGGCAATCTCCAACGACCGTCAAGGAAGTCAGAAGCTTCCTCGGACTAGCGGGCTATTACCGCAAGTTCGTGGAAGGATTCTCTAGCATTGCACGACCAATGACTCAGCTCCTCAAGAAGGACAAGAAGTTCGAGTGGACGCCAAAATGCGAAGAGAGCTTCCAAGAGCTCAAGAAGAGATTGACCACCGCCCCAGGTCTGGCAACACCGGATATTCACAAGGAGTTCGTGATATATTGTGATGCCTCTCGAACCAGATTGGGAAGCATTCTGATGCAAGAAGGCCGCGTCATAGCATACCTCTCCAGGCAGCTACGACCCCATGAGGAGAACTACGCTACTCACGATCTTGAGCTAGCGGCAGTAGTTCATGCCTTGAAGACATGGCGGCATTACCTCCTAGTGAAACGGTGTGAGATTTACACAGACCACAAAAGTCTGAAGTACATTTTCACCCAAAAGGAATTGAACATGAGGCAACGGAGATGGTTGGAACTCATCAAAGACTATGACCTCAGTGTTCAGTATCACCCTGGGAAGGCTAACGTGGTGGCCGATGCCTTAAGCAGGAAGGCTTGCTCCTTGAATACCGTTATTCAGAAAAGGCAGCCAGCCTTGTTTAAGGAGATCGAACAATTCAGTTTGGAATTGGTCACCCCCGGATTTCTGGATCATTTGGAAGTCAGACCGACCCTGATGGACGTCGTCAAGAAGGCACAAGATGGACACGCAAGAATTGAAGGCATCAAGAGGAAGATGAAGCTGGGCAAGGCCCCAGGATTCTCCGAAGACGAGCACGGGATTGTTTGGTACAAAGGTCGCCTCTGCGTACCAAACAACACCGAGCTGAAGACGCTGATTCTGCAAGAAGCCCACGACACTCCGTATTCTATCCACCCCGGAGGAACCAAGATGTACCATGACTTGAAGGCACGATTCTGGTGGCACAGTATGAAGAGAGAGATTGCAACCTATGTTGCAAGGTGTGATGTGTGCCAAAGGGTCAAGGCTGAATATCAGCGACCTGCTGGATTGCTTCAACCACTCAAGGTTCCTGAGTGGAAGTGGGATAAAGTCGGAATGGACTTCATCACTGGATTACCAAGGTCGAATAGAGGACATGACTCCATCTGGGTCATAGTTGATCATTTGACCAAGGTGGCCCACTTCATTCCTGTCAAGACCACTTATGATGGCAACCGGCTGGCAGCTCTCTACATCGACCGAATCGTAAGTCTTCACGGCGTTCCCAATGAGATTGTGTCAGATCGAGGCCCCCAGTTCACTTCAAGTTTCTGGAAGAAGTTCCAAGAAGCCTTGGGAACCAAGTTGTCTTTCAGCACAGCTTTCCACCCACAGACCGGAGGTCAAACAGAGCGAGTCAATCAGATTCTCGAAGACATGCTCCGAGCCTGTGTCCTGGCATATGGAGCCAAGTGGGAAGACTGTCTCCCTTTTGCCGAGTTCTCCTATAACAACAGTTACCAGTTAAGCCTTCAGATGGCACCATTTGAGGTGTTGTATGGACGCAGATGTCGCACACCCCTCAACTGGTCAGAGACTGGAGAAGGACTAGTTTTTGGACCGGATAATCTCCGCGCAGCAGAAGAGCAAGTCCAACTAGTCAGAGAGCGATTAAAGGCAGCCAAGTCAAGGCAGAAGAGTTATGCTGACACTCGACGTCGGAACATGAGTTTCCATGTCGGGGACCATGTGTACCTGCGGGTAACTCCTCTGAAGGGAACCAAGCATTTCCATGTCAAGGGGAAGCTCGCACCAAGGTTCATTGGACCCTTTGAGATCACTGCACGACGAGGAGAAGTGGCTTATCAATTGGAAGTACCACCTGAGCTATTAGATGTGCACAATGTATTCCATGTGTCACAACTCCGGAAATGTCTCCAAGTTCCAGACAAGCCCAATCTCTACAAGGATGTGGATCACCAAGCCATTGATCTGCAGCCTGATTTGACCTACCGCGAGAAGCCCATTCGCATTCTGGACGAAGCAGAACGACGTACGCGGAGCCGTACCATCAAGTATTTCAAGGTTCAGTGGAGCAACCACACCGAAGCAGAAGCAACCTGGGAACGAGAAGACTATCTTAGATCCGAGTTTCTCGACCTCTTTTAAGCCCTAGTTTAGGAATCTCGGGGACGAGATTCTTGTAAGGGGGGTAGGTCTGTCACACCCTGCATTTGTAACATGTTATTTGTACCTTTGAAGCATGAAAATTTGGACCAGGAAATTTTTTTAGCATCATTTGGCTTTTATTTGGAATTGAGTTTTCTTCATGTGCTTTTTCATGTGCTCATTGAAGTCAACTATGACCTCTTGTAGATTTCATCTCCATACCCAAAACTTCTACCCAATGATCATGCCAAGTGTTATATAACAGTATGGTATTTTCTTACAAAATTAATTTGGCCAAAAAGTATTTTATAAATTTAGTTTTCCAAAAACCCCTGAATTGAGATTTGCACTGCAAGTACTTGATTTAGGGTGAGAAAATTATTTCAAAAGGTTTACTTGAGACCTAGTAGTCATAGGACTCCCAGAAACCATAAAGGTATAATTTTAAAAGTTATTTTTCTATTTTATTTAAAAGCCTTTTCTTAAGGCCAGAAATGGTCTTTAATAGGGAAAAATTATTTAACTGTTTCAAAAATATTTGCCAAAATTCAGAGAGACTCAGAGGACATATATTGTCCATAGATAAGAGTTTCAACACTTGGTCATGTTCAAAATAATGGGCTAAACCCTCTAAAACCCTTTCTGGATATTTCAAGCTTTTGAAATATTTACAAAGGAAATTTTCTCCAAAAATTCCAGGGAAATTCTATCATGTCATATATGACATATTTGATGATCTTGCCAAGTCCCATGCCTTGGGAAGCAAGAAAACATCCTCAAACCCCTTCATAACCATTCTGTCCATATTTGAAGTTTGAGCAACTTTACATTGCCAAACTCGTCCAAATGCTCTCAAACTTGGTGCACATGATAGAATGACCTAATAAGGCATCTAGACCAAATGGCACAAGAATTTGAATAGAGCAACTTGATCTGATCACCTCAAAACCCTTTCTGTTCAAATGCAAATTTGAACAACTTTACATTACCAACTTTTTATCTGGAGCTTCAAACTTTGTGGGCATCATCAATACCCCAAATGGTGATGCTACACCAAGTCGTGCATCAAGGGGAGATGATTAGCTTGACTCAATCAAGATGAAACTGTTTGTGTTGATTTCTAGGGTTCACCAAAGTTACATTGGCTAGTTTCTTCAAATGGGCCCAAACTTGGTGAAGCACCCTATTTTCTCATGTCTTTCAAACCTGTTAAGTGCCATGTCAAGTGGAGTTCATTTACTTGACCAAACGCAGATCAAACACCTTCTGGCTTTTTGCTAAAACCTCCAACTTGATCACTTTTGTTTTTCTCCATGGCCTCAACTTCTTACCACATGATCATTGAGTTACTAGCTACCACCAGTAACTTCCCCAGCACCCCAGCTCCATGATTGAGGGGTGAAAGCCCAGTTTTACCTTGCTGGACAGCAAGCTTTCACCAATTCATCAGCACCCTCCCTCTCTCTCTGCATCTCCAGGGCATCCTAGGCCTCAGGCCAATTCTTTACTCTCTCCCTGACCTTCTAGACGCTACTGGACACGTTGGTTTTGACCAGGACGGCGAGAGCGCGGCGATGCCAGCCAAACGCGCGCTCTGGAGCGCGTAACAGTGCAGACAAGCACTGTGGCTTCGGCTAATCGCTGACCCCGACAGCCTCGGGCCTCCCCCTCGCGCCAGTCGAGGCCTCTCGACGTCCGCGACCTCCCCGGCGCTGTCCCCCCTCCTCCTGCGCCCTCCGGTGGCCGACGTCGCATGCGCGCTGGCCGCCCGCGACGACCACTCTGCTGCTTCACACACGCGCATGCTCCTGACGCTCCCCCGCTCCTCCTCTCACCTCTACTGGACGTGGAGATCGTCCAGGAACTCCACGGACTCACTCCCTTGGCCTCCTGTGCGCTGTAGCCTCGAGCCGGGGCTCGCCGGCGCACTGGACCACGGGCCTCCGTCGAGCTCCTATAAATAGCCCCTCCCGAGCCTCTCCAACAGCATCAGCAGCTCCACCACACTCCACTGAGCCCCCCAACATCATCCACTCCTCCCCAGGTCGTCCTAGTGCTCGGGATCGACTAGAGCTCCGCCGGGTCGGGCCGCCGATGATCCCGCAGTATGGGCCTTCCCCGCTCTTCTTCTTGCCCGATCTAGAACCACCAAGCCACACTGACCATTTCCCCCTTATTTCCCCTCTCTGTGGCAGTCGGAAACAACCAGAACCACGACCCTCCGACGAGCTTCCGCTGTCCCACCTCGCCGCCGGTGAACCAAACCTCCCCGCCGTGCCGCACCACCACCACTGCAACCGCCACTCGACGCTGAGTCCATCCCTGGCCTCCGTTGCCGTCGCCGTGGCCGGAAAACTTGCCGGTGAGCTCGCCGTAGCCGTGGCCGCAAGGTTGGAGATGACAGGCGGGCCCCGCCTGTCAGCCCCACACCTCTTCCCCCCTCCTCTCTGCCACTGACACACAGGCCCCGCCCGTCAGGTTTAAAAACCTGACGTGCGCGCGCAGGCTCCCGTGCGGTTGGGCTGGACCGCCTGGGCCGTGCACTGTGGCCTTCTCTGGCCCAGTGCACAGGACCCTTTTTCTTTTTTCTTTTCTGTAAATGTTTTAAACATTTCTACAGAAAAGAATAATGGTCCAAATTAAATAATTCCAACTCCTAAAATCTTGTAATATTCCAACCTATTTAATGGTACCACTTTCATTCAAATCCATGAAACTTTTCTGTACTGTTCAAATTTAAATTTAAATTTTGGCAGTAATACTCCTGTTCAAAAATCAATATATTCCATTCTGTTACTCCAAAACTCCAACTAAGATTTTTCCCCACCTTAGAAATTCCTCTAGTATTTTACAAAAATGAGTTGACATTTTTCTGAGCACTTTGATTTTTCTGTTTTGTTTGTATTCTTATTTTCCCGTGGTTATTATGCGACGTATAGATCCCGTATTTGACGAAGTTGCTGTGGAAGAGGAAGGAGAAGGATTTGAAGACTTTGAAGACCAAGCCAATCCAGGCAAGCAGCCCTTTCACCATGATACACTTGTTCTCGGAACCCGTTTCTTTCCGACGCATGATATTAGGGTTACGATGGTAACCTAGTTGATTCCACCACATGATGCATGCTTGATCTTGATCTTGCTAAGCGCTAGATGACATGCAAATAGTTGGTCATGAAGCTTATATGATGCATGTGTGATATGAACCTTCATAGTTGAAATCATTTGCATGAACCCATCGGGTGCCCCTAATGCCCGAGGGTGATGATGTGTTAGGTCATCACTTGAGAAAGAAGTGATGTGCCGGTAATATCATGTGCATGGTGGAATGATGGATTAGATTTATGTGTGACTACCATCCCAACCAAACATGTGCAACCACACTACCCCTTATGGGACGGGGCTTTATTGATTACTTAGGTCGATACTAGCATGGTGCCCGCATTACTAGTGACGGGAAGACTTGAGGTCTTTCCCGGGACGGGGTCGTGCTTGGATAGACGACCATGACTGTTTTCACAGGGCACCGGACACACCGTTGGTCCCTTCGGGTACGCGTGACATTGAAATTAGGGCAAGTCCCGTGATCTATTGTTTGTACCCGAGGGTCGTGTATCAACGAGTGGACTCTATGTTAGTGTTGTCTAGGGAAAGGTAATGACCGGGTGCTTACCCTGGGTACTTGAGGTACCGCGGGTCGTGGATGACACGGAAGTTCCCCGGATCTTGTGGGTAAAGTGCGCAACCTCTGCAGAGTGTAAAACTATTCGAATAGCCGTGTCCACGGTCATGGACAGTTGGGTGGTGCTACTTAAACTATGTCCAGAATTTTACTTCCTCGGTGATATATGTGTGGGATGAGTCAAGGTGGTGACTTGACTCGACGAGTTGAACCATATTCATGCTGATATCGGTAACATGTCTTCGAGGTTCCGCGAGTTTATTGATGCATTAACTTGATAGTAGTATGTTGTTCTAGCCTTGCTAGATTGATCATTATTATTCAATTGCACTGTTACTTTGAACCACATCATGGGTTGCTTGCGAGTACATTCAAAGTACTCATTGGCTTGCCACTGGTTATTTAATTGGCCAGGCATGGAAGAACAGGAATATGAGGAAGAGTTCTTTGGAGATGAACATGCGAACTAGGACGCTATCCCAGTCAGAATGCCTGTAGGGTTAAGGCAGATGGCATGGGTTCTAGCCGTTATCGAAGACTTCCGCTATTTGAGTTATTTGCTATTCAGCCCGTGAGGCTCTACCTATGTAAGACTTGGCCATAATGGCCATAATTCGTGTAAGACTATTTGTATGGATGTAAGACTCTTGTTATTTCAGCTTCTGTGTGTTCAGTGAGCATTGATCTCTGGGATCACTGTACACGTGCATTCGGTGATCTCGACTTCTAAGTCGGGGTCCCCACAGATACATACTTAACCATATTTCCCTCCAGGGTGGTAAGCAAAATAGACTTGCTGGCATAATCGATGTTTCCTCCATACTTCGATAGCCAATCCATACCTAATATCACATCCAATCCTTGTGACTCAAAAACTATTAGGTCTGAGGGGAAAACATGGCGTCCTATGACCAATGGCGTCTGAAAACATCCTTGATGTGCAATATACTCTGCTCCGGGTGAACTTACTAACATGGGTGTCTTAAGGACTTGGTTGGGCATCTTATGTCTATTCACGAATCCCCTTGAAATGTATGAATGCGATGCACCAGTATAGAAAAGAACTATTGCGGTAAACGACTGAACCAAAAACTTACCCACAACGGCATCTGGTTGTTGTTCTACCTCCTCCACGGTCACGTGGTTCACTTGTCCTTTGTAGAATGGGTTGGGCTTCTTTCCGGCGCTTGCATTGCCGTTCCCATTCCTAGCTTCAGGGCACTCATTGGCATAATGTCCATTCTTCCCTCACTTGTAACTGGTGACGTGGCTGAAATCCTTCTTGGCGGGTGTGGACGGGGTAGAGCGATTATGATTATTGTTTGCTCCATTCCCATTCCCATTCTTGGAGCCATTGTGATTGTGAGAACTTCCTTTAGTGTGGGTGTAGCTTCCGTGGTTATGGGTGTATCCTCCTGAAGTCGGAGTGAATCGGGGCTTCTGCTGGGCTCCAGAATTATTCCTTCCTTGTCTATACTTCCTCTTGCGGCTCTCAATCTGATGTTGCTTCCCTTCAATCATAAGAGCTTTATCTACCAACTCTTGGTAGTTGTTCAAGGTTGCCACCATCAACTGTACGCTCATCTCATCATTTAGTCGTTCCATAAATCTCTCCTGCTTAGCGACATCTGTGGCCACATCATCTTTGGCATAACGAGATAGGGTACTAAACTCATCTACGTACTGAGCCACAGTACGATTTCCTTGGCGCAAGTTGCAAAACTCCCGCTTCTTCATGCTCATAGCTCTAGTTGAGACATGGGCAGTACGGAAAGCTTGTTGAAACTGATCCCAAGTGACATTGGCTATGGGGAAAGTGGCTGTGTAATTCTCCCACCATGCTGCGGCTGGTCCAGACAACTGATGTGCGGCAAATCACACCTTCTCAACATCCGAGCAATTGGCGGTGGTCAAATCCCTTCCAATCTTGCGCACCCAGTCATCAGCAACTATTGGTTCAATGTTGCTAGCAAACACCGGTGGTTGCAACCTTAAGAAACGGGTCAGGTTGTCCACGGGTGGTGGTGGTGGAGGGTTGTTGTTGTTCTGTTTGTTCTGAGTGTTCTGGACAACAAGTTGCATCAAAGTGTTCTGCTGCTGGATCAACTAAGTGAGCTCAGGGGGAAACTGAAATTCTGGCTCACGTCTCGGAGGCATCTGATGGTGTAGAGGGAAGAGATTAGAATAGAATTGAGGTATAAGGGAAAATTACTACCCATATGCATATGAGACGAACACAATCATATCACACCAATCAATTTCAAACAAGGTCTTACAAAGGTCTAACTAACGTTACAAAAGTGCTCTAGATACTAATTTGTGGGGAAAAACTACTAGTCATAGGGTGGTCATCTAGAAATTTTGATCGGCGAAAGATTCCATGATGTCTGCTCCAGCTTCATCTTCATAGTCTTCATCATCACTATCATCGGGGTCTGAATCCCTGTCGTCGATGATGATGTAATCTTCAGAATGAATCTCCTTGGGTTATTTTTTCCTCTTCTCTTCCTCTTGGTGCTGGGTCTCCCATGAATACTTCTAGCTTCCTTGTCAAATCATCATTCTTCTCCACTAGTATCAACATCTCCTCCTCGTATCCGTCACGAGTAGACTTGAGTTCTTCTTCTAGCTCCAAATTCCTGTTTAGTGCCTTCTTCAAATCTATCATCCCTGCACACATCTGGTGCTCCTGTCGACGAATGTGCTGGTTTAACTCCTGGATGAACGTTGCAATGGACCTGTCGTTCCGGGTGTTGATCATGTCCCAACGCTCATCTCGACGTCCACAAATCTGGTAGATAGTGTCCTTCAGCTCCTGCTTGCAGACTTCTCTGATCCTTCCCATAGTGATGTGGGTTGCCATACTCTTGCCTAAGCTCCAGGTTGGTGCATCAAAAGAAAACTCTATTGGCTAAGTGGACGGTGCGAAGGTTCTCCCGGGGATTTGAACTTGAATGCTCCATCGCTCCTCTTCTGGTAAAGTGGCGGTGTATGTCCTGATAAAGCTGGGTATTCCTATATTCAGGTACCTAGTGACTTCCTTCAAGTGTCGTCCAAAAGGTGTGTCTTCATCCGGTTGCGTGAACTTGTTCCTTGGGTCCACCTTCCTAAAGAAGTAGAAAATGGAGAGAAGTCAGAAATGAGTAGAGAAGAGTGACCTAGGGTTTATCTTAGTGGTCGTGTCCTACAGTAAGCGTGTGCTCTGATACCATCTTGTAATGACCATGATCTGAATGGACCAAAGTCTCTGTGTTTCAGTGTCATCCATGGATCGGTAATGCTGACACACACAGTACTTGAAGGATTTATAACAGAGTGATAATCACACACTTATTACATAGAATGTCTCCAAAGAGAACTTATTACAAAAGTCTATGGCTTAAGGCCACCTAACAAAATAACAGCGGAAGGCTTGGAAGATAAGTGAGTCCATCAACTCCAACGGCATAGCTGAGTGCATGACAAATAACCTAGAACGTCTTACTCCTCGTCTGAAAAGTCTGCAACGTAACATGTTGCAGCCTGAAACGGGTCAGCACATGGAATATGCTGGCAAGATAACACAAAAGATGCAAGCAACAGAAATAAAAGCTACACTATATGCATATTTGGCTAGTGGAGGCTCTAAGGTTAAATTTTTTGCGTAAAGCCAATTTTTCCCTACAACAAAGGAATAAATTTTATTTTAACTATCATGGTAGTCGAAACATCATTGAGAAGGTACCTCCAACTCAATCCTAATTAAAGTAATCATTAAACCAACAAATTTATTTTAGAGTGATGAGATCAACCAAGAATTCAAGTACCAGATACTCAAGATTGTCCGTAACCGGGGACACGGCTAATCATGATCAGTTTGTACAGTCTGCAGAGGTTTGTGCACTTTTCCCACAAGACTCGATCGCCTCCGTTTAATTTCTCGCACTGCATGGTGTTTGAGAAACGGATGACCGAGACACAGTCTTTCCGAAGAGGTCCCCTTAACTGATAGATAGACCGATACACCTACAATCCCTCTACATATGCTAGCCCATCATCGAAAGGTTTCCCGCAACTTACTCAACTATGCCAGAGCCCATAATGGCATTGTGGCTGCACACGGAAGTTTCTAGCATGAATAATTTTATGATCCCTTTGCGCCTGGGTGGCATTCCATAGGACAATCACACAGAAACCCCAGGATTTCCTAGGACAACACTGGATTCCCCAGGTGCCCTGCAACCAATCCACCCAGATGTGTATTCAAGTAGCAACCTTAAGTTGAGCCATTAATTAACAACTCACACCTGTCATGGATTTCACTCAAACCCAAACCACGTCTACGTGCATAGCATGATAACCTAAGCATAGCGTAGAAGTAACTCCCAAGGGTTTGAAAATAATGCAGGTAATTGGTTCTACCTCAAACTACATCCCAGACCCACAAGTTAAGAGATGCTACTCATGCAATGTGTGAGGGTTTGATCGAATGCATAAAAATTGGGTAATAAAAGGGTATGATCAAAGTGTTACTTGCCTTAATGATGATTCACAAAACCTAGAGACTCGCAGTAGCACGGTTCACAGTCCGGGTATTCTATCGGAAGCAAACCATAGCGTACATAGGCAATCAAGCAATGATGCACAACAAAACTCCAAACAAGAAGATCTGACCAGAAATTTCAACTTAAGAACTCCGGTTTGCAGAAAGAATCAAATCGAAAGAGGCAACGAAACTCAAACTACGAAAGAAACGAGATCCGTTTACTAGTTTGATCTAGGGTCAAATTTTACAGTAGCAAAACCTTGTTCAAGTTGGTTAAACGGAAAGAGGGCGTCGAGATGAAGATCTAGGATTTTGAATCAACTGATTCCGACTCTCGAGCGAAAAGAAAAACGAAAAACAAGATTAGGACAGAAATTCCGATCGAAAATAATCGCGAATAAATACCCCGAGAAAGAAAACTGTCGAACAGGCTAACGAACGAACATTCGCTGTCTGCGGCTAACGGGCGAACAATGTTCGTTAAAACGAACGTACAGACGAACGCCCGCTAAATAACTAAACCGAAAAGAAAAACGGATCTAGGGTTTTACGAAAAAAAGAACCGATCGGTTTTGAAGGAAAACCTGCGGCTACCTCGAAAACGACGAACTCCGGCGGCGACGGCGGGTCCGGCGGCAGCTGACGGTGGCGGGGCGTGGCAGCGACGGCGCGGCAGCGGCGACGGCGAGGCACGGCAGCGGCTGGCGGCGACGGCGCGGCGCTAGGGCGGCGGCGGCTAGGGTTGGCGCGGGAGGCGAGGCGAGGCCGGGCGGCTGGGCCTCGGCTTATAAAGGCCCCTTGGCTAGGGGAGTCCTAGTCGGGTATGGCCCAAAGCAGGTTCCCCTTTTTTTTAAACGAGTCCTGGCGTACGAAAACCAACAAAAGAAATGCTAAACGGACTCAAAAAATTCCGAAATAAATTTTCACCGGCTTCTAATAATATTTAGGACAAAGTAACATTTTTCCCGGACCTAAATGAAATTTTGAAAAACACGTATTTTTCCTATGCAAATAAAATCGCAAATAAATCCGAAAAATATCAAAAGTGATATTAACATTTTTCCTCCAATATTTCTGTTATTCTGGAGAAGTCATATTATCTCCTCTCATATATTTTATTTAGAAATATTTTTAGGAGAGAAAAATAATTAAAACCAACGCTTTCCTCGTACCGGTATTTGAGTATACTAAAATACAAAAACGGTAGAATTCCCAACTCTCTCCGTAGGTCCTTGAGTTGCGTAGAATTTTCGAGGATCGCCACGTGTCGGGGAAACTGATCCACGAGCACCTATGGGACCGGCGGACCGAGTCCCTTTCCGTTCGGCGGGGGGTGGAGATCGCACGAAGAGCAGATCGAGGCGAAGCACACGAGCAGTTTACCCAGGTTCGGGCCGCACGGATGCGTAAAACCCTACTCCTGCTTTGTGGTTTATATTGAGTTCTTGCTCGGGAGCGCTGAGTGCTACAGTACACTTTAGCAGCTAACGAGACCGAGCGTGAGAGTTCTTCTGCTTCGAACCCCCCTCTACGTTGCGCATGGGCCTCCTTTTATATGCTCAAGGGGTCACCGACAGGTGGCAACGCAGATAAGGGTAAAAATGGAAAGGTGTTGTAGTTGGTACAACTACCTGTACAGTGCATCATACCTAATCCTGACGGCAGGGGACAAGGGCATTAAATGCCCAGCGGCGTCGTCCAAACAGTGCAAAAAGGGACCGTCAGGGACGCCACCGCTCGCCACGGCGGCAATCTTGTCAGCACCGCTTGCCACCTCGTACCGCTGGCTGCACAGCCTCCCGCCACGTACGCCTGGGAGGGTCCCAGAGCGACACGTTGGTGGATGCGCTCGAGCACGGGTACATAGTGGTAGCTTGTCGCGGCAAGCGCCTTGCCGCGGTCGTTGTCTTGTCGCGTGCGGGAGCTTGCCGCTCACCGGGCCTTGCCGGGACGCGTGGCGCGTCGCGGCAAGTTCCTTGAGATGCCTTGGTTGGCCTTCCCGGCAAGCTCCTCTTGCCGGGGTCTTGTCTTCTTGGCTTAAATACTTTGTTCTTGAACGGCTCCAAAGGAACCACGGAGGACCTTGGCGGTCACCCGGCAAGCCTTGCCGCGGGGTGCTGCGACTGCCCGTGCACAAGTTCGGGATACTAGGGTACCCCTACTCTAGTACACCGACAGGAGCCCCGGGGCCTGGGCCATACACGGTGCCGAGCGCTGTTGGGCCAGGCCCAAAACAAGGCACGGGCACGCGCGGCCTGGGTTACGCCGTATCTCACTGCGTATCCACCGCGCCCTCTCCGAACAGCACGCGTTGATTGCTGCGTCGTTGGAGAGATCGTGGGCGGTTCCTTTATTCGGAAAGGCGGAACGTCCGCCCCCTCCCTCCTTATAAGCAGGGGAAACATGGGCAGTTCGTCCATCCGCCAGTGTTATTCCAATCTCGAAAACCTCCGCCGCTCCCCTTCTTCCCAAAGCTGAAAGAGAGCAGCGCTACTGTCGGGGAAACTGATCGCCCACGAACACCTATGGGACCGGAGCCCCTTTTCGGTACGGCAGGGGGCGGAGGATGCTCAAAGAGCAGATCGAGGCGTGCACACGAGCAGTTTACCCGGGTTCGGGCTGCACGGATGCGTAAAACCCTACTCCTGCTTTGGTTTGTATTGAGTTCTTGCTCGGGAGCGAAGAAAGCTACAATACACTCTAACCGCTAGCAAGACCTAGCGTGAGAATGATCGATCCCCCTCCTACGTGCGCATGGGCCTCCTTTTATATGCTCAAGGGGTCACCGACAGGTGGCAGCGTAGTTGGGGATAAAAATGTAAAAATCTTGGTAGATGGAACAGTGTTCCATACCTAACCCTGACGGCAGGGGACAAGGGCATTAAATGCCCATTGCCGTCGCCCAAACAGTGCAAAAGGTGACCATCAGGGGCGCCACCGTCCGCCACGACGGTAGTCTTGTCATTGCTGCTTGCCACCGTGTACCCCTGGCTGCACAGCCTTCCGCCACGTGCGCTTGGAAAGGTCCCAGAGCGACACGTGGGTGGATGCGCTGGAGCGCGGGTACTGAGTGGAAGCTTGCCGCGGCAAGCGCCTTGCCGCGCCTACTATCTTGTCGCTTCCGGGAGCTTGTCGCTAACCGGGCCTTGCCGGGACGCGTGGCGCGTCGCGGCAAGTTTCTTGAGATGCCTCGGGGGGCCTTCCCGGCAAGCTCCTCTTGCCAGGGTCTTGTGCCTTGAGCGGTTTTGTGCCTTGAGTGGCCTTCCCGGCAAGCTCCTCTTGCCGGGGCCTTGTCTCCTTGCCTTGGATACTTTGTTCTTGAATGGCTCCAAAGGAATCATAAAGGACTTCGTTGGTCGCCCGGCAGGCCTTGCCGCGGGACGCTGCAACTGCCCGTGCACATGTTCGGGATACTAAGGTACCCCTACTTTAGTACACCGACAGCTCCGCCCCCCGTCGCCACCAGCACCACCAACGCCGTCGACCTCCCCCAACACGTCCGCCATGGCTCCGAAAACCGACAAGGGGAAGGGCGCGATGTTGGCCAAGGCGCAGCGGCTCGCGGCGCTGCGAAAGGAGCGGGCTGTCTTCCCCCCCAAGCTTGCCGCGAGGGAGCTGAGGGAGTGCTACTACCTCTTCTGGTCGGGGGAGACGCGGGCGCACCCGCGCACGAAGGTACTTCCAGCCGTTGCTTGGAAAATGGCTCCAACTTGATACCATTTCTTCGCCTTGTTCTTCTACTGCGGGCTCTGCCCGCCTTTCTCTGAATTTTTCTGTGATATCATGAACACCTACGGGTTCCGCCTCCTTGACTTCACCCCCAATGATGTTCTGACCATGGCAGTTTTCGCACATCTCTGCGAAAACTTTGTCGGAGTCTATCCAAATGTAACCCTTTTCCGCCACTTCTTTATGCCTCGATTTGAGAGAGGAGAGCCTTTATCCGGCCGAATCGCCTGGATCTCGAGGGCCGGCAAGAAGGACGCTTATCTGGAGGGAGAGCTCCGCAGCAAGTGGCAGGAGTGGAGAGCAAACTCGTGCTGGATCGTCGAGGAGAACCCGCAGCCATTTACCGCATGGCGCCAAGCCCCAGTAGTTCGCGGCAGCGACTGGAGCAACGTGGCCCCAGAAGACGATAGGCTGAAGATTGCCGTCACCCTGATCCAACGCCTCAGGCTTGCTAGGCTCACTGTAGGCGCAGTTGGCGCAGATTTTCTTCGATGCCGCATCGCCCCCTTGCAGGAGAGGAAGAGACCCGCCTGGGATTTTGAGAATGCGGCGGATATCATGAGGCTGTGCCCGGGCCTCAACTTCAACTTCATTGTCCTGGAAGTCAACGCAATGCTCCAGGAGCTGTTCAAGTACGACCCTGAACATCCCGAAGTGTTCAGGTTGCCGAAGGGTGTCGTTCCACTGTGCAACAATTCTTCGCTCAGCCGCATCCGTGCAATGATGCCGCTGTGCGACTCGCACGGGATTGACCCAACTTGGCAAGAGCCTGCAGATGACGTCGTGCAGGCGTTCTTCGATGGCTTGGTAGAAATGTCGAGCCGCTCCGACGAGCAGAAAGGCCTCACTCGCGACACCACTGATACGGAGCTGAAGCGCATCGCTACTAGGCTGAAAAAGGCGGCGGTAGCCGCAGCCGCGGGCGAGTTTGGATTCACCATGGAGGAGGCAGAGGCAGCAAAGGCAGCAAGCCTTGCCGAGCGAGAGGAGCTTGCCGGCGAGGAGGAGGCAGAGGAAGAAGAGGCGGCAAGCCGTGCCGGGCATGACGTCGAGTCGAGCGAGCCCGCTGAGGATACGAGCGGCTCGCTGGAGATCGACTCCTCTTCCTCCTCATCTTCGGGTAGCTCGCCGCAAGCAGAGCCCCCAGCTCCACCAAGAAGGCGTCTCCGCAAGGCCGGGGACGTAGCGGAGCGGAAGACGAGTCAACAGCCGCCGCGCCGCGCGACACGCTCTACCGCGGCAAGTACTGTTGCCGCGGGAGCACCTCGCGCTGCTGCGGCAACTGGAGCCGGGTCTTCCCGGACCATCGCTTCCCACGCCACGCGGCAGCCGGAGTGGGGTCGTCTCAGACCACCACCACTGCTCCCGCCAAGCGGCCAAGGGAGCCTACTCCTCCGCCTCCTCGCGCCGGACATGAGCCGGACTTCGACTTCTCCGCGCTCAGCTCCGACGAGGAAGAAGAAGAGTAAGATTCTCGTTGTACTTGTAGTTCTTCAATTCTTGATGTTTTGTCTTATATCTCATTTGCCTTACTCCGAACTTATCCCTTTTCAGGACTCTAGCCTAGAGAGCGACGAAGAGAGCCAAGGTCCCGGTGAGTAGAGAGGAGGTGATCATCGTCGAGGACGAACCCACCGAGACCACCTTGCCGGACCCGGCAACTTATCTTCAGAGCAGCCTCGAGCGTAAGTATATGGTTCACTTTCCGCTGTTGGGCGCGCGTGGATGCTCTTCCTTTGCTGACATCTGACTGTTGGTTTGTGTAGGAGCAGAGCAGCCCCACCAGGAGCGCACGGAGGCCGCCCCCGACGAGCCATCTGCTTCGACTACGCCGCCAAGGGAGAGTTCTCCGGCAAGGGTCTCTCCGACAAGGGAGCGTTCTCCGCCAAGGGAGAGTCCTCCGGCAAGGGAGAGCTCTCCGACAAAGGAGAGCACCAGCGCCCCTCCCGCCGGCGGAGACTACGACTGCGCTGCCAAGGGAGAGTTCTCCGGCAAGGGAGCCTGCCGAGGAGCCGGCTCGCGCAGGTAATCCTCTCGCTTCAAAACTTCCCTTGGGCTCTTCTTCTTTTGATGTTCTTTTTGGATATTTGCTTGACTTTTCTCCCTTTTCCGGCCGTCAGATCCATCTGAAGCGGAGCCGATGGAGACGGAGGTTGCTGGCGAGGAGAACACGCGCGGCAACATCGGCGACACCGATGCCACCGAAGAAGCAGCAGGTGCTGACGATCCCGTCGGCGATGAGGCCGCCAATGCTGCCGCCGCAGCAGCTGGCAAGGAGTCCGGCGATCGTACTGACGGCCCTGAGGCCGCAGGAGCGCCAGGCGCTACACCATCCGTCGATCCCTCGGCCGCTGCCACAGTGCCAGGATTCGAAGAGCCCCAGCCAGGCGTCTACTTGAAGGCCGGCGATGGCGTCTTCATCAACCTCCCCTGGGCATTAATGTCGAGGGCGCCGGTCGAAGGAGAAAGCTTTGACGGAGAGGTGCTCGCCTCCGCTGGGCTGACGCGCCCAGGAGGAGCGGCTGCTGCGGAAGCTGTTGTCGCTCTACCGCGCTCGCCAGGCCAAGCTGGAGTCCCGAGAGGCGCTTGCCGCGAAGGCAGGAGCTGACACCGAGAAACGCGCGGAGGAGCTCCGGGGTCTCAACCAGGCAGCTCTCCGGTCCCTTGTAGAGGAGCGGGAGCAACTTGCTGAGGAGCAGCAGGCCTTCTTCCTCGAGAAGGCTGAAGTCGAAGAACAGCAGCGGCTTGCCGCTGAGAAGCTGTCCGTGCGGGAGGGCGAGCTGGCGCAGCGGAAGGTCAATCTTGACAGCCACGAGGAGGAGCTTGCCGCGCGCGAGCAATCACTTGGCGGAGCCCTCAAGCAAGCAGAGGACGCGGCCGCAGCTGCCGAGGCCGCCAAGAAGGAGCTGGAGACGAAGGTGGCACAGCTGGAGGCCGATCTCAAGGCAAGCGATGAGGAGATTGCCGCGCTCAAGCGTGAGCGGGAGAAGGACGCCCACAGCAACTCACAGCTGCAGGTTCGCCTCGCCGAGAAGGGCAAGGATCTTGCCGCCGCCAAGGACTCCAACGCGGATCTTGAGTTGAAGCTGACCACTTTGACCAAGACGCTGGACGACGCCAGGGAGCGGGAGGCGGCCTTGAAGGAGGAGATCAAGGCCGAGAAGGCGCTGCTGGCGAGTGCTGCTGCCGTCTAGAACACTTTCGGGGAGACCGTCGAGCACTGGACGGAGGGTCTCGTGAACGCTGCCGCGGATATTGACAGGGAGCTGCCGCAGCTGGGGATGGAGGATCTCGGGTATCCCTCCGATGAGAGCCTCCAGCCTAGCGCCAAGCTCACCTTGTTCTTCAAAGGTGTGGCGACGGCCCTCCAGCGACTCCGAGAGAGGATCCCAAAGCAGCTGACCGATGAGTCACGCAAGCTCTGCGCGGGAGCTCTTCAAAAGGTGTTGGTGAAGGTGGCCTTCCGCAACCCGGGCCTCAACCTCACCAACGTCCTCAAGTCCCTGCCGCCGGATGCTGATCTGGAGGCGCTCAAGGCCCTTGTCGCACCCATTGTGGACAAGGTGAGCGGGATCAAGAGGGTTGAGGGCGATCGCGTAGATTAGGCCGCCCGTTTTCTTCTTCTCTTGTCCTTGCTGGTCATGTTATGAGAACAATCTATTAGAGCTGCGACAAGCTACTTTGTAATATAACTCTATTTTGGGTAGTGATTGCAATGTTATTTCCTTTACTTGACTCCTTCCTTTGTGTGTTTTTGCCCTACGCTTGTAGGGAACTTGCCGGCGCAGGCACCTTAGCCGCGAGCGCTGAGTGCGGGACTTCAGCAGCCTGCTGGCGGTGCCGTTGCCGACAAGAAACCTTGTCGCAACTAGTCGCAGCACACTTAAGTTGTTGAGCGGACTCGAAACAAAGTAAGGGCGCGACACTAGTCGCAGCACACTTAAGTCGTTGAGCGGACTCGAAACAAAGTAAGGGCGCAACTAGCTACGAGTTGGTTCCTCCGCGCACAGGTTTTCCATACAAAGCACGGTCGTTCAAGGAAGATAACTTAAAAATTTAAGAATCTGATTGCTCAAACTTTGGCAACTTAGCTTTTTCTGTTGTTTACTTCCCGGCACGGCGAAACTTTCTTGAACAACGCCTGGTCCATACCATTATCTTCTCCTTTCCCCCCGGCAAACTTGTGGGCGAGGGAACCTTCCTTTCCTTGAGAAAAAGAAAGAAGAGAAAATAATGATATGGAGCCTTACGGCTCGTTATTGCTTACCGAGGGTAGGTGCTGCACAAAGCGTCAGATAACACATGCAAGAAATAGAAAGCATGAAATTGACAAGATGCGCAGAGCACATTAGCTTTAATTATGCATGGGGTCTGCGCCCGGCTTTGTACAAAGGATTACATGCAATAGCGGCAAGACTTGTAAAAAAGGTGGTTGCCGAAACGGGTTCCGGCAACCGCGCCTTACGGGTAAAACTTACGAAGATGCTCAATGTTCCAGGAGTTGCTCACCGAAATGCCATCTTCGGTCTCAAGGCGGACAACGCCAGGCCTAGTGACTCGTTTCACCCGGTAAGGGCCTTCCCACTTCGGTGCCAACTTGTTGAAATTCTTGGCGGACTGAACGCGCCGAAGAACAAGGTCGCCTTTCTCGATACTTCTGGCGTTAACTTTGCGGCTATGGTAGCGGCGCAAAGCTTGCTGGTAGCGAGCAGCTCGTACAGCAGCCTGAAGACGGTCTTCCTCAAGGAGCAGTGCGTCATCTTGTTGCAGCTGCTCTTGCTCAAGCTCCTCATAAGCGAGCACATGAGGTGACCCGTATACGAGTTCCGTGGGGAGAACTGCCTCTGCTCCATAGACTAGAGCGAAAGGTGTCTGGCCAGTGGCTCGATTTGGCGTCGTCCTGATCGACCAAATAACCACCGGCAGCTCCTCAATCCAGTTTTGTCCGCACTTGCGCAGCCTGTCGAAAGTCCTGGTCTTGAGACCGCGCAGCACTTCAGCATTTGCCCTCTCCAGATGACCGTTGCTTCTCGGGTGAGAAACAAAAGCGAAGCAGACCTTGGCACCAAGATCTTGGACGTACTGCATGAAGGTGCAGCTCGTGAATTGCGTACAATTGTCGGTGATGTTCCTATTAGGGATCCCGAAGCGGCAAACAATTGACCTGAAGAACTTGACTGCTGACTGTGCTATCACCTTCCTCACTGTTTCCACATCCGGCCACTTTGTGAACTTGTCGATTGCAACGCACAAGTACTCAAAGCCCCCGTCTGCTCGGGGAAGGGGCCGAGGATGTCGAGCCCCCAGACTGAAAATGGCCTGGATAAAGGGATCGTCTGGAGAGCTTGAGTTGGCTGGTGTATCTGCTTGGAATGGAACTGGCACGCTTCACACTTGGTTACTTGTGCAGTTGCATCCTGGAGGGCTGTTGGCCAAAAGAAACCTTGCCGGAATGCTTTGCCGGCAAGTGCTCTTGCGCCAATGTGGTGACCACATATGCCTCCATGTATCTCTACCAACAGCCTTTGTCCGTCTTCCCGGCGAATACACTTCAATTTCACACCGTTGAGTCTTCTTTTGTACAGTGTGTTGTCGACAAACTGGTACATACTTGACTGACGGGCTACTCTTTCCGCTTCTTCTTGCTCTTCGGGAAGTTCTCCTGTCTGAAGGAAACGGACAATCTGTTGTGCCCATGCTGGAGCTTGTGGCTCGACAACAAGGACTAAAGGCACATCTGCTGCTGCGGGAACATCCACTTCTAAGGCGAGAACCTGCGGCTCAGCCGGAGCTTGACGTTCCCCGGCAAGCTTGCCAGAGCAAAACTTGTCGGGAGCGGCTGCTTTAACGGAACAAATCCTAGGGCTTGCCGGAGCAGACTGCTCCTCAGCGCTCTTGGTGTTGATCTTGGGGACCTTCTTGGCGGCGGCTTCGGGAAGCTCTGCCGGAAAATAGTCACCAGAAATCAACTTCCTCTTCTTGCTCTGTCCAGTTGATGGCGTTACGGACGGTTGAGTCATCTTGAGCACAAAGATCCCTGGTTCCACAGGTAACTTAAGTGCGGCGCACTTTGACAGGCCATCGGCAATGTCGTTCTGAGCTCTTGGAACATGCTCCATCTGTAGGCCGTCAAAGTGCTCTTCAAGCTTTCTCACTTTATTGTCGCCACTTGAGAAGCAACAAGGGCCTTTTCTATCCCCGAGGCAGTTGCTATCCCTGAGGTAGATGTTGTTGTCGCCACTTGAGAAGTAACAAGGGCCTTTTGCTCCATCTGTAGGCCAGTTGCTATCCCCGAGGCAGATGTTGTTGTCGCCACTTGAGAAGCAACAAGGGCCTTTTGGGCTACCTTGGCTGCCGGTCGCAGATTGCGGCCGCACTCATGCACCTTGTTAGCATGCGCATGGCGGCTGCGGCCGCGCTCTCGCTGGAGTGGGCCGTCGAAGTTGCCCTAATGATTGAATAGTGAAATGTTATTTGTGGAGCGAGCTTGTGTGCTTGACACGCTGGCTGTGGACTGTAGCCGATGCACCTTCTCGGGTAAGCCATAGGTGTACTATACACCGACTGTGCTTGATGTCTACTACGCAACCTTCTTCTTGTAGATATTTTTGGGCCTCCAAGTGTAGAGGTTTGTAAGACAGTAGCAAATATCCCTCAAGTGGATGAGCTAAGGTTTATCAATCCGTGGGAGGCGTAGGATCAAGATGGTCTCTCTGAAACAACCCTGCAACCAAATAACAAAGAGTCTCATGTGTCCCCAACACACCCAATACAATGGTAAATTGTATAGGTGGACTAGTTTGGCGAAGAGCTGGTGATACAAGTGCAATACGGATGGTAGCTATAGGTTTTTGTAATCTAAAAATATAAAAAGAGCAAGGTAGCAAGTGGTAAATGTGAGCATAAACGGTGTTGCAATGATAGGAAACAAGGCCTAGGGTTCATACTTTCACTAGTGCAAGTCCTCTCAACAATAATAACATAACTGGATCATATAACTATCCCTCAACATGCAACGAAGAGTCACTCCAAAGTAACTAATAGCGGAGAACAAACGAAGAGATTATGGTAGGGAATGAAACTACCTCAAAGCTATTCATTTTTATCGATCTATTTAAGAGTCTGTAGTAAAATAACACGAAGCTATTCTTTCCGTTCGATCTATGATAGAATTCGTACTAGAATAACACCATAAGATACAAATCAACCAAAACCCTAATGTCACCTAGATACTCCATTGTTACCTCAAGTATCCATGGGCATGATTATATGATATGCATCACATGATCTCAGATTCATATATTCAGCCAACACAAAGTACTTCAAAGAGTGCCCCAAAGTTTCTACCGGAGATTCAAGACAAAAACGTGTGCCAACCCCTATGCATAGATTGCGAAGGTCATGGATTCCGCAAATTGATCACCAAAACATACATCAAGTGGATCACGTGATATCCCATTGTCACCACAGATAAGCACATGCAAGACATACATCAAGTGTTCACAAATCCTTAAGGACTCAATCCGATAAGATAACTACAAAGGGAAAACTCAATCCATTACAAGGGAGTAGATGGGGAGAAGCATCATAAGATCCAACTATACTAACAAAGCTTGTGATACATCAAGATCGTGCCATCTCAAGAACACGAGAGAAAGAGAGAGAGATCAAACACATAGCTACTGTTACACACCCTCAGCCCCGAGGGTGGACTACTCCCTCCTCATCATGGAGAGCGCCGGGATGATGAAGATAGCCACAGGAGAGGGATTTCCCCCTTCGGCAGGGTGCCGGAACGTGTCTAGATTGGTTTTCGGTGGCAACAGAGGCTTTCGGCGGCGGAACTCCTGATCTAGGTTATTTTCAGGAGGTTTCTGTATTTATAGGATTTTTGGCGTAGGGCAAAAGGCAGGGGGGTTTTCGGGCTGTCCACGAGATAGGGTGGCACACCCAGGCGAGGTGGGCGCACCCCCACCCTCGTGGGCAGCCCGTGACTCTCCTAGCCCAACTCTTTTACTCCGGGGGCTTCTTTTGGTCCATAAAAAATCATCAAAAATTGGCACGTCAATTGGACTCCATTTGATATTCCTTTTCTGTAAAACTCAAAAACAAGGAAAAAACAGAAGCTGGCACTAGGCTCTGGGTTAATAGGTTAGTCTCAAAAATCATATAAAAGTGTATATAAAAGCCCATAAAACATCCTAGAAGGATAATATAATAGCATGGAACAATCAAAAATTATAGATACCTTGGAGACGTATCAAGCATCCCCAAGCTTAATTCCTTCTCGTCCTCGAGTAGGTAAATAATAAAAAATAATTTTGGTGTGGAATGCTACCTAACATAATTCTCAATGCAATTTTCTTTATTGTGGCATGAATGTTCAGATCCGAAAGATTCAAGGCAAAACTTTAATATTGTCATAAAAATAATAATACTTTAAGCATACTAACAAAGCATTATATCTTCTCAAATTAACATGGCCAAATAAAGTTCATCCCTACAAAATCATATAGATAGGCTATGCTCCATCTTCATCACACAAAATATTCCAATCATACACAACCCCAGTTTCAGCCAAGCACTTGTTTCATACTTAAAATTTTTCAAACTCTTTCAACTTTCACGCAATATATGAGCGTGAGCCATGGACATAGCACTATGTGGAATAGAGTGGTGGTTGGGAGAAGACAAAGAGGAAGATGGTCTCACATCAACTAGTCGTACCGATGGGCTATGGAGATGTCCATCAATAGATATCAATGTGAGTGAGTAGGGATTGCCATGCAACGGATGCACTAGATCTATAAATGTACGAAATCTCAACAAAAGAAAGTAAGTGGGTGTGCATCCAACTTGCTTGCTCACGAAGACATAGGGCATTTGAGGAAGCCCATCGTTGGAATATACAAGCCAAGTTCTATAATGAAAATTCCCACAAGTATATGGAAGTGACAAAGCAAGAGACTCTCTATCATGAAGATCATGGTGCTACTTGAAGCACAAGTGCGGAAAAAGATAGTAGCATTGTCCCTTTTCTTTTCTTTTTCTTTTTTTTTCTTTTTTTCCCTTTTTCGGGCCTTTCTTTTTTTCTTTCGCATTTCCTTCTCTTTTGTTCCTTTTTTATCTTTGGGACAATGCTCTAATAATGATGATCATCACACTTCAATTGATTTACAACTCGATATTACAACTCGATACTAGAACAAAGTATGACACTATACGAATGCCTCCGGCAATGTACCGGGATGTGCAATGAATCAGGAGTGACATGTATGAACAATTATGCATGGTGGCCTAGCCACGAATACGATGTCAACTACATGATCATGCATGGTAATATCACAATGATGAAGCGTGTCATAGCAAACGGAACGGTGGAAAGTTGCATGGACATATATCTCGGAATGACTATGGAAATGCCATGATAGGTAGGTATGGTAGATGTTTTGAGGAAGGTATATGGGGGGTGTATGGTGTTGGAGAAAGTTGCGCGGCACAAGAGACGCTAGCAATGGTGGAAGGGTGAGAGTGTGTATAATCCATTGACTCAACAGTAGTCATAAGGAACTCACATACTTATCGCAAAAATCTACAAGTCATCAAAACAAAGTACTACACGCATGCTCCTAGGGGAAGGGTTGGTAGGAGTTAACCATCGCGTGATCCCGACCTCCAAACAAAGGATGACACTCAATGAAATACCTCATGCTTCAAATTTGTCACACAACGGTTACCATACGTGCATGCTACGGGACTTGCAAACCTTAACACAAGTATTTTTCAAATTCACAACTAATCTACTAGCATGACTCTAATATCACCATCCTCACATCTCAACATAATCATCAAGTATCAAACTTCTCATAGTATTCAATGTACTTTATGTGGAAGTTTTTATTACATCCCTTCTTGGATGCCTATTATATCAGGACTAAATTCATAATCAAAGCAAATTACCATGCTGTTCTAAAAGACTCTAAATATAATATAAGTGAAGCATGAGAGTTCATTAATTTCTTCAAAATAAAACAACCGCCGTGCTCTAAAAGATATAAGTGAAGCACTAGAGCAAAGAACAAACTACTCCAAAAGATATAAGTGAAGATCAATGAGTAGTTGAATAATTATGTAACTATGTGAAGACTCTCTAAAATTTTACGAATTTCAGATCTTGGGATATTATTCAAACAGCAAGCAAAAAAATAACATAAATTGACGCTCCAAGCAAAACACATATCATGTAGTGAATAAATATATAGCATCAAGTAAAGTTACCAATAGATGAAGACAAAAGAGGGGATGCCTTCCCAGGCATCCCCAAGCTTAGGCCCTTAGTTGTCCTTGTATTTTACCTTGGGGTTCCTTGGGCATCCCCAAGATTAGGCTCTTTCCACTCCTTATTCCATAGTCCATCGAATCATTACCCAAAACTTGAAAACTTCACAACACAAAACTCAACAGAAAACTCGTAAGCTCCGTTAGTATAAGAAAATAAAACCACCACTTAGGTCCTATTGTGAACTCATTCTAAATTCATATTGGTGTAATATCTACTGTATTACAACTTCTCTATGGTTCATAACCTCCGATACTACTCATAGATTCCTCAAAATGAGCAAACAACACATAGAAAACAGAATCTGTCAAAAACAGAACAATATGTAGTAATCTGTAACTTTCGAATACTTCTGTAACTCTAAAAATTCTGAAATAAATTGGTGGACATGAGGAATTTGTCTATTAATCATCAGCAAAAGGAATCAAATAAAAACCAATCTCCAGTAAAAAAATGGTAGCTAATCTCGTGAGTGCTAAAGTTTATGTTTTTACAGCATAATCTCGTAAACTTTACCCAAGTCTTCCCAAAGGTTCTACTTGGCACAAACACTAATTGAAACACAAAACGACATCTAAACAGAAGCTAGATGCAATATTTATTCCTAAACCGAAGCAAAAGCAAAGAACAAAAATAAAGTTGGGTTGCCTCCCAACAAGCGCTATCGTTAACGCTCCTAGCTAGGCATGATGATTTCAATGATGCTCGGGTAAAAGATAAGAATTGAAACATAAAGGGAGCATCATGAAGAATATAACTAGCACATTTAAGTCTAACCCACTTCCTATGCATAGGGATTTTGTGAGCAAACAACTTATGGGAATGATAATCAACTAGCATAGGAAAGCAAAACAAGCATAGCTTCAAAATTCTAAGCACATAGAGAGGAAACTTGATATTATTGCAATTCCTACAAGCATATGTTCCTCCCTCATGATAATTTTCTATAGCGTCATGAATGAATTCAACCATATAACCAGCACATAAAGCATTCTTTTCATGATCTACTTGCATATGAATTTTGGTACTCCCCTCATAAGCAAAATTCTTCTCATTCATAATAGTGGGAGGAGCAAACTCAACAAAATAACTATCTTGTGAAGCATAATCCAATTGAAAATTAAAATCATGATTACAAGTTTTCATGGTTATATTTATTCTTTATAGCATATGTTTCATCACAATAACAATCATAAATAGGAGGCATGCTTTGATCATAATAAATTTGCTCATCAAAACTTGGGGTCTAAACATATCATCTTCATCAAACATAGCATCCCCAAGCTTGTGGCTTTGCATATCATTAGCATCATGGGTATTCAAAGAATTCATAGTCACAACATTGCAATCATGCTCATCATGCACATATTTTATGCCAAGCATTCTATGTAATTCTTCTTCTTGTACTTGAGAACAATTTTCCTTTCCATCATTTTCACGAAGGATATTAAAAAGATGAAGCATATGAGGTAACCTTAATTCCAGTTTCCTATAGTTTTCTTTTATAGACCAAACTAGTGATAAAACAAGAAACTAAAAGATTCGATTGCAAGATCTAAAGATATACCTTCAAGCACTAACCTCCCCGGCAATGGCGCCAGAAAAGAGCTTGATGTCTACTACACAACCTTCTTCTTGTAGACGTTGTTGGGCCTCCAAGTGCAGAGGTTTGTAGGACAGTAGCAAATATCCCTCAAGTGGATGACCTAAGGTTTATCAATCCCTAGGAGGCGTAGGATGAAGATGGTCTCTCTCAAACAACCCTGCAACCAAATAACAAAGAGTCTCTTGTGTCCCCAACACACCCAATACAATGGTAAATTGTATAGGTGCACTAGTTCAGCGAAGAGATGGTGATACAAGGGCAATACGGATGGTAGATATAGGTTTTTGTAATCTGAAAATATAAAAACAGCAAGGTAGCTCGTGGTAAACATGAGCATAACCGTTGTTGCAATGATAGGAAACAAAGCCCAGGGTTCATACTTTCACTAGTGCAAGTTCTCTCAACAATAATAACATAACTCTATCATATAACTATCCCTCAACATGCAACAAAGAGTCTCTCCAAAGTAACTCTTAGCGGAGAACAAACGAAGAGATTATGGTAGGGTACGAAACCACCTCAAAGTTATTCTTTCTGATCGATCTATTTAAGAGTCCGTAGTAAAATAACACGAACATATTCTTTCTGTTTGATCTATCATAGAGTTCGTACTAGAATAACACCTTAAGATACAAATCAACCAAAACCCTAATGTCACCTAGATACTCCAGTGTCACCTCAAGTATCCCTGGGCATGATTATATGATATGCATACACAATTTTAGATTAATCTATTCAACCAACACAAATTACTTCAAAGAGTGCCCCAAAGTTTCTACCGGAGTGTCAAGACGGAAATGTGTGCCAACACATATGCATAGATTCCCAAGGTCATGGAACCCGCAAGTTGATTACCAAAACGTACATCAAGTGGATCACATGATATCCCATTGTCACCACAGATAAGCACATGCAAGACATACATCAAGTGTTCTCAAATCCTTACAGACTCAATCCAATAAGATAACTTCAAATGGAAAACTCAATCCATTACAAGATAGTAGAATGGTAGAAGCAGCATAAGATCCAACTATAATAGCAAAGCTCATGATACATCAAGATCGTGCCATCTCAAGAACACGAGAGAGTGAGATCAAACAAATAGCTACTGGTACATACCCTCAGCCCCGAGGGTGGACTACTCCCTCCTCGTCATGGAGAGTGCTGGGATGATGTAGATAGCCACCGGAGAGGGATTCCCCCCTCCGGTAGGGTGCCGGAACGGGTCTAGATTGGTTTTCGGTGGCAACATAGGCTTTCGGCGGTGGAACTCTCGATGTAGGTTATTTTTTGGAGGTTTCTGTATTTATAGGATTTTTTGGCGTAAGGTAAAAGTCAGGGGGGTCTCCGGGCTGTCCACGAGATAGGGACGTGCCCAGGGGGGTGGGCGCGCCCCCTACCCTCGTGGGCAGCCCGTGACTCTCCTATCCCAACTCTTTTACTCCGGAGGCCTCTTTTGGTCCATAAAAAACATCAAAAATTGGTACGTCAATTGTACTCCGTTTGATATTCATTTTTCTATAAAACTCAAAAACAAGGAAAAAAACAGAAACTGGCACTGGGCTCTGGCTTAATAGGATAGTCACAAAATTCATATAAAAGTGTATATAAAAGCCCATAAAACATCCGAGAAGGATAATATAATAGCATGGAACAATGAAAAATTATAGATACGTTGGAGACGTATCAGTGCTCCAGGATATTTTGTACTGCATCTCACACGGTTGGTGATAATAAACTGTGTGGGATCTACTTGATTTTTCATCTTCATTTGAATTACATAATGGGGTCACAGTGGGAATGGACGGTGTTTGAATTGCTAGACCTTTTATCTGCAGTGAACATGCAACTATATGTGTGTCGTAAAAGAATTGAGTTATTCAGGGTTCATTTGGACATTTTATACATTAAATTGGTTTTCTAGCCATTTCAGGTGCACAATTCAAAATTAAACCGCATGCACATGCTTCGGTGCACCAAGATGGGTTGTAAAATCAGATATGTTTCCATGTGTTTATGCTTATGTCTCATGCAAGAAATGGGGATGAATTTTGAACACCACGGCACCGTGGCTCTCATGCAAACGTCGACGTACTTGCTTTTGTAACTCTAGTAAATCCAAAATTCGACTGAAATTCATGAAACATGGCATGCTGTCATGGAGCGGCATCAACATGTTGTTGTAAATTTTTTTCTCCCATTTGGGGCAGGTTTGGGGATATGCTTCTCACAAACCAGAGCTTCTCACAACAAGCCTGATGGTTTCGGTAGGGAACGTTTCACCTTTCTCGACGAAACGATATCCGTTGCCTCTTCTCGATTTCAATTTTTTTCCTAGTGTCAACATAGAACAACATGAGTGTTGTGTCAAATTTTGGGATTTTTCCGGGTTTGCTTGGACATTTGTATAAATTAACTAAGTTTTCTATGCATTAATGTGCATAATTCAAATTTGAACTACATGCACATGCTCCAATGCATATAAATTGGTAGAAAATTCAAATTTGTGCCCTTGGTTGCATGCTTAGGTCGCATGCAAGAAATGAGAATGAATGTCAAACACCCTACCACCGTCACTCAGCCGCAATCATTCAGATACCTGGTTTTTAAATTGTAGTAAATCCAAAGCTCGTCTGAAATTCATGAAACTTAGCATGCTATCATGGAGCCACATCAACATGCTGCGGTAAATTTTTGTCCCATTTGGGGTAGGTTGGGGTTATGCTTCTCACAAACCAGAGCTTCTCACAACAAGCCTGATGGTTTCGGTAGGGAACGTTTGACCTTTCTGGACGAAACGATATCCATTGACTCTTCTCGATTTTAATATTTTTCCTAGTGTCAACATAGAACAACATGAGTGTTGTGTAAATTTCTAGGATTTTTGGAGTTCATTTGCACATTTTTATGCATTAATCGAGTTTTCAATACATTTGTGTGCATAATTTAAATTTCAACTACATGCACGTGATGTAATTCATATAAATTGGTTGAAATTACAAATCTGTGTCCTTGGTTGCATTCTTAGGTTCCAATGCAAGAAATGGGAATGAATGTCAAACACCCTGCCACCGTCACTCACCCGCAGAAATTGAGATACCTGGTTTTTACATCCTAGTAAATCCAAAGCTTGTATGAAATTCATGAAACTTGGCATGCTATCATGGAGCAGCATCACCATGCCGTGGTAATATTTTTTCCAATTGGGGCAGGTTTGGGAATATGCTTCTCACCAACCAGAGCTTCTCACAACAAGCCTGATGGTTTCGGTAGGGAACGTCCCACCTTTGGGGACGAAATGATATCCATTACCTCTTATTGCTTTCAAAAAATTTCTTGTGTAAACATGGAACAACATGAGTGTTGTGTCAACTTATGGGATTTTCGGGGTTTGTTTGGACCATTTTATGCATTAATTGAGTTTTCAATGCATTGATGTGCATAACTCAAATTGGAACTACATGCACATGCTCTAATGCATATAAGTTGGTTGAAAATTCAAATCCGTGTCCTTGGTTGCATGCTTAGGTCCCATGCAAGAAATGGGAATGAATGTCAAAAACCATGCCAACGTCCCTCGTCCGCAAACATTGAGATACATGGTTTTTAAATTCTAGTAAATTCAATCCTTGTCTGAAATTCATGAAACTTGGCATGCTATCATGGAGCGGCATCAAAATGCGGTGGTAATTTTTTTATCCCATTTGGGGCAGGTTTGGGTAGGCGCGTCTCACAAACCACAGCTTCTCACTACAAGCATGATGGTTTCGGTAAGGAACGTCCCACCTTTGGGGATGAAGCAATATGCATTACCTCTTATTGCTTTCAAAAAAATTCTCTTGTTAACAAAGAACAACAGGAGTGTCGTGTCAATTTTTGGGATTTCTCGGGGTTCGTTTGGACATTTTTTATGCATTAATTGAGTTTTGAATGCATTTATGTGCGTAATTCAGACTTGAACTACATGCACATGCTCCAGTGCATATAAATTGGTTGAAAAATAAAATCTTTGACCTTGGGTGCATGCTTAGGTCCCATGCATGAAATGGGAATGAATTTCAAACACCAGGTCATCGTTGATTGCCGGTAAAATGTTGAGATACTTTGTTTTGAAATTCTAGCAAATCCAAAACTCGTCTGAAAGTTATGAAACTTGGCATGCTATCATGGAATGGCACCCGACATACTGTGGTATTTTTCGTGTCCATTTTGAGAGAAGGAGCACTCAAGTAACATCCAACAAAGGTATTTTCAAACAAATAGCTGCCACTCTAACATCGCAAATGTTTGTATAATTCAAATTGTGTGCGTTATGTTAAGCATTCGTTTTAATGGCTATAGGAGGTGCCGTGCGGACAGCTGCTTGACTGAACGGGAGGCGTGCAAGCGCGGTCTGGTGTGCAGGCTGACCGACGGGCCTGCAAGCTATCCTCCAATGTGCAGGCTCACGGGGAAGCGTGCGAGTTTTACGCTGCGCAAGCTCATCGGGAACCACGCCCGTGCACACCCCTCCACCCACTTCGTCGTCGGTCCATGTGTGCTTGGCTGCACCCACCACGCCCGTGCCCGTGCGCGCGCCCCCCTCAGCTGCACGGGACGCCGCCGTCGACCTCTACCTCTCAGCGCCGCCTGCTGCCATCCTCCCATGACCTGCCCGCTGATCAAGTGATGACATCATGTTTGATTTACAAGTCATAACATTTTGTGCTGCATTGAAGAGTTCAACAACGTCATCCAGGAGGACGACAACGACAACGTTGTCGGGGCACGCGTCCTCCGCCGTCGTCGAAAATAGTTTTTTTTACCTGGGTTTAATATTGTATCTCGATCATATGAATATAAATTCGCAGTATGACTGAATGAAAGATATGGTTTGAGCGAAGTTTCGTTTTGCTCGTTTAATGTACATACTTATCAAACGATTTTCTATTGAAAAAAACGTCAATGGTTTTTAAATATAAAACACTCATCACAAACATTTTAGTTAGAACACCCGTATGCAAACCAACAGCTTCCCCAGGAAGCCAACAGAAAATGTGCCTAGCAGGATTTGTGCAGGTCTTGATCGTAAACGTTTAAGATAGAACACCCGTATGCAAAGTCAGAGCAGGATTTATGCATCCCTTCAAGGCAAACGGTTCTTTTGGATGACCCATGTGCAACCACTTAGAAACAATTTGGTAAGAATTGCATCTATCACATTGGATATGTTGCCATTTGTCAAACTAGAAAGATTGACATTTGTTGATCTAGTAACATTGCCATTTATCAACCTTGTAACACAGCGATTTGTCAAAATATTAAGCTAAAAATCACTAGCAGTATATAAGTTTTGCAACTAAAATTCAGTAATTAACCATAGATTTCATTCATAGATTAAGCAGTCGTTCTTTATACAAACAGTTCAACTCGATAGCTGAACCGACCAAACTTTTCACTAATTGTTTCCAACCACGTACTAAAATAGCTAGTTCTATACTTTTTATACTAGCTAATTTGAAGTACGTTGTACAATTCCACCACATCTATAGTCGGATGAACTGAACAAAATAGCCCCTAAATACTACTACCACTACTACGAAGGGGCTTTGTACTACTTCCGGTAGCCTCTCCTCTATCGCATGCTAGGTAAGAGGCAGAAGAGGAGGATCCAATCGACGAGTTGGAGAACTGCAATACGGTGCCTGCCGCTGCTGCACCTTGAGCGACGCTCACCTCGAGAGCCCTTTGCCGCTCCAGACGACCCCTCTCCAAGCGGTAGTTCTCCTTGTAGATCTTCTAATTCCTCGCCTCTTAGGCGGCGTGTGCCGCAGCCATGGTGGCAGTAAGGCTCTCTACATGCTCGACGAGGCGATCCTCCTCCTCCCGCAGGAACTCGGTGTAGCATGCAAGCTCGCTGATGCATGTGCAGGCATCCACGTCCGCCTTCCGCCTTCGGGCAGCGGTAGCGGAGCGGATCATGACCCCGACAATCGACAGTGGGCTGGCGGCCACTTCGCCCGACGATGGGGTTGTGGCCCCGACCACCACCTCCCGCCTTCGGGCCGCGGTGGTGGTGCGGGTGATAGCCACGGTGGCCGGCAGTTGGGTGGCGCCACAACAGAGACCTTCCATCTTCGGGCCGCGGCGGCGGAGTGGGCGATGGCCCTGGCTTTCGACGGTGGTGTGGCGGCAATAGCGGACGGCAATAGCTGTCGACTTGCAGCGGCGGTGGAGCGTATGGTCGGTGTTCCGCGCACACCCAGCAGGGACGCCATACGCACTACACTACGCCCGGGACTACGCTACCGCCGAGGTGTAGCCTCCTAGCTAGAGCTGTCCTCAGATGACGACGAAGTGGCTGAGTGACAATGACGGACCTGTGCCATTGGCGATTGTGGGAGAAGTAGATGAGATAAGCTATAAGGAGGGAGGGGAAAATGCGACGCAAGACTCACCAGCCATGAGGGTTTATATAGCAGGCAGGTAAGCATTGGGATTTTGGGAGATTTCACTGAGTCGGACGGGAAGCTTGCGCGCGTACCTGTGAGGTTGCGCGGGAACGGGCTCACCAACGGTTCATTGGCGCCACCGTTTGGCCAAAAGAACGCCGGCGCGCGCTGTGCAAGCTTGCGCTGTAAGCCGTTTGCGGTAGCTGCTGACAAGACGTGCGAGAAGAGGAAAAAAGGCCACGCACACATACGGTTAATAAAAAAACATTTGCGATTTAATTACCTACTATACCCCCATCCTGGTTTATAAATAGGATTTAACTAATAAAATATGAATGCATGTCGCCAAAGATTATATAGTTGGATTCATATTTGAACATTGTTCCCAATTATATAATTTTTATAACATGCATTACCATTTTGTTGGTTAAATTTGAGGGCAATGTATCGCACATAATATACGGCTTGTAGGTGACCATTTCGTGCGTGTTCAACTGCACTATGCGTGTGGTTGCTTGCGGTTGAGGCGGCCGCGGCGCGCTCTGCTCTCGCTTCCCTTTGGGTGCTCTTCCCTCGTCCCTCCACGCGCGTTGCCAGTGTTTGGGGACGGCGCACAATCACACACGTTCGTGTGCATGCGGTTACGCCAGGCGCGGCGCGACACTGCAGTTACCCACTGCAAAAACTGCCATGCGGACGCGCCAAGAATCCAGGCCGCCCAGCCCCCATTTATTCTTCCAGACATTTACCTTCATCTCTCGTGTCACACGATACAATAAGCACACCCACTATGACACATACAAAGAGGACATCTAGTTGTTCCAATGGCGATCCCATTAGCTCTAATGGCGCTCCTAGTGGCCGACGACGACAACGACGGGTAGTTCACCATGCATCACGTAGTGGACACCCATGTGAGGGGGAAGGCCCTCTCGGTGGCGTACATGAACGGTCCTTTCTCGGTGGAGAGATCCATCCAAACTATGTAGCAATACCTTGCGGAGGACAAGTACCAAGTGGTCGGCTTCGATCTCGAGTTCACCGTCGGTCATGCCGGGCACAATCAGAAGGTTGCCATCGCCTAGTAGTGCGTGAAGTATGACGTCCTCCTCTACCACTACCACCTGGCCAAAAGGCCTTGCGAGCATTTCTCCAGGTTTATCAATAGCTTCGACTATAGTTTTGTTACAGTGGACACCACCAACGATCTAAAAGATTTCAAGGTTTCAGGCTTGAAATGCCCGAATCTTGTCAACATCCAGCACCACTACAAGGTTTGGGGCAGCGATAAAAACAAACTGAACTCCCTGGTTGACCTCGCCTCGGCCATAATCGACCCCTACTACATGAAGTTGAAGAACGAGAGCAATAAGGACAAGAATGCCTGGCGTAGTGTGTGTCGGGGAAACTGATCGCCCACGAACACCTATGG
Source organism: Secale cereale (assembly GCA_902687465.1). NCBI lineage: Eukaryota > Viridiplantae > Streptophyta > Magnoliopsida > Poales > Poaceae > Secale > Secale cereale. Next base: position 346,427,742 of record LR738711.1, read on the forward strand.
GACCGGAGCCCCTTCTCGGTACGGCAGGGGGCGGAGGATGCACAAAGAGCGGATCGAGGCAAGCACGCGAGCATTTTACCCAGGTTCGGGCCGCACGGATGCGTAAAACCCTACTCCTGCTTTGGTTTGTTATTGAGTTCTTGGCTCGGGAGCGAGGAGAGCAACAATACACTCTAACCGCTAACAAGACCGAGCGTGGAGGATGATCGATGTTCGGAACCCCTTCTATGTTGCGCATGGGCCTCCTTTTATAGGTCAAAGGGGTCACCGACAGGTGGCAACACAGATGGGGGTAAAAATGTAAAAAGAGTGGTAGTTGGAACAGTGTTTGTATAGTGCTCTATACCTAACCCTGACGGCAGGGGACAAGGGCATTAAATGCCCGTCGCCGTCGCCCCAAACAGTGCAAAAAGTGGCCGTCAGGGGCGCCACCGTCCGCCACGACGGTAGCCTTGTCATCACCGCTTGCCACCGTGTACCCCAGGCTGCACAGCCTTCCGCCAGTGCTCCTGGAAGGGTCCCAGGGCGACACGTGGGTGGATGTGCTGGAGCGCGGGTACTGAGTGGAAGTTTGCCGCGGCAAGTGCCTTGCCGCGGTCGCTATCTTGTCGCGCCTGGGAGCTTGTCGCTCACCGGGCCTTGCTGCGACGAGTGGCGCGCCGCGGCAAGTTCCTTGAGATGCCTTTGATTGGCCTTCCCGGCAAGCTCCTCTTGCCAGGGTCTTGTGCCTTGAGTGGTTTTTGTGCCTTGAGTGGCCATCCCGGCAAGCTCCACTTGCCAGGGTCTTGTTTCCTTGACTTGGATACTTTGTTCTTGAATGGCTCCAAGGGAACCACGGAGGATCTTGGCAGTCGCCTGGCTAGCCTTGCCGCGGGACGCTGCAACTACCCGTGCACAAGTTCGGGATACTAAGGTACCCCTACTTTAGTACACTGACAGGAGCCCCCGGGCCTGGGCCAGACATGCTGCCTAGCGCTGTTGGGTCAGGCCCAAAACAGTGCACGGGCACGCGCGGCCTGCGGCACGCCGTATCTCACTCCGTATCCACCGCGCCCTCCCTTAACGACACGCGTTCGATGCGGCGTCGTGGGGGAGATCGTGGCCTGTTTCTTTAATTGGAAATGCGGAACGTCCGCTCCCTTCCCCCTTATAAGCAGGGGAAACAGGGGCAGTTCGTTCATCTGCCCGTTGCTTCTTCAATCCTCAGAAACCCCCGCCACTCCCCTCCTTCCCGAAGGCCGAAAGAGAGCAGCAGTCCGCCCTCCGTCGCCACCAGCATCACCAGCGCCGTCGACCTCCCCCACCGTCCCCGCCATGGCTCCGAAAGGCGAGAAGGGGAAGTCCGCGAAGTCCGCCGAGGTGCTGCGGCTAGCAGCAATGCGGAAGAAGATGGCGGTCTTTCCGCCAAAGCTTCACGCGGAGGAGGTGAGGGATTCCTTCTACCTTTTCTGGTCGATGGAGACGAAGGCGCATCCGCGCACCAAGGTACTCCCCACCGTAGCCTGCGAGATGTTCCCGAACGGCTACGCCTTCTTTGCCCTGTTCTTCTACTGCGGGCTCTGCCCGCCCTATTCTGAGTTCTTCTGCGACATCATGAACACCTATGGGTTCCACCTCCTTGACTTCACCCCCAATGTCGTCTTGACCATGGCCATTTTCGCAAATCTATGCAAAAACTTTGTCGGAGTCTAACCCAATGTAGCTCTTTTCCGCCATTACTTCACGCCTCGAGTCGAGGCAGGTTCCCCTTTGTCCGGCAGCGTTTCCTGGATCTCGAGGATGCATAAGAAGGAAGCCTATCTGGAGGGGGAGCTCCACGGCAAGTGGGATGAATGGAGAGCCAACTGTTGTTGGATTGTAGAGGAGAATCCGCAGCCGTTCACTTCCCGGCGCCAAGCCCCAGTAGTACGCGGCAACGACTGGAGAGACCTGGCCACGGATGACAGGAGACTGAAGATTACCACTACCCGGATCCTTCGCCTCAGGCACGCCAAGCTCACTGTGGGCGCAGTTGGAGTAGACTTTCTCCGCCGCTGAATCGCCCCCTTGCAGGAGAGGAAGAGGGCCGCCTGGGAGTTCGAGAACGTGGCAGATATCATGAGGCTGCGCCCGGGCCTTAATTATAACTTCACTGTCCTGGAGCTCAACGCGATGCTCCAGGCGTTGTTCAAGTATGACTCCGACCACCCATAATGGTTTGTGTTGCCGAGGGGCGTCGTTCCGCTGTGCAACAATTCGTCGCTCAACGCCATCCCTGCAGTGATGCCGCTGTGTGATTCCCACGGGATCGACCCCACTTGGCAAGAACCTTCCGACGAAGCTGTGCAGGCATTCTTCGACAACTTGGCGGAACAGCCAGTCGATCCCGACGAGAAGAAAGGCCTCACCCGCGACACCACCGACCAGGAGATGGCATACATTGCCACCAGACTGGAAGAGGCAGCGGCAGCCGCGGCCGCGGGCGAGTTTTGGTACACAGCGGAGGCAGCGGAGGCAGCGGAGGCGACAAGCCTTGCTGAGCAGGAAGATCTTCGCAAGGCGGGGAAGCTTGCCGGGCAAAACGCCGGGACAAGCGAGCCCACCGAGCAGGGAGTCGAGTTGAGCGGGCCCGCCGAGCAGGGTGTCGGGTCAAGTGAGCCTGCCGAGGACTCGAGCGGCTCACTAGAGATCGGCTCCTCCTCCTCGTCCTCGGGCAGCTCGCCACCACCAGCAAGTCCTCCAGCTCCACCAAGAAGACGCCTCCGCAAGGCCGCAGATGTGACGGGGCGGCAGACGGGCCAACAGCCGCAGCGCCGCGCGACACGCGTCACCACGGCAAGGAAGGCTGCCACGGGAGCTCCTCGCGCTTCTGCAGTGGCTGGAGGGGGATCTTCCCGGACTGGCGCCTCTACTCCTGCCGCCCCTCGTGCCTCAGTGGCAACCGGAGCGGGGTCTTCTCAGACCACCGCCCCTGCTCCTGCCAAGCGGCCAAGGGAGCCTACTCCCCCGCCTCCTAGCACCGGGACGCGCGAGCCAGACTTTGATTTCTCTGCGCTCAGCTCCGGCGAAGAGGAAGGAGAGTAAGTCTTCGCAATTCTTGATTTTCTTTGATTTTCTCTTGCTTTGTCTTGCATCTCTTTCGCCTAACTCTGAACCAGTCCTTTTCAGAACTCTGGCCCAGAGGGCAGCGAAGAGGGCCAAGGTCCCGGTGATCGTCATTGAGGACGAGCCCGCCGCAACAGCTGGGGGTGCAGCCGAGACAAGCTTGTCGGACCCGGCGTCTGGCATTCAGAGCAGCCCCCAGCGTAAGTTTTATTGTCCACTTTCCGCTGTCAGGCGCGCCAGGTATTCTATTTGTGCTGGAGCAGAGCAGCAGCATCTGGAGCGCCAGGAGACCGCCCCCGACGTGCCGCATGCCTCGACCACACCGCCAAGGGGGAGCTCCCCGGCAAGGGAGAACACTCCGCCAAGGGCGAGCACCCCGCGAAGGGCGAGCACTCCGCCAAGAGCGAGCTCTCCGGCGAGGGATGGCGCTAGCGGGCCTCCGCCGGTGGGAGCTACCACCACGCCGCCGAGGGAGAGCTCTCCGGCCAGGAACCTCACCGAGGAGCCGGCCCGCGCAGGTAATCCCTTGGACTTTTTTTCTTTCAATTCTCCTTTTTGGATATTTGCTTGACTGTTTGTCTTTTCTTTTCCTGTTAGACCCGTCCGCGGCAGATCCAATGGAGATGGAGGTCGTTGTTGAAGATGCCGCCGTTGCCGAAGAAACGGTTGGTGCGGACGAGCCTGCCCGCGCAGAGGCCGCCAAGGCTGCCGCCACGGAAGCTGGCGAAGAGGCTGGCGGTCGCACTGACGGCACTGAGGCCGCAGGAGCGCCAGGCGCTACGCCGACCGCCGAGCCCTCCGCCGCCGCCGCAGCCCCCAGCTCCAACGAGCCGGAGCCAAGCGCCTACCTGAAGGCCGGCGACGATGTCTTCATCCAGCTCCCGTGGGCGTCCATGTCCAGGGGGCCAGTCGAGGGAGAGGTCTTTGACGGGGAGGTCCTTGCCTCCGCCGGACTGAAACTCGTCGATGCGCCGAGCAGCAGCAGCGAACCCGAGGAGGAGCGGCTGCTGCGGAGGCTTCTGTCCCTTTACCGCGCCGGGCAGGCCAAGCTGGTGTCCCGTGAGGCTCTGGCCAACAAGGCGGGAGTTGACTTGGAGAAGCGCGCAGAAGATCTCTGGGCCGTCAACCAAGTGGCTCTCCGGTCCTTGGCGGAAGAGCGGGAGCAGCTTGCCGAGGCACAGCAGGCCTTTATCCTGGAGAAGGCCGAGGTGGAGGAGCAGCAGCGGCTTGCCGCTGAGCAGTTGTCCACGCTGGAGGGTGAGCTGACGCAGCGGAAGGTCGACCTCGACAGCCACGAGGATGAACTTGCCGCGGGTGAACGATCTCTTGGCGGAGCTCTACAAGAAGCAAGGGATGCTGCTGCAGCTGCCGAGACCGCCAAGAGGGAGTTGGAGACGAGGGTGGCTCAACTGGAGGCCAACCTCAAGACGAGCGGCGAGGAGGTTGCCGCACTCAAGCTCGAGAGGGAGAAGGACGCCCACAGCCATTCTGAACTGCAGGTCCGCCTCTCCGAGAAGGGCAAGGAGCTCGCCGTCGCCAAGGACTCCATCGCCGATCTGGAGCTGAAGCTGTCCACTCTTACCACGATGCTGGATGGCGCCAGGGAGTGGGAGACGACTCTGAAGGAGGAGCTCAGGGCCGAGAAGGTGTTGCTTGATAGTGCTGCCATTTTCCAGAATAACTTTAGGCGGACCGTCGAGCTATGGACGGAAGGCCTTGTCAACGCCAACACGGACGTCGACAAGGAGTTGGCGCAGCTGGGGGCGGAGTATCTCGGGTATTCCACCAACGAGAAGCTCCACCCCAGCGCCAAGCTTACTTTGTTCTTCAAGGGCGTGGCGACGGCCCTCCAGCAACTCCGGGAGAAGATCCCGAAGCAGCTGGCGGATGAATCGCGCACGCTCTGCGCGGGGGCTCTCCAAAAGGTGTTGATGAAGGTGGCTTTCCGCAACCCAGGGCTCAACCTCACCAACGTCCTCAGGACTCTGCCTCCCGACGCCGACCAGGAGGCGCTCAAGGCCCTTATCGCACCCATCGTGGACAAGGTGGGCGAGATCAAGAGAGTCGAGGGCGACCATGCAGACTAGGCTGTTTACTTTCTTCTTTCCTTGTCACTGCCAACCATGTTATGAACAATAGTCTATTAGAATTGCGGCAAGTCATTTTGTAATATAACTCTATCTTAGGTGGTTAATGCAATGTTATTTCCTTTACTTGACTTCCTTGCTTTGTATGTTTTTACCCTACGGTTTTAGGCAACTTGCCGGCGTAGGCACCTTAGCCGCGAGCACTGAGTGCGGATCTTCAGCAGCCTGCTGGCGGTGCCGTTGCCGACAAGAAACCTTGTCACAACTAGTTGCAGCACACTTAAGTTGTTGAGCGGGCTCGGAAACAAAGTAAGGGTGCGACACTAGTCGCAGCACACTTAAGTTGTTGAGCGAACTCGAAACAAAGTAAAGGGCGCAACTAGCTACGAGTTGGTTCCTTCGCGCACAGGTTTTCCATACAAAGCGCGGTCGTTCAAGGAAGATAACTAAAAAATTTAAAAATTTGATTGCTCAAACTTTGGCAACTTAGCTTTTGTGTTATCTGCTTCCCGGCAAGGTGAGACTTTCTTGAACGGCACATGGTCCATACCACTATCTTCTCTCCCCCCCCCCTCCCCGGCAAACTTGTGCGCGAGAGAAACTTCTCCTCCATGAGAAAAAAGAAAGAAGAGAAAACACAGATATGGGCCCTCGCGGCTCGTTATTGCTTACCGGGGGTAGGTGCTGCAGAGGGTGTCCGTTGATTCATGCAAAAAATAGAAAGCATGAAATGACAAGATGTGCGGGGCACATAAACTTTACTGATGGACGGGGTCTGCGCCCGGCTTTGTACAAAGGATTACATGCAACAGCGGCAAGACTTGTACAAAAGGTGGTTGCCGGAGCGGATCACGGCAACCGCGCCTTATGGGTAAAACTTACGAAGATGCTCGATGTTCCAGGAGTTGCTCACCGGCAAGCCATCTTCGGTCTCAAGGCGGACAACGCCGGGCCTAGTGACTTGTTTCACCCGATAAGGGCCTTCCCACTTCGGTGTCAACTTGTTGGAATTCTTGGCGGACTGAACGTGCCGAAAAACAAGGTCGCCTTCCTCGAGACTTCTGGCGTTAACTTTGCGGCTATGGTAGCGGCGCAAAGCTTGCTGATAGCGAGCAGCTCGCACAGCGGCCTGAAGACGGTCTTCCTCAAGGAGCAGCGCGTCATCTTGTCGCAGCTGCTCTTGCTCGAGCTCATCATAGCGAGCACTCGAGGCGACCCGTATACGAGTTCCGTGGGGAGAACTGCCTCTGCTCCATAGACTAGAGCAAAGGGTGTCTGTCTAGTGGCTCGATTTGGCGTCGTCCTGATCGACCAAAGAACCACTGGCAGCTCCTCGATCCAGTTTCTTCCGCACTTGTGCAGCCTGTCGAAAGTTCTGGTCTTGAGTCCGCGCATCACTTCAGCGTTTTCCCTCTCCGCTTGACTGTTGCTTCTCGGGTGAGCAACAGAAGCGAAGCAGACCTTGGCGCCAAGATCTTGGACGTATTGCATGAAGGTGCGACTGGTGAATTGTGTGCCGTTGTCGGTGATGATCCTGTTAGGGATCCCGAAACGGCAAACAATCGACCTGAAGAACTTGACTGCTGACTGTGCGGTCACCTTTCTCACTAGTTCCACTTCCGGCCACTTTGTGAACTTGTCGATGGCGACGTACAAGAACTCAAAGCCCCCGGCTGCACTGGGAAAGGGGCCGAGGATGTCGAGCCCCCAGACCGAAAATGGCCAGGACAAAGGGATCGTCTGGAGAGCTTGAGCTGGCTGGTGTATCTGTTTGGAATGGAACTGGCACGCTTCACACTTGGTTACTTGTGCAGTTGCATCTTGGAGGGCTGTCGGCCAAAAGAAACCTTGTCGGAATGCTTTGCCGACAAGTGCTCTTGCACCAATGTGGTGACCACATATGCCTCCATGTATCTCTGCCAACAGCTTCTGTCCATCTTCCCGAGGAATACACTTCAATTTCACACCGTTGAGTCTTCTTCTGCATAGTGTGTTGTCCACAAACTGGTACATACTTGACTGCCGGGCTACTTTTTCAGCTTCTTCTTGCTCTTCGGGAAGTTCTCCTGTCTCGAGGAAACGTACGATCCGCTGCGCCCATGCTGGAGCCTGTGGCTCGGCAGCAAGGACTAAAGGCGTATCTGCTGCTGTGGGAATGTCTGCTTCCACGACGAGAACTTGTAGCTCAGCCGGAGCGTGATTATCCCCGGCAAGCTTGCCGGAGCAAACCTTGTCGGGAGCGTCTGCTTCAACTGTACAAACCCTAGGGCTTGCAGGAGCAGACTGCTCCTCATTATTTTCGGTGTTGATCTTGGGAACCTTCTTGGCGGCGGCTTCTGCAAGCTCTGCCGGAAAGTAGTCGCCAGAGACCAACTTCCTCTTCTTGCTCTGTCCAGCTGATGGTGTTACGGATGGTTGAGTTAGCTTGAGCACAAAGATTCCTGGTTCCACAGGAAGCTTTAGTGCAGCACACTTTGACAGGCTATCTGCGATGTCGTTCTGAGCCCTTGGAACGTGCTCCATCTGTAGGCCTTCAAAGTGTTCTTCAAGCTTTCTCACTTCGTCGACGTAAGCTTCCATCAACGGACTCTGGTAGCTCTTGTTTACTTGGCGGACGACAAGCTGCGAGTCCCCCCTCACAAGCAGCTTCTTAATCCCAAGGTCTGTCGCGATCCTGAGACCGGCAAGCAAACCCTCATACTCTGCAGTATTGTTTGTCGCCTGCTCCTTGGGAAAGTGCATCTGGACCACGTACTTGAGGTGCTCTCCGGTGGGCGCGACAAGCAGCACGCCGGCACCGGCGCCTTGCAGCGAGAAGGCACCATCAAAGTACATTATCCATTCCTTGCTCGCTTCTTTGACGGGGATGCTCATCTCTGGAATCTCTTCGTCTGGCGTTGGCGTCCACTCTGCTATGAATTCCGCCAATGCTCTGCTTTGGATAGTTGAAGTGCTTTCAAACTTGAGGCCAAAGCTTGACAGTTCCAGTGCCCACTCGACGATCCTGCCTGTCGCTTCTGGATTTTGCAATATCCTCTTCAGCGGAGAGCGAGTGACCACCGTTATCTCATGTGCCTGGAAGTAATGGCGCAGCTTTCACGAGGCCATGAGAAGGCCGAAAAGCAACTTGTCCACCCTAGAGTACCTTGACCTAGCCCCCTGCAAAAGGGAACTGACAAAATAAACAGGGTGCTGCACCATCTTCTTCCGTATCTCCTCTTGCATCTGCGCAGATCCGTCCTTGTCGGTACCAGAGCTTGTCGGGGAAGCCCCCTGCTTGTCGCTGGATGTGCTTGCCGCGGCCGCTGGCTCATCATCCACCTCCCTCTCTGCTACTAACGCAGCGCTAACCACTTGATTGGTTGCCGCTAGGTACAACAGCAACTTTTCTTGTGGCTTAGGTGCGACAAGTATTGGAGTGGAGGACAGGTACCTCTTCAAGTCATGCAGCGCTGCCTCCGCTTCCGAAGTCCATTTCATTGGACCTGCCTTTTTCAAACTTTTGAAAAACGGCAGGGCGCGTTCTGCAGATTTAGAGATAAACCTGCTGAGAGCAGCCACGCAGCCGGCAAGTGTTCGTACATCCTTGACGCGCTTTGGTGCTTCGATTTGCTCGATGGCCTTGATCTTGTCGGGATTGGCATCAATCCCCCTATGAGACACGAAGAACCCGAGAAGCTTGCCGGAGGGGACTCCAAACACGCATTTATCGGGGTTGACCTTGAGTTGGATCTTGCGCAGATTTGCAAAAGTTTCATCTAAATCTTGGATCAGAGTAGCCCTGTCCTTGCTCTTGACCACTATATCATCCATGTAAGCTTCCACATTCCTGTGTATCTGTGGCTCAAAAGTAGTGTGGAATACTCTTGCAAACGTTGAACCAGCATTCTTCAAATCGAAAGGCATGCGTATGAAGCAATAAGTCCCACATGGAGAAATGAAGGCGGTCTTCTCCTCATCTTCTTCAGCCATAAAGATCTGGTGGTATCCTGAATATGCATCAAGAAATGAAAGCAAATTGCATCCGGCGGTGGAGTCAACAATCTGGTCAATGCGCGGCAAAGGAAATGGATCTTTGGGACAAGCTTTATTCACATCGGTGAAGTCTATACAAAGCTTCCACTTCCCATTCGCTTTACGCACGACAACAGGATTGGCCAACCACGTGGTATGGAGCACACCTCTGACAAGGCCTGCCGCTTCCAGCTTCTTGATTTCTTCGGCTATGAACTCTTGGCGCTCTACTACTTGTTTCCTGGCTTTTTGCTTGACGGGCCGCACGTGAGGACAAACGACAAGCTTGTGCTCAATCACTTTCCTGGGAACACCGGGGATGTCAGACGGTTGCCATGCAAACACGTCGACGTTCGCCCGCAGGAAACCAACGAGCGCGCTTTCCTATTTGGGGTCAAGCGTGGCACTGATGGTGAAAGTACCACTAGTGCCGTCCTCCTTGGCGGACACCTTCTTGGTTGCTGGCGGAGCTGCCATCGTCTTCTTACACTTGCCGGTGGAGCTCAATGGTGCGTCCTCGACGGCAGCGCAGCACTCCGAAGATGTGCGCTTGCCGGAGTGGGCCCCAGAGCTCTTGCCGGACTTGGTCTTGTTCTTCCCTCCGGTAGGTTCAGCGGCAAGTGTCTTGCTATCTGTTGCGGCTGCTGCATCCCCATAAATCTTGTCGGCACAGATAAGGGCATCCTTCTTGTCGCCAGGGACAGAGATGACGCTTATCGGGCCTGGCATCTTGAGCATGTTGTAGGCGTAGTGAGAGGCTGCCATGAACTTGGCAGGCGCTGGACGGCCGAGTATTCCATTGTAAGGCAATGGAATATCGGCAACGTCGAAAGTCATCCTCTCAGTCCTGAAGTTCAGCTCTCCGCCAAATGTTATTGGCAACGTGATCTTCCCCTTCTGCTTGCTCCTTCCCGGGTTGATCCCTTGGAATGTGCCGGTTTCTTCGAGCTCGCTGTCGGGGATCTGGAGTTTCTGGATCACATTGGAGGAGATCATATTTAAGCCGGCCCCGCCATCGACTAACATCTTGGTGACCTTGAGGTTGCAGATGGTTGGTGAAACCAACATCGGCAAGCACCCGACCGCAGTTGTGCGATCAGGGTGGTCCTTAATATCGAAGATGATAGGCGTGCTGGATCACTTCAGAAGTTTGCGCGACTCGACGGGTGGTTCTGCTGCATTGACTTCATGCACCCATTGCTTGAGTTGGTGGTGTGAAGTATGCAGAGAAGCACCGCCGTCAATGCACAAAACTTCTGTGGCTTTTTGAAACTCCTGCTCGCTGTTCTCTCCATCATCCATGTCTTCGTCGTCATCTTCGTCTTCGTCCTTGTCGCGGCCGCGGGGAGGTCTGTCTCCTTGCCGCTGCTTGGCCTTGCCACGGCATCCTCCCCGGTCGTTGAATGGCCGCTTCTTGCCGGACCCTCCATCACCTCCTTGGGCCTTCTCCTTGTCGCGTCGCTCGTACTCAGCCTTTTGTTGCTCAACAAGGTACTCGACTTTCTTGCAGTTCTGGAGATCGCGGCCCTTGGTGCGGTGGATCTTGCAGTATTGCTTGTCGGAGCCGTCCTGCTTGTTGGCTGCCGCCACAGTCTGGCAGTTGGTGCACGCGGCAGTCTCCTTGCCTGAGCTACCAGCCTGGGCTTTCTTGGCGTCAGCCTCCTTGCCGGACTACTCAACGACTAGCACTTCCTTGTTCTTCTTCTTCCTGTTGCCCCGCCGCCGACTTTTCTTTGCCGGGGCGGCATCCTCGCGGTCGGATCCCCCTGCTCCTGTATCCTCTCCGGGGAGTTTCCTCCCCTCCTCCGCGCCTGCGCACTTGTCGGCCAGGGCGTACAGCTCGCTGACGTCCCTGATCTTGCATATCTCCATCTCCTCCCTCATCCGGCGGTTACGCACGTTCTGATGGAACGCGCTAATAACCGCGGCAGGGTGGACGTCCGGGATGTTGTGCTGGACACGGCTGAACCTCTGGATATACTTACGCAGGGGCTCTCCTTCCTTCTGGGCGAGTATGTGAAGGTCACTCTCCTAGCCATGGGGCTTGTCGCCACCTGTGAAGGCGCCGACAAACTGATGGCACAGGTCGGCCCAAGAAGAAATGGAGTTCTCCGGCAGTGCATGAGCCAAGATCTGACGTTTGGCTTGAGCACCAGCGGGAAGTAATTGGCGAGTATCTTCTCGTCTCGTCCCCCGGCAGCCTGCACCGCGATGGTGTAGATGCTGAGGAACTCCGACGGATGTGTCTTGCCGTCGTACTTCTCCGATACGTCGGGCTTGAAGTTCTTCATGCTGGGCCACTGGACTTGCCGCAGCTCACAAGTGAACGGAGGGCAATCTGCCGCGTACGGCAGGTCGCCTGGTCCCCCTGGCGCTTGCATGTCAACAGCGGGCCCAGCGCGTTGGTCAGATTGACGCCGCGCTTCTCTCCGAAGCTCGATGCGGGTTCGAGCGTCCTCTTGTTGTCGATCTTGAAGGACTTGGCACTGATCGCGACGAGCCCGCGGATCTGACGACGCGGTGGAGTCGCTGTCGACGTTGATCCGGCGGGTTGGCGATCTTGGCCTTCGTGGCGGGGAGTGCACGGTGGTGGCACCCCCGGCGGTCTTGTCGCCATCGGCCCGTGCCTGGCTGACTTGCCGCGGCCGCGACGTGCTCGGCTGCTGCGGGGTGTCGCCGTTCGCGAAGGCGATGAGACTTTGGATGGTGGCCCTCCAGTCGTCGGCCTTGTCTGCCGATGGAGGGAAGTCGAGGAGCAGTTGAGCTCGTGCTAGAGCTTCTGCTGGAGTGGCGGGTAACGGTGGCGAGCGGTGCGAGGAGCGGGATATGCTCGGACTTCTAACTATGTTAGAAGGAGCAGCATCCTGTCCCGGCGACCGTGCCTTGCTCGTGCCAGCATGTTGATGTGCATGCTGGCCTTGAGCGTCCCGAGATCCGCCAGCTTGACCTTGGCCCAGCAAGCGTATGGTACCTTGACTACCACGTCGCTGCCGGTCTCGCGCTTCCTGAGATGGGCGCGGTGCGTCTACGGACGCCGAGGCCTTGGAGTGCGCCCGGTCGTCCGTCTTGTCCTTGGACTTGGCGGCGCCGTGAGTTCCTTCGTCGGCGTCCGTCCTTCCGCCGGCGTCTACCCAACCAGCCGTTGGCTCCGGCGGTGGCGGGATCGACGCGGACGGGCCTGCTGCCTCCGGGAAACTGATCGCCCACGAACACCTACGGGACTGGAGCCCCTTCTCGGTACGGCAGGGGGCGAAGGATGCACAAAGAGCAGATCGAGGCAAGCACGCTAGCAGTTTACCCAGGTTCGGGCCGCACGGATGAGTAAAACCCTACTCCTGCTTTGGTTTGTTATTGAGTTCTTGGCTCGGTAGCGAGGAGAGCAATAGTACACTATAACCGCTAACAAGACCGAGCGTGGAGGATGATCGATGTTCGGAACCCCTTCTACGTTGCGCATGGGCCTCCTTTTATAGGTCAAAGGGGTCACCGACAGGTGGCAACACAGATGGGGGTAAAAATGTAAAAAGAGTGGTAGTTGGAACAGTGTTTGTATAGTGCTCTATACCTAACCCTCACGGCATGGGACAAGGGCATTGAATGCCCGTCGGCGTCGCCCCAAACAGTGCAAAAAGTGGCCGTCAGGGGCGCCACCGGCCGCCACGACGGTAGCCTTGTCATCACCGCTTGCCACAGTGTACCCCAGGCTGCACAGCCTTCCGCCACGTGCTACTGGAAGGGTCCCAGGGCGACACGTGGGTGGATGTGCTGGAGCGCGGGTACTGAGTGGAAGTTTGCCGCGGCAAGTGCCTTGCCACGGTCGCTATCTTGTCGCGCCTGGGAGCTTGTCGCTCACCGGGCCTTGCCGCGACGTGTGGCGCGCCGCGGCAAGTTCCTTGAGATGCCTTTGATTGGCCTTCCCGGCAAGCTCCTCTTGCCAGGGTCTTGTGCCTTGAGTGGTTTTTGTGCCTTGAGTGGCCATCCCGGCAAGCTCCACTTGCCGGGGTCTTGTTTCCTTGGCTTGGATACTTTGTTCTTGAATGGCTCCAAGGGAACCACGGAGGATCTTGGCGGTCGCCTGGCTAGCCTTGCCGCGGGACGCTGCAACTGCCCGTGCACAAGTTCGGGATACTAAGGTACCCCTACTTTAGTACACCGACAGTGTGCGGCATGAGATACTGGATGAACAACATGTCAAGTACGCGTACACAAGCTACGAGATGTACAGACAGATTGTTGACATGAGGAAGTGTCTTGTTCCTACCCTAGACGAGGGATCAACCCATAGAGCAGTGGCGGTAGCGTCACAAGAAGAAGATGACTGGACGATCGTTTCTCCTACTTTAGAATGCATGCAATTGTTTATTGAGGTGTGTGTGAATGATCTGTATAGTCACTTATGTAATTGAATGTTTATTTCAATTATATATATATACACATGCTATTCTTCTGTAGACAAAGCAAATCACATGGCTTATTAGCAGCAATCGTATGTGTTGTTATTGGTCTTCGCACAGATTTCTGATTATGGACCTGTTTGCCACGTATCACACACATCTTGTTCAGTTGAAGCGTTTCCATTGTGTTGCCTAATCACACACAGTTCATCCTAGTGAACCGTATGTTGTATATCACACACACCTTCATCTGGCTGTCCGTTTCTTTTGTTCCTCCACATCGCAAACAGTTAATTGAATTGAACCATATGACCTACATCGCACACGCAACTAAAATATGAACCGTGTTTGATGCATCCATCATCGCAAACGTTTTTGCACCTTTTTGATGGGTTTTTTACGCCACCGTTTGCGATTATGGCATCGCAAATAGTTTCGTCGAAGGGTCTCTGATCGTAGTGTCGCATTTTGGACCATCCCGCAATAGTGCGGGTACATGGTGTAACACATTTTTGTACGAAGATCCACCCCATGTGATAAGTTGACGCGTGTACAGTCGTTCACTTTATGGATGGTCAATTAATACAACACGTGCAAATTGAGTTGACGTGAAGGAGGAAGGGGTTGAGAATGACATTACTACTCTACTGCGTGCATGCGAGTTGTTAGATCATGGGTTGCTACTTCCATTGGTCTCCTTCGTATTTTGTGCCAATTTTTTACCATGATTTTCAGTTCACACTATTTATGCATGTCATAAAAAGTAATATGATCAAAAACTATGTTCAAATGCGATCCCAATGATATAATTTTTTGTGACATGCATTAAAATTTTCTTAGTTAAATTATTGGTCAAAATTTTGCCCAAAATAAAAAGTGGGCCAATAAACCAGTACGCAGGCAACATGATCAACTTTTGCCTACGTTACTATTCGTGGCCTTTGTATTTTAATATGGATGCAGTGTAGTGTTACTATCTTTATCTTAGACTCGTAGGGCTCTACCAGCGCCTATGCTCGCCTCCTCGACTCGCCCACCGGATCCCACCATTGGTAATCCATTTGATTTGAGGATCTTGCGGGCTACACTCTCGATGCAGCCTGCATCACTTCTGCCATTGAGCAAAACCTACATGTGTTTGAGAGGGGATCCATTGCTCTGGAATCACATAACGGTGGCGCCGAATGACATGCCAGGGTTGTGTTTCAGGTGGTGGGAAACAAGGGCAAATCAGATCAAGTAAGTGTTGCATTGATTGGAGAGAAGTTCAAAGGAGATGTGCCTGGCGAAGCACAAGGCGGTGGCGCAAGTCGATCTTAGGGGAGAGATGCTGAGGGATGTCAGCATCTGGCAGCGTCGCATTGATTTTGAGATGGGGCCAATGGCATAGATCATATTCACGGAGTCGACTGCGGAAGAAAGAACGTGCATGCCTGCGGGATAGGAATAGCAGCAGATGCAACTATTTAAACAAGCGGTAGGAGAAGCCAAATCGCGAAGCCATCTATGGCGGTGTTGTTGGGCATGCATCATAGGTGAGGTGAGCTGCCCTCCTTCCCTACCGGCGATGTAGTGAACTTGCGGTGGCATGGAGGTTTGCAACCGTGGCAATCACTCCATCTATATGTATTGTATTTATGTGAAAATACTTGGTCATTAGGAAATAGATGTTAATTGATATATCAGGAGTTTTTGAATGCTTGGTCATAACAATCACCCGAAGCCACAACCACAAGTCTCCATCGCGTAATACTTGACGGTCGTTCGCACCAATAGATGGCTAGTCGGACCCGCCTATCACTGAAGGGACACGCATCGGCTTGGTCTGACATGTATGACCAGTAACATCACTTACTTGTGCGACCGCATTTGAGAAGTAGTACTTGAAATTTGTGTTCCAGGAAACTCATCGGGAGCCGTTTCGGGCCTCGAAACCAAAACCATCAATTAATCTTTAGCTTGTTCTCTCACATTCCAAAGTAGTACTACCATGCTATAATTAAGTGCAACCCCGTTCACACATACGTATCAAACGAGAAAGTGTTCCCACTATGCAGGTCTTTGTACTAATGCTAGTAGGTTATAAAAAGTGGAACTACCTAGCCGAAAATTACCCAACCTTCTTCCTCATAAGTCTTTCTTGTTCGTCTGTCCCTTCCATGGGCAATGTGTAGATCTCTAGGTTGAGAACTACTACTAACAAGGGAGTGGTGACCAGGGTCGCGGAAAAAAGAGGGCTAGCCACCTCGCAGATGCTGCGAAAGATCTCTCATGGACAGGCGAAGCCTCCCAGGAGCACCCTAGCTGCAAAGGCGAACATGCCAAGATGGCGATGATGTAGTCGTTATCCCTTGACGACATGCCCGCTCAGCTCAATAAGAAGAAGGAGTTGACCGGCGGCATGGTGAAGCTCCTGAAGCAAAACCTCAATGACATGCCTGCTAAGCTCAATAAGTAGGAGGAGTTGACCGGTGGCTTGGTGAAGGTGTTGAACCTCAGCTAAGAAGGCTATCGGTGAAATCCTGCAATTCAGGACGACAAGGTGAAGCTCCGCCATGAGGTCGACCTACTGAAGGAGGAGCATGCTGGCTGAAAAGATGCATGAGAAGAGGATTTCCTCAGTGAAGATGTTGAACACCCTTTTCATTGAACATAAGGAGGAGTTGGCGAAGCTCCGAATCGAGCACCTGGCTGCTGTCAAGCTACGTAATGCGGTCGTGGAGGAGATGATGAATGATTGCCTCGATAAATCCCATGTGATAGACAGAATGAAGAACATGGAGGAGGAGAGGCGCGAGGAGATGAAGGTCGTGGAGGCGTCCAAGAAGCACTTAGGACTCCGCGGCCAGCAACCCATCATGAAGTTGAGAGCAGCGTCCCAGACTTTGTCTTCGTGTTCCTTTTTTGGACG
>LR738711.1:346444281-346471655 GCA_902687465.1 Secale cereale
GGGTAATCTTCCCTCTTATTTTTCTCTTGTGTTTCTTCTTTTGCTTCAGGTGTTTCACCGCATGTGCAACGTTCTCTGCGAGGCACGAAAAGAACAATGCTAACGATGAGCAGCGATGTGGGATCGATGAATAGGAAATTAGACAATTTGTTATCACCATATCGCACTAGGCTGCCGTGTTTCGCCCTCCTCCATCGTACCAGTACTCAAGTGGAAAACTAGAGTATGCCGCACAGTTCTTTGCTTCTCCTAAGGTCGTCAGTAATAATTATACGGACAGTCAAATCACAAGGCCCCACCTTCCAGGGTAACGAGCCGTAAAATCTCAACGGCCCTCGACCTCTCGTCAAACCGACCAGGCAAGACGGCCCCACCCTCTAGCCTTTTAAATGCACTTTTGTACAGTAGTAGTATGGATTGCGCGCCATGGAGCGAAACTAACAAGATGAAATTAAAGAAAAAGGAAGTACATATAGACCACTCGTTGCCAAATTATGCATGTTACTATTGAAAAAGCTAGTACGCACTTAGATGGGATGCTAAAGTCTATTAAATAAATTAGCATACCTATTTAATTCTTTGACAACTGAACTCCTTAGTGCTTTGGGTAAACTTCTCTCATTTATGTTTTTTTAGAATTACTTATCTGATTTAAGTGTTTTGCGTATGTGGCATGCTTGGAGCGTGGTTAATAGAATAGACAACTGCTGGCTATATGATGTTGGCTATATCATATATAGTACGTATATAATGTGAAGAAACGAGTGGTAGTACTACCAACTACAAGAAGAACTATAACAAATACTAGTATGTACGTAGTAATGAGTTAAAGTAACGAGAAGAAACATAACATAGTTCTTCTGGGGGCTCAGCACAACACATCCCTGAAATAAAACTAAGCACCCTGAAATAAAACTAAGCAACTAATATGGTATACACCACATTAGAATTACTATAAGCAACGACACTACCACCTTACACTAACTCCTCGTCCACGTCCTCGACATCGTCGTTGTCCCTCTTTCTCCTAGCCAATACATCTTTGCTTGAACCGCACACTAGGCTCTGTCTCTTGATCCAACCCATATTGATACTGAAACGAAGGTAGGAATCCATTGCAGCGTACTGAATGTGGTCTTTATCTATTAAATTGCACTCCCATGCAAGATGAAACTTGTGGTGAGGATTCGTCAGTTTTCCGTACGAAGGATCAACCATGGCTCCTGCCAGGGTCAACATTGAAGGCTAATGGTAGGACACCAGCCTATCCTTCTGGAGGTCAAAGGTCTAGCCTACAACGAGGCCTATGTGATCGAGGACTTCCTTATCGTTATTAAAGTCTACTGTAATGAATTTTACTCTGTCGTCCACGAGGAAATTCTTAAAATCCTCGCACTTAATGTCGGCATGGCATATGTGGTAGACCAAGCACAAGTTATGCACGCAGACCTGGATCGAGGCGGGCTTCTTCTTCTCTTCCTCCTTTAGATTCTTCTCTTTTCCCACGACTGTGGTGTACTCAACATCTAGCCTAGCGACCCACTCATCACCATTTGATGTTGGCATGTCATACATTGTCATCGCTTATAGTCACTCATACAACAAGGTTAGCTATAAGGTTGGCTATAAGAGTATTTTTTACTTCTTTCTATCTCTTTCTTTGTAGTATTTATTGTATTTTCCAAGGAGTAAGTATCTTGGGTCTTGCACAAGAGCCCACTCCCACCATTTTCCCATGTCTCTCTCCTTGACATAAAAGTAAAAGTGCCATGTAAGCGGGCTATAAGACTTGTAGAGTACATGCTCTTACCACCTGTATACCATGGTCGTAGCACTACAGTAATAATGATAATGGCCAGTAAAATCATAAGGCCCTACCTATCCAGCAGTAACAAGCCATCAAATCACACAACCCAATGTTTGCAACAGTAAATTGAATCCTCTACTCCCTCATCTTCTCGGCTCTCTGTCGAACCGACTAGGCAGAACTGCCCCTCCTACCGCGCGGGAAAAGCCCCGCCCTTGACTTTTAAATATAATATTGTATCCATGGATTGCACCATGGAGCAAAGCCAAAAGAAAATGGTGGTACACATGTATACAACATGTTGTTGTGTCCGCGTCGCATCCGAGATGATCGGTTGGTCTGGCACGCCTCTCGCCGAATGTAACGCATGTCATATCACATTTGCGCACACATGTGGGACCAAAATTGAAAACCGACCATAGGCACACTCCCCCGTCCCCGCAAGTTGGCTGAGTTAATAGAAGAGAGAGACGAATGATACTACCAGAGCAGTGTTGTAGACACCTCGGTGCCTGGGCGATCCCTACACGACACAGGAGATCAGTTCATCCATGCACGTGACCAGATTGCAATAGACATCTGGATTGGCTATAGTCTACACATCGTGCTGCCTGTGTTGTACCGGGTTGTAGTTCCGATGAGAAATCTAAAAAAGGGACACCAGGTATATTAGATTAGTAATAAAATTTGAAACAATTTTCATTATAAATATAAATCTACTCCAATCACCATAGTTTGCTAGGGCAACTTGTCCCCTCCATGCTTCACCGGTCAGCCCATGCATTCGCCCCTCACCTCTTCCCACTGCTCTGTCGGCCGGTGGTGGTGAAGAGATTCCTGGTCCCTCCGCTTGGGTTATTAGTTTATGTTAGTGTTTTTAGTGTTGGCATGCACAGAGCTCACGCCGAGGACGGCACTTCTTCTCCGAGTTTTTCTTTTGGGATCCCATCCTCCTTGAGGTCGTTCGTCTACACATTGTAGATGGAACACCAGCGTAGATTCTTGTCATCTCCTATGGGGAGCGTAGGTTAAGGTTTCTTGTAATCTTGCAATAATAGGTGCCATGTTCTTCGGATCACTATGAGGGTTAAACAACGACAACTGCTTTCCTCCAAGGCACTGGTCATTGGGGGCACTTGCACAAAGACTACTCGGCAGCCATCCAGGTCACTCTATGTATTTGAAAACTGAACCAAAAAACCATACCAAAAATAAACCGAACCAAATCAATTTTATGGTTTTTAAGGTTTGTGGTTTCGGTATGATATGAGCTTTTCATACGGTTTTGAACTTTAATTTTTATGGTATATACCGAAAAACCGAATGGTTAACCGAATAAACCGAAGTAAAAAATAAATATATATTTATTCAGATGAACAACCATAGTAGTTGCCATTTTTCTTTTACATGAGTCAAATTCACTACAAAGCACATAAAATTTTCTTGTAACATATTTATTTTTCTCCTTTTAGGACGATAAACATCTCCATAACCATCAATAGATGAATCAATGCATGCATATACAGTTACATATATAGCTACCATCTGTGTAAAATAGTATCTGTTGTGAGTCATTAATTTGTAAATTATTATTATGACATTTTCGATTCTCGTCAACTTTGGTTTTTTTGGTATATAGCGAAACCATACAAAAATAATTTGGTATGTATTGAAATAGAACAACATTTTAATTTCATACCGTATTTATCAAAGTATTAATATTGTACGAACCAAAAAAAGTATAAACCAAAGCATGTAAACCGAATTAATCGAACAAACATGGTGACATCTAGGTCAAACTGCCTATGTTAATTAGGAAATCTATCGATTGACCCCTTTTCTACGAGTTTATCTTTAATTTGAGCTTTGATCCGCATCTAGTTTGTCCATTGGGATGTAGTCCATGGAGCTCTAGCATAGGTTCATGTTATCTCCTTGGGCAGTGAGGTTATGGTTTCTTGTCTTGTGGCAATTTTTGTGTTATGTTAGTCCGATGCTTGAGATCAAAATGACGACAACTGCACCTCTGGGTCACATGCATGAAGACTTCTTGAAAGTCATTGAATAGGTCAAGCCGGCTTCAGTAGAAAAAAGAAAACTACTCCACTATATAGGCAGGAGCCTCTGGGATTTCTTGCTGGTGTTGCTCCCTCCACACTATCTCGTCCTCTCTACATCAAAACACGACAATGGTGGCCACACTCTCTCTGCTCATTGCTGGTCACAGATCCGGCCGGATCCCCTCTGTCGAGGAAGGTGAGAAGGTGCAACGTTCATGCGGTGGTCCTTGATGACGGCTCTGACCCACTGCCGGCGCGTCTCGATCAGCGTGCCTTGCCGTTTTCTCCCACACAACACTGGCTAGGGAGGGCCTACGACCCCATCTTCCACATTGTCGTAGTGTGGGCAAATCAGGCCTCCCGCCTAACGACATCCTGGCGACCGTCAGGTATAACTTCCTTCAAAACCGGCCTTGCTCTACTTCCCCAGCTCCTCACGTCACTACATTTTTACCTTTTACTACTTCTCAAACCCACTCCTAGATAGGATCGATCTACTATTCGAAAGCCACCTATTTGTTTTAACTTTTAAGAGGTAAAACTACTTCATGAAGTCGAATTTAGTAGTGCTACTTCATAAAGTCGAATCTAGTAGTAGTACGTGGTTCAAACAGGGAAGAAAGGGGTGGGGGATTGTGCCAGATTTGTTACCTGAGCGAGGACTTGGTCGAAAGATGAAATAATGGGGCTGAAAAGTAGCAGAGGCTAGCTATCCAACTGGTCTCTTGGTCTAATAGGGAAATAAAGGGAAACATAGTACAAACTCGATATAGACCGATATATTGCTTCAGGAAGGAAAGAAGGTGGGGACTGGGGGACAGGTCAACAGAGTATGTCCAGCACTAGATTTTTTGGCCTCACATAGTAAAAGGTGGATATACCAAAAAAATGGGACCACTCCAGATATCCTATTTTGATGTTTGTTGCCCTGAACCCTTCTTATGTAATGCCACTGGTAAAATGTAGCCGTCCCATAGTCAAAGTAAGGACACATTAAACCATTGTTGTTTTCAATGTAGTGCCTCTAGTAATACAAATCAATGTCATTGTTTTTCATGTCCTCCTAAGTTTCCCATGAAGATAAGTTGCTTCTTTTCGTTAGGAATGCAACTGTCTTTGTCTGCCTATTCTCCGTTGCCCAAATACCAACTCTTTAGCAGCATGAAAGTAATGTCTCATTTAACGGTTGTCATAGATAATCCTAATGCCCACACTAATACATAGCAAAGATGCTGCTTTAGAAATTGCTACTGTCCTTGTGGGGTTGCCATTCATATAAGGAACATCCTTCTTTTCATTTGATGTATGTTTCATCACTTGTTAGTCATCATCCTTTCCACCTTTTTGTGCAAACCGAGATACATTTCATGCTTGATCTTAGTTGAATTGCACAAAATGATATCCAAATTATAGTTGAACATTCCAAAAGCTTCATGACCATCCTTGATGTTGCTCAATTTTATTGCAACTCATTGAGAAGCTGCTGCTAGCTCATGGGACCAAGTACTTGCTAACTGCATGATGCAAACATTGCTTCATTTTAGGTGAACTGCACAAAAAGGTCCCATGATCCATGTTGGTGACTGGTGTCATCCCTTCTACAATGGCATTGACTGCATATATGGTTCCCATCATGAGTTATGTTCCTTTTTGGCCCAACTGTTGCAAAATATCATGCATGTTGACTCTACCATTGTGCTATTCTTTTGGCACTGCCATGATAAAGGAATAATGTTATTATTTTGCACCTTAATCTAGTGATACTATTAATTTCAGGCAATGTTTTGGCACAACTAGTGCGACTGAATTTTTTATCAAAATACGGGGTTTCGTCCGATTTCATTAAAGAAACCCTACCATAGAGAACCATTATTCGACAACATCTCAGTCTAAACAGGCAGTTATGCAACTACTACTAGAACAGACTGACTACTAGGAGGAGTCAAGTTCACCACACAAACTAGGTAGGTAGGGGGATGCATCCCCAACTCGACAAAGTTTGGATGACAACTTAAAATCTACAAAAGAAACATCAGGGTGGAAGATAGGGATTGAAAGAGCCAGCTTCAGCATCCCAGTCTAAGCACCTCCGGCCTCTATCCTTGCGACACATGGTGCACCTCGCTTGCCACCTGCTCGACCCTAGTGTCACTGGTAAAATGAAGTCATAATACAATTAAAATAGAGATAATGTCCTCTCTATCATTTCATTTCCAATGTAAATATATAAAGTGATTCTCTTTGTTTGTATATGTTTCATCAACTAGTCCTATTGTTAATGTTTAAGTGTTTCTGCAAACTGGGGTGCTCAATTTTTTTTGAACTGCACAAAAAAAGATTGGAACGTCTCAAGGCCCCTCCTTCTACCAGTGATTCTCTTTGTTTGTATATGTTTCATCAACTAGTCCTATTGTTAATGTTTAAGTATTTTTGTAGACTAGGGTGCTCAATTTTTAATTAACTGCACAAAAAAAGATTGGAATGTCTCAAGGCCCCTCCTTGTACCACCATTGTACATTGATGTTCATCATTGGTAAAAGGTGTAGAGGGGAGAAATGGGCCGATTTCCAGTAACAGGCCTACCGTATGAGGCGTCGCAGGGCCCATCTCGCACTTGCAGCATGGCATGCGGTGATATTGTTGTATTTTTTATTAAATGAATTGTTTCGCTATATTTTCCCATTGAGAAAATGAAGTTCCTTCTATTTATTAGTGTATGCTTCATCAACTAGTGCCGCTATAATGTAATCACGCTTTTTCATTATCTGTACAAACAGGGTTATTCAGCTAAATTTTGGTAGAACTGCACAAATGTATGGATGGAACCAGCATATATGCAGAGTGTGAGGTGCCAATACCTGACATAAATGTGTCTTGGAAAAGCACAGATGCTCGAATGGTTCTTAAGTTCTTGTCGACCCGCTGCAGAATATTTTAATCTGCCTATGTTTCGCTTGCACTTTACTTTTGTTTAGGGGACAATTAACTTGTTTTAGTGTTGCAGCAATCCTATAATTAAATAGGAGTAGCTTATATCGTCACTTTTCTATTGATTACTCTTTTTTGGAAGAAGCACCAATCGATTTTTCTTTGTTTGTACACATTGTCACAACTCTGTTTTAGGTCCGAAGCTATTTTAGGGCGATTGGCATAGTACTGGGAGACTCGGAGTACTACCCAGTACTTACGCATCCAATTTTCATTAGCCGTCACACTGAATGGAAGCATGAGAAGATGGAATATTAGGTTAGTCCGAACCTTACCTTAAACCCTACCGACGTCCTTCAAATGAGGTGAGCAGCGAGGGAACCATGGATAATGTCGGAGAAGCAACATCGCACCGTCTGACCTCCTCTTTAGGTGGGAGAACGAATACTCATGTGGCTTCGGCTGACATTGCACCCTCATCAATGGCACACCATACTCGTCGATTCTTTATCCTCTGGATGCTTGACCTTTGATTTCTACGCCCACCACATCCGCCTGACTTGTGCCTGGGGAGAATCTCTCTGCTCCGTCACCCATAGGAGATACTTGATTAACTCGAAGGACTGTGGCATGACTGCTAATGGTTAGTACATTGCCGCCGTCTCGCTCTTTCTCATACGTTGCCACATGGCCATCATCGTCCTTGAAATCTCCCACTCATTGTCAAACCATGTAAGGATGTCCTTCAACTTGGCTAACTTTGCTTGGTTGCCGTCGGTGATCTGCCCTATTCCCTACTTCATCCTCTCCATAGATGTGCTTCTAAGAGGTCTGTTGCTGGCTTTTGGAAGATGGGGGGAGAGACGGTGGTCTCAAAATGGAGAAGAGGGAGAGGCGATATGATGGTTTTGAAATGGATAAGATGGACAGGAGAGGGGTAGTTTTGCAATGGAGAGGAGAGCGGGTGGTTTTGCAATGGAGAAGAGGGAGAGGCAAGACAGTGGTTTTGGAATGGAGAAGACAGAGAGGAGAGCGGTGGTTTTGCAATGGATAAGAGGGAGAGGAGTGTGCGACAGTGATTTAGGATTGGATGAGAGGGTTGGTGCTCTGTGACTGGAAGAAAATCAAAATCAATTTACCCTTGAGTTAAGAAGTGACCCCGCATTAACTAGTCTCCCTTTTATTCTAGGTAAGATTTTGACCATGATATTAACATATAAAATATATGTTATACATTCCAAAATTATATAATTTGAAAGTACATTCAGCTACGAACCAAATGATACAATTTTTTATGAGCGCATTCATATTTTGCTTGTCAAATACAGTATGTGGTCAAACTTTGACGCAAAATACGCAAAACAAAAAATACTTCCAAGACCACTGCCGCTCCTCTCCTCTTCCATTTGAAAACCACGGCCGCTCCTCTCCTGTTCCAATCCAAAACCAGTGCCTCTCCTCTTCTCTTCTATTTCAAAACCACCACCGCTCCTCTCTTGTTCCAATCCAAAACCAGCACCACTCCTCTCCTCTTCAATTTTAAAAACCACCGCCGATGAGTGAAGGTGCTGTGGAGAAGTAGATCGATGGAGGAGTACAACTAATACATGAGGATCGCAGATGGTGACCTTGAGAAGCTAGCCAGAATGTTGGAGACACAGTCTTGGTTAGACAACTCAGGGCAATTAGCGGCGATGGCGACAACGATGGCGATATGTCTGGAACAGAGAAAAAGGCGATGATACTCCCGAAGGGTGTCGCGCAGGTGTACATAGAGTTGCTCCTTTATGCCATGGAGCAGACTGATACACCGAATCCGATCATGAGGCAGCAGTGGTGGAAGTATCGATCCAAGATAGAGCATCCACCAGATATTGAAGGATCGAACATCTACATGGTGTCGTTTGTGAGGGTGTCGTGGGAGAGCAAGCTGATGGAGTCTTCGTCGACCGTACCGAACTACAAGAGGAGAAAAGCAGTTGGCACGATGATGCTTGCCCACCATCCTCTCCCTCTCCTTGTACCTCGTCTAACGAGGTGGCTGTTTGCCGCCGAGGAATTGGAGGGGACTGCCCCCCCCATAGTGCGAGGAGGATCTTAGGGTTGTCAGTGTTTGCAGGTTGTGAATTGTGTTTTGTGTTGTGTATTTTGAGAGTAATTTCAGATATGAATGTTAGATTTGTAGTATTGAGCATATGAAGTACTTTCAGAATTCTAGAGATCTATTTTTAGCACTTTGTCAAATTCAGGGCTCCGCAGACCAAGAGAGGTCCAAGATCAAGGGTGTGAACGAAGGGCTCTTCTTCACCTACACACTCCACTTTCCATGCTCAAGGTTCAAGCTCGCGGTGTTGGATGGATGAGAGGAGAGGAAGAACACGGAGATTTACCCAGGATTGGGCCAACTTGCGGTGTAATACCCTACTCCTGCTTTGGGGTGGATTGGCCTTGCGAGGAGGTTGAGGATGAACTAGTAGAAGGATGAGGTACCTCATGAGGGCTCAAGTGGTGAGGGTAGAACATGTGTAATCCCTTCTAAGGTGGTGGCTAGCCTATATTTATAGTGTTCACGGTCCTCTTCCCTCACCGTTTAGGCGGGAAGGGATTCCACAATGGCCAATTTTGAGAGGGGACAAGACGTACATCTTATCCTGACGAAAGGTGGTCTTCTCCTGCAGCGCTTTTGGTCGTGACGCATAGGTGGGCTCCATGATAACGTCCGTCCTACCTAGCCCATGGTCATTGTCTTGTTTCACCGGAAAGGAAACCTTTGGGGGATTCCTCGGGATCCCACGTACGTCCTTGCCTCCTTAGCACCAATGGGGAAACTGTCTCTCCTACGCCGGCTGGCACCCGCCTCGCCTTGATCGTCACGGCTCACGTCTCTACAAAAAAACACATCCGTGACATTTTGGGTGATACAAATATTTTTCTGTCATGCTTATGACACTTCTATGACGATAATATTGACAAAAACACACATCATCATAGATGTGGTGGGCTCCTAGTTCTTTGACAAAAAATCATGACACAAAATGGGCTTTTCGTCCTGGGCGGGCCGGGGACGCACCTGCATAACATTCTTTGGGCCGTCCATGAAGAAAAAATCATGGTAGAAGCGAGGGCGAGGAAACTTTCGGGTTGTTCCCGGATACGGTGGGTGTGGTCGGGGTGGAGCAATGCACGGAGGTTTGCACGTTTCTCTCATATACGTCGCTTGTATATGCGAGGCGTTCGTCTCTAACTGAACCCAAGTGAAGCATTCGCTAACTGAACCCGAGCGATTGCACTAGCTACATTACTGAACCCGAGCGTTCGATCCCTTGGCTACTAACAAAACCCGACCGACTCCTTCACTACTAACTGAACCCGATCTATCACTGTTGCTGCTTACTAAATCCGATCGAACCTGCTACCTCTTGATGAACAGTTAATGTGGGGTTGGTTGAACGAGTTGAGACGTACATGGTTGGGGTTGGATGAACAGTTCCCGTTGGGGTTGGATGAACAGGACCCCATGGTAGTAGTAGTCAGCGGTTGTCGCCGGATGTACAAGGCCCCGAGACGAGGCCGCCACAGCCGAGGGGTTGGGTTTGGATGAATAGGACCCCGTGGAGGGCTGGTTGAACAGTAGCTGATGTAGGGCTCGTTGGATGAACATGACCCCATGGAGGGCTGGTTGAATAGTACACGGTGGAGGATTGGTTGGATGAACAGGACCCCGTCGAGGGCTGGTTGAACAGTAGTCGGTGGAGGGCTGGTTGAACAATAGGCGGTGGAGGCAGAGGAAGACGCGGTCGATGAACAGTGCAGGTGGATGCTGGAGGAAGTCGAGGGTGCATGAACAATAGCCCGTGGAATCCCGTTTTGCGGTACGCCAGACCCCTCTCGATGAATAAGATCCCCATTTCGACAGTAGCGCTCTAACACAAGTTCGTTTCCTCCGTTTTTCGGTACACTAGACCCCTCCCGATGAACATGACCCCATTTCGACCGTAGTCGGTCGAGCGGAAGGCCGTTTCCTCTGTTTTGCGGTAGGCAGACCCTCCCCGATGAAAAGGACCCCGTTTCGACTGTACACGCACCAGCAGAAGGTCGTTTCCCTATGTTTTGCAGTACGCTACACCAGGTTTCGGCTATTCCGTCCAAGCCGGTTACCTCTAGATGAACAAGACATTGTTTCTCTGTGCCGACCCCGACGGTTGGCTGCCAATGAACACGTCGCCGTTGCTGCCGTCCACTGACTCTCCATGTACACCAGCCCTGGCCGTACGTATGTGCGAGTACGCATTCAAGACTCCGCCCGTATGTACGTACGCAACCATATTTTTTGCCCTGTGGCTGTACATACGTGTATAAGGTTTTGAAGGGAATATACGTACAACATGTGTAGCTCCTTACTCATCCATGATTCGTCACTGCAGAGAGACCGATCGACCGCTATGTACGTACATGTTCGCGACCAGACAGATAACGGTACGTACGCTTCCAATGGGTGGGTCCCAGTTGTCAGGGAGGACAAGGAAGCCCTTCCTTGCGTATGAAGATATAGCTGGCGGGTCCCAGCTGTCAGGGGCGAATCATTTTTTTGTCCATAAAAATGAGGCACTTCCTCGCTTGCGGCCGTGGACCCACCTGTCAGCCTCTCCACGTACCGTCCTCTTCTGATGGAAGTCGTTCCTTAACCACATTGACCGGACCACGTCGAGAGCACCAAGGAGGTGGATGACAGTGAGGCATAGGAAGGCATTGAGCCAGAGCCGCGGAATTCTCGACAGTTGTTTCCCACATAGAGGGGAGTACGAGGGTTATCTGGTTCGGTTGTAGTGTGAGGCTACCATCGTCGAAGAATAACAAGAGGAGTGGGTGAGTGTAGGGATGGCCATGCCAGTGATTTGGAGTAGCGTGGAGCGGTGAGGCATGTGTAGTAGCACAACCGGCCACGGGAGGCGGGAGCAGGCGGCACAGCCAGCGCTGATTTGGGCGGCTGGCGCAAGAAGACTAGAGGTTGAAGAAGCACGACGAAGGTTGGATTAACATCCATTACTCATTGCACCTAGAATCATTTGTTGACTATAAGTTGACAAAGCCCTGCATATGCATTAACTTTGTAGGCCCACAAGTCAGCCTCCAAATAGGGTGGTTCCCAACTAGCAGGAGGAGTGTTCATTTTATTGTGCGTACTAAGGAGGCACTTCCTTGCATCCGAAGATATAACTGGTGGGTCCAAGTTGTCAAAGGGAGGTATGTTTTTTTCGCAACAAACAAAGGACCTTCCGGTAGATCCCCGCTGTCAGGTAGATGAATAATTATTTTGCGCGTAATAAGGAGGCACTTACCTATGTGCGGCCATGGACCCAGTTGTCAGCCTCTCCACGCATAGTCCTTTTCCGATGGATGTCGACCGTTGACCACGTTGACCATGCCGCGCCGACAGCACCAAGGCGGTGAACGACGGTGACTAGGTGAGGCCATGTAAGGGAACGACCCGGAACTGAAGAAGACTTGACAGTTGTTTTCCACATGGAGAGGGTACGGGGGTTTATTGGTTCGGCTGCAGTGTGAGGCTACCGTCGGCGGAGAATAACATGATGTGTGGGTGAGTAGAGGGATGGCCAGGCAGGGTGGGGCTGTGAGGCATGATCCGTAGCATAGCCGGCCACGGGAGGCGGGAGCTGGCGGTTCCACCGGTGTTGGTTTCGGTGGCTGGAGCAGGAAGATCAGAGACTGAAGAAGCTCGATTGCGTTGGATTGACATGTAACGGTCTAACGGTGGTATAATTGATTGTACTAAGTTTTTTTCCTTTTGAGAAACCTTGTGTATGCATGAACTTCGTAGGCCCACAAGTCAGCCTCCAAATCTATGGCTGACAAAATTGAGCCCATTTGCTATTTATTTTTAATAAATTGCAGCCCATTTGCTAATTCTTAAGGAATTTATTACAGGCCATTTTCTGCCGAGGACCACGGTCAAAAACTTCAACCTAATTTTTCATATTTCGGTGGTGTTCGAACTGTTTTAATCCAGAAATGATAAACATTTATTTTTAAGAACTTATTGATTTGCCAAATAAAATATTATTTTCTTTTTGTAAGAAAATTTGACATGCGACAATTTAGTTGGTTTTAGGGAAAACAAGTGGTAAAAAAATCAGCGTTCGGAGGGAAAACAAAAAAATTAAGGATGTGAAGATGAAAAGGGAACTCTACATATTTACTATATAATCATATATCTACATGAACTAGTAGAACTATAGGTAGAAATCATAAAATGGAATTTTTTTTTTTGAGAAGGATAGCTAGGTCTTTATTGCATGGTTAAAATGTTTATTGAAGAAAACAGATGTAGGACATATCATTTTTAATGGAAAATAGAACTGGGATGTGCATTTTGATCAGTAAAAAATATGCCTGGGGATGTTCTAAGAGAAAATATAACTAAGGATGGCGGGCCAGAGGCCAGTTGATACCTAGGATGTGCATTGTCGTCATGGGCTGGGCCTGTCAAATACAAAATGAAGCATGGGTAGTCTACAACCCAGTAGATATTTGCTTGACCTGAAAAAAGAATATATTTTTCTGCAAAAAAACAATATACTTTCTGGACCCCAGTTATCAGTCTGTACTTATAGAATTCTCTCGTTTATTGTGACTACATTGAAACTTTCAAGGGTTTCACCATCCAGACTTCAACATTATTTTTCCATCGTGATAATAAGTGCATGCACTTGCTTGCGTACCACCATGGACCTTCTGGTTCCGTATGGTTAGGCTCTATATGGATAGGTCTTGTGGTTTCACAGACAAATTTCATGCAAATCATTCAGCGAAACCGGACTAAATCCATTACGGTAGTGGATTCCCACGCGAAGGGGGTTTGAGGCTTGACTGGTTTGGCTGTGGTGTGAGGCTACTCTTGTCGGATTTCGGGTTCCACAAACCCTTGAGAGGTTCGAACTCTGGCGTGCGCACGAAGAACACTCTCTCCCCAGCACGCTCGCCCTATGATTCCACGGCCTAGCTCGACGAACTCAAAGAACAAGGAACACAAAGAATTATACTGGTTCAGGCCACCTTGCGGTGTAATACCATACTCTAGTGTGTGCGGTGGATGCCTGGTATGGTTGAGGATGAACTAGTACAAGGGTTGAACAGCCTCCGGAGGAGAGGTGTTCTTGGGCTAGGATGAGCATGTCATGTCTCAGATGAGATCTCTCCCCTCTCTCTCTCTCTCTGCTAGGCGAGATCTCTCTCCCTCTCATCCGATCCCCCTCTATGGTGGTGGCTAGATCCTATTTAAAGTGGCCTTGGTCCTCTTCCCAAATATCAGCGGGAAGGGATCCCAGAATGGCCAAATTTGAAGGGGTACAGCTAGTACATGTTATCCTTACAAAAGTGGTCTTCACCTGCCAAAGGCTCTGGTGGAGACGCCGCGTCGGGCTCCACGTTGGCCTCCATTCTGCAGTCCTGACAGTCCTTGGTCTTGTTGCACCGATATGGAAACCTTATCCTGAACCCTCAGGACTCCGCGCCTGCGCTTGCCTTCTTAGCACCAAAGGGGAAACTGGTACACTACGCCCGCCTGGTCTCGGTCGTCATGTCTCACGTCACGTGAACCTCGCGAGGTGCACCTTGCATAGATATCTCCGCTCCACGGGAGCTAGCCTAGAGAGACTGCCGCCAGGGAGGTCTTGCTGTCGCTTGCCTCGTGAGGCTTGGCCCCTCGCGAGGGTTTTGACTTGCGTTGCTGAAGTTTGGCCATACTAGGCCGCTGATGGAGCTACAAGACGCAGGCAGGCAAGTTTGGGTACCCCTGTTCCCAGGACGCCGACAGTAGCCCCCGGGCCCAAGACGCGCACGGACTTGCCTTCGAGGCGAAGCCATTGGGGCAAGGGTGAAGTGTCGTGGGACCCAAACGCCTACGCCCTTGGTCGACGCGCGGGGACTTGATTGGACGTGGGCGTCTCCGCTTCCCCATGCTGCCTTGCCAACTGCCCATCTTGACGAGACCCTGCTGCATGCACAGAAAAACCATCATTACGTGAGATCGTGGAGGCCGATGGTTGGCATCCTCCAGGCTGTAAATGGGTAGGGGGTGAAGCCCCCTTTGCCCATCTCCATCTTCTTGTCGCCCACCTCTTCTTCTTTCTCCTTGCCACGCCGGCTTACCATGACACCCATGGTGCCGATAAGGAGATTATCTGCTGCTGAAAAAGGAAAGACTCCCTGTGTAGAGGGAGAACCGCTTCTGCTGAAGAAGAGGTTCAGCCGTCCCCACGGCGCTGACGAGAGGCGGGAGGTGACGAGGACTTGGTGCGAGCGGCCTTCTCCTGCCTACCCGCTGCCCTTGTACGCCCAGGAGCAAGGGGGTCGCACCCCGTGCTGCTTGCGTCATGGTCGAGGTCTTCCTGCTAGAGCTTCTAGGGCTGCCGGCCCCCGAACTCACGTCGAGGGCTCCTCACGCGAGGTAGTGATGTGGAGAGCGTTGCCACCATCTTCTTGGATCCGGCTCCTGAAGTTCTTCGGTGAGCTGATGCCGGCGAGGGGGCCTGTGCTACCTCTTGAGCTTGCGTTGTATTCCCTTGAAGAGGAATGGGAGATGCAGCACAGTAGCGTAAGTATTTTCCTCAGTTTTTGAGAACCAAGGTATCAATCCAGTATGAGACCACGTGCCAGTCCCTCACACCTGCACAAACAAATAAGAACTTCGCAGCCAACGCGATAAGGGGCTTTTAATCCCTTCACGGTCACTTACGAGAGTGAGATCTGATAGAGATGATAATTATATTTTTGGTATTTTTAGTTTAATAAAACAGCAAATAAAAGCAAGAAAAGTAAAGTAGATGTAGATTGATATGTTTAAAATAGACCCGGGGGCCATAGTTTTCACTAGTGGCTTCTCTCATGATAGTGATATTCTACGGTGAGTAAACAAATTACTGTCGAGCAATTGATAGAAAAGCGAATAATTATGAGACTACCTAGGCATGATCATTGTATATAGGCATCACGTCCGATACAAGTAGACCGACTCCTGCCTGCATCTACTACTATTACTCCACACATCGACTGCTATCCAGCATGCATCTAGTGTATTGAGTTCATACGAACAGAGTAATGCCTTAAGCAAGATGACATGATGTAGAGGGATAAACTCAAGCAATATGATGAAAACCCCATCTTTGTATCCTCGATGGCAACAATACAATACGTGCCTTGCTGCCCCTACTGTCACTGGGAAAGGACACCGCAAGATTGAACACAAAGCCAAGCACTTCTCCCATTGCAAGAACTATAGATCTAGTAGGCCAAACCAAACCAATAATTCGAAGAGACTTGCAAGGATATTATGAGCACACATAAAAATTTCAGAGAAGAACCAAATATCTTTCATAGATAACCTTGATCATAAACTCACAATTCATCTGATATCGAAAAACACACTGCAAAAAGAGATTACATCGAATAGATCTCCTCGAAGACCGAGGAGAACTTTGTATTGAGATCCAGAGAGAGAGAAGAAGCCATCTAGATACTAGCTATGGACCCGAAGGTCTGTGGTAAACTACTCACAATTCATGGTGAGGGCGATGATGATGCTGATGAAGGCCTCCGTGATGGATCCCCCTCCCAGAACAGGCTCCAAGATTGGATCTCCACGGGAACAGAAGCTACAACGGTGGAATTGGGATTTTCTCTATGCGTATGGAGTTTCTGGGGTACATAGGTATATATAGGAAGAAGGAGGGCACTGGGGGCCGTGTGGGCCAGCCTAGAGGCAGGGGGGCGCGCCCTGGAAAGGGGACGCGCCCCCCACCTTCGAGGGCAGCCCAGCTGTCCCCTGACTTGGTCCTGGCGCTTTTCGTGCGTGATTTTCTCCAAAAATATCTCTCGTGAAGGTTTCATTCCGTTTGGACTCCGTTTGATATTCCATTTCCGCAAAACCCTAAAATAGGCAAAAAAACAGCAATCTGGACTGGGCCTTTGGGTTAGTAGGTTAGTCCCAAAAATGATATAAAAGTGAATGATAAAGCCCATTAAGCATCCAAGACTTCATAAATAATAGCATGGAACAATAAAAAATTATAGATACGTTGGAGATGTATCAAGCATCCCCAAGCTTAATTATTGCTCGTCCTCGAGTAGGTAAATGATAAAGAAAGAATTTTTAATGTGGAATGCTAACCTATATAGTTTTTCAATGTAATTCTCTTAATTGTGGCATGAATCTTCAGATCTGAAAGATTCAAGAGAAAATTCTATATTGACATAAGAAATAACAATACTTCAAGCAATACTAACAAAGCAATCATGTCTTCTCAAAATACTATGTCTAAAGAAAGTTATCCCTACAAAATCATATAGCGTTGTCTATGTTACCTTATTATCACACAAAATATTCATATTATGCACAACCCCGATTTCAGCCAAGCATTTGTTTTCATGCTCTATCTTTTCGAACCTTTCAACTTTCACGCAATACATGAGCGTGAGCCATGGATATAGCACTATGGGTGGAATAGAGGTGGTTTTGGAGAAGACAAAAAGAGGGAGATAGTCTCACATCGACTAGGAGTATCAACGGGCTATGAAGATGCTCATCAATAGATATCAATGTGAGTGAGTAGGGATTGTCATGCAACGGATGCACTAGAGCTAAATAGGAATGAAAGCTCAACAAAAGAAACTAGTGGGTGTGCATCCAACTTGCTTGCTCACGAAGACCTAGGGCATTTGAGGAAGCCCATCGTTGGAATATACAAGCCAAGTTCTATAACGAAAATTCACACTAGTATATGAAAGTTACTAAGCATGAGACTCTCTACAACGAAGATCATGGTGCTACTTTGAAGCACAAGTGTGGAAAAGATAGTAGCAATTGTCCCTTTTTCTTTTTCTTTTTTTCTTTTTTTCTTTTTTTGGGCCTTTTTTTTCTTTGGCCTTTTTTCTATCTCTTTTTTTTGCGGAGGGGCTTTATAGATTTAGCCTTTCCTCCCATGGGACAATGCTCTTATAATGATGATCATCACACTTTCATTACAACATGAAATTACAACTCGATACTACAACAACAAAGTATGACTCTATATGAATGCCTCCGGTGGTGTACCGGTATGTGAAATGAAACAAGAGTGACATGTATGATAAATTATGCATGGTGGCCTTGCCAGAAATAAGATGTCAACTTCATGATCATGCATCGCAATATGACAATATGATGCGTGTCATATAAATAGAACGGTGGAAAGTTGCATGGCAATATATCTTGGAATGGCTATGGAAATGCCATGATAGGTAGGTATGGTGGCTGTTTTGAGAAACAATATGGTGGCTGTTTTGAGGAAGGATATATAGTGGGTTTATGGCACCGACGAAAGTTGCGCGGTACAAGAGAGGCTAGCAATGGTGGAAGGATAAGAGTGTGTATAATCCATGGACTCAACATTATTCATAAGAACTCATATACTTATTGCAAAAATCTACGAGTCATTAAAACAAAGCAATCAATGCATGCTCCTAGGGGGGAGGTTGGTAGGAGTTAACCATCGCGTGCCCCCGACCTCCACACAAAGGCTAACACTCTACAAATAACTCATGCTTTAACTTAGTCACACAACGGTTCACCATACGTGCATGCTACGGGAATCACTAACCTTAACACAAGTATTTCTCAATTTCATAATAACTCCACTAGCATGACTCTAATATCACTATCCTCATGTCTCAAAACAATTATCAAGCATCCAACACCTCTTTCTATTCAATGCACTTGATGTGAAATTTTTTACTACATTGACATTGGATGCTTATCATGTGAAGACTAATTTCTTTTCGCCTAAACACTTTACCATGATGTTTTAATAGACTCTCAAATATATATAAGTGAAGCATGAGAGTTCAAAAATTTCTACAAAATATTACCACCACCATGCTCTAAAAGATATAAGTGAAGCACTAGAGCAAAAACTGTTCAACTCAAAAGATATAAGTGAAGCACATAGAGTGTTCTAGCAATTTCTAGGCCATATCTAACTCTCTCAAATAGGTTTGTTGAGCAAGGATGATTGTGGCAAGCTAACAAGAAAAGACTCAAATTATACAAGACGCTCCAAGCAAAACACATAACATGTTGCGAAAAAAATATAGCTCCAAGTATAGTTACCGATGGATGAAGACGCAAGAGGGGATGCCTTCCCGGGGCATCCCCAAGCTTAGGCTTTTGATTATATTGAATTTACTTGGGGTGCCATGGGCATCCCCAAGCTTAGGTCTTTGCTACTCTTTGTTCCATAGTCCATCAAAGCAATACTCAAAACTTGAAAACTTCACAACACAAAACATAGAAAAAAATTCTCGTGAGCTCCGTTAGTAAGAGAAAGCAAACCACTACTAAAAGGTACAGCAAGGAATTAATTCTTTGTTTTTATTAGTGTTAAACCTACTGTAATCCAAGTTCTCTATGGTTCATATCCTCCAATATTACGCATAGATGCATTGGAATAAGCAAACAACACACAAAAAGCAGAATCTGTCAAAAACAGAACAGTCTGTAGTAATCTTCTTGGTTCGCCTACTTCTGGAACTCCAAAAACTTGAAACTAAATTGGTTAATTTGCGCAATTTGTCTACCAATCAGCAGAAAAAAGAATCAACTAAAAAGCACACTCCACTAAAATCTGAAGTCTACTTTAGCCAGTGCTAACGATTCTGTTTTTTACAGCAAGATCATATAAACTTCACACAAGTCTTACCAAAGGTTCTACTTGGCACAAACACTAAACAAAACATGAAACCACATCTAATCGGAGGCTAGATGCAATATTTATTCCCTGACAGCAACAAAAGCAAAAAATATAAAATTGGGTTGCCTCCCAACAAGCGCTATTGTTGTACGGCCCTAGCTAGGCACGATACAAGATAAATCTAGGTATTGCCATCTTTGGAAGGCAATCCATAAGTGGCTCTCATGATAGAATCATATGGTAATTTGATTTTCTTTCTTGGAAAGTGTTTCATGCCCTTCCTTAACTGAAATTGGAATTTAATATTTCCTTCCTTCATATCAATAATTGCACCAATCGTTCTAAGGAAAGGTCTACCAAGAGTAATAGGACATGAAGGATTGCAATCTATATCAAGAACAATGAAATCTACGGGCACATAATTCCTATTGGCAACAATAAGAACATCGTTAATTCTTCCCATAGGTTTCTTAATAGTGGAATCCGCAAGATGCAAATTTAAAGAACAATCATCAAGCTCATGGAACCCTAGCAAATCACACACAGTTTACGGGATAGTGGAGACACTAGCACCCAAATCACATAAAGCATAGCATTCATGATCTTTTATTTTTATTTTTATAGTAGGTTCCCATTCATCATAAAGCTTTCTAGGTATAGAAACTTCCAACTCAAGTTTTTCTTCATAAGATTGCATCAAAGCATCAACTATGTGTTTAGTGAAAGCTTTATTTTGACTATAAGCATGCGGAGAATTTAGCACGGATTGCAACAAGGAAATACAATCAATCAAGGAGCAATTATCCTAATTGAATCCCTTGAATTCAAAAGTAGTGGGTTCATCACTATGCAAAGTTTTAATCTCTTCACTCCCACTTTTAGCAATTTTAGCATCAAGATCTAAAAACTCCGTATCATTGGGACACCTTAAAGCAGAATCATCTCCAATCCTATTTTCATCAAGATTAAAACTAGAAAACAAGGATCTAATCAGAGACACATCAATAAATTTGAAATCTTCATCTTTATTTTCACGATAACTAGAAGAACACGATTTAATATAATCTTCTCTTTTAGCACACATTCTAGCGGTTCTTTCTTTGCATTCATCAATGGAAATTATCATGGCTTTGAGAGACTCATTGATATCATGCTTAGGTGGGATAGATCTAAGTTTCAAAGAATCAACATCAAGAGTAATTCTATCCACACTTCTAGCCAATTCATCAACCTTAAGCAATTTCTCTTCAAGCATAGCATTGAAATTCTTTTGCGAGATCATAAACTCCTTAACACTAGTTTCAAATTCAGAAGCCATCTTTCCATAAGAGTTGATGTAGGAATTACCAAAATTATTAGAGGAATTACTAGGAAAAGGCCTAGGATTAAAATTACCTCTATAGGCATTGTTACCAAAATTATTCCTACCAACAAAATTCACATCCAAAGACTCATTGTTATTCTCAATCAAAGTGGACAAAGGCATATCATTAGGATCAGAAGAAGCACTCTAAGCAGCAAACAATTTCATAAGTTCATCCATCTTTCCACTCAAAACACTAATTTCTTCTATAGCATGCACTTTTTTACTAGTAGATCTTTCGGTATGCCATTGAGAATAATTAACCATAATATTATCTAGGAGTTTGGTAGCTACTCCTAAGGTGGTTTCCATGAAAGTGCCTCCGGCGGCCGAATCTAAAAGATTTCTAGAAGCAAAATTCAAGCCAGCTGATAAGTTCTAAATAATCATCCATAGATTCAAACATGAGTAGGGCAATTACGTATAATTAATTTCATTCTCTCTCGAGATTGTGCAACATGCTCATGATCTAGTTGCCTAAAATACATAATATCGTTTCTAAGATAGATGATCTTAGCAGGACGGAAATACTTAGAGATAAAAGCATCTTTGCACTTATTCCACGAATCAATACTATTTCTAGGCAAAGAGAAAAACCAAGTTTTAGCAGGATCTCTAAGTGAAAACGGAAATAACTTCAATTGTCTGAAATCTGGCACTACTGGAATCCCTTTTCTTTTGCATATCACACATATCAACAAAGTTGTTTAGATGGGTACACTACTGGAATCTGGCACTTTGCCATCTGCCATGGCAGATGGCAAAGGCATGGTCGGCGGATGGCAAAGGCTTTGCCATCAGCCAGCATATGGCAAACAGTTTGTCTGAAATCCAGTGGCAAAGGCTTCTTTGCCGTCTGCTGGCTGATGGCATAGAGCATGTGCCTTTGCCATCAGCTGGCAGATGGCAAAGCCTCTTAACGGGGTTATCCCCGTTAGAAGGATAACGACATACTTTGTCGTCTGCCAGCAGATGGAAAAGGCTGTAGGCTCTTTGCCGTCTGCCAGCAGATGGCAAAGGCTGCAGGCTCTTTGCCGTCTGCCAGCAGATGGCAAAGAGCCCAAATAGGCCAGCCCAAATTTTACATGTGGATGACACGTGGCCTCTTTGCCATCTGCCAGCTGATGGCAAAGCTCTTTGCCATCTGCCAGAAGATGGCAAAGTGCCTATATTGCCCCCATTTAATTTTGTTTTTTCTTATATCAATTCATTTTCATAGAAATCAAACACAAATATATTTATATGACCAATATAGCATATTCAACACATATTAGCAAATAGTCCTGAACACATATATATCCAACACATGTTACCAATAGTAGCAATTTTCATCCATACATATACATAGTTTCATCAATATTACACAGTTTCTTCCATAGGTAGCAAGTTTCACTAGGTCAAAACAAAAACTAAATACAAGCACTCCATCAACCCAAGCTTCCGTGATCTTAAGCAAATCTGTAAAATGGGAAAGAAGAAAGTTAGAAGAAAACCAAAAACTTTGCAATGGAACGGGCAAACTTGATGCCTTGCTGTCAAAAAAAACTTGATGCACAGCTCCAGCATTAAGCATTAAGCATTAAACTGATAAACTTGCCTAAACTCAGAGAAATTCTAGGCTGATTGGCTCAAGCATTAAGCTAGTCTGCCGAAACAAACATGTATATGTATGTACGCTATTTGTCAGTGAAAAAGCATAAATCTGGTACTGAAAAATCTCGACAGAATCTGCTAGGCATTGCAAAAATTAAAGCGACCATGTTCAAGACAAACAACACCATCTCGTTTCTCGTCAGCATACAGAATGCAGCCAGCAGTCGACAAAAAAGAGGGGCAGAAAATTACAAACATCAGTTTAGTTCAACAAAAGAAGGAACAACGCCGTCGAACTGACCGACCGATACAACCTCAGTAACTTCCACATGGAAAACTTCATCCACATCTACAAGTTTCACCATAAATTTATATGCCTAGCATCATCTCAATAACGTGGCCTATCTGTATAACTACATATGCATGCTATACCATATGTAACCATGCTATATATAAGTATAACTATTAATATCACCAGATCCTTGTTCCTGTGAACTACTAAAAACAGAGTTCCCTGCCTTCAACTACCGTCCGCGACGTCTTCCAACCTTCGCCCGATAACAATACGCTCATCCACGACATAATCATATACATCAAGGAAAGAGAGATCCCAGAACAGCTCCATGAGATCGCTGAGCGCGCAAAAGCCCCTGGCAAATCTCGAGAAGATGCCCCTGGCACATATATTCGAAAAAAAAATTGGATTCTGTCATGCAAACCATAATTTAGAAGAAGACACATATCTTGGAATTAAAGAGACACATGACAAAAGCCTAAAACTACCGCGTATCCGGTAACCATCAGAATCAAAGTACCCGTAAATCAACAGCCAACACTGAACTTAGAAGAAAGTGAAAATTAGACTATATATATATATATATATATTAGAAGATGAAACAAAACTACAGGGTTTACGTACCCAGTAGTATGAAGAAGCCCAGTGAGAGTCGCACCCAGTGAGAAGATAAACCCATATCCAATTAGGAGGATAGAAGGTGTTGAAGCAAAGGAGTCCACTTCACCTATGCACAACAGGATTATCCTTCCAATTGTGAAAGGGATAAGTGCCAATGTACAGGCCAGAACCATGTCAACCAATGCCACCTGATTAGATAGGCATATGTTAGAATTTTGTAGAGACATGTAAAATGAAAAGCAAAAAAAGCATCCATTCGAAAAGCATGGAACTAAGCCAAAACATTGTAATTAAATAAAGCCGGTTAGGATTAGCCTAAAAAATAATGCATTAACACAATGGGAAAGCACCAAAAGGAACAAGTTAAGACACTTTCAGTTCTGCAGATGGACTTTGATACTCTGCTCTAAGTGCTGGCCCTCTCATGTATAGGTCCCTCCCATGTTGCACATTACCCCACCCCACCTTCTATCTTTTCTACCGCATATACTTGTACAATTATGTCTAAAATTTACTGCCGGGGCCACCCCTACGGCTTCCCTGTAAGAAATAACGAGAAGATTATTCTGCACCTATATGTGGGAATGCTCCTCTTATCAGTGTACATTGACTGGAGGCCCAATTGCAGGGCAGAAGACAGTAAGGAAATGAGTATAATCTTACTTGCAACAACTCGTACAAGTTTCTTCAATATGGACATCATTTACTTCTGGCAATCTCTAGCCATAACCTGGAACCTTAAACCAATGTGGGCAACCATGGCAACAAGATGTGCTAAATATGGATGCTTTGGTAGTATGGGAAGAATGTAGGATCACATCATTGTAGTATCAAAACTACATTACTAATATACGTAAGTATTAGAAGATATACTACTAGACTGGTTGAGGAGCAAGGAGAATAAGCATATATACCGAGAAGGAAAACTGAAGGAGGCACATCGCGAGGACCTGGCGGCGGCCCTGACGTCCTCCGTATTTTGCCCAAAGATCGTTTTCTGCCCAGAACAAGAGCTAGGAGAGGGCGGCGGGCTGACAGGAGCGGACGGAGAGCAGATGGAGGGCCTCGGCGCGGCTCCTGGCTAAGCGTGAGGCGCAATAGGGAGAGGCCGGTGAGCTTCAAGACGATCTTGACCGTCAGGATGAGGCACACCAGCAGTACGATGAAACCCGCAAGCGTTGCCAGGGCCGGGGCATCCGCGCCGTAGATGGGGAGGATGGAGATCTCGTGCCCGCACACCTCATCAACTTACCAAGCGCATCATCAGGCATTGCACAGCTACAAAAATGTTATGAAATTTTCAGACTAGCAAGTGTGAAATGTTCGGACAACGCATCATCAGACATTGCACAGCGAAGGGAAATGTTGTGAAATGTTCAAAGGTCAGGACTAGCACAGGGAACTACAAATTTAATATATATGTGCAAGGAAAGAATAATATACATGTGTAAGGAAATTCAACCTGCAAATACTCAACTGGTTTGTGAATAATTTTATTTGAGTGACATCCAGCAAGCCCTACTATCTTTGGGGCATTCATACACATTTAAGTAACTTAGCATAAACAATTAGACATGGTAAATATTACATGCCTAATCATGTTAGGTGGACATATATAATAGAAATACCTAAAGACATGTAAATCAATAGAATGTATTGATGCCACAGGAGCAAACACAACCTTAATTAGTTGCACGGTTAGCGATATAAGAGATAAAGATCTTCACTTCAATTATTTTCATGCTTTTACCTGCCAAGACTTGTTGAGATGAACCATTGTTGTGCTGCTGGTCTTTTGGACGATGCCCATTTACTGCTTGATGAGATGAAGCAGACCCACTGGCCAAAGTATCTGCAAGGATACCGCAGCATAGTTCAGGGTTTCATTAAGAAGTTTCTCGCTTCTCTTGATTTGTTGGAGGAGATGGAATCACATGACACAACATCGATAGCTCCTATTTATGGGGTGCTCATTGATAGTTTCTCCAAGGCTGGTAGACTGAAGACAGCCTAAGAGTTGCACAAAGAGATGATGGAAGTCTTGTCATCCTTAAATATGGCTAGCAAGGACATGCACACCTCATTAATCCTGGCACTTTGTTTATCATCTCGAGTTGAAGAAGCAATTGCATTATATAGTGAAATGACAAGGAAAGGCATTGTACCAGATTTAAGTGCATTTGTTTATCTTGTAAAGGGACTAATTGAAATGAACAAGTGGAATGAAGCTCTTCAGCTGTGTTATGGCATATGCCAGGAGGTCAGTCCACTTCTTGCATATACTGTTCAAACACATCTCTTTATCATCTGCTTTTATTTTGCTACATAGATGAACTGTTGTCAGCCACATAATATCCATCAGCATTAATGCTCCACTTAGATAGCTTTCCTGGTAAATATAGCATGTCTGTTTATGGGGCATATTTGGGCACAATTATTCTGCTAATTTTAGTTCACCCTCAAATTCTGTAATCAAACTGAAGAGCACCTGTAATATGCCTCAAACAACCTCTACAGTTTGGTTTCATATTGCATTTCCCACTTGAAGTGGAAAGGAGCTACCTTCTAATTTCCTGTTAGATACCAAAGTTACTTCCGGGAAGAGTTATATCCAATGCTTAGTTTGTTGCATAGTTTATGACTACTAATATTTTATATTGGACCAGGGTGTGAACTGGCAGGGTAACAAATTCTGTGATGGAGGGTAGAGCTATGGTACCTTGTTGTACATTATACCTCCAAATTTCTCCCCTAAGAAGTCACATCTCTACATCTCATCCTTTGCTGTAAGATGATGTGTGATCCAGTCACCTAGAGACAAAAATGTGCAACTCATGGATGACTGAAGAAAAACTGCAACCAGGATATGGAGTAGCACCGCACTGCAAGGAGATAAGATTGATTCTTAAGCTACATGTATGGGTGCTTCTGCTACTGATGATGATTGAAAACCTTCAGTACACTACTCAAGGAAAGAATCGATCCTCCAAGACTGATTTGGAAACAATCAATCCTCCAATACTGATAAATTTTGGAGTATTAATTATAAAATGACCTATTATTGCTCTCTGGCACTCATCGAAACTTCCAAAGCAACAAATAACCTACTAATTTTTGCTATAGTTGAGGCATGTCATTGCAGTAAAATGTAACTGAGCTTTATCATAGTCATATTCAATGAGATTGTGTATCTAATAAAAATATGATTGCTTACAATAATGAATGAATCATGTCAGCAAATATCTAGCGGGTGATGTTGGTTAAAATGTTCCAACTGTTGAACTGAATCAATTGATTGCAAGTATTACCACAACCAAATAGCTCGAGAAAAGAGATAGGCCTCTGGACTATTAAGGTTCATCATCTAACCTTGGTAACAACTGAGTCATTTAAGTGACTATAGTTAGTTAAAAGACTTGATGTTTTCAGTAGCCTCCACAGGTAGAAAAAGATCAGATGCCTGTTGGCTCATTTCTCATACTGATATTTCAGAAATTAAAAACAATAAAATTACCAAGCAGCAGTGGGTACAGATATCAATTAAATTTAGATGCAGAACATATGCTAACTGATAAAAAGAATAAAATATACATACAATTGGATTAAGGACAATTCTCATGCTCGGGATACAAGCAAACCAACAAGATCTAGACACAGTGGGGGCGGCAAGCGTGGGAGGGGAGGAGTGAGCCCTACTTGAGGAGGCGCACATCGGCGTGCTGCACGGGAGGCGGAGGATCTGGCCGAACTCGCGGCGGGGCGCGGCGAGGAAGATGCAGAAGATCCCGGCGACGAAGAGCGCGAGCACGGCGGCGGCTCCAGGAGGTCGGGGAAGGGGCGCAACCAAGCCCGCGCAGAGCAGGGGCGCACGCAGGGGAGCGCGTCCGCGCGGCTGGATCAAGGAGGGCGGGAAGGAGGGGCGGGGCGGCTGGGCTCCGGTCGGCGAGAAACGGCGAGCTCGAGG
>LR738711.1:346471697-346497870 GCA_902687465.1 Secale cereale
GGGTCGTGCGGGCGCGGGCGGCGGGGTGGTGGGGTGGTGGGGCGGCGGGGTGCTTGGGGTGGTGGGGTTGTGGGGCGGCGGCGGGTGAGATGCGTGGGAGAGAGAGGGAGAGGAGGGGAGAGAGGGAGGG
Organism: Secale cereale; assembly: GCA_902687465.1. Lineage (NCBI taxonomy): Eukaryota > Viridiplantae > Streptophyta > Magnoliopsida > Poales > Poaceae > Secale > Secale cereale. The sequence continues at coordinate 346,471,828 of LR738711.1, forward strand.
GATAGAGGCCACGGTTTTTTTTACCTGAAAAAAATAACCCCACGTCTTTGCCATCTGCCAGCGGATGGCAAAGAATCGTTACCATCTACTGGCAAATGGCAAAGAGGTGGGGCTGGTACGCCGTTACACCCTTGACGGCCACAGGATTTGCCAACCTCTTTGCCATCTGCTGGCAGATGGCAAAGATTATTTGCCATCCACTGGCAGATGGCAACCATGTTCTTTGCCGTTTGTCAGTTCTTTGCCATCTGGTTTTTATAAGCAGATGGCAAAGACGTTCGTTGCAATCCGCTGGTAGATGGCAAAGAGCTGGCTGATGGCAAATTCCCTGTTTCTAGTAGTGGTAGCGACATCTTCACTAGGAAGGCCGGAGAATTGATCTTTCATGACAAGATTCAACAAAGCAGCATTGAACTCACAAGATTCAGCATCGGTAATAGGAGCAATCGGAGTGCTAATAAAATCATTGTTGTTGGTATTGGAAAAGTCACACAATTTGGTATTATTCTGAGCCATAGTGACAAGCAAGCAATCCAACACACACAAACGAACAAAAAGCAAGCGACCGAAAAATACACGGTGGAAGAAGGGCAAATAAAACGGCAAGGGTTAAGTGGGGGAGAGGAAAACGAGAGGCAAATAAATGTAATGCGAAGGATAAGGGTTTGTGATAGGTAATTGGTATATGACTTTTGCGTAAGCCTCCCCGGCAACGGCGCCAGAAATATTTCTTGCTACCTCTTGAGCTTGCGTTGTATTCCCTCGAAGAGGAAAGGGAGATGCAGCATAATAGCGTAAGTATTTCCCTCAGTTTATGAGAACCAAGGTACTAATCTAGTAGGAGACCACGTGCCAGTCCCTCACACATGCACAAACAAATAAGAACTTCGCAGCCAACGCGATAAGGGGTTGTCAATCCTTTTACGGTCACTTACGAGAGTGAGATCTGATAGAGATGATAACTATATTTTTGTTATTTTTGGTTTAATAAAACAGCAAATAAAAGCAAGAAAAGTAAAGTAGATGTAGATTGATATGTTGAGAATAGACCCGGTGGCCATAGTTTTCTCTAGTGGCTTCTCTCATGATAGCGATATTCTACGGCGGGTAAACAAATTACTGTCGAGCAATTGATAGAAAAGCGAATAATTATGAGACTATCTAGGCATGATCATTGTATATAGGCATCATGTCCGAGACAAGTAGACCGACTCCTGCCTGCATCTACTACTATTACTCCACACATCGATAGCTATACAGCATGCATCTACTGTATTGAGTTTATACGAACAGAGTAACGCCTTAAGCAAGATGACATGATGTAGAGGGATAAACTCAAGCAATATGATGAAAACCCGATCTTTTTATCCTCGATGGCAAGAATACAATACGTGCCTTGCTACCCCTACTGTCACTGGGAAATGACACCGCAAGATTGAACTGAAAGCCAAGCACTTCCCCCATTGCAAGAACTATAGATCTAGTAGGCCAAACCAAACCAATAATTCAAAGAGACTTGCAAGGATATTATGAGCACACATAAAAAGTTCATACAAGAACCAAATATCTTTCATAGATAACCTTGATCATAAACTCACAATTCGTCGGATCTCGACAAACACACCGCAAAAAGATATTACATCGAATAGATCTCCTCGAAGACGGAGGAGAACTTTGCATTGAGATCCAGAGAGAGAGAAGAAGCCATCTAGATACTAGCTATGGACCCGAAGGTCTGTGGTAAACAACTCACAACTCATGGTGAGGGCGATGATGATGCTGATGAAGGCCTCCGTGATGGATCCCCCTCCCGGAATAGGCTCCAAGATGGGATCTCCACGGGAACAGAAGCTACGGCGGTGGAATTATGGTTTTCTCTCTGTGTGTGGAGTTTCTGGGGTACGTAGGTATATATAGGAAGAAGGATGGCACTAGGGGCCATTTGGGCCAGCCTCGAGGTAGGGAGCGCGCCCGCAACCTCGAGGGCAGCCAAACTGTCCCCTGACTTGGTCCTGATGCTTTCCGTGCGTGATTTTCTCCAAAAATATCTCTCGCGAAGGATTCATTCCGTTTGGACTCCGTTTGATATTCCTTTTCTGCAAAACCCTGCAATAGGCAAAAAACAGCAATCTGGACTAGGTCTTTGGGTTAGTAGGTTAGTCCCAAAAATGATATAAAAGTGAATGATAAAGCCCATTAAGCATCCAAGACTTCATAAATAATAGCATGGAACAATAAAAATTATAGATACGTTGGAGACGTATCAGCCTGCCAAGTTGTGGTTGCAGCACGCTCTGTGCTGCAGCCAAGCTTCAGAGGCAGAGGTTGAGGTCGCCCCCCTGGCCGATGTCTTCATGACTCAAGGATGGGGCGAAATTTCCCGTGTGTGTCATCCTGATGGATCCTCCGTCGTCTACTTTGAGTTCGACGGTGCCTCGACATTGTTATTCAAAGTCTTTGACGAGGAAGGATGCCACCAGGAGTGCTGCCCTGGTGGGAGCCGGCAAGGACGCACAGCGACGGGCGATGTGCCTGCTCTCAGGCCCACCATCAGCTCTCCTAGCAGCAGCGATGGCCCTTGTGAGTCTAGCAGCTCTCCCGAACCTGACGAGTCTCTGGAGATGAGCGACGACATGTACACGCCACAAAGCTCACATCGCGCCCGAATCGCAGCAGCTGCACGAGGTCCTCGTGGTTGGTGACTTGAGAGAGGTTGGATACGACCTCTCGTGGCCCACTATTGATGATGGCGTCCGTGGCGGCAGCCGTAGATAGGGTCTCGTGGGACCTCTTTCTTTTGTTCCCTATGAGGAATCAAAGCGTACCCCGTGGGTGTTGGATCGAAAGTATGTCTATAGGGGGGGTGATTAGACTACTTGACCAAATAAAAATCTTGCCTTTTCCCAATTTTAGTTCTGGATAGATTTTAGCAACTTATCACAAGTCAAGCAATCAACCTTCACATGCAATTATAAGAGTATAACAGCGGAATGTAAAACAATTGCATATGAAGGTAAATGGAGGAGTTTGAGGGAGCAAACGCAATGTAGAGACAGAGATTTTTTACGCGTGGTTCTGATAGGTGGTGCTATCGTACATCCACGTTGATGGAGACTTCAACCCACGAAGGGTAATGGCTGCGTGAGTCCACGGAGGGCTCCACCCACGAAGGGTCCACAAAGAAGCAACATTCTCTATCCCACCATGGCCATCGCCCACGAAGGACTTGCCTCAATAGGGTAGACCTTCACGAAGTAGGAAATATCCTTGCCCGTACAAACTCCTTAGTTCAACTCCACAATCTTGTTGGAGGCTCCCAAGTGACACCTAACAAATCTAGGAGACACCACTCTCCAAAAGGTAATAGACGATGTGTTGATGATGAACTCCTTGCTCTTGTGCTTCAAATGATAGTCTCCCCAAAACTCAACTCTCTCTCATAGATTTGGATTTGGTGGAAATATTATTTGAGTGGAAAGCAACTTGGGGAATGCTAGAGGTCAAGATTCACATGGTAGGAATGGAATATCTTGGTCTCAACCCATGAGTAGGTGGTTCTCTCTCAAAACAATGAGTAGTGGAAGTGTAAGTATGTTCTGATGGCTCTCTCCCCAAATGAAGAGTGGGTGGAGGGGTATATATAGGCTCCAAACAAAATCTAACCGTTACACACAATTTACCAAACTCGGTGGGACCGATTCAGAGAACTCGGTCATACCTATTTAGTTCATAATGTGACTGTTAGGTATTTCAGTGGAACGATATGATCAACACGGTATGACCGTTTTCATTAGGGTTAGGCCATAACGTAATCTCGATGAGACCGATTACACAAACTCGATAGGACCGATTTTGGTAATAAGCACAAAGAGAGTTTGTCAGGCAAACTCGGTACCAATTCGCTCATATCGGTTGGACCGAAACGTTATGAAGGGGAAACAGAGAGTTTGCATTGTAAACTCGGTGGGACCGATCGGTCATCTTGGTTAGACTGAAATGCTAGGAAGGGAAACAGAGAGTTCGCAATTCCATCTCAGTGAGACCGAGATCCCTTTCGATGAGACCAAAATGATTATTGTTTAGTGGCAGGTGCTATGTCAAATGAACTCGATGGCACAGGATAGAACTTTTTGGTGTGGCCGAGTTTGACTTTTGGTTTGGGACATATGTGGATGTGAGAAAGTAGTTGAGGGTTTTGGAGCATATCACTAAGCACTTTGAGAAAGAAACCCACTAAGCAACACCTCATCCCCTTTTAATAGTATTGGCTACCCTATGGTCTCAATGTGATCTTGGATCACTAAAATAGAAAATGTAGAGTCTTGAGGTTCAGCCAATATGTGTCCTTAGCATTTTGAGGGGTCCACACTCCTAATCCATGACATACCAATCATTGAACTTTCTGAAATGATCATCTTGAAAGACCATTAGTTCAATGAGCTATATGTTGTTAGGAATTACCAAAACCACCCAGGGATAGTTGTACTTTTAGTGGGAGCGTGTAAAGAACCTATAATGCTTTTGTTCCGATGCTTGTTGGTCTTGCTATGAAAATGTGCTTACAAGTCCTGCTTCGGCTCTGTCCCCCCTTTATATCCTTTCAGTAGATTTGTGCTCTAAATTGGCAGGTCCCAGTCCCAAGGCAAGCTTCAGCCGTCGCTAGTATGCCAGGTCACGATGCTGTGGTCAAGGGCAGGAGGTGAGAGGCCCAGGGTCGGTAAGAGCTCCTCAGGCGCAATGCTCAAGAGGTCCACTTGGCGTGCAAGCAGCTTCTGGAGGCTAAAAAGGGAGGCGGCATTGCCGGAGCATTACTACGAAAACCAAACTTGTCGAGCTGTGGCATCGTGCCGATTGTATGCGTGACTTATCTTGACGGTCCTTAGGCGATTCCCCACGCGGTGCGCCTGATCTGTTCCTGCGGCAGCGCGGCTGAGCTTTCACCATTCCCTTCCCACTTGCTTTAGCATTCTGCATCGGCACAGCCCGGCCCTGTGCATAGCTAAGCCGCCGCGGGCTCATCCGGATCGCCAGGACAAGGCTGGGGGTGACTGGCTACGTGACCAGTTAGGCTGCTGAGTCGCGATGCTCAGGAGTCCCCCTTGACGTGCGAACAACCCTCGGGAAGGAAATGCTGGACCAGGCCTTGGTGTTCTGCATCGGTAGGGCCCGACCCCGCGCATACCTCAGCCACCGCTAGCTTGTCCGGATCGCCAGGATGGGGTCAGGGAGTGAGGGGCTACGTGGCCAGTTAGGCCCCTGAGACGCGATGCTCAGGGGTCCCTCTTCACGTACGAACAGACCTTAGTGCTTCGAGCCGGCCTCCCCTTCTCCTGCTCTTCCACGTGCTCTGCGTCCTCGGGTCCCGACCCTTGAGCGGAGCTCCACTGCCGCTGGTATGCCAGGTCATGATGTCGTGGTCAAGACCAGGGGTGACGGCTGGAGAGTCAGTAGGAGCTCCTGAGACGCGATGCTAAGACGCCACCCCTTTAACGCGCAAGCGAATCAACAGAGAAGGAGATACTAGCTAGGCCGCCTGTCGTCGGGCTCCTGAGATTCCTATGGGTTAGTCCGATGAAACAGCATAACTTAAAATGGCGCCTACCGCTGGGCCACTGATCTTTCCGCAGGAAGGCGAAGGCACCGAGGACCTGGTGATGTGACGTGCGCAAGGCGGGCCGCGTGTCAGAGGTCGATCTCTCGGATTTTGTCAGCGTTGTAGGGACGGACCCGAGCACAAGGGTCGCACCAACGTGTGTAGCCCCCATTGCGGGACGAGTAGAAGACCGTTCGGCAATGAGGGAGGCCAAAAGAGGTGGTGCGTGAGTAGGTGATGATCATAAGGTAATCCATAAGAGGAAACGAGCTAATCTGGGTGATACAAAATGCGATACATGCCATAGGGGACGGACCCATGCGGCCTAGGGATGATGCAGCCCGAGGGGCGCCCCCAACAGAATAAGCTAAAGATGCAAAAAAGATACACGTTACAGGGGCAAGCCCGTGCGACTTGGGGAAGATGCAGCCCAAGGGGCGCGCACAACTGAACAAATTGAAACAAAATCACCTAGCACCGATGCTGGAGTGAGGTTGATGTAGCTGAAGATGGTTGCTGCAGATGTTGCTCCTCACGAGCCGCCTGACTCCGGGGCCTCGCAAGCCTCTAGAGGTTCTAAGAGCTCGCGAAGAAGCGATGCCACTTCTGCCAAGATCTCTTGATGCCTGGCCTCACTAGCCTCCATGACTTCCCACATGTGGCGCTGCTGCAGGGCCGCCTAGTTCGGCAGGCCGAAGGGCATGTGAATGTAGCTGTGAGGAGGACCCTCGCATCGGCCCACCTTAGATGGCCAGTAGAATTCCTGAGACGCGATCCTGTTGAGTCCTGGGACGTTGACGCAGACGCGCAGGCCCCAGACTGGGACGACAGCTGCATTCCGCGGTGTAGGGCAGCGCTCGCCCCGCATCGCCCTTGGTACCTGCAAGTCTTCGATAATCTGGTTGATGAACTCTCGAGCGTTCGGCGCCTCACACCTTGACCTCTCTTGAGGGAAATGTGTGGTGAAGCACGCCTCCACATGGTGCCCGAGTGCCTCCCCGGATACATTAGCTAGGTCGGAGGCCCTCTAGAGGAGAGCCCCCGAGCCCAGCCTAAGGGGGGCACCGGGCGTGCCTTCCTATGGAAGGTAGGAGGCGCCTCGTCCACGGGCGCGGATCCTGAGGCATGGCCGCCATGTGCTGCATCTTCTGGAGGCTCGAGGGTGAGCATCTGCTTCTTCTTTAGGATAGCTTCAGGGGGCATAGATCTGTCTTCGTTATCCGGGTCTGAAACTGCTGCAGCCTGGTAAGCGCGCTCGAGGGAGCACAATGTGTCCTTTTCTTCGCAAGCGATGGTGCTGATGTCGTGGCTCCTTGGCATCTTGAGGACATTGTCTCCATGGTGAGTCACGGCCATGAACTTGGCATGGGCTGGATACCCAAGGATGACGTTGCACGGGAGGTGGGTGTGAGCGACATCAAAGTCGTTTAGCTCGGTGTGTTAGTTGTCGTGGGTGCTGAAGGTAACGGGGAGCCGAATCTGTCCGATTGGGGTGGTGGAGCCGTCGGTCATTCCTGAGAAAGGCCTGGTGGGTTGCAGGTGGTCATACGGCCCTTGGAGACGGTCAAACGTGTCGACGGAAAGAACACTGAGACACGCACCATGATCAATGAGTGTCTTGGTGACTTGGACATTGCTGATGACGGGTGAGCAGAGCATTGGGAGAGCGCTGGCGGTCGCCACGCACTTGAGCTGGTCGGCGGAGCAAAAGGTGATGGCGCACTTGGACCACTTGAGCGGCCGTGTGGCCTCTATCCTGGGAAAAGCTGCGTTTACTTCTCGGGCAAACTGCTTGAAGATACGCTGAGAGGCTGGAGCATGCGCACCCCCCTAGATGCAAGGGATGGCGCGAGGATTCTGGAAGCCCCTAGCTCCTTCATCTTGGTCATCATTCCTCCTTGGTGGCGGCAGCGGAGGGAGGCCAGCCTTGCCCTGAGGATGGTCCTCATGAGGTTGATCCCTCCAGGCACCCTCGCAAGGCTGGTCCCTCTAGGCGCCCTCGTGAGGCTGATCGTGCCAGCATTCCTCGCGAGGCTGATCACGCCACTCCTAATGGGGGTCGCGGTCTTCCTAGTGCCCCCTAGTCTGGCTTCCACCATGGCCGTAGCCATAGTCGCTGCGCTCGGGGCGTCCGCCGATGCGTCCGTCGGGGATGGCCCTGACCTCCTCGCAGTCATTGGTGTTGTGGTTGTGCATGTTGTGGATGGCGCAGAATGGATGGCTTCTCTTGGATGACTATGGGTGGTCGCGGCCACGCTTCTGGTTTGGCCGCGAGCACAACCACCCCCTTGCGCTTCACATCTTTAGCCTTGGCCTTCTTGTCTTCTGGGTCAGCAGCGGGGAGCTCGACGAGCGAAAGGCTTCTGGGTCAGCAGCGGGGAGCTCGACGAGCGAAAGGCGCCCCTCCTCAGCTCTGGTGCACTTGGTCACGAGGTTGAATAGCTCCAGGGCCATGCACAGATCTTCGTGGATGGCGAGCTCCTCCTTCATCTTGACATCGCGGACGCCATCGTTGAATGTTGTGGCACCCCAGCTCAGAGAAACCAGAACGCCCCATATTCCAGCCCAGAGATCGAGGAGAATTCTTCTGGAATACAGAACTGCTTAGCATAGAACAAATCAGCTCTTATTACAAGAATAAAATTACAACGTTCTGATGTTACAAAGGAGCACATCGACATGGCGACACTACGCCGACGTTACAACACTTGCTCTATGCTAGCAGCGAAACAACTCATAGCAGCGGAATACTTCTAGCAGCGGAACAATGAGGAAGGTGGTGAACTCCAATCCGTAGGGACCCTGGCTGGGACACAATCTAGCTCGCACGCACGGCAACCTCGACCAACAATCAAGCAATCATGGTATCACCTGCAATCTGGCATGACACGCCAGGTCAGTACATTGAATGTACTTGCAAGCTCACAACAACCAAAAGCATCAAGGCAAAACAATAACATATCATTAATAGGTTAATTAATTAATGACTATCATGATGAAGCAACTACTAAGCATGATATGAAACTAATACAATAATGATAAATCACTATCTCAAATTTACACAATTATATCTCTCTTGGCTAACTGGACAAATAATATATCATCTTGATCTCCTCGTGATCACAACGACAATATGATCTTTCCGGCAACCACTACCATGACCAACACTTGGTGTACGACATCATCAAATTCCTGCACTGCTCAACATATTAATTATATAAATCACCTATAATTCATTTTAGTTATTCCGTCATTTAAGTGTTGATCGAACGGTGTGACCTAGTACGAACCCATGCCCATGACCGAGGACGCGACTACCGATAGATTAAACAAATACACTCTAAAGAGGTAGTGCACTGTACCCACACCACGGAACCCATGGCCTTGTTCTCCCATTCGGGTGGACCAACGGCGTTCCGACAAAACCGATCTATTGTCATGACACTTTCCCGGCCACTCTGACTTATTCCCCACTGGGCTTAGTCCTGGGTGGCCCCGTGTCTACCAAAGACACCAATGGCCACCATCGTGGCAAAAACAAATAAAAGCCCCAAACGGGGAACAAGCGCTTATTATCCAACTACGGGCACACAAGGTTATGTCTGACTACATGATCAGGGTAGTGCATGCCCATGACCTTCCCTGGTTGGAGGCGCCGACGAGAGGCATCACAATAGCATCGCATTAGGGCCTTCCCATAAAGGCAAATGTGGTTGCACTAGGGAAAGCCCGGTTCACTGGCATCTGACCAACTTAATGACGGATTATAATCTTAAAAAAAATTAACCGTGATACAGATACTCCGATATCAAGTATCAAACTAATAATTCAAGTTATAGCAATATCCAACAAATAATCCAATCATCATAACAAAATACTCCAAGGATAGCATAACAACTCTATCATCAAGAATCCGAGAACACTACTATGCATATATCAAGAACTAACTATCCGGTTATGATTCACATGCAAGCATCATCTCCGACATCATACTCCAAAACATAGTATCAACTAGCATCATGATGAAAGATAATACAAGCCACTAGTAATCCATAGGCAACATGACATCCAAAGCAAATACTCCAAATAATAACAGATACTAGCATGAAAATGACCACTAAGAATCCAAAGGCAATATGATGTCCAAAGCAATACTCCAAAATAATACCAGATACTATCATGAAAATAGCCACTAAGAATCCAAAGGCAACATGTCATCCACATAATCATCAAAATATAAACCTAGAACTCCAAGTAACATCATGGCAATAACAAGATCCAAATACAACTCCGAGAAATGCCATGAACGAGATCATACATAGCTAATGCAATGTTTTAAATAAGTTCAAATAAAGAACCATGTCACTGCATTGCAATCATGCAAATGAAGGGTGTGGCTTGCCTGGGGTGGAAGAAATCAATGGGTCAAAGTGCGCGAAACTCGCGGAACGGATCACCGGAAAACGTTCTCTCCCGGAGGGGGATGTTTAACGGCAAGGGCAAAATGGTCATTTTCAGAATTTTGAAACATAATAAAAATGATGCCAACAGAACGGGATCGACGAGACGAAGAGATGGGCTTTGGATTCACCTCATTTGGAGTTGGGATCAAAAACATATACATGTTTTTTCAGCCAGGGACCTATCTGTAACAGAAAAGTTTACAGACTGGGCCAAAACAGAAAAAAACTGAAACGCCTTTCTCTGGAATACGCCTTCTACAAGCAGAAAACGTAGTCTTAGCTGAAACAGAGGCAAAGTATGCTTTTGCATCAGGAAAACGTATTACCAGATATATGTGTCCACTTATTTGACTAGGCAGAGGTGGGACCGGGGCGTTGTGCAGCTGACAGAGGGGTCCCTCGGGGCTGGGTCGCTGACGTGCGGGTCCCGCGAGGGGGGGCGTCACTTATCCAGCATGGCGGCCGGGGTCAACGTCCGTGCGGCTTACATGTGGGGCCCGCGGAATCTCTCTCTCTCCTCCGATGCCTCCTTCTTCTTCCCCGTGCATGCCCGACCGAAGCAAAGGAGAGTGCAGGGGAGGGGCGACGCCGACGACGGCCTGCCAGCTCCGGTGGTCTCCGACCGAGCTCCGGCCACCGGGAAGTGAAGGAGACGATGCCTCGTCCGACCAGAGGGGAGAGCAGGCGCCGGAGAGGGTCGAAGTGGCTGCGGCACAGGGGTCCGTGGCGAAACATAGGAGCACGGCCAGCGGTGACTCCGGCGGCTCCGGCCACCACTGGTGGAGCTCGGGCCACCAGCGGGCTCGGGAGGATGCCGCGTATCTGTCCGGGTGGTGCACGGATGTCCAGAAGGACGGGAGTTGGGATGGCCACCAGAACAGAGAGCAACCGCGGCGGCGCTGGATCTTGGGGGCGGTGGTGTCAGGCACTCCAGCGACGAGATGAGGGACTTGGGAGGATCTCTGGTCACTAGGGAACCTTTTGGTGGGGACAGGAGGAGGGGAAGGGCTCGAGTTGCTTGAATTTGAGTGAGAGGAGGCGACGGCCATGGCGGCTAACCGAGGCGAGGAGCGTGAGGCTAGGCGGGGTCCTGGGAGGTGTGAGAGGCGAAAGGTGAGGAGACACGCGCTCCAGGGGGCTTATATTGGCGAGGGGAGGGGAGCTGCGCGGGCATCGCTGCGGACACGTGCCCGGCGCTGCGGACTTGGAGGCAGGTGATGAGGGGGCACAATGGAGGAGCTCACAGGGAGGCAGACGATGCCGGGGAGCAGAAGAAGCAGTCGAGGGAGGCTTGAGGCCAAACTGGGCATTGTGCCACTGTTGTGTTCGGCGGCAGGCGTCGACAAGCGTCGGTGGCCGTCGGTGGAGGAAGCGGCCGACGGGAGAGAGGGATCCAGGGGGTCTGCGACGGGGAGGCGAGGCCAAAGGACAGGCTCACACGCACAAAGACGACGAGAGGCACGCAGCCGAGGCAGCAACGGCGCTCTGGGCGCGGCCACTGCACACAGAGCGCGCGCACAGGCACGCCCTTGTCGTGATCACCATGAGCACTGGCATGTAGTGGTAGGAATGAGCTGTAAAAAGATGTCTACTGGTAAGTCCTCGCGTGGTAAAACTCAGCTGTGGTGGTAGAATGGTGAAAAGATCTATGGTTGAGTGGTAAAGATCCGCTTAAGTTTACTGAAGTAAACTTTGAGCAGAAATACTGATCCACAGAAAAGGAGTTGGAGCCAAAGAGCTTGTCTGGTAGGTTTAGGTAAATAAGAGCTACCATCCTGGTAAGTTTGAGAATATTTGGACCAAGATAAATCATAGTTGCTTTGGAACTGCCAAATCTGGTCCAGAAAAGAGATTTGGATGATGCACTCAAATGGTGTGGCCAAGCTCAAATTTGGCAAGGCTTGGGGATTTGGACATATAGACAATCTCTAATGTTTTCATAACAATTGGACAAGCCAAATTGGTACTTCCTTCACAAGCATTTTTTCTGTCCAGAAACTTAGGAAAAATTCTGAGGGAAAATGGATACACAAAATGTGCCAAAAACTGGTGGATGTAGGTTATATGGTTAAGAGAAGGTCCTGGAATATTTTTTGCTATAGTGGAGCAAGATAAAATACAGTTGGTTCACAAACTGAAAATTTGGACAGAAACAAAGATTTGAAGGTGTACTCACATGGTTGATTGGATGGAGCTGAATTTTGGAGTGGAATAAAATGATCTCAAGAAGAGGCATGCAAACTTTCAACTTATTTTGATGCTCCTAGCTAGTACTTCCTTCATAGTAGCTTCTGTTTGACATAAACTTTAAAACTTCACTGAGGAAGATTGGCTAGGGAAATATAGTTGAATTTTGGCATGTGGCAATTATTTGGGCATAAAAGAATGCCCAACAAGTTTGAGGTCAAATCGGAAAGGATAAATAGCACTTGCTTCACAAAGTGCCATTTAGGACAGAATAGGAAAATAAATATTTGAGAATTATTTCTGAACATGGCAATGAATTTTTTTGCCATATTTGATGAATATATGACCCAAAAAAATATTAAAATTTATTTGGGAATTTTTGGAGTGACAGAAATATAGGTTGCTTCACAACCTAGGGCAGACTGGGTTATTCCTTTAATAGAAAAATGAATATTCCCTAGAAAATGAAATTAGGGTTTGGTCAGGCAGTGGAGTGACATGGTTTTGGCAAGGATTTGAGAATGATGAGCCACTTGGGAGGAAAAAGAAGATGATTTCCCAGGTGACAAGGCCATAGAATCACTGCAAAAAATAAAAACAGAGCAAAAACAAATAAATCAAAAAGAAAAAGAAAAGGACCAAAAACCAGGCTGTCACAAACCTCCCCCCCTTAAAGAAATCTTGTCCTCGAGATTTGATGGCTCAGGGAACAAGTATGACTTGAGGATACCGTTTTCAACTCGGATACCCATTTCCTTTATTTCTGTTTCCCCCGAGAATTTCTCATGATCTGATTATATTGACTCGGGGTGGTTTGCTTCACCTTTCCCTAAATTCTGACGGGTTTTTGCTCATACACCAATTCATTTTACTGACGCTGATTATTCCATATCTGGAGTGATATCCAATGCATCTGAGCATAAATTTTCTTTTGCCATGAAAACCTTTTTACTTCTGCCATGAGGTGGCTTCAAATAAATGCTAGCCTTCTAGTTCTAATAAATACTGACAATTATTTATGGCCTTCTTCTGATGGGATCTGACTTCTAATATGTGGTACTGATTTATTTTGATATATTCGTTTGGCTCGAGCATGAGTCAATGATTCTACTGTCTTTTGTTGTGAATAGTATGACGGTGCAGGGAATTATAGTTGTGTCATTCCTCAAATAGTTATATCTTGAGGCTGGCCCGACGGGGAGCTGACGGACTAATTCTTTTTCTGACAGACTAACCATGTACTTGATTCCGGTGATGGTTATACTTGATCTGAGCTGATTTGACTGGCTTTTGTGTTTCTCATTTTGTCGGTATACTCATTTGGATTTTCCACGCTAACCATTCCAAGAGGTTCAGCGGAATATGAAGTCCTCGTAAAATAGAGTAGGCTGCTGAGGGTATGCCTTTGTGGATCATATGAAATTACGGCCTTCAATTAATTTGGGTATCCGGACCCGGATGGTTGCACAAAAATCATCATACCTTTCCTGTCAGTCTCATCCTTTAACGGTCATGATTTGCCTTGTCAGTATACCTTACCGAAATAACTTGGCCATGCCTGTCCTTGATTCTTTATATGACCTGCTGTGTTCGCATACATATGACATATACCTGGGGTTTGGGGCTGTACGAAGCTCATTGCTGAGGCCAACAATACCAGAAAGTGACAAGGTTTTAGGACATCTCCTTGTCAGTTGCGGGAATAATGACCATTGTCAAGACTGTTGATTCTGCGATGTCAACTCCAGACCTTGTCGATCCTTGGAATTCAGGAGATGTACCTCTGCTTATTTTTCCTTTGCCTGACTCGGGAGGTTGTTGGATCCGTACCTTTCTTAGGTATCTCTGCTGGATTTTTGCCGCATCACGTGTGAATGCCTGATGTAACTGGGGATGCATGCTCACCATATATAAAAATCATATGGGGTCGAACACTTTATTCCTGAAGCAGGCCTATGTTTTGACTGAATTGTTCTTTTTGACTAAAAATATTGCTGATATGATTTTTTGAGCGGTACTGCCACATATTGGCAGCTTATCATATAAAAATCATGTGCAGCCGATCACTTGATTTCTGAAGAAGACACATGAGCTGACGGATTTTTTCCTCTGACAACTTGTTGCTAGTCTGATTCTTGAGTGGTGCTGCCACACATTGGCAACTCATCATATAATCTCTGAGGACGGTGCAATAGTGTGGTACTGACGTGGACTGAGTGGCTTACAAGAGAAGCCATCAGAATAGCTTGCTGAGAAATACTCTTTAGCTTTTGCTCAAATCTTTTGTCCGGGTATCGTGCAGAAGAAGGCTCTTATAGCTTACACACGAAGCTTGGTACAATTATCGTGCTGGAGAAACCTGAGTTCCGTACTTGAAAAGCTTCTCGTCGGGTTTGCTTGTTTGAGAAAAAATATTTTCATCAGTCTGAGGACCGAAATTTTGTTCACATATCATGCTGGAGAAAAATTGAGTAGCCTTACCTCATATATTTCTTTCGATAGCATGTGGAATAATACGGGGTTTCTTTTATCCAAAACTTCATACTTATATGCAGACTGAAATCCATACACATGCTCATAATATTCTGAGGGTGATTCTTTACATGAGAAAATAGTTCGACTGCCTTCCACGAGTATTTCACATTATGACTCTATTTCGGATGATACCATATTTCAAGCATCATGCCTTGATGAGCCAAAATTTTGTGTATGGTCCATACCTTTGCCAGAAAATATACCATTGATCTGGTACCTGACTTGTCTTGCTGCTGACTTGACTGTTACTACTGTGGATATTTTTGTACTGATGTAGACTTGAGTTATCAGCAAAATTGATTACCAGTCTCAAAATTAGATATTCCCGATTTCACTGCAGTCGGTTGAAAATTCCATTCTATTTAGCTGAGTTTCCAAATACTTGATCTCCTTATTACTTTTTAGAGTCCGGTGTCGGATCATGAGCCACTCTTTATAGAGGAAAAATAATGTAACACCGGGGCCCAAAAAGAAAGAAGCGAAAGAAAACTCAACTAAACAAAAGCACACAACAACAATCAATTCACACACAATCAATGTCACATATTACTGCTAGTCACACAATATGCATGCCTAATTAAGAACACAAAATCGCGTGGGATCTCCGGTTCTACGATCTAGCATGCTGTGACGATGTGCACGAAGATGAATAAATGTGTGGAAGAATTGGTGTAAATAGCGCTAGACCAAGTGCTAGCTTAGCCAGGTGGAAACCTGGACTAGCTCGGAGGAGAGGACGTACTTGGTAACCCTGTAGCAGGACACGAATGTCGCAACCACGTTATTATCAAGCGGACGAAAAATATCCGTACTCTTCCAAGAAATCAGGATAGTGGGGAAAAACTTAGTCTGCTAACATTGCCCTTTCTTGGTGACTAAGACCATTCAGGGTTGCCAACACGACAGGAAAAAGGACGATCCAGGGCAGAAGCATGTTTACCACCGAAACAAAATGGGGGTTAAAGGAAGGGATTCGGCGCGATGCCTGAGCACCATTTTTGCAAACCATGTCAAGATCACATGGCATCACTCTGCTGGGACAGAAATGACGCCAAACACTGAAGAACGAGTAGGACAATAAAACTGGAGAAATACAAAGGCTGAGCTGTAGTGGATCCTGAACCGATGCCACCTACACTCACTAGATAAATCGTTAGTAGCAAAATAATAAGGCTATATGCATGCTATGCAACAAGCAAATGCAGCAACCAAATGCAATAAACAAGCCAGACTCTATACTACCGTTTCTACCGCTCACGCTAACTAAAGCGTCCTATAGCCAAACCTGCTCTGATACCAAGCACTGTAGCAAACCCGGCTCAGAGAAACCGAAACACCCCATATTCCAGCCCAGAGATCGAGGAGAAGTCTTCTGGAATACGGAACTGCTTAGCATAGAACAACTCAGCTCTTATTACAAGAATAAAATTACAATGTTCTGATGTTACAAAGGAGCACATCGACATGGCGACACTACGCCGACATTACTACACTTGCTCTATGCTAGCAGCAAAACAACTCGTAGCAACAGAATACTTCTAGCAGCGGAACAACGACGAAGGTGGTGAACTCCAATCTACACGGACTCTGGCTGGGACACGATCTAGCTCGCACGCACGGCAACCGTGACAAACAATCAAGCAATCATGGCATCACCTGCAATCTGGCATGACACGCCAGGTTAGTACATTGAATGTACTTGCAAGCTCACAATAACCAAAAGCATCAAGGCAAAACAATAACATAGCATTAACATGTTAATTAATTAATGACTATCATGATGAAGCAACTACTAAGCATGATATGAAACTAATACAATACTGATAAATCATGATCTCAAATTTACACAATTATATCTCTCTTGGCTAACCGGACAAGTAATATATCATCTGGATCTCCTCGTGATCATCACCACAATGTGATCTTTCCGGCGACCACTACCATGACCAACACTTGGTCTACGACATCATCAAATTCCTGCACTGGTCAACATATTAATTATATAAATCACCTATAATTCATTTTAGTTATTTTTCATTTAAGTGTTGATCGAACGGTGTGACCTAGTACGAACCCATGCCCATGACCGAAGACGCGGCTATCGATAGATTAAACAAATACACTCTGCAGAGATAGTGCACTGTACCCACACCACGGAACCCATGGCCTCGTTCTCCCATTCGGGTAGACCAACGGCGTTCCAACAAAACCGATCTATTGTCACGACACTCTCGCGGCCACTTCGACTTATTCCCCACTAGGCTTAGTCCTGGGTGGCCCAGTGTCTACCAAAGACACCAACGACCACCATCGTGGAAAAAACAAATAAAAGCCCCAAACGGGGAAAAAGCGCTTATTATCCAACTACGGGCAGACAAGGTTATGTCTGACTAACTGATCAGGGTAGTGCATGCCCATAACCTTCCCTGGTTGGAGGCGCCGGCGAGAGGCATGACAATAGCATCGCATTAGTGCCTTCCAATAAAGGAAAATGTGGTTGCACTAGGGAAAGCCTGGTTCGGTGGCACCTGACCAACTTAATGACGGATTATAATCTTAAACAACTTTTAACCGTGATACAGATACTCTGATATCAACTATCAAACTAATAATTCAAGTTATAGCAATATCCAACAAATAATCCAAACATCATAACAAAATACTCCAAGGATAGCATAACAACTCTATCATGAAGAATTCGAGAACACTACTATGCAAATATCAAGAACTAACTATCCAGTTATGATTCACATGCAAGCATCATATCCGACATCATACTCCAAAACATAATATCAACTAGGATCATGATGAAAGATAATACTAGCCACTAGTAATCCAAAGGCAACATGACATCCAAAGCAAATACTCCAAATAATAACACATACTAGCATGAAAATAACCACTAGGAATCCAAAGGCAATATGATGTCCAAAGCAATACTCCAAAATAATACCAGATACTATCATGAAAATGGCCACTAAGAATCCAAAGGCAACATGTCATCAACATAATCATCAAAATATAAACCAAGAACCCCAAGTAACATCATGGCAATAACAAGATCCAAATACAACTCCGAGAAATGCCATGAACGAGATCATACATAGCTAATGCAATGTTTTAAACAAGTTCAAATAAAGAACCATGTCACTGCATTGCAATCATGAAAATGAAGGGTGTAGCTTGCCTGGGGTGGAAGAAATCACCGGGGCAAAGTACGAGAAACTCACGGAAAGGATCACCGGAAAACGTTCTCTCCCGGAGGGGGCTGTTTAACGGCAAGGGCAAAGTGGTCATTTTCATAATGATGAAACATAATGAAAATGATGCCAACAGAACGGGCTCGACGAGACGAATAGATGGGCTTTGGATTCACCTCATTTGGAGTTGGGATCAAAAAGATATGCATGTTTTTTTAGCCAGGGACCTATCTATAATAGAAAAGTTTGGAGACTGGGCCAAAACAAAAAAACTGAAAATGCCTTTCTCTGGAATACGCCTTCTACAAGCAGAAAACATAGTCTTAGCCGAAACAGAGGCAAAGTACACTTTTGCATCAGGAAAACGTATTCCCAGATATACGTGTCCACTTATCTGACTAGGCAGAGGTGGGACCGCGGCGTTGTGCAGCTGACAGAAGGGTCCCACGGGGCTGGGTCGCTAACGTGCGGGTCCCGCGGGGGTGGGCTTCACTTATCCAGCGAGGCGGTTGGGGTCAACGTCTGTGCGGCTTACATATGGGGCCCGCGGTATGTCTCTCTCTCCTCCCATGCCTACTTCTTCTTCCCCGTGCGTGCCCGACCGAAGCAGAGGAGAGTGCAAGGGAGGGGCTACGCCGACGACGGTCTGGCTAGCTCCGGTGGTCTCCGACCGAGCTCCGGCCACCGGCAAGTGAAGGAGACGATGCCGCGTCCGACCAGAGGGGAGAGGAGGCGTCGGAGAGGGTCGAAGTGGCTGTAGCACAGGGGTCCGTGGCGGAATAGAGGAGCATGGCCAATGGTGACTCCGACCACAACTGGTGGAGCTCGGGCCACCAGCGGGCTCGGGAGGATGCCGCGTATCTGTCCGGGTGGGGCACGGATGTCGAGAAGGACAAGAGATGGGATGACAACCGGAACAGAGAGCAACCGTGGCGGCGCTGGATCTTGGGGGCGGTGGTGTCGGGCACTCCATTTACGAGATGAGGGACTTGGGAGGATCGCTGGTGACTAGGGAATCTTTTGGTGTGGACAGGAGGAGGGGAGGGGCTCGAGGTTGCTCGAATTTGAGCGAGAGGAGGCGGCGGCCATGGCGGCCAACCGAGGCGAGGAGAGGATCCCCATCTCGGGCGTGAGGGTAGGCGTGGTCCTGGGAGGTGTGAGAGATGAAAGGTGAGGAGAGACGCGCTCAAGGGGGCTTATATAGGCGAGGGAAGGGCGAGCTGCACGGGCACCGCCGCGGACTTGGAGCCAGGCGACGAGGGGGCATAGTGGAGGAGCTCATGGGGAGGCAGGCAACGCCGCGGAGCAGAAGAAGCAGCCGAGGGAGGCTTGAGGCCAAATTGGGCACTGTGCCACTGTTGTGTTCGGCGGTGGGCGTCGGCAAGCGTCGGTGGCCGTTAGTGGAGGAAGCGACCGAAGGGAGAGAGGGGTCCAGGGGGTCTGCGACGGGGTGGCGAGGCCAAAGGACAGGCTCACGCACACAAAGACGACGAGAGGCGCGCAGCCGAGGCAGCAATGACACTCTGGGCGCGGCCACTGCACACAGAGCGCACGCACAGGCACGCCCTTGTCGTGATCACCACGAGCACTGGCATGTAGTGGTAGGAATGAGATGTAAAAAGATGTCTACTGGTAAGTCTTTGTGTGGTAAAACTCTGCTGTGGTGGTCGAATGGTGAAAAGATCTATGGTTGAGTAGTAAAGATCCGCTGAAGTTTACTGCAATAAACTTTGAGGAGAAATACTGATCCACAGAAAAGGAGTTGGAGCCAAAGATCTTGTCTGGTAGGTTTAGGTAAAGAAGAACTACCATCCTGGTAAGTTTGAGAAGATTTGGACCAAGGTAAATCATAGTTGCTTTGCAACTGCCAAATCTGGTCCAGAAAAGAGATTTGGATGATGCACTCAAATGGTGTGGCCACGTGAGCTCAAATTTGGCAAGGCTTAGGGATTTGGACATCTAGAGATGCTGTAAAGTTTTCATAGCAATTGGACAATCCAAATTGGTACTTCCTTCACAAGCATCTTTTCTGTCCAGAAACTTAGGAAATATCTTGAGGTCAAATGGATACACAAAATGTGCCAAAACTGGTGGTGGTAGGTTATATGGTTAAGAGAAGGTCCTGTAATATTTTCAGCTATAGTGGAGAAAGATAAAATACACTTACTTCACAAACTGAAAATTTGGACAGAAACAAAGATTTGAAGGTGTGCTTACATGGTTGATTGGATGGAGCTGACTTTTGGCGGAGTGGAATAAAATGATCTCACGAAGAGGCACGCAAAATTTCACCTCATTTGGATGCTCCAGGCTAGTACTTCCTTCACAGTGGCTTCTATTTGACAGAAACTTTAAAAATTCACTGAGGAAGATTGGCTAGGCAAATATAGTTGAATTTTGGCATGTGGCAATTATTTGGGCATAAACTAATTCCCAACAAGTTTGAGGTCAATTGGGAAAGGATAAATAGCACTTGCTTCACAAAGTGCCATTTAGGGCAGAATAGGAAAAGGAATATTTGAGAATTATTTTTGAACATGGCAATGAAAAGTTTTGCCCATATTTGATGAATATATGACCCAAAGAATTTATTAAAATTTATTTGATAATTTTTGGAATGACAGAAATATAGGTTGCTTCACAACCTAGGGCAGACATGGTTATTCCTTTAATAGAAAAAGGAATATTCCCTACAAAAAGAAATTAGGGTTTGGTCAGGAAGTGGAGTGACATGATTTTGGCAAGGATTTGAGAATGATGAGCCACTTGGGAAGTAAAAGAAGATGATTTCCCAGGTGACAAGGCCACAGAATCACTCCAAAAAGAAAAACAGGGCAAAAACCAATAAATCAAAAAGAAAAAGAAAAGGCCCAAAAACCAGGCTGTCACAAATGTTGAGATGATGGCCTTGTCTCTGACCTCGGGGATCTTGAGGGAAACGCTGTTGAAGCGCTTGATGTACTTCTGCAGGGTTTCCCCTGCTTGCTGCTTGACATGCCGCAGGTCGCCCGCGGCCGGCGGGCAGTCGCAGGTGCCCTTGAAATTGGCGATGAAACGCTCGCGCATTTCACCCTAGGAAGAGATCGATCCCGCGGGCAGGTTCAGGAGCCACGAGCGCGCGCCGTCCTTGAGAGCCATGGGGAACCAGTTCGCCATGATCTTCTCATCACCGTTGGACGCCTCGATGCTTAGCTCGTAGAGCTGTAGGAACTCAGCAGGGTCGGTGGTGCCGTCGTAGCATGGAGGCAGGTCGGGCTTGAACTTCCCGGGCCAGTTGATGTTGTGCAGCTCAGGGGTGAGGGCTCGGCAACCTGCTGTGGACGATGGCGCGTGTCGCGGAGGTGGAGCTTGGTCTTGGTTTCCGCATGCCAGCACTACAAGGGGCGCACGGTCTCGACGCGGCGGTGGAGGGAGTGCGGGAGCTTCTCCTTGAGGCTACTGGATCTCTTGGCAGTTTCCTTCTTCGTGTATGGGTGCCCTGCGCGGTGGGTCGTACCGTGGGGACCGTGTGCCTTGGAGCGTGGACGACGTCTTGATGCGGGGGTGGTGGAGGCGCTTCATGGGCCACGTCGCCCGCAAGGGGAGGCGGGAGAGGTAGTGAAAGGGACGGGACAGGAGAGCCCACAGCAGCATTGATGAGCTCGGCGCTGCAGTTGAGCAAGTCCTCGTAGAGGTCGTCAACGGGGCGGTAGCGCAGGAGCTCGCGCGCCATGAGCAGCGCGGCCTGCCCGTCTGCGGGTCCACGAAGGTTGTGGAACGACGAGCCAGCGGGGGTCAGCGACGGGGTTGTGGTGCATCCATCCCGGTGCACCGAGGGGTGCAGCGATGAGGTCTGCTGCTTGTGTCGTGCCGGGCCAGTGGCTGCGTTGGCAGCGGGTGATGGAGGACAACGAGGAGGTCCACCGGTGAGAGCTGTCTGAGCGACACGGGCAGCGAGGGCGGCCTGTCGCTCAGCAGGAGCACGGCGAGCGACGACCATGGAAGCGATTGAGCGGTGTCGTGTCGACCGACGGAAGATAGGTTTCGGCACACCCTTGAGAGGTTTGAACTCTGGGGTGCGCATGAAGAACACTCTCTCCCCAGCGCACTCTCCCTACGATTCCACGGCCTAACTCGATGATGAACAGCCTCCGGAGGAGAGGTGTTCTTGGGCTCGGGACACAGAGAATAATACTGGTTCGGGCCACCTTGCGGTGTAATACCGTACTCTAGTGTGTGTGGTGGTTCGCCTGGTATGGCTGAGGATGAACTAGTACAAGGGATGAATAGCCTCCGGAGGAGAGGTGTTCTTGGGCTCGGATGTGCTTGTGGTGTATCAGATCAGATCTCCCCTCTCTCTTTGTCTGCTAGGCGAGCTCTCTCTCCCTCTGATCCGATTCCCCTCTATGGTAGTGGCTAGATCCTATTTATAGTGGCCTTGGTCGTCTTCCCAAATAACGGTGGGAAGGGATCCCACAACAGCCAAATTTGAAGGGGAACACCTAGTGCATGTTATCCTGACAAAAGTGGTCTTCCACCTGAGCATCAGGCTGATCAAGATGGTGATCTACTGCTTCCACATAGTTAGTAAGATTGACGTTCATAGCTTCACCAGGATGAACCCACCTAGTATATGTGACCGACATCCCATACAAGTGTGGATTATTTTGCACAGTTGACTGGGGTCTTGTAACTAACTTCATACAACTGCTACATGGGGAAAGCACATCTGATTTCAGACCACCAAAGTCAGCTCTGATAAAGTTCATGAAGTTTTTTACCCCATCGACATATGCAACGGAGAATCTTCGAGCATTAGTTATCCAAGTCATGTCCATCTGTGTGACGCCCCCGATTTGTCCGTACACTAATCATGCACGCAAATGTGTACGACCAAGATCAAGGACTCACTGGAAGATATCACAACACAACTCTAGACACAAATTAAAATAATACAAGCTTTATATTACAAGCCAGGGGCCTCGAGGGCTCGAATACAAAAGCTCAAAAGCACAAGAGTCAGCAGAAGCAATAATATCTGAGTACAGACATAAGTTAAACAAGTTTGCCTTAAGAAGGCTAGCACAAAAGTAGCAACGATCGAAAAGGCAAGGCCTCCTGCCTGGGACCTCCTAACTACTCCTCGAAGCCGAACTCCATGTAGAAACATCATCGGGATCCTCTGACTCCTGGACTCCACCACCTGGTTGCATCATCCGAGAAGAAAGAACAGAAAGGGGAAAAGAGGGAGCAAAGCAACCGTGAGTACTCATCCAAAGTACTCGCAAGCAAGGATCTACACTACATATGCAATGATATCTGTGTAAGGGGGTAATATCTATGGACTAAACTGCAGAATGCCGGAATAAGAGGGGGATAGCTAATCCAAACGAAGACTACGCTTCTCGCAACGTCCATCTTGCAGCAGAAGAAGAGAGTAGCTGGAAGTAACAAGTATCCTCGCTTCTGGCAGCCTCCGTCTTGAAGCAGTAGAAGGGAATAGATGGTAAGTTCACCAAGTAACATCGTATAACATAAACCTACCCGGTGATCCTCCCCTCGTCACCCTGTGAGAGAGCAATCACCGAGTTATATCTGGCACTTGTAAGGGTGTGTTTTATTAAGTATCCGGTTCTAGTTGTCATGAGGTCAGAGTACAACTTCGGGTCGTCCTTTTACCGAGGGACACGGCTATTCAAATAGATTAACTTCCCTGCAGGGGTGTACCACATAACCCAGCACGCTTGATCCCATTTGGCCGGACACACTTTCCAGGGTCATGCCCGGCCTCGGAAGATCAACACGTCGCAGCCCTACCTAAGCACAGCAGAGAGGTCAGCACGCCGGTCTAAGTCCTAGGCGCGCAGGGGTCCGGGCCCATCGCCCAACGCACACCTGCACGTTGCGTACGCGGCCGGTGAGCAGACCTAGCAACCTCCATTACTAAGGAAGTTGCGTTACGCGGTCCAACCCGGCGCGCGCCGCTAAGTCGTTGACGTCAAAAAGGCTTTGGCTGATACCACGACGTCGAGTAACCATAACTATTCCCACGTAGCTGGTTAGTGCGTATAGACCAAATGGCCAGACTCAGATCAAATACCATGATCTCGATAAACGTGTTATTATGACATAACCGCGGACAACGACCAGGGCCAGGCCCACCTGTCTCCTAGGTTGTCGCAACCTGCCCTGTCGCTCCGCCACAAAGTAACCATCAGGGGGCTGTCGGGAACCCAGGCCCACCACTACCTGGGTGGAACCACCTGCCCCTTCAGCCCCCATATCCGAACCATCATCATGTGTCATGTAAAATGTATGTAGTATATACCCGTGATCACCCCCAAGTGATCACGGCCTGATAGAATAGCAGGGCAGACGGACAAGGGTGTAGGGCCACTGATGGAATACTAGCATCCTACACTAAGCATTAGGATGGCAGGTAAAGTATCAACAGTTGTAGCAACAATGACAGGTTATGCAGCAGAATAGGAGTATCCAAAGCAGTAACATGCTACACTACTCTAATGCAAGCAGTAGAGAGAAGAGTAGGCGATATCTGGTGATCAAAGGGGGGGGCTTGCCTGGAAGCCCTGCAGACGAAAGGAATCTTCGGAAGCGTAGCCGTAGTCGAACACCGAAGCATCAATGGTCTCGGGGTCTATCACAGTATCGGAGTCTACCGAAAATAAGCAACGAAGGGGGAAACAAATAAATAACATAGCAACCAATAGCATCACAAAGCATAACATGGAAATACACGGTGCTACGTGTGACCTAACGTAGTAGGAGGTGATACTGGCAAGGATGAAAAACATCCGGGAAAGTATTCCCGATGTTTCGCGTTTTCGGGCAGATGAAACGGAGGGGGAATGTTGCATGTTCGGTATGATAGAGATGTGTAGCGGACGAATGGACCGCGCATTCGGGTTCGTCTCGTCGTTCTGAGAAACTTTCATATATAAATTATTTTCATCCGAGTTACTGTTTAAAAGATATGATTTTCTAAAGTTTTTATTAATTTCTGGAATTTCTGAATTTATTATTATTTCGAAATTAAACAGTCATATACCTTTTATACACAGCTGTAACTAGCCCAAGTGCATGACAGGTGGGGCCATGGGGGCTGAGTCAGCAGCCAGGTCAACAGTCAACAGTTGACTGTTGACTGGTCAAACTTACGAGTGGGGCCTAGGTGTCATAGACTCAGTTATACTAACAGTTTGTTAGTGTTAATTAACATATTTAATTGGGTTAGTTAATCAAGATTAATTAACTTAATTAACTCATTAATTAATTAATTAATTTATTTATTTATTTTTATTATTATTATTTTTTTAATCCTTTTTTTAGAAAACGTTCTGGGGGTGGGCCCCTGTGTCATTGGCACAGGGCCTTAGCGGGCGACGGTGTGCGGGCGACGGGCGCTGGGCGCACGAGCATCCGGGGCGGGCGCTGGCGGCCAGAGGCCAGCGCCGGGAAGGGCCGGCGGGCGACCAGGCGGGCGCGGCTCGCGACGCCGACGCGGCGCCGGCGCCGGGCGCCGTACGTGGCCGCGGAGGGGGGGCGGCGGCCGGCGGCAGTGCAGCGCGCGGGGCCGGGCAGTGGGCACAAGGCGAGGGGAGCAAGGCGCGCGGCTGAGGCAGGGCTCCGCCGGAGCGGAGCCCCGGTGAGGCGAGGGCGGAGGCACGCGGACGCGCGGGCGGGGCGGCGCTACGCGCGGCGGTCGGCGGCGCTAGGTTCGGCGGGCGGCGGGGCGCAGAGCGACTGGCACGGGGCGGCGCTGGCGCGTGGAAGTGGCGGGGCCAGGGCAGAGCGGCCACGGGAGGAAGAGGAGCAGCGCAGCAGCACCGCAACAGGCGCGCGGGCGCATACGCGAGACGAGCAGGGGGGCGGTCTCCGGCGTGGACGAGCTCGGACGGGGCGCCGCTAGAGAGAAAGGGGAAGGAGGGGAGCGCTCACGAGGGGGGGAGGAGAGGTCTTGGCAGCGGGGGAACGGGGCGGCGGTCGCGGACGACGGCAACGGAGAGGGAGCAGTCCTGCGGCGGCGATCCGGCGGCGAGTATCGAGCGGCGTCGGCCGATGGGGT
>LR738711.1:346498029-346616294 GCA_902687465.1 Secale cereale
GGGGGAAGGTGTCGGTGGAGAAAATATCCCACCGAGGGGTGGGGTTATGTATTGTCTAGGTGGGCTTCGGCTCAGTTGGGCCAGGGGGCTTTGCTTTCCCCCTTTCTTTTTTTTTATGTTTTGTTTGTTTTGGGTTTTCCTTTTATTTATTTAATTATTCCTTTTCTATTTTATTTTAGTTTAACAAAAATACAAAACTAGTTCCTAATTTATCTTTAATAAATATTCCACTGCCCCGTGTAGTTTTGGGCAATTAATAATTTATTAATTGAAGAAGGCATTTATTTATTTGTTTCTACTATTGTTTTATTTACTTCAAAATATTAGAATACTTAATAGAAATATTGTTTCTTCACCAATATTTATTACGCATTATTTGACACACTTAGAACATTTTAGTTTTAATGTTTTGAAACTTTTACCGCTCGACTTTATTTGAAGTTGAATTTGAATCGGTTTCGAACTAACTCGAAATTAGCAACAGTAATCAAAGTGATTTGGCATCACTACCAGAGGGTTACTGTAGCTTGATTACCCGGGCGTCACAATTCTCCTCCACTACAAGAAATCTCGTCCCGAGATTTAAGCGGTGGAGTAAGGGAGAGGGGAAGTGCTGGTAGCGAAAACCTAACGAGTCTTCTTGGTTTTGGCTGCCTTTTCGAAGAGGTTGATCTCTTTCGTTGATGTCTTCATTTCTCTGCTTCAAGTCATCGTGATCAAGACGTCATCCTTCCTTCGGGATCTCAATCGTCCTACGAACGCGACCAGGGGGAAAACTTTGGTGGAACGTATCTCCACGAAGTATGTGCATCTGACAGTGAATTCAGAAAGTGATACACGAAGTGCCCTACGCGTAGTATTTCAGTGAATGCATTGAGAACAATAAGCGATGGTACCAAAGTTTCAAACGGGTAGGCAGTCATTCGATGCCTAACCATAAGCTAGAATGGGGGCTTGAACAACGAGAATAATATGGTGTTAGATATCAGGATGAAACATGGTAGAATTTAGCTCGTGAATTACACACGAAGCCAAGTGCAAAGTATACATTAGAATCAGGGTTGTACAAGAGAGTCAGGTTTCAATCCCGTGGACCTGTGGGTTATGGGCCCACCATGTGGGTTGAAATAGGAAGGGTGGTGACATCTTGCATAGTCATGACAGGGGGGCATGTGAGTGGATAGCTTGTCAGCTATGTCGGCAACAATGTCGGTGCCAAGGATTGGGGGCGAAGGGAACCATCTTCTTGCTCATTGTAATGAGGCAGACCAGTAGGCAAAGTTTTCTTCCATCGGTGGTTACCGGAATGTTATGAACAATAGTAACAGGTTCTTATTGATAGAGTTGAACACCAAGTTGTTTACATAAGCAGAAAATTATTACTGCTTAGTTTATATGTAGATAAAAGAAAGGTTAAACAAACAAATGGAAAGGAAAATTGTGATTACACACAATTATTAAGAGTATATCCTTCCCATGTACAAGTAGAACATTGCATACAGGGTAGGAGAGCAAGTACCCAACCATTCAGATAATGGGGCAAGGATTAATCAAGGTGTTATCCATACAACGGTGTTTGGATAACTGTCCAAGAATCAATTAGCATTGGGCTTCAGAGGCTCTTGTTGAAAATTGGAGTACCACAGACATGCTTTGAGATAGCATTGGCATGGTCTTGAAGCAAAGTTCGGACTTGGATACACAAAGGATTCATCAGGAACAACTTATAGAATAAGTCTTATAATTTCCTCCTGGAAAAATGGTTAACCTTGCAAAAGAGATTATAATAATAGGTCCTCCAGCAGGGGTGCTAGGCATGACATCATATTACCGAGTCATCAAAGGACCAATATTATAACTACTGGAAAGTTGTCCCAACCATCATATCTGACCGAGATTCAGATCCGATTGGTGTCATTTTACCTCAGACTCGGGATGTTAGAGAAGAAAAAGGTGCGTCACAAATCGACGAAAAGACATTGCAAGATTCTCGAGAAATGAACTATGGGAGCGGGTTCCCAAAACAATAGTTCATCATTAAACCAAGGATAGGATGAGGAGGTGGCTGATGGGCTCAGTGACAATTCATCAAGAATTCCAAACGAATAGAATTCCATAATAATGTGAACAAGAAAATGACAATTTTCAATTCAAATGATATAATGTTGTATGCCCGATAAATACATACACCATTAATCATTAGTTGAAAGGTGTGCCCGAAATATGACCTTAGGCAGCAAGATCAATGTTAGAGTGACGATTCAATAACCAACAGTCTAAGAACGAACTGTCGATCGTTAACTTCAAAGCAATAGGGTTGCTAGAAGTGCAGAACTCAAGTATCATCTTTAGCATATTGGTATCCCGGTTGAAAACAACACGGGGACCAAGGAAGAATGGTGATGGGGAGTAGTATCACTATACCGAGAATTACTAGGAGGTGGAGCAATTCCCACAACATTCTCGACCTAAAAGACGGTAGTACTTCAAGACAAAACACAGCACTAGTTGAAGAGCAAGTTGTATTCATAACGCAGACAAGTTCACAATGAAAGGAAGTCAAGGGTGTTGTCGATGATAATAAAATTCATCGAGGGCAAGGAATGTAATTCTCGTCATGAACACAGTTGACATCTCGGAAGAAGTCAAAGTGTGGAAGGTAATCATGACACCTTTGTCGGGAGGTTTCAAGAGGATGCAATCGAAGATCGGCTACGTCAAGCAAGGGAATGACGAAGTGGCAAGTTATTGGATCAATATAAAAGATGCAAGCTCGGAATCAAAGTTGCCTTACTGAACAAGCAACCAGATGTTGAAAGCTCGACGTGAATTGTGCTCAATCTCTGAAGAATTTGTGCACCAAAGAAGGACGAGGTAGCACAGTTAAAGATAGCTAGACAAGGGATGTACCCGATAGCCTAGGAATAAAACCAGTTTGAGTTTAAAAATTTCCCAGTAACATCTACTAGGGGTGTTGAATTTTTAGAGCGGATTTTATTTACTAAACGGTGTCCTCGATTGACGGCAACCTAGAACCCGTAGAGTGTTTACGACAAGCAAGGGTATTACTTCATGAAAAGCTCAAACGGTGTAGTGCAAAGGCATGATATCCTCGAGATATCAGAGGGTAAAACTCGAAGGTAGAACACGATAGAAGTTGAACTAGGTCATTGACCTATGACAGTAGATACTGTAACCTGGTCAAAAAATTGACGAGGCCTGGAATGGATTCATTCCAGATATATTGAACAAGGACAGCATGTTCGGAACCATAACTGCAAGGGATCAAATTTATTGACTCCGAAATAATCATACAGTTGGATAATCATTTTGCAAGAAGCTTCCGAGATAGTCTACATCGTTTCCATGGGCATGAACAAAAGCTCAAGGTCGACTCCCATTTCTTTAATGCATATCATTTCATTCACCTCTCGCTTTGATAAAACTGTAGCGTTGGAATTTCATTTGGTGGGACACCGGAAGAGTATGACTTGTGAAAATTTTCGGGTTCTCACGGATTAGGGGAAGGCATAGGTCCAACCCATCGGGCATCTTAGTAACATATACCACAAGCTTCAAAAGTAAATAACACCAGCTCAACAGGAGAGCATGGTTGTCAAAGAAGAAAATACAAGTTATCGAAAGTATTATGCATCAGGGACATAACTTCTTGAGGTTTTTGTATACAAAGGACATTGTCGGATAATATTTCAACAAAGGATCGGGCGATCCACAACGGAGCTGATGTGAGTATCGGTACTCACTCAGAGGAAGAAGGAATGCAGAGGCATCAGATTCAAGAATTACCTGATTAGTATGATGCTTAAATAGAAAGAAATTATGGTTTCTAAGATGAAGGATCAGAAGCAGACGCTCTGATCAAGGATGGATAAGTTGAAAACACTTAGCCGGACAATCAATAAAGGTTTGAATTGCCGAGAACCAACTCATGTACGGAATGACGTCTGAGCCGAAAGATAATTTTAAAAAGGATAACCTTATGACTTCGTGCATACGTACACATTGAATCAATAGGTTCATAAATAGCTAAGTCAAGCGATATTGACGAAGACTACTAGTCATATGGAATTAACCATAAGGCAAGCAGGCAAGAATTTCAAGAGTAACAGCCTGCAGAGGATTTTCGAAACATCGAAAAGTATTCCGAAGAATTTTGGGAGACATATGAACAATTGAGAAGAACGGATCCTCGATAAATGTAAGGAAATAACCGTAAGGGTTTTCATGTGAAATAAAATTGTAAGATAGTAAACTCAAAGGATTCTCGGGACAACGGAGAATATTTCGAGGCATCTTGTAATAATAAGAGCGACGAGGAATGATCATGAGAATGGCAAGTGCATGCAGATATCCATAGGGATATATCGGTGACAGTGAATTGCAAAGGTGATGAGCACAAGTTCTCGGGTTAACAACGGGGAGTATCTTCAGGGTCTTCTGGTGCAGCAGACGATCACCGATCATAAGGTGCTCTCCGGGTGAAAGTGATAACGAGATCCTAATGTTAGATTTAGCAAATTTCATTTATCCCGAATAGGAGAGAGATAAGAGTCCCAGAGTATAGACGAGGAGTAAAAGATCCTAATACCACCCATTGGTGTTGCGGGCCCGTAAGCCACACAATAAGTTAGTAAAATTTGTTTTTCAAATACTAGACTCAACTTCAGCCAAGGAGTTGGCAAGGGGGATTCCTACAGGCAGTCGGCTCTGATACCAACTTGTGACGCCCCCGATTTGTTCGTACACTAATCATGCACGCAAATGTGTACGGCCAAGATCAAGGACTCACTGGAAGATATCACAACACAACTCTAGACACAAATTAAAATAATACAAGCTTTATATTACAAGCCAGGGGCCTCGAGGGCTCGAATACAAAAGCTCGAAAGCACAAGAGTCAGCGGAAGCAATAATATCTGAGTACAGACATAAGTTAAACAAGTTTGCCTTAAGAGGGCTAGCACAAAAGTAGCAACGATCGAAAAGGCAAGGCCTCCTGCCTGGGACCTCCTAACTACTCCTCGAAGCCGAACTCCATGTAGAAACATCATCGGGATCCTCTGACTCCTGGACTCCACCACCTGGTTGCATCATCCGAGAAGAAGGAACAGAAAGGGGAAAAGAGGGAGCAAAGCAACCGTGAGTACTCATCCAAAGTACTCGCAAGCAAGGATCTACACTACATATGCAATGATATCTGTGTAAGGGGGTAATATCTGTGGACTAAACTGCAGAATGCCGGAATAATAGGGGGATAGCTAATCCAAACGAAGACTACGCTTCTCGCAACGTCCATCTTGCAGCAGAAGAAGAGAGTAGCTGGAAGTAACAAGTATCCTCGCTTCTGGCAGCCTCCGTCTTGAAGCAGTAGAAGGGAATAGATGGTAAGTTCACCAAGTAACATCGTATAGCATAAACCTACCCGGTGATCCTCCCCTCGTCACCCTGTGAGAGAGCAATCACCGAGTTATATCTGGCACTTGTAAGGGTGTGTTTTATTAAGTATCCGGTTCTAGTTGTCATGAGGTCAGAGTACAACTCCGGGTCGTCCTTTTACCGAGGGACACGGCTATTCGAATAGATTAACTTCCTTGCTGGGGTGCACCACATAACCCAGCACGCTTGATCCCATTTGGCCGGACACACTTTCCAGGGTCATGCCCGGCCTCGGAAGATCAACACGTCGCAGCCCTACCTAAGCACAGCAGAGAGGTCAGCACGCCGGTCTAAGTCCTAGGCGCGCAGGGGTCCGGGCCCATCGCCCAACGCACACCTGCACGTTGCGTACGCGGCCGGTGAGCAGACCTAGCAACCTCCATTACTAAGGAAGTTGCGTTACGCGGTCCAACCCGGCGCGTGTCGCTAAGTCGCTGACGTCAAAAAGGCTTCGGCTGATACCACGACGTCGAGTACCCATAACTATTCCCACGTAGCTGGTTAGTGCGTATAGACCAAATGTCCAGACTCAGATCAAATACCAAGATCTCGATAAACGTGTTATTATGACATAACCGCGGACAACGACCAGGGCCAGGCCCACCTGTCTCCTAGGTGGTCGCAACCTGCCCTGTCGCTCCGCCACAAAGTAACCATCAGGGGGCTGTCGGGAACCCAGGCCCACCACTACCTGGGTGGAACCACCTGCCTCTTCAACCCCCATATCCGAACCATCATCATGTGTCATGTAAAATGTATGTAGTATATACCCATGATCACCCCCAAGTGATCACGGACCGATAGATTACCAGGGCAGACGGACAAGGGTGTAGGGCCACTGATGGAATACTAGCATCCTACACTAAGCATTAGGATGGCAGGTAAAGTATCAACAGTTGTAGCAACAATGACAGGCTATGCAGCAGAATAGGAGTATCGAAAGCAGTAACATGCTACACTACTCTAATGCAAGAAGTAGAGAGAAGAGTAGGCGATATCTGGTGATCAAAGGGGGGGGGCTTGCCTGGAAGCCCTGCAGACGAAAGGAATCTTCGGAAGCGTAGCCGTAGTCGAACACCGAAGCATCAATGGTCTCGGGGTCTATCACAGTATCGGAGTCTACCGAAAGTAAGCAACGAAGGGGGAAACAAATAAATAACAGAGCAAACAATAGCATCACAAAGCATAACATGGAAATACGCGGTGCTACGTGTGACCTAACGTAGTAGGAGGTGATACTGGCAAGGATGAAAAACATCCGGGAAAGTATTCCCGATATTTCGCGTTTTCGGGCAGATGAAACGGAGGGGGAATGTTGCACGTTCGGTATGATAGAGATGTGTAGCGGACGAATGGACCGCGCATTCGGGTTCGTCTCGTCGTTCTGAGCAACTTTCATATATAAATTATTTTCATCCGAGTTACGGTTTAAAAGATATCATTTTCTAAAGTTTTTATTAATTTCTGGAATTTCTGAATTTATTATTATTTCGAAATTAAACAATCATATACCTTTTATACACAGCTGTAACTAGCCCAAGTGCATGACAGGTGGGGCCATGGGGGCTGAGTCAGCAGCTAGGTCAACAGTCAACAGTTGACTGTTGACTGGTCAAACTTACGAGTGGGGCCTAGGTGTCATAGACTCAGTTATACTAACAGTTTGTTAATGTTAATTAACATATTTAATTGGGTTAGTTAATCAAGATTAATTAACTTAATTAACTCATTAATTAATTAATTAATTAGTTAATTAATTTTTATTATTATTATTTTTTAATCCTTTTTTTAGAAAACGTTCTCGGGGTGGGCCCCTGTGTCATTGGCACAGGGCCTTAGCGGGCGACGGTGTGCGGGCGACGGGCGCTGGGCACACGAGCATGCGGGGCGGGCGCTGGCGGCCAGAGGCCAGCGCCGGGAAGGGCCGGCGGGCGACCAGGCGGGCGCGGCTCGCGACGCCGACGCGGCGCCGGCGCCGGGCGCCGTACGTGGCCGCGGAGGGGGTACGGCGGCCGGCGGCAGTGCAGCACGCGGGGCCGGGCAGTGGGCACAAGGCGAGGGGAGCAAGGCGCGCGGCTGAGGCTGGGCTCCGCCGGAGCGGAGCCCCGGTGAGGCGAGGGCGGAGGCACGTGGACGCGCGGGCGGGGCAGCGCTACGCGCGGCGGCCGGCGGCGCTAGGTTCGGCGGGCGGCGGGGCGCAGAGCGACTGGCACGGGGCGGCGCTGGCGCGTGGAAGTGGCGGGGCGAGGGCAGAGCGGCCACGGGAGGAAGAGGAGCAGCGCAGCAGCACCGCAACAGGCGCGCGGGCGCATACGCGAGACGAGCAGGGGGCGGTCTCCGGCGTGGACGAGCTCGGACGGGGCGCCGCTAGAGAGAAAGGGGAAGGAGGAGAGCGCTCACGAGGGGGGGGAGGAGAGGTCTTGGCAGCGGGGGAATGGGGCGGCGGTCGCGGACGACGGCGACGGAGAGGGAGCAGTCCGGCGGCGGCGATCCGGCGGCGAGTGTCGAGCGGCGTCGGCCGATGGGGTTCTCCCCCGATCCAGTCGAGGGAGAGAGAGGGGGGTGGGGAAAGGTGTCGGTGGAGAAAATATCCCACCGAGGGGTGGGGTTATGTATTGTCTAGGTGGGCTTCGGCTCAGTTGGGCCAGGGGGCTTTGCTTTCCCCCTTTTTTTTATGTTTTGTTTGTTTTGGGTCTTCCTTTTATTTATTTAATTATTCCTTTTCTATTTTATTTTAGTTTAACAAAAATACAAAACGAGTTCCTAATTTATCTTTAATAAATATTC
The DNA here is from genome assembly GCA_902687465.1 of Secale cereale. Classification (NCBI taxonomy): domain Eukaryota; kingdom Viridiplantae; phylum Streptophyta; class Magnoliopsida; order Poales; family Poaceae; genus Secale; species Secale cereale. The sequence continues at coordinate 346,506,274 of LR738711.1, forward strand.
CACTGCCCCGTGTAGTTTTGGGCAATTAATAATTTAGCTTAATAATTTATTAATTGAAGAAGGCATTTATTTATTTGTTTCTACTACTGTTTTATTTACTTCAAAATATTAGAATACTTAATAGAAATATTGTTTCTTCACCAATATTTATTACGCATTATTTGACACACTTAGAACATTTTAGTTTTAATGTTTTGAAACTTTTACCGCTCGACTTTATTTGAAGTTGAATTTGAATTGGTTTCGAACTAACTCGAAATTAGCAACAGTAATCGAAGTGATTTGGCATCACTACCAGAGGGTTACTGTAGCTTGATTACCCGGGCGTCACAATCTGTTAGACATACAAAATAGTTCTTCTACTAGATATTACATGACAAACATATATGAATTTTTATAAAGTCCAGAAGAAAATACCTAGGTCGATGTCTAAATCTATGGCAATATATTTGGACAAGAATATCTAAGTAACGAAATATATGTAAAGCTAATCCAGCAAATATTTTTGAGTGCTAAATTATGGCATGTGTCGGGGGAAACTGTCCGCCACGAACACCTATGGGACCGGAGTCCCTTGTCTGTGCGGTACGAGGGCGGAGGGAACACAAAGAGCAGATCGAGGCAGACGCGCGGGCAGTTTTACCCAGGTTCGGGCCGCACGGATGCGTAAAACCCTACTCCTGCTTGGTTGTGTATTGAGTTTGGGCGCTCGGAGCTTGAAGAAGCAGCTACACGAGCGTGAGAATGATCTAGGTTTCGAACCCCCTCCACGTTGTGCATGGGCCTCCTTTTATAGTGCAAAGGGGTCACCGACAGGTGTCAACGTAGGAGAAAGGGGTAAAAATGTAAAAGAGGTGGTAGTTGTAACAGTGCGGGAACAGTGGAGCTACAGTACAGAACAGTGGTCTATACCTACTTTAACAGTGGGGGACAAGGGCATTTAATGCCCGTCGCCGTCGACCCCAAAAGCTCCCGCCGTTGCGTCTCCGTCTGCCACGGCGATGGATCCACTGCCGTGGAGTGCCACCGTGTCCCCCAGGCTGCACAGCCATCCGCCACGCGTCCTTGGAGCGGCCCCAGGGCGACGCGTGGGCCGATGAGCTGGAGCGCGGGCACACAGCGCACCTCCCCCGGCAAGCACCTTGCCGGGGATCTCGATCTTGCCGGGCCCGGAAGCTTGCCGCTCCCCGAGCCCTTGCCGGGTCTTCTAAGATAAAATCTTCTATTCGTCCTGACAAGCTCCTCTTGCCAGGGCCTCGTGCTAGTTAAGCAATCTCGAGCCTGGGACGGCCTTCCCGGCAAGCTCCTCTTGCCGGGGTCTTGGTCTTCTGTCTTGTATACTTTGTTTTTTGAATGGCTAGATAAGGGGCAGGAAGGTCTCCGGCAAGCGCGTGGTGAACCCTGCCGCGGGGAGCTGCCGCTGCCCGTGCACAAGTTGGGGTACTAGGGTACCCCTACCTTAGTACACCGACAGGAGCCCCCGGGCCTGGGCCACACACGGTGCCGAGCGCTGTTGGGCCAGGCCCAAAACAGTGCACGGGCACCCGCGGCCCGCGGCGCGCCGAATCCACTTCCATATCCGCCGCACCCCACGGCAACGGCACGCGTCGATTGCGGCGCCGTGGGATGGGACGTGCCCACGATTTCTTTAATGGGAAGGGCGAAACGCCCCCCACTCTCCCATAAAAGCAGAGAGAGCGGCGCGGTTCCCCTCCCTGCGCATTCATTGCCATCGTCTTCTTCCTCAGATTCCTCTGCGCTTTGCCTCTACTCCTCCGCCACCACCAAGCTCTTCGTCCCCTTCCTTCCACCGCATCCGCCATGGCCCCAAAGACCGATAAGGCGAAGTCGGAGAAGTCCAAGCGGGAGAAGTCAGATCAGGCGGCGAAGCTCGCCGCGTACCGGAAGGAGCACATTGTCTTCGCGCCGAAGCTCGGCGTGCGGGAACTTTGGAACAAATATTATTTGTTCTGGGCCAAGGAGACCCCAGCGCACCCCCGCACGCGCGTCTACCCGGCCGTCGCCAAGGACCACTACCCCGGCGGGTATTACTTTTTCGCAGCCTTCTTCCACTGCGGTCTGTGCCCTCCCTTCTCAAACTTTTTCTGCGATATCATGAATACTTATGGCCTCCACCTCCTCGACTTCACTCCCAACGCCATCCTCACCATGTCCGTTTTCGCACACATGTGCGAAAACTTCGTAGGAATCCAGCCCAACGTAGCTCTCTTTAGGCATTTTTTCATCCCTAGAGCAGAGGCCGACGCCCCCCTCTCCGGAGGAATCTCTTGGGTGTTTAGGCTGAATAAGAAATTAGCCTACTTGCCGGGGGAGCTCCGCGGCAAGTGGGAAGAGTGGCGCGCGGAGTGGTGCTGGGTCGTCGAGGAGCGGCCGCAACACTTCACCGCGCCGCGCACATCGCCCATCGTGCGCGGCAGGGATTGGAGTAATTTCGATTCCGACGATTCCAAGCTGGATATCGCTCTCGTCAGAATCCTCCGTCTTCGGATGGCGCCGCTGTCTGTCGCTGAAGTGGGCGCGGACTTTCTTCGTCGCCGGATCGCCCCCCTCCAAGACCGGAAAAGGCCGGCGTGGCAATACGGCGGCCCGGCAGACATCATGAGGCTGCGCCCCGGCCTCAATTTTAACTTCACAACACTCGAGCTGCGGGGTATGGTCAGGGAACTTTTCAAGTTTGACCCGGCACACCCCGAGTACTTCCGCGCTCCCCGGGGAGTGGTGCCGCTCTGCGCCAGCAGCGCCCGGGATCGCCTTGTCGCTATGATGCCCGCGTGCGACTCTCATGGATTGGAGCGCACGTGGATTGCGCCCAAGCCTATCGACGTCCTCGAGTTCTACGACAACCTTGCGGAGGTGTTGGAGAAGACGGACGATCTCAAGCTGCACACGCGGGCCACCACCGACCAAGAGATTGCTTACATGGCTTCTCGCGCTGAAGAAGTCGCCGCAGCCGCGGCGGCGGGAAACTTTGGATACACACCCGCGGAGGCGGAAGCCGCGGATGCCTCCAGCCAGGCGGATAAGGAGGAGATTCGCAAGCTGCTAGAGCTCCCTCCCGACGCGCTCGCCGGGGTCCCCTCGCTGAGGCACTCCGGGATCAATGGGATCGCGACGGAGGCCGCGGCAATGGAGGGTACAGCCGGAGGAAGCAGGGGTGCCGCGAGGAGCGAAGGCGCCGGACGAAGCGGGGCCACCAAGGGGAAGGGGCCCGCAATGCAAGGCGCTGGGGCCAGCGAACTGGCCGAGGGAGAGGAGGGGGAGGAGGAAGACACCGGCGGATCCACCGAGCTCTACGCCGACGACCTCTCCTCGTCGGAAAGCTCCCCGCCCCCGGCGAGCCCGAGGCAGTCCCCATTGAAGCGTCTCCGCAAGGCGGCGACGGGGGAGCAGGCGCGAGCGCCCCGGCAACAGCCAGCTCGCCGGGCAGCTCCCCGGCCGAGCCAAGACGTGCCAAGGGCGACCGGCGTGCCGGCTACGGCAGAGGCCCCGCGCGCGCGGACCACGACGGAGGCGTCCCGCAGGCCGGCACCGAGCCGGCAAGGATCTTCTCGGAGCGGAGCAGCTGCTCCGCCCACTTCTCGGGCGCCGGCCACCACAGGGGCTGGGCCTACGCAGCCCCCAGCCCCGGTGGCTCCGAAACGCGCGAGGGAATCTTCATCCTCCGCTCCTCGCGCCAACGCGCCCACCGTGGAGTTTGACTTCTCCGCGCTGAGCGAGGACGACGAGGAGGACCAAGAGTAAGGACCCAAGACCTTACTCCTTCTTGATTTTTATATCTCGATTGTTGCTGACGCTTGACTTTGCTTGTTGCTTGTGATTGCAGGACCTTGGAGCAGCGCGCGAAGAGGGTCAGGGTGCCCACAGTTGAGGTCGTAGAAGACCCATCCGTCGCGGAAGCAGGGATCGCGCCGGAACCGAGCTTGCCGGACCCGAGTGCCGCTCCGGGGAGCAGCCCCCAGCGCAGCCCCCAGCGTAAGTTAGAGGTTTACTGTTTTTGCTCGTCGGGGCGCGCTTAGGGCTTTGATCTCTCTTTTTTTTTAATGTCTTGGTTCTTCTATCTTCTCTTGTGCAGAGGTGGAGCCGCAGCGGGAAGAGCGCCCGGAGACCGTCACCGAGGAGCCGCAGGCCCCGCCGTCCCCGGCAAGGCAAAACTCTCCGGCAAGGGAGAGCGCTCCGCCAAGGGCGGGTACTCCGCCAAAGCAGAGTACCCCGCCAAGGGCGAGCAGCCCGGCGAGGACGGCCACTCCGCCAAGGCCGAGCTCCCCGGCAAGGGAGCCCGCCGCAGAGGACGTCCGCCAAGGTACGTTCTGTACTTGGTTTTCTTGACTTCGCTTCTTTTTGGATCTTTGCTTGATTTTGAACTTCTTTTTCTTCTTCTCCTAGATCTTCCTCCTCCTCCTCCCGCGCCGATGGAGACCGAGGTCATCAATATCGAGGATGAGGAGGGCGCGCAGGGCGGCGGCGATGACGTTCCCGTCGTCGTGGAGATGGCCGAGGCCACCGAGGAGGCGACCGAGGCCACCGAGCCGGCCGCGCAGGAGGCCACTCCGGCCGCTGACGCCGCGACCGGGGAGGGGGACGGCGACCGCACCGCCGACCCGGAGGTGGCGGGAGCACCGGATGCTACACCGGCCGCCGGCCCCTCCACCGGTGAGAAGCAGGCGTACTATCTTCGTGCCCCCAATGGCGTCTTTATCCAAGTGCCCTGGGGGTCTTCATCAAGAGCTCCCGCGGAGGGCGAGGCGTTTGACGGAGAAGTCCTCGCCTCCGCGGGTCTGACAGTCGTCGAGGCGCCCGGCGAAGGAGATGGGCCCGAGGAGGAGAAGCTTCTCCATCAACTCCTGGCCCTTTACCGGGCCAGGCAGGCGAAGCTTGCCTCCCGGGAAGCCCTTGCTGCCCAGGCCGCCGCCGAAATGGAGAAGCGTGCGGCGGAGCTCAGCGCTGCCCACAAGGCGGGCCTCCGCGAGGTGGCGGAGGAGCGCGAGCGTCTCGCCGGTGAATATCAAGAGTGGCTTTTGGAGAAAGCCGAGGCTGAAGAACAGCAACGGCTCGCCGGGGTGGAGATGTCCCGGCGAGAAGGAGAGCTCGCGCAGCGGAAAGTGGATCTCGACTCCCATGAGGAGGACCTTGCCGCTCGCGAGGCTGCCCTTGGCGGGGAGCTGAAGGAGGCGAAAGCCGCTGCTGCTGCCGCGGAAGACGCCAAGAAGGAGCTTGCCGCCAAGGTTGAACAACTAGAAGCGGCGATGAAGGTGAGCACCGAGAAGGTTGCCGCGCTCATTACTGAGCGCGAGAAGGACGCCCACACCAACGCGGAGCTCCAAGTGAATCTGTCCAAGAGGGGCGATGAGCTTAAGGCCGCCAAGGACTCCATCGAGGACTTGGAGCTGAAAGTCTCAACTCTGAGGGATTCAATTGACGCCGCCAAGCTTCGAGAAGACAAGCTGAAGGAGGAGCTCCGCAAGGAGCGGACCTTGGTGGACAGCGCCAACAAGGCATCCGAGCTCTTCCGCAAGAACATTGAGCTGTGGACCGAAGAGCTGGTTTCTTCTGCATCCAACATTGACCAGGAGTTGCTTGCCTTGAAGGTCGAACATCTTGTCTACTCGCCGGATCCAGATGTCGGGGGAAACTGTCCGCCACGAACACCTATGGGACCGGAGCCCCTTGTCTGTGCGGTACGAGGGCGGAGGGAGCACAAAGAGCAGATCGAAGCGGACGCGCGGGCAGTTTTACCCAGGTTCGGGCCGCACGGATGCGTAAAACCCTACTCCTGCTTGGTTGTGTATTGAGTTGAGCGCTCGGGAGCTTGAAGAAGCAGCTACACCGTGCGTGAGAGTAATCTAGGTTTCGAACCCCCTCCACGTTGTGCATGGGCCTCCTTTTATAGTGCAAGGGGTCACCGACAGGTGTCAACGTAGAAGAAAGGGGTAAAAATGTAAAAGAGGTGGTAGTTGTAACAGTGCGGGAACAGTGGAGCTACAGTACAGAACAGTGGTCTATACCTACTTTAACAGTGGGGGACAAGGGCATTTAATGCCCGTCGCCGTCGACCCCAAAAGCTCCCGCCGTTGCGTCTCCGTCTGCCACGGCGATGGATCCTCTGCCGTGGAGTGCCACCGTGTCCCCCAGGCTGCACAGCCATCCGCCACGCGTCCCTGGAGTGGCCCCAGGGCGACGCGTGGGCCGATGAGCTGGAGCGCGGGCACACAGCGCACCTCCCCCGGCAAGCACCTTGCCGGGGATCTCGACCTTGCCGGGCCCGGAAGCTTGCCGCTCCCCGAGCCCTTGCCGGGTCTTCTAAGATAAAATCTTCTATTCGTCCTGACAAGCTCCTCTTGCCAGGGCCTCGTGCTAGTTAAGCAATCTCGAGCCTGGGACGGCCTTCCCGGCAAGCTCCTCTTGCCGGGGTCTTGGTCTTCTGTCTTGTATACTTTGTTTTTGAATGGCTAGATAAAGGGGCAGGAAGGTCTCCGGCAAGCGCGTGGTGAACCCTGCCGCGGGGAGCTGCCGCTGCCCGTGCACAAGTTGGGGTACTAGGGTACCCCTACCTTAGTACGCCGACAGGAGCCCCCGGGCCTGGGCCACACACGGTGCCGAGCGCTGTTGGGCCAGGCCCAAAACAGTGCACGGGCACCCGCGGCCCGCGGCGCGCCGAATCCACTTCCATATCCGCCGCACCCCACGGCAACGGCACGCGTCGATTGCGGCGCCGTGGGATGGGACGTGCCCACGATTTCTTTAATGGGAAGGGCGAAACGCCCCCCACTCTCCCATAAAAGCAGAGAGAGCGGCGCGGTTCCCCTCCCTGCGCATTCATTGCCATCGTCTTCTTCCTCAGATTCCTCTGCGCTTTGCCTCTACTCCTCCGCCACCACCAAGCTCTTCGTCCCCTTCCTTCCACCGCATCCGCCATGGCCCCAAAGACCGATAAGGCGAAGTCGGAGAAGTCCAAGCGGGAGAAGTCAGATCAGGCGGCGAAGCTCGCCGCGTACCGGAAGGAGCACATTGTCTTCGCGCCGAAGCTCGGCGTGCGGGAACTTTGGAACAAATATTATTTGTTCTGGGCCAAGGAGACCCCAGCGCACCCCCGCACGCGCGTCTACCCGGACGTCGCCAAGGACCACTACCCCGGCGGGTATTACTTTTTCGCAGCCTTCTTCCACTGCGGTCTGTGCCCTCCCTTCTCAAACTTTTTCTGCGATATCATGAATACTTATGGCTTCCACCTCCTCGACTTCACCCCCAACGCCATCCTCACCATGTCCGTTTTCGCACACATGTGCGAAAACTTCGTAGGAATCCAGCCCAACGTAGCTCTCTTTAGGCACTTTTTCATCCCCAGAGTAGAGGCCGACGCCCCCCTCTCCGGAGGAATCTCTTGGGTGTTTAGGCTGAATAAGAAATCAGCCTACTTGCCGGGGGAGCTCCGCGGCAAGTGGGAAGAGTGGCGCGCGGAGTGGTGCTGGGTCGTCGAGGAGCGGCCGCAACACTTCACCGTGCCGCGCACATCGCCCATCGTGCGCGGCAGGGATTGGAGTAATCTCGATTCCGACGATTCCAAGCTGGATATCGCTCTCGTCAGAATCCTTCGTCTTCGGATGGCGCCGCTGTCTGTCGCTGAAGTGGGCGCGGACTTTCTTCGTCGCCGGATCGCCCCCCTCCAAGACCGGAAAAGGCCGGCGTGGCAATACGGCGGCCCGGCAGACATCATGAGGCTGCGCCCCGGCCTCAATTTTAACTTCACAACACTCGAGCTGCGGGGTATGGTCAGGGAACTTTTCAAGTTCGACCCGGCACACCCCGAGTACTTCCGCGCTCCCCGGGGAGTGGTGCCGCTCTGCGCCAGCAGCGCCCGGGATCGCCTTGTCGCTATGATGCCCGCGTGCGACTCTCATGGATTGGAGCGCACGTGGATTGCGCCCAAGCCTATCGACGTCCTCGAGTTCTACGACAACCTTGCGGAGGTGTTGGAGAAGACGGACGATCTCAAGCTGCACACGCGGGCCACCACCGACCAAGAGATTGCTTACATGGCCTCTCGCGCTGAAGAAGTCGCCGCAGCCGCGGCGGCGGGAAACTTTGGATACACACCCGCGGAGGCGGAAGCCGCGGATGCCTCCAGCCAGGCGGATAAGGAGGAGATTCGCAAGCTGCTAGAGCTCCCTCCCGACGCGCTCGCCGGGGTCCCCTCGCTGAGGCACTCCGGGATCAATGGGATCGCGACGGAGGCCGCGGCAATGGAGGGCACAGCCGGAGGAAGCAGGGGTGCCGCGAGGAGTGAAGGCGCCGGACGAAGCGGGGCCACCAAGGGGAAGGGGCCCGCAGTGCAAGGCGCTGGGGCCAGCGAACTGGCCGAGGGAGAGGAGGGGGAGGAGGAAGACACCGGCGGATCCACCGAGCTCTACGCCGACGACCTCTCCTCGTCGGAAAGCTCCCCGCCCCCGGCGAGCCCGAGGCAGTCCCCATTGAAGCGTCTCCGCAAGGCGGCGACGGGGGAGCAGGCGCGAGCGCCCCGGCAACAGCCAGCTCGCCGGGCAGCTCCCCGGCCGAGCCGAGACGTGCCAAGGGCGACCGGCGTGCCGGCCACGGCAGAGGCCCCGCGGGCGCGGACCACGACAGAGGCGTCCCGCAGGCCGGCACCGAGCCGACAAGGATCTTCTCGGAGCGGAGCAGCTGCTCCGCCCACTTCTCGGGCGCCGGCCACCACAGGGGCTGGGCCTACGCAGCCCCCAGCCCCGGTGGCTCCGAAACGCGCGAGGGAATCTTCATCCTCCGCTCCTCGCGCCGACGCGCCCACCGTGGAGTTTGACTTCTCCGCGCTGAGCGAGGACGACGAGGAGGACCAAGAGTAAGGACCCGAGACCTTACTCCTTCTTGATTTTTATATCTCGATTGTTGCTGACGCTTGACTTTGCTTGTTGCTTGTGATTGCAGGACCTTGGAGCAGCGCGCGAAGAGGGTCAGGGTGCCCACAGTTGAGGTCGTAGAAGACCCATCCGTCGCGGAAGCAGGGATCGCACCGGAGCCGAGCTTGCCGGACCCGAGTGCCGCTCCGGGGAGCAGCCCCCAGCGCAGCCCCCAGCGTAAGTTAGAGGTTTACTGTTTTTGCTCGTCGGGGCGCGCTTAGGGCTTTGATCTCTCTTTTTTTTTTCTGAATGTCTTGGTTCTTCTATCTTCTCTTGTGCAGAGGTGGAGCCGCAGCGGGAAGAGCGCCCGGAGATCGTCACCGAGGAGCCGCAGGCCCCGCCGTCCCCGGCAAGGCAAAACTCTCCGGCAAGGGAGAGCGCTCCGCCAAGGGCGGGTACTCCGCCAAGGCAGAGTACCCCGCCAAGGGCGAGCAGCCCGGCGAGGACGGCCACTCCGCCAAGGCCGAACTCCCCGGCAAGGGAGCCCGCCGCAGAGGACGTCCGCCAAGGTACGTTCTGTACTTGGTTTTCTTGACTTTGCTTCTTTTTGGATCTTTGCTTGATTTTGAACTTCTTTTTCTTCTTCTCCTAGACCTTCTTCCTCCTCCTCCCGCGCCGATGGAGACCGAGGTCATCAATATCGAGGATGAGGAGGGCGCGCAGGGCGGCGGCGATGACGTTCCCGTCGTCGTGGAGATGGCCGAGGCCACCGAGGAGGCGACCGAGGCCACCGAGCCGGCCGCGCAGGAGGCCACTCCGGCCGCTGACGCCGCGACCGGGGAGGGGGACGGCGACCGCACCGCCGACCCGGAGGTGGCGGGAGCACCGGATGCTACACCGGCCGCCGGCCCCTCCACCGGCGAGAAGCAGGCGTACTATCTTCGTGCCCCCAATGGCGTCTTTATCCAAGTGCCTTGGGGGTCTTCATCAAGAGCTCCCGCGGAGGGCGAGGCGTTTGACGGAGAAGTCCTCGCCTCCGCGGGTCTGACAGTCGTCGAGGCGCCCGGCGAAGGAGATGGGCCCGAGGAGGAGAAGCTTCTCCACCAGCTCCTGGCCCTTTACCGGGCCAGGCAGGCGAAGCTTGCCTCCCGGGAAGCCCTTGCTGCCCAGGCCGCCGCCGAAATGGAGAAGCGTGCGGCGGAGCTCAGCGCTGCCCACAAGGCGGGCCTCCGCGAGGTGGCGGAGGAGCGCGAGCGTCTCGCCAGTGAATATCAAGAGTGGCTTTTGGAGAAAGCCGAGGCTGAAGAACAGCAACGGCTCGCCGGGGTGGAGATGTCCCGGCGAGAAGGAGAGCTCGCGCAGCGGAAGGTGGATCTCGACTCCCATGAGGAGGACCTTGCCGCTCGCGAGGCTGCCCTTGGCGGGGAGCTGAAGGAGGCGAAAGCCGCTGCTGCTGCCGCGGAAGACGCCAAGAAGGAGCTTGCCGCCAAGGTTGAACAACTAGAAGCGGCGATGAAGGTGAGCACCGAGAAGGTTGCCGCGCTCATTACTGAGCGCGAGAAGGACGCCCACACCAACGCGGAGCTCCAAGTGAATCTGTCCAAGAGGGGCGATGAGCTTAAGGCCGCCAAGGACTCCATCGAGGACTTGGAGCTGAAAGTCTCAACTCTGAGGGATTCAATTGACGCCGCCAAGCTTCGAGAAGACAAGCTGAAGGAGGAGCTCCGCAAGGAGCGGGCCTTGGTGGACAGCGCCAACAAGGCGTCCGAGCTCTTCCGCAAGAACATTGAGCTGTGGACCGAAGAGCTGGTTTCTTCTGCATCCAACATTGACCAGGAGTTGCTTGCCTTGAAGGTCGAACATCTTATCTACTCGCCGGATCCAGACCTCCCGCACAGCGCCAAGCTCAGCCTCTTCTTCAGAGGCGTCGCTCCGGCCCTTGCAGGTCTCCGGAACCGCATCCCCGCGCAGCTGGCCGAGGAGTCGCGCCGTCTCTGCGCAGGAACTCTGGAGCGGGTCTTGACGAAGATCGTGTACCGCAACCCGGGGATCAACCTCAAGAACGTTCTTTGCAGCTTGCCGGCAGATGCAGACACGGAGGCCCTGAAGGAGCAGGTCAGCCATATCATCGCCAAGGTGGCAAAGCTTGGCAGGAAGGAGGGCGACCGCGTAGACTAGGGCCCCATTTATCTTTATCTTTTCGTTGCTGCACATTATGTTACGAACTCATTAGTCCATTGCGACAAGTTATCCTTGTAAGATATTTGCTTTACTTCAATCAATCAGTGCAATGTTATCTTCCTTGTTCCAATCTTTGACTTTGTATGTTCCTCACCCTACGCTCCCGGGGAGCTTGCCGGAAAGGGGCCCTTGCCGCGAGCGCTGAGCGCTGAGCAGCCTGCTGGCCAAGGTCCTCGCCGGTAAGCAACCTCGCCGCAGCAAGTCGCAACGCACTTAGCTTGCTGAGTGTACTCGGAAACGAAGCAAGGGCGCGACACTTGTCGCAGCTCACTTAAATCGTTGAGTGGACTCGAAGACAAGATAAGGGTGCGGCAAGCCACGGGTAGGTTCCTCCGCGCACAGGTTTTCCATACAAAGTGTGATCGTTCAAGGAAGACAACCAAAATTTAAAATTTGAACTGGTCAAATTCTAACAACTTATCTTTCATATGCTGCTTGCTCATGTTGTTTGCTTTCCGGTAAGGCTCTTCTTTCTTGAACGGCACTTAGTTCCTCCTCCATCTCCTTCCCCCCCGGCAAACTTGTGCGCGAGGAACGTTCCTTCTGCTTAAGAGAAAAAGGAAAAGGAGAGGGAAACAAGCATATTGCCTTTCGGCGCAATAGTGCTTACCGAATGTCTAAGTGTTGCATCAAATGCCAAATAAAACATGCAAATAGCAAAGAGAAGCATGCGAAAGGCAATCGATGCGAAAACACGGAATCTTTACTGATGCACGGGGTCTGCGCCCGGCTTTGTACAAAGGGTTACATGCAACAGCGGCAAGGCTTGTACAAAAGGTGGTTGCCGGAACGGATCACGGCAACCGCGCCTTAGGGGTGAAACTTGCGAAGATGCTCTATGTTCCAGGAGTTGCTCACCGGTAAGCCTTCTTCGGTCTCGAGGCGGACAGCGCCGGGCCTCGTAACTTGTCTCACCCGATAAGGGCCTTCCCACTTCGGCGTCAACTTGTTGGAATTCTTGGCGGACTGAACACGCCGAAGAACAAGGTCGCCTTCCTCGAGACTCCTGGCCTTGACTTTGCGGCTATGGTAGCGGCGCAAAGCTTGCTGGTATCGAGCAGCTCGTACCGCAGCCTGGAGACGTCCCTCCTCAAGGAGCAATGCGTCATCTTGCCGCAGCTGCTCTTGCTCGAGCTCATCATAAGCGAGCACTCGAGGAGATCCGTATACGAGTTCCGTGGGGAGAACTGCTTCTGCTCCATAGACTAGAGCAAAAGGTGTCTGTCCGGTGGCTCGACTTGGTGTCGTTCTGATTGACCAAAGAGCCGCCGGGAGCTCCTCTATCCAATTCCTTCCGCACTTGCGCAGCCTGTCAAAGGTCCTTGTCTTGAGTCCGCGCAGCACTTCAGCATTTGCCCTCTCCGCTTGGCCGTTGCTCCTCGGGTGAGCAACAGAAGCGAAACAGACCTTGGCGCCAAGGTCTTGGACGTACTGCATGAAGGTGCGACTAGTGAATTGTGTACCGTTGTCGGTGATGATCCTGTTAGGGATCCCGAAACGGCAAACAATCGACCTGAAGAACCTGACTGCTGACTGTGCTGTCACTTTTCTCACTGGCTCCACTTCTGGCCACTTTGTGAACTTGTCGATTGCAACGTACAAATACTCAAAGCCCCCGACAGCGCGAGGGAAAGGGCCGAGGATATCGAGCCCCCAGACCGAGAAGGGCCATGACAAAGGGATTGTTTGGAGAGCTTGAGCTGGCTGATGTATTTGCTTTGCATGGAACTGGCACGCTTCACACTTGGTTACTAGTGCAGTTGCATCTTGGAGGGCTTCTTGCCAAAAGAATCCTTGCCGGAAAGCTTTCCCGGCAAGTGCCCTTGCGCCAATGTGGTGGCCGCATATGCCTCCGTGTATTTCTGCCAACAGCTTCTGTCCATCTTCCCTGGAGATGCACTTCAACCTGACACCATTGAGTCTTCTTCTGTACAGCTCGTTATCCACAAATTGATACATACTTGACTGCCTGGTTATCTTCTCTATCTCTTGAGGGTCGTCGGGAAGTTCTCCAGTTTGCAGAAAACGGACGATCTGCTGTGCCCATGCCGGAGCCCGGGGCTCGACGGCAAGGACTAAAGGCTCGAGGGCCGCTGCGGGAACCCCAGCTTCTACGGCAAAGACCTCTGGTCCTGTCGGAGCTGACGGTCCCCCGGCAAGTTCGCCGGGGCGAGGCTTGTCGGGAACACTTGCTTCAACTGTACAAGCCCGAGGGCTTGCAGGAGCAAACTGTTCCTCAGCGTTGTCGTTGGTCTTGGGAACTTTGGCGGCGGGTTCAGGAAGATCCGCCGGCAAGTAGTCGCCGGAGACCAACTTTCTCTTCTTGGACTGCCCAACTGATGGTGTAACTGATGGTTGAGTCAACTTGAGCAAAAAGGTCCCTGGTTCCACAGGTAGCTTCATCGCAGCACACTTCGAAAGGCCATCTGCAATTTCATTTTGAGCTCTCGGGATGTGCTCCATTTGCAGACCTTCAAAGTGTTCTTCAAGCTTCCTCACTTCATCTACATATGCTTCCATCAAAGGGCTCTGGTAGCTCTTGTTGACTTGTCGGACCACCAACTGAGAATCGCCCCGCACAATCAGCTTCCTGATCCCAAGTTCGGCCGCAATCCTGAGGCCGGCAAGCAAGCCTTCATATTCTGCGGTGTTGTTTGTCGCCTGCTCCCTGGGAAAGTGCATCTGGATAACATATTTGAGGTGTTCTCCGGTGGGCGCGATGAGTACCACGCCAGCACCGGCGCCTTGCAACGAGAAGGCACCGTCAAAATACATTACCCATTCACTTGTCGCTTCTTGCACGGGTACGCTCGTTTCTTGAACTTCTTCTTCTGGCGTTGGGGTCCACTCAGCAATGAACTCTGCCAAAGCTCGGCTCTGAATGGTTGAAGTACTTTCAAATTTGAGTCCGAAGCTTGACAGTTCCAGCGCCCACTCGACGATCCTGCCTGTTGCCTCTGGATTGTGTAATATCCTCTTCAACGGAAAGCGAGTGACCACTGTTATCTCATGGGCTTGGAAGTAGTGGCGCAGCTTCCTCGAGGCCATGAGGAGGCCGAAAAGCAATTTTTGCACACCAGAGTACCTTGATCTAGCTCCCTGGAGAAGGGAACTTACAAAATACACTGGGCGCTGCACCATCTTCTTCCGCACCTCTCCTTGTTCCTGCGCAGAGTCTTCCTTGTCGGGGCCAGAGCTTGTCGGGACAGCCCCCTGCTTGTCGCTAGATTCGCTTGCCGGTGACGCTGGCTCCTCGTCGGACTCCCTCTCCGCTACCAACGCAGCACTAACCACCTGGTTGGTTGCCGCTAAGTATAGCAACAACTTTTCCTGTGGTTTAGGTGCGACAAGTATAGGAGTGGAGGACAGGTACCGTTTCAAATCCTGCAACGCCGCCTCCGCTTCCGGAGTCCACTTCATGGGACCTGCCTTCTTCAAGATTTTGAAGAAAGGTAGGGCGCGTTCCGCGGATTTTGAAATGAACCTACTGAGGGCAGCAACGCAACCTGCAAGCCTTCTGACATCCTTGACGCGCTTCGGGGCTTCTATCTGCTCGATGGCTCTGATCTTGTCGGGATTGGCTTCAATCCCCCTTTGTGATACAAAGAACCCGAGAAGCTTACCGGAGGGAACTCCAAAGACGCACTTCTCGGGGTTCAGCTTGAGCTGTATCCTGCGCAGGTTCTGAAATGTTTCTTCCAAGTCTTGAATCAGTGTTTCTTTGCTCTTGCTCTTCACCACGATGTCATCCATGTAGGCTTCTACGTTCCTGTGGATCTGTGGCTCAAAAGCAGTGTACACTACCCTTGCAAAAGTTGAGCCTGCATTCTTCAATCCAAATGGCATGCGGATGAAGCAATAGGTGCCACATGGAGTGATAAATGCAGTCTTCTCTTCATCTTCCTTAGCCATGAAAATCTGGTGATAGCCTGAGTATGCATCAAGAAAACAGAGTAGCTCACATCCGGCAGTGGAGTCAACGATCTGGTCAATGCGCGGCAAAGGGAAGGGATCCTTGGGACATGCTTTATTGACATCAGTGAAGTCTATACACAGTCTCCACTTCCCGTTGGCTTTGCGCACGACGACTGGGTTTGCCAACCACGTCGGATGGATGACACCTCTAACTAGGCCTGCTGCCTCTAGTTTCTTGATCTCCTCGTTGATGAACTCTTGGCGCTCCACGGCTTGCTTCCTCACTTTTTGCTTGATAGGCCGCGCATGAGGACAGACAGCAAGCTTGTGCTCAATCACCTTCCTGGGAACACCGGGGATGTCGGACGGTTGCCAAGCAAACACATCGACATTCGCCCGCAAGAAGGCGACGAGCGCGCTTTCCTATTTGCTGTCAAGGGTGGCACTGATGGTGAAGGTGCTACCAGTGCCATCCTCCTTTGCGGACACTTTCTTGGTTGCCGGAGGAGCAGCCATTCCTTTCTTGCTCTTGCCGGTGGAGCTCGATGGAACGTCCTCGACGGCGACGCAGCACTCCGAAGAGGTGCGGTTGCCGGAGTGGGTCCCAGAGCACTTGCCGGACTTGGTCTTCGTCTTCTTCCCCCCGGGAGCTTCGGCGGCAAGAGTATCCTTCTCGGCCGCAGCTGCCGCATCCCGGTAAATCTTGTCGGCGCAAATAAGCGCATCTTTCTTGTCGCTGTGGACAGTGATGACGCTTATCGGCCCCGGCATCTTCAGCACGTTGTAGGCATAGTGGGAAGCTGCCATGAACTTGGCGAGGGCGGGACGGCCGAGTATCCCATTGTAGGGCAATGGAATATCAGCAACGTCAAAGGTGATGCGCTCAGTTCTGAAGTTGAGCTCCCCGCCAAAGGTCACCGGCAGAGTAATCTTTCCCTTGGGCTTGCTCCTTCCCGGGTTGATTCCTTGGAATGAACCGGTCTCTTCGAGCTCGCCGTCTTGAATCTGGAGTTTCTTGATTACAGCAGAGGAGATCAAATTCAGCCCGGCCCCGCCGTCAACCAACATTTTGGTGACCTTGAGGTTGCGGATGGTGGGTGAGACCAGCATCGGCAAGCACCCGACCGCAGTGGTGCGGTCAGGGTGATCCTCAAGGTCAAAAATGATGGGCGTGCTGGACCATTTGAGGAGCCTGCGCGACTCCACGGGCGGCTCCGCTGCATTCACCTCACGCACCCACTGTTTCAGCTGGCGGTGGGAGGTGTGCAGGGAGGCGCCACCGTCGACGCACAGGACCTCCGTGGCCTTCTGGAACTCCTGCTCGCTGTTCTCGTCGTCCTCCATGTCTTCATCGTCGTCTTCGTCGTTGTCGCGGCCCCGGGGGGGTCGATCTCCTTGCCGCTGCTTGGCCTTGCCGCGGCGTCCTCCCCGGCCATTGAATGGCCGCTTCTTGCTGGGCTCTTCCCCGCCACCTTGGGCCTTCTCCTTGTCGCGCCTCTCGTACTCAGCTTTTTGCTGCTCGACGAGGTACTCGACGCGCTTGCAGTTGGAGAGGTCGTGACCCTTGGTGCGGTGAATCTTGCAGTATTGCTTGTCGGAGCTACCCGGCTTGTCGGCCGCTGCCGCAGGGGCAGGCTCCTTGCCGGAGCCGCCAGCCTGCGCTTGCTTGGCGGGGGCCTCCTTGCCGGACTTCTCGACGGCAAGCACTTCCTTCTTGCCCTTCTTCCTGTTGTTCCGCCGCCGGCTCTTCTTTGCCGGGGCGGCGTCGTCGCTGTCGCTTCCCCCTGCGCCAGCATCCTCCCCGGGGAGTTTCCTCCCCTCTTCTGCACGGGCGCACTTGTCGGCAAGAGCGTAGAGCTCGCTGACGTCCCTGATCTTGGTCATCGCCATCTCCTCACGCATGCGGCGGTTACGCACGTTCTGATGGAACGCGCTGATAACCGCAGCAGGGTGAACGTCGGGGATGTTGTGCTGTACCCGGCTGAAGTCGACAGGACGTTCCATCGAGCTCCACCGGCAAGAGCAAGAAAGGAATGGCTGCTCCTCCGGCAACCAAGAAGGTGTCCGCAAAGGAGGATGGCACTGGTGGTACCTTCACCATCAGCGCCGCCCTTGACAGCAAATAGGAAAGCGCGCTCGTCGCCTTCCTGCGGGCGAATGTCGATGTGTTTGCTTGGCAACCATCTGACATCCCCGGTGTTCCCAGGAAGGTGATTGAGCACAAGCTTGCTGTCTGTCCTCATGCGCGGCCCATCAAGCAAAAAGTAAGGAAGCAAGCCGTGGAGCGCCAAGAGTTCATCAACGAGGAGATCAAGAAACTAGAGGCAGCAGGCCTAGTTAGAGGTGTGATCCATCCGACGTGGTTGGCAAACCCAGTCGTCGTGCGCAAAGCCAACGGGAAGTGGAGACTGTGTATAGACTTCACTGATGTCAATAAAGCATGTCCCAAGGATCCCTTCCCTTTGCCGCGCATTGACCAGATCGTTGACTCCACTGCCGGATGTGAGCTACTCTGTTTTCTTGATGCATACTCAGGCTATCACCAGATTTTCATGGCTAAGGAAGATGAAGAGAAAACTGCATTTATCACTCCATGTGGCACATATTGCTTTATCCGCATGCCATTTGGACTGAAAAATGCAGGCTCCACTTTTGCAAGGGTAGTGTACACTGCTTTTGAGCCACAGATCCACAGGAATGTAGAAGCCTACATGGATGACATCGTGGTGAAGAGCAAGAGCAAAGAAACACTGATTCAAGACTTAGAAGAAACGTTTCAGAACCTGCGCAGGATACAGCTCAAGCTGAACCCCGAGAAGTGCGTCTTTGGAGTTCCCTCCGGCAAGCTTCTCGGGTTCTTTGTATCACAAAGGGGGATTGAAGCCAATCCCGACAAGATCAAAGCCATCGAGCAGATAGAAGCCCCGAAGCGCGTCAAGGATGTCAGAAGGCTTGCAGGTTGCGTTGCTGCCCTCAGTAGGTTCATTTCAAAATCCGCGGAACGCGCCCTACCTTTCTTCAAAATCTTGAAGAGGGCAGGTCCCATGAAGTGGACTCCGGAAGCGGAGGCGGCGTTGCAGGATTTGAAACGGTACCTGTCCTCCACTCCTATACTTGTCGCACCTAAACCACAGGAAAAGTTGTTGCTATACTTAGCGGCAACCAACCAGGTGGTTAGTGCTGCGTTGGTAGCGGAGAGGGAGTCCGACGAGGAGCCAGCGTCACCGGCAAGCGAATCTAGCGACAAGCAGGGGGCTGTCCCGACAAGCTCTGGCCCCGACAAGGAAGACTCTGCGCAGGAACAAGGAGAGGTGCGGAAGAAGATGGTGCAGCGCCCAGTGTATTTTGTAAGTTCCCTTCTCCAGGGAGCTAGATCAAGGTACTCTGGTGTGCAAAAATTGCTTTTCGGCCTCCTCATGGCCTCGAGGAAGCTGCGCCACTACTTCCAAGCCCATGAGATAACAGTGGTCACTCGCTTTCCGTTGAAGAGGATATTACACAATCCAGAGGCAACAGGCAGGATCGTCGAGTGGGCGCTGGAACTGTCAAGCTTCGGACTCAAATTTGAAAGTACTTCAACCATTCAGAGCCGAGCTTTGGCAGAGTTCATTGCTGAGTGGACCCCAACGCCAGAAGAAGAAGTTCAAGAAACGAGCGTACCCGTGCAAGAAGCGACAAGTGAATGGGTAATGTATTTTGACGGTGCCTTCTCGTTGCAAGGCGCCGGTGCTGGCGTGGTACTCATCGCGCCCACCGGAGAACACCTCAAATATGTTATCCAGATGCACTTTCCCAGGGAGCAGGCGACAAACAACACCGCAGAATATGAAGGCTTGCTTGCCGGCCTCAGGATTGCGGCCGAACTTGGGATCAGGAAGCTGATTGTGCGGGGCGATTCTCAGTTGGTGGTCCGACAAGTCAACAAGAGCTACCAGAGCCCTTTGATGGAAGCATATGTAGATGAAGTGAGGAAGCTTGAAGAACACTTTGAAGGTCTGCAAATGGAGCACATCCCGAGAGCTCAAAATGAGATTGCAGATGGCCTTTCAAAGTGTGCTGCGATGAAGCTACCTGTGGAACCAGGGACCTTTTTGCTCAAGCTGACTCAACCATCAGTTACAACATCAGTTGGGCAGTCCAAGAAGAGAAAGTTGGTCTCCGGCGACTACTTGCCGGCGGATCTTCCTGAACCCGCCGCCAAAGTTCCCAAGATCAACAACAACGCTGAGGAACAGTTTGCTCCTGCAAGCCCTCGGGCTTGTGCAGTTGAAGCAAGTGTTCCCGACAAGCCTCGCCCCGGCGAGCTTGCCGGGGGACCGTCAGCTCCGACAGGACCAGAGGTCTTTGCCGTAGAAGCTGGGGTTCCCGCAGCGGCCCTCGAGCCTTTAGTCCTTGCCGTCGAGCCCCGGGCTCCGGCATGGGCACAGCAGATCGTCCGTTTTCTGCAAACTGGAGAACTTCCCGACGACCCTCAAGAGATAGAGAAGATAACCAGGCAGTCAAGTATGTATCAGTTTGTGGATAACGAGCTATACAGAAGAAGACTCAACGGTGTCAGGTTGAAATGCATCTCCAGAGAAGATGGACAGGAGCTGTTGGCAGAAATACACGGAGGCATATGCGGCCACCACATTGGCGCAAGGGCGCTTGCCGGGAAAGCTTTCCGGCAAGGGTTCTTTTGGCAAGAAGCCCTCCAAGATGCGACTGCACTAGTAACCAAGTGTGAAGCGTGCCAGTTCCATGCGAAGCAAATTCATCAGCCAGCTCAAGCTCTCCAAACAATCCCTTTGTCATGGCCCTTCTCGGTCTGGGGGCTCGATATCCTCGGCCCTTTCCCTCGCGCTGTCGGGGGCTTTGAGTACTTGTATGTCGCAATCGACAAGTTCACAAAGTGGCCAGAAGTAGAGCCAGTGAGAAAGGTGACAGCACAGTCAGCAGTCAGGTTCTTCAGGTCGATTGTTTGCCGTTTCGGGATCCCTAACAGGATCATCACCGACAACGGTACGCAATTCACTAGTCGCACCTTCATGCAGTACGTCCAAGACCTTGGCGCCAAGGTCTGTTTCGCTTCTGTTGCCCACCCGAGGAGCAACGGCCAAGCGGAGAGGGCAAATGCTGAAGTGCTGCGCGGACTCAAGACAAGGACCTTTGACAGGCTGCGTAAGTGCGGAAGGAATTGGATAGAGGAGCTCCCGGCGGCTCTTTGGTCAATCAGAACGACACCGAGTCGAGCCACCGGACAGACACCTTTTGCTCTAGTCTACGGAGCAGAAGCAGTTCTCCCCACGGAACTCGTATACGGATCTCCTCGAGTACTCGCTTATGATGAGCTCGAGCAAGAGCAACTGCGGCAAGATGACGCATTGCTCCTTGAGGAGGGACGTCTCCAGGCTGCTGTACGAGCTGCTCGATACCAGCAAGCTTTGCGCCGCTACCATAGCCGCAAAGTCAAGGCCAGGAGTCTCGAGGAAGGCGACCTTGTTCTTCGGCGTGTTCAGTCCGCCAAGAATTCCAACAAGTTGACGCCGAAGTGGGAAGGCCCTTATCGGGTGAGACAAGTTACGAGGCCCGGCGCTGTCCGCCTCGAGACCGAAGAAGGCTTACCGGTGAGCAACTCCTGGAACATAGAGCATCTTCGCAAGTTTCACCCCTAAGGCGCGGTTGCCGTGATCCGTTCCGGCAACCACCTTTTGTACAAGCCTTGCCGCTGTTGCATGTAACCCTTTGTACAAAGCCGGGCGCAGACCCCGTGCATCAGTAAAGATTCCGTGTTTTCGCATCGATTGCCTTTCGCATGCTTCTCTTTGCTATTTGCATGTTTTATTTGGCATTTGATGCAACACTTAGACATTCGGTAAGCACTATTGCGCCGAAAGGCAATATGCTTGTTTCCCTCTCCTTTTCCTTTTTCTCTTAAGCAGAAGGAACGTTCCTCGCGCACAAGTTTGCCGGGGGGGAAGGAGATGGAGGAGGAACTAAGTGCCGTTCAAGAAAGAAGAGCCTTACCGGAAAGCAAACAACATGAGCAAGCAGCATATGAAAGATAAGTTGTTAGAATTTGACCAGTTCAAATTTTAAATTTTGGTTGTCTTCCTTGAACGATCACACTTTGTATGGAAAACCTGTGCGCGGAGGAACCTACCCGTGGCTTGCCGCACCCTTATCTTGTCTTCGAGTCCACTCAACGATTTAAGTGAGCTGCGACAAGTGTCGCGCCCTTGCTTCGTTTCCGAGTACACTCAGCAAGCTAAGTGCGTTGCGACTTGCTGCGGCGAGGTTGCTTACCGGCGAGGACCTTGGCCAGCAGGCTGCTCAGCGCTCAGCGCTCGCGGCAAGGGCCCCTTTCCGGCAAGCTCCCCGGGAGCGTAGGGTGAGGAACATACAAAGTCAAAGATTGGAACAAGGAAGATAACATTGCACTGATTGATTGAAGTAAAGCAAATATCTTACAAGGATAACTTGTCGCAATGGACTAATGAGTTCGTAACATAATGTGCAGCAACGAAAAGATAAAGATAAATGGGGCCCTAGTCTACGCGGTCGCCCTCCTTCCTGCCAAGCTTTGCCACCTTGGCGATGATATGGCTGACCTGCTCCTTCAGGGCCTCCGTGTCTGCATCTGCCGGCAAGCTGCAAAGAACGTTCTTGAGGTTGATCCCCGGGTTGCGGTACACGATCTTCGTCAAGACCCGCTCCAGAGTTCCTGCGCAGAGACGGCGCGACTCCTCGGCCAGCTGCGCGGGGATGCGGTTCCGGAGACCTGCAAGGGCCGGAGCGACGCCTCTGAAGAAGAGGCTGAGCTTGGCGCTGTGCGGGAGGTCTGGATCCGGCGAGTAGATAAGATGTTCGACCTTCAAGGCAAGCAACTCCTGGTCAATGTTGGATGCAGAAGAAACCAGCTCTTCGGTCCACAGCTCAATGTTCTTGCGGAAGAGCTCGGATGCCTTATTGGCGCTGTCCACCAAGGTCCGCTCCTTGCGGAGCTCCTCCTTCAGCTTGTCTTCTCGAAGCTTGGCGGCGTCAATTGAATCCTTCAGAGTTGAGACTTTCAGCTCCAAGTCCTCGATGGAGTCCTTGGCGGCCTTAAGCTCATCGCCCCTCTTGGACAGATTCACTTGGAGCTCCGCGTTGGTGTGGGCGTCCTTCTCGCGCTCAGTAATGAGCGCGGCAACCTTCTCGGTGCTCACCTTCATCGCCGCTTCTAGTTGTTCAACCTTGGCGGCAAGCTCCTTCTTGGCGTCTTCCGCGGCAGCAGCAGCGGCTTTCGCCTCCTTCAGCTCCCCGCCAAGGGCAGCCTCGCGAGCGGCAAGGTCCTCCTCATGGGAGTCGAGATCCACCTTCCGCTGCGTGAGCTCTCCTTCTCGCCGGGACATCTCCACCCCGGCGAGCCGTTGCTGTTCTTCAGCCTCGGCTTTCTCCAAAAGCCACTCTTGATATTCACCGGCGAGACGCTCGCGCTCCTCCGCCACCTCGCGGAGGCCCGCCTTGTGGGCAGCGCTGAGCTCCGCCGCACGCTTCTCCATTTCGGCGGCGGCCTGGGCAGCAAGGGCTTCCCGGGAGGCAAGCTTCGCCTGCCTGGCCCGGTAAAGGGCCAGGAGTTGGTGGAGAAGCTTTTCCTCCTCGGGCCCATCTCCTTCGCCGGGCGCCTCGACGACTGTCAGACCCGCGGAGGCGAGGACTTCTCCGTCAAACGCCTCGCCCTCCGCGGGAGCTCTTGATGAAGACCCCCAAGGCACTTGGATAAAGACGCCATTGGGGGCACGAAGATAGTACGCCTGCTTCTCGCCGGTGGAGGGGCCGGCGGCCGGCGTAGCATCCGGTGCTCCCGCCACCTCCGGGTCGGCGGTGCGGTCGCCGTCCCCCTCCCCGGGCGCGGCGTCAGCGGCCGGAGTGGCCTCCTGCGCGGCCGGCTCGGTGGCCTCGGTCGCCTCCTCGGTGGCCTCGGCCATCTCCACGACGACGGGAACGTCATCGCCGCCGCCCTGCGCGCCCTCCTCATCCTCGATATTGATGACCTCGGTCTCCATCGGCGCGGGAGGAGGAGGAGGAAGATCTAGAAGAAGAAAAAGAAGTTCAAAATCAAGCAAAGATCCAAAAAGAAGCAAAGTCAAGAAAACCAAGTACAGAGCGTACCTTGGCGGACGTCCTCTGCGGCGGGCTCCCTCGCCGGGGAGCTCGGCCTTGGCGGAGTGGCCGTCCTCGCCGGGCTGCTCGCCTTTGGCGGGGTACTCTGCTTTGGCGGAGTACCCGCCCTTGGCGGAGCGCTCTCCCTTGCCGGAGAGTTTTGCCTTGCCGGGGACGGCGGGGCCTGCGGCTCCTCGGTGATGGTCTCCGGGCGCTCTTCCCGCTGCGGCTCCACCTCTGCACAAGAGAAGATAGAAGAACTAAGACATTCAGAGATCAAAGCCCTAAGCGCGCCCCGACGAGCAAAAACAGTAAACCTCTAACTTACGCTGGAGGCTGCGCTGGGGGCTGCTCCCCGGAGCGGCGCTCGGGTCCGGCAAGCTCGGCTCCGGCGCGATCCCTGCTTCCGCGACGGATGGGTCTCCCACGACCTCAACTGTGGGCACCTTAACCCTCTTCGCGCGCTGCTCCAAGGTCCTGCAATCACAAGCAACAAGCAAAGTCAAGCGTCAGCAACAATCGAGATATAAAAATCAAGAAGGAGTAAGGTCTCGGGTCCTTACTCTTGGTCCTCCTCGTCGTCCTCGCTCAGCGCGGAGAAGTCAAACTCCACGGTGGGCGCGTCGGCGCGAGGAGCGGAGGATGAAGATTCCCTCGCGCGTTTCGGAGCCACCGGGGCTGGGGGCTGCGTAGGCCCAGCCCCTGTGGTGGCCGGCGCCCGAGAAGGGGGCGGAGCAGCTGCTCCGCTCCGAGAAGATCCTTGCCGGCTCGGTGCCGGCCTGCGGGACGCCTCTGTCGTGGTCCGCGCGCGCGGGGCCTCTGCCGTGGCCGGCACGCCGGTCGCCCTTGGCACGGCTTGGCTCGGCCGGGGAGCTGCCCGGCGAGCTGGCTGTTGCCGGGGCGCTCGCGCCTGCTCCCCCGTCGCCGCCTTGCGGAGACGCTTCAATGGGGACTGCTTCGGGCTTGCCGGGGGCGGGGAGCTCTCCGACGGGGAGAGGTCGTCGGCGTACAACTCTGTCGATCCGCCGGAGTCTTCGGCCTCCTCCTCCTCCTCCTCCTCGGCCTCGGCCGGCTCACTGGACCCAGCACCCAGCGATGCGGTCCTCTTCCCCTTGTCGCTTCCGCCCCTCGCGGCGCCTCTGCTTCCTCCGGCGGTGCCCTCCATTGCCGCGGCCTCCGTTGCGATCCCACTGATCCCGGAGTGCCTCAGCGAGGGGATCACGGCGAGCGCGTCGGGAGGGAGCTTTAGCAGCTTGCGAATCTCCTCCCTATCCGCCTGGCTGGAGGCATCCGCGGCTTCCGCCTCCGCGGGTGTGTATCCAAAGTTTCCCGCCGCCGCGGCTGCGGCGACTTCTTCAGCGCGAGAAGCCATGTAAGCAATCTCTTGGTCGGTGGTGGCCCGCGTGTGCAGCTTGAGATCGTCCTTCTTCTCCAACACCTCCACAAGGCGGTCGTAGAACTCGAGGACGTCGATAGGCTTGGGCGCAATCCACGTGCGCTCCAATCCATGAGAGTCGCACGCGGGCATCATAGCGACAAGGCGATCCCGGGCGCTGCTGGCGCAGAGCGGCACCACTCCCCGGGGAGCGCGGAAGTACTCGGGGTGTGCCGGGTCGAACTTGAAAAGTTCCCTGACCATACCCCGCAGCTCGAGTGTTGTGAAGTTAAAATTGAGGCCGGGGCGCAGCCTCATGATGTCTGCCGGGCCGCCATATTGCCACGCCGGCCTCTTCCGGTCTTGGAGGGGGGCGATCCGGCGACGAAGAAAGTCCTTGCCCACTTCAGCGACAGACAGCGGCGCCAAACGAAGACGCATGATTCTGACGAGAGCGATATCCAGCTTGGAGTCGTCGGAATCGAAGTTACTCCAATCCCTGCCGCGCACGATGGGCGATGTGCGCGGCGCGGTGAAGTGTTGCGGCCGCTCCTCGACGACCCAGCACCACTCCGCACGCCACTCTTCCCACTTGCCGCGGAGCTCCCCCGGCAAGTAGGCGGGTTTCTTATTCAGCCTGAACACCCAAGAGATTCCTCCGGAGAGGGGGGCGTCGGCCTCTACTCTGGGGATGAAAAAGTGCCTAAAGAGAGCTACGTTGGGCTGGATTCCTACGAAGTTTTCGCACATGTGTGCGAAAACGGACATGGTGAGGATGGCGTTGGGAGTGAAGTCAAGGAGGTGGAGGCCATAAGTATTCATGATATCGCAGAAAAAGTTTGAGAAGGGAGGGCACAGACCGCAGTGGAAGAAGGCTGCGAAAAAGTAATACCCGCCGGGGTAGTGATCCTTGGCGACGGCCGGGTAGACGCGCGTGCGGGGGTGCGCTGGGGTCTCCTTGGCCCAGAACCAATAATATTTGCTCCAAAGCTCCCGCACGCCGAGCTTCGGCGCAAAGACGAGGTGCTCCTTCCGGAACGCGACGAGCTTCGCCGCCTGATCTGACTTCTCCCGCTTGGACTTCTCCGCCTTCGCCTTGTCGGTCTTTGGGGCCATGGCGGACGCGGTGGAAGGAAGGGGGCGAAGAGCTTGGTGGTGGCGGAGGAGTAGAGGCAAAGAGCAGAGGAATCTGAGGAAGAAGACGATGGTAATGAGTGCGCAGGGAGGGGAACCGCGCCGCTCTCTCTGCTTTTATGGGGGAGTGGGGGGGCGTTTCGCCCTTCCCATTAAAGAAATCGTGGGCACGTCCCATCCCACGGCGCCGCAATCGACGCGTGCCGTTACCGTGGGGTGCGGCGGATAGGGAAGTGGATTCGGCGCGCCGCGGGCCGCGGGTGCCCGTGCACTGTTTTGGGCCTGGCCCAACAGCGCTCGGCACCGTGTGTGGCCCAGGCCCGGGGGCTCCTGTCGGTGTACTAAGGTAGGGGTACCTCAGTACCCCAACTTGTGCACGGGCAGTTGCAGCCTCCCGCGGCAAGGTTTACTGCTGGCTCGCCGGAGACCTTCCTGCTCCTTATCTAACCATTCAAAGACAAAGTATACAAGACAGAAGACCAAGACCCCGGCAAGAGGAGCTTGCCGGGAAGGCCGTCCCAGGCTCAAGATTGCTTAACTAGCACGAGGCCCTGGCAAGAGGAGCTTGTCAGGACGAACAGAAGATTTTATCTTAGAAGACCCAGCAAGGGCTCGGGGAGCGGCAAGCTTCCGGGCCCGGCAAGGTCGAGATCCCCGGCAAGGTGCTTGCCGGGGGAGGTGCGCTGTGTGCCCGCGCTCCAGCTCATCGGCCCACGCGTCGCCCTGGGGCCACTCCAGGGACGCGTGGCGGATGGCTGTGCAGCCTGGGGGACACGGTGGCACTCCACGGCAGTAGATCCATCGCCGTGGCAGACGGAGACGCAACGGCGGGAGCTTTTGGGGTCGACGGCGACGGGCATTAAATGCCCTTGTCCCCCACTGTCAAAGTAGGTATAGACCACTGTTCTGCACTGTAGCTCCACTGTTCCCGCACTATTCCAACTACCACCTATTTTACATTTTTACCCCTTTCTCCTACGTTGACACCTGTCGGTGACCCCTTGCACTATAAAAGGAGGCCCATGCACAACGTGGGGGGGGTTCGGTTCAGTTCGGTTCGAAACCTAGATCATTCTCACGCTCGTGTAGCTGCTTCTTCAAGCTCCGAGCGCCCAACTCAATACACAACCAAGCAGGAGTAGGGTTTTACGCATCCGTGCGGCCCGAACCTGGGTAAAACTGCCCGCGTGTCTGCCTCGATCTGCTCTTCGTGCTCCCTCCGCCCTCGTACCGCACAGACAAGGGGCTCCGGTCCCATAGGTGTTCGTGGTGGACAGTTTCCCCCTACCTGGCGCGGAGCAGCTGCATCATCGCCAAGGTGGCAAAGCTTGGCAGGAAGGAGGGCGACCGCGTAGACTAGGGCCCCATCTATCTTTATCTTTTTGTTGCTGCATGTTATGTTATGAACTCATTAGTCCATTGCGACAAGTTATCTTTGTAAGATATTTGCTTTACTTTAATCAATCAGTGCAATGTTATCTTCCTTGTTCCAATCTTTGACTTTGTATGTTTTTCACCCTACGCTCCCGGGAAGCTTGCCGGCAAGGGGCCCTTGCCGCGAGCGCTGAGTGCTGGACTCTGAGCAGCCTGCTGGCCAAGGTCCTCGCCGGCAAGCAACCAAGCCGTGCCAAGGGCGGCCGGCGTGCCGGCCACGGCAGAGGCGTCCCGCAGGCCGGCACCGAGCCGGCAAGGATCTTCTCGGAGCGGAGCAGCTGCTCCGCCCCCTTCTCGGGCGCCGGCCACCACAGGGGCTGGGCCTACGCAGCCCCCAGCCCCGGTGGCTCCGAAACGCGCGAGGGAACCTTCATCCTCCGCTCCTCGCGCCGACGCGCCCACCGTGGAGTTCGACTTCTCCGCGCTGAGCGAGGACGACGAGGAGGACCAAGAGTAAGGACCCGAGACCTTACTCCTTCTTGATTTTTATATCTCGATTGTTGCTGACGCTTGATTTTGTTTGTTGCTTGTGATTGCAGGACCTTGGAGCAGCGCGCGAAGAGGGTCAAGGTGCCCACAGTTGAGGTCGTGGAAGACCCATCCGTCGCGGAAGCAGGGATCGCGGCGGAGCCGATCTTGCCGGACCCGAGTGCCGCTCCGGGGAGCAGCCCCCAGCGCAGCCCCCAGCGTAAGTTAGAGGTTTACTGTTTTTGCTCGTCGGGGCGCGCTTAGGGCTTTGATCTCTGAATGTCTTGGTTCTTCTATCTTCTCTTGTGCAGAGGTGGAGCCGCAGCGGGAAGAGCGCCCGGAGGTCGTTACCGAGGAGCCGCAGGCCCCGCCGTCCCCGGCAAGGCAAAACTCTCCGGCGAGGGAGAGCGCTCCGCCAAGGGCGGGTACTCCGCCAAGGCAGAGTACCCCGCCAAGGGCGAGCAGCCCGGCGAGGACGGCCACTCCGCCAGGGCCGAGCTCCCCGGCAAGGGAGCCCGCCGCAGAGGACGTCCGCCAAGGTACGTTCTGTACTTGGTTTTCTTGACTTTGCTTCTTTTTGGATCTTTGCTTGATTTTGAACTTCTTTTTCTTCTTCTCTTAGATCTTCCTCCTCCTCCTCCCGCACCGATGGAGACTGAGGTCATCAATATCGAGGATGAGGAGGGCGCGCAGGGCGGCGGCGATGACGCTCCCGTCGTCGTGGAGATGGCCGAGGCCACCGCGGAGACGGCCGAAACCACCGAGCCGGCCGAGCAGGAGACCGCTCCGGCTGCCGATGCAGCGGCCGGGGAGGGGGACGGCGACCGCACCGCCAACCCGGAGGTGGCGGGAGCATCAGATGCTGCACCGGCCGCCGGTCCCTCCGCCGGCGAGGAGCCAGCCGGTTACTATCTTCGTGCCCCCAATGGCATCTTTATCCAAGTGCCTTGGGGGTCTTCATCAAGAGCTCCCGCGGAGGGCGAGGCGTTTGACGGGGAAGTCCTCGCCTCCGCGGGTCTGACAGTCGTCGAGGCGCCCGGCGAAGGAGATGGGCCCGAGGAGGAGAAGCTTCTCCACCGACTCCTGGCCCTTTACCGGGCCAGGCAGGCGAAGCTTGCCTCCCGGGAAGCCCTTGCTGCCCAGGCCGCCGCTGAAATGGAGAAGCGTGCGGCGGAGCTTAGCGCCGCCCACAAGGCGGGCCTCCGCGAGGTGGCGGAGGCGCGCGAGCGCCTTGCCGGCGAATATGAAGAATGGGTGCTGGAGAAGGCCGAGGCTGAAGAACAGCAACGGCTCGCCGGGGTGGAGATGTCCCGGCGAGAGGGAGAGCTCACGCAGCGGAAGGTGGATCTCGACTCCCACGAGGAGGACCTTGCCGCTCGCGAGGCTGCTCTTGGCGGGGAGCTGAAGGAGGCGAAAGCCGCTGCTGCTGCCGCGGAAGACGCCAAGAAGGAGCTCGCCGCCAAGGTCATCCAGTTGGAGAAGGCGATGAAGGTGAGCGCCGAGAAGGTTGCCGCGCTCATTACTGAGCGCGAGAAGGACGCCCACACCAACGCGGAGCTCCAAGTAAGCTTATCCAAGAAGGGCGACGAGTTGAAGGCCGCCAAGGATTCCATCGAAGACTTGGAGCTGAAGGTCTCAACTCTGAGGGATTCAATTGACGCCGCCAAGCTTCGGGAAGACAAGCTGAAGGAGGAGCTCCGGAAGGAGCGGACTTTGGTGGATAGCGTCAACAAGGCGTCTGAGCTATTCCGGCAAACCATCGAGGCGTGGACCGAAGAGCTGGCTTCTTCTGCGTCCAACATTGACCAGGAGTTGCTTGCTTTGAAGGCCGAGCATCTTATCTACTCGCCGGATCCAGATCTCCCGCACAGCGCCAAGCTCAGCCTCTTCTTCAGAGGCGTCGCTCCGGCTCTTGCAGGTCTCCGGAACCGCATCCCCGCGCAGCTGGCCGAGGAGTCGCGCCGTCTCTGCGCGGGAACTCTGGAGCGGGTCTTGACGAAGATCGTGTTCCGCAACCCGGGGATCAACCTCACGAACGTTCTTCGCAGCTTGCCGGAGGATGCGAACACGGAGGCCCTGAAGGAGCAAGTCAGCCACATCATCGCCAAGGTGGCAAAGCTTGGCAGGAAGGAGGGCGACCGCGTAGACTAGGGCCCCATCTATCTTTATCTTTTTGTTGCTGCATGTTATGTTATGAACTCATTAGTCCATTGCGACAAGTTATCTTTGTAAGATATTTGCTTTACTTTAATCAATCAGTGCAATGTTATCTTCCTTGTTCCAATCTTTGACTTTGTATGTTTTTCACCCTACGCTCCCGGGGAGCTTGCCGGCAAGGGGCCCTTGCCGCGAGCGCCGAGTGCTGGACTCTGAGCAGCCTGCTGGCCAAGGTCCTCGCCGGCAAGCAACCTTGCCGCAGCAGGTCGCAACGCACTTAGCTTGCTGAGTGTACTCGGAAACGAGGTAAGGGCGCGACACTTGTCGCAGCTCACTTAAATCGTTGAGTGAACTCGAAAACAAGATAAGGGTGCGGCAAGCCACGGGTAGGTTCCTCCGCGCACAGGTTTTCCATACAAAGTGTGATCGTTCAAGGAAGACAACCAAAATTTAAAATTTGAACTGGTCAAATTCTAACAACTTATCTTTCATAAGCTGCTTGCTCATGTTGTTCGCTTCCCGGTAAGGCTCTTCTTACTTGAACGGCACTTAGTTCCTCCTCCACCTCCTTCCCCCCCGGCAAACTTGTGCGCGAGGAACGTTCCTTCTGCTTAAGAGAAAAAGGAAAAGGAGAGGGAAAGAAGCATATCGCCTTTCGGCGTAATAGTGCTTACCGAATGTCTAAGTGTTGCATCAAATGCCAAACAAAACATGCAAATAGCAAAGAGAAGCATGCAAAAGGCAATCGATGCGAAAACACGAAATCTTTACTGATGCACGGGGTCTGCGCCCGGCTTTGTACAAAGGGTTACATGCAACAGCGGCAAGGCTTGTACAAAAGGTGGTTGCCGGAGCGGATCACGGCAACCGCGCCTTAGGGGTGAAACTTGCGAAGATGCTCTATGTTCCAGGAGTTGCTCACCGGTAAGCCTTCTTCGGTCTCGAGGCGGACAGCGCCGGGCCTCGTAACTTGTCTCACCCGATAAGGGCCTTCCCACTTCGGCGTCAACTTGTTGGAATTCTTGGCGGACTGACCACGCCGAAGAACAAGGTCGCCTTCCTCGAGACTCCTGGCCTTGACTTTGCGGCTATGGTAGCGGCGCAAAGCTTGCTGGTATCGAGCAGCTCGTACAGCAGCCTGGAGACGTCCCTCCTCAAGGAGCAATGCGTCATCTTGCCGCAGTTGCTCTTGCTCGAGCTCATCATAAGCGAGCACTCGAGGAGATCCGTATACGAGTTCCGTGGGGAGAACTGCCTCTGCTCCATAAACTAGAGCAAAAGGTGTCTGCCCGGTGGCTCGACTTGGTGTCGTTCTGATTGACCAAAGAGCCGCCGGGAGCTCCTCTATCCAATTCCTTCCGCACTTGCGCAGCCTGTCAAAGGTCCTTGTCTTGAGTCCGCGCAGCACTTCAGCATTTGCCCTCTCCGCTTGGCCGTTGCTCCTCGGGTGAGCAACAGAAGCGAAACAGACCTTGGCGCCAAGGTCTTGGACGTACTGCATGAAGGTGCGACTAGTGAATTGTGTACCGTTGTCGGTGATGATCCTGTTAGGGATCCCGAAACGGCAAACAATCAACCTGAAGAACCTGACTGCTGACTGTGCTGTCACCTTTCTCACTGGCTCCACTTCTGGCCACTTTGTGAACTTGTCGATTGCAACGTACAAGTACTCAAAGCCCCCGACAGCGCGAGGGAAAGGGCCGAGGATATCGAGCCCCCAGACCGAGAAGGGCCATGACAAAGGGATTGTTTGGAGAGCTTGAGCTGGCTGATGTATTTGCTTTGCATGGAACTGGCACGCTTCACACTTGGTTACTAGTGCAGTTGCATCTTGGAGGGCTTCTTGCCAAAAGAATCCTTGCCGGAAAGCTTTCCCGGCAAGTGCCCTTGCGCCAATGTGGTGGCCGCATATGCCTCCGTGTATTTCTGCCAACAGCTTCTGTCCATCTTCCCTGGAGATGCACTTCAACCTGACACCGTTGAGTCTTCTTCTGTACAGCTCGTTATCCACAAACTGATACATACTTGACTGCCTGGTTATCTTCTCTATCTCTTGTGGGTCGTCGGGAAGTTCTCCAGTTTGTAGAAAACGGACGATCTGCTGTGCCCATGCCGGAACCCGGGGCTCGACGGCAAGGACTAAAGGCTCGAGGGCCGCTGCGGGAACCCCAGCTTCTACGGCAAAGACCTCTGGTCCTGTCGGAGCTGTCGGTCCCCCGGCAAGCTCGCCGGGGCGAGGCTTGCCGGGAACGCTTGCTTCAACTGCACAAGCCCGAGGGCTTGCAGGAGCAAACTGTTCCTCAGCGTTGTCGTTGATCCTGGGAACCTTGGCGGCGGGTTGAGGAAGATCCGCCGGCAAGTAGTCGCCGGAGACCAACTTTCTCTTCTTGGACTGTCCAATCGATGGTGTAACTGATGGTTGAGTCAGCTTGAGCAAAAAGGTCCCTGGTTCCACAGGTAACTTCATCGCAGCACACTTTGAAAGGCCATCTGCAATTTCATTTTGAGTTCTCGGGATGTGCTCCATTTGCAGACCTTCAAAGTGTTCTTCAAGCTTCCTCACTTCATCTACATATGCTTCCATCAAAGGGCTCTGGTAGCTCTTGTTGACTTGTCGGACCACCAACTGAGAATCGCCCCGCACAATCAGCTTCCTGATCCCAAGTTCGGCCGCAATCCTGAGGCCGGCAAGCAAGCCTTCATATTCTGCGGTGTTGTTTGTCGCCTGCTCCCTGGGAAAGTGCATCTGGATAACATATTTGAGGTGTTCTCCGGTGGGCGCGATGAGTACCACGCCAGCACCGGCGCCTTGCAACGAGAAGGCACCGTCAAAATACATTACCCATTCACTTGTCGCTTCTTGGACGGGTACGCTCGTTTCTTGAACTTCTTCTTCTGGCGTTGGGGTCCACTCAGCAATGAACTCTGCCAAAGCTCGGCTCTGAATGGTTGAAGTACTTTCAAATTTGAGTCCGAAGCTTGACAGTTCCAGTGCCCACTCGACGATCCTGCCTGTTGCCTCTGGATTGTGTAATATCCTCTTCAACGGAAAGCGAGTGACCACTGTTATCTCATGGGCTTGGAAGTAGTGGCGCAGCTTCCTCGAGGCCATGAGGAGGCCGAAAAGCAATTTTTGCACACCAGAGTACCTTGATCTAGCTCCCTGGAGAAGGGAACTTACAAAATACACTGGGCGCTGCACCATCTTCTTCCGCACCTCTCCTTGTTCCTGCGCAGAGTCTTCCTTGTCGGGGCCAGAGCTTGTCGGGACAGCCCCCTGCTTGTCGCTAGATTCGCTTGCCGGTGACGCTGGCTCCTCGTCGGACTCCCTCTCCGCCACCAACGCAGCACTAACCACCTGGTTGGTTGCCGCTAAGTATAGCAACAACTTTTCCTGTGGTTTAGGTGCGACAAGTGTAGGAGTGGAGGACAGGTACCGTTTCAAATCCTGCAACGCCGCCTCCGCTTCCGGAGTCCACTTCATGGGACCTGCCTTCTTCAAGATTTTGAAGAAAGGTAGGGCGCGTTCTGCGGATTTTGAAATGAACCTACTGAGGGCAGCAACGCAACCTGCAAGCCTTCTGACATCTTTGACGCGCTTTGGAGCTTCTATCTGCTCGATGGCTTTGATCTTGTCGGGGTTGGCTTCAATCCCCCTCTGTGATACAAAGAACCCGAGAAGCTTGCCGGAGGGAACTCCAAAGACGCACTTCTCGGGGTTCAGCTTGAGTTGTATCCTGCGCAGGTTCTGAAACGTTTCTTCCAAGTCTTGAATCAGTGTTTCTTTGCTCTTGCTCTTCACCACGATGTCATCCATGTAGGCTTCTGCGGCTCCGCTGCATTCACCTCACGCACCCACTGTTTCAGCTGGCGGTGGGAGGTGTGCAGGGAGGCGCCACCGTCGACGCACAGGACCTCCGTGGCTTTCTGGAACTCCTGCTCGCTGTTCTCGTCGTCCTCCATGTCTTCATCGTCGTCTTCGTCGTTGTCGCGGCCCCGGGGAGGTCGATCTCCTTGCCGCTGCTTGGCCTTGCCGCGGCGTCCTCCCCGGCCATTGAATGGCCGCTTCTTGCTGGGCTCTTCCCCGCCACCTTGGGCCTTCTCCTTGTCGCGCCTCTCGTACTCAGCTTTTTGCTGCTCGACGAGATACTCGACGCGCTTGCAGTTGGAGAGATCGTGACCCTTGGTGCGGTGAATCTTACAGTATTGCTTGTCGGAGCTACCCGGCTTGTCGGCCGCCGCCGCAGGGGCAGGCTCCTTGCCGGAGCCGCCGGCCTGCGCTTGCTTGGCGGGGGCCTCCTTGCCGGACTTCTCGACGGCAAGCACTTCCTTCTTGCCCTTCTTCCTGTTGTTCCGCCGCCGGCTCTTCTTTGCCGGGGCGGCGTGGTCGCTGTCGCTTCCCCCTGCGCCAGCATCCTCCCCGGGGAGTTTCCTCCCCTCTTCTGCACGGGCGCACTTGTCGGCAAGAGCGTAGAGCTCGCTGACGTCCCTGATCTTGGTCATCGCCATCTCCTCACGCATGCGGCGGTTACGCACGTTCTGATGGAACGCGCTAATAACCGCAGCAGGGTGAACGTCGGGGATGTTGTGCTGTACCCGGCTGAAACGTTGGATATACTTGCGCAGGGGTTCGCCTTCCTTCTGGGCCAAAATGTGGAGATCGCTCTCCTGACCATGAGGTTTGTGGCCGCCGGTGAAGGCGCCAACAAACTGATGGCAGAGGTCGGCCCAAGAAGAGATAGATCCTTCCGGCAAGTGCATGAGCCACGAACGAACGTTCGGCTTCAGCACGAGCGGGAAGTAGTTGGCTAGGATCTTCTCGTCGCGCCCCCCGGCAGCTTGCACTGCTATAGTGTAGACGCTGAGAAACTCCGAGGGGTGCGTTTTGCCGTCGTACTTCTCCGGTACGTCGGGCTTAAAGTTCTTCATGCTGGGCCACTGGACGCGCCGCAGCTCGCGGGTGAACGCAGGGCAGCCTGCCGCGTACGGCAAGTCGCCTGGTTCACCGGGCGCGGGTGCGTCGACAGTGTTCCCAGCTCTCTTGTCGGATTGTCGCCGAGCTTCTCGGCGGCGCTCGATCGTGGTCCGAGCGTCTTCATCTCGCCGGTCGTCGAGGACCTGGCGCTGGTCCCGACGGGCCCGCGGGTCCGACGAGGCTGTGGAGCCGTCGTCGGGATTGTTCCGGCGGGGCGGCGTCTTCTGCTTCCGCGGCGGGGAGTGCACGCTTGTCGCACCCCCGGCAGTCTTGTCGCCGATAGCCTTCGTCTTCTCAGCCTGCCGCGGCCGTGAGGCCGACGGCTGCTGCGGAGAGTCGTTGTTGGCGAAGTCTATCAGGCTCCGGATAGTGGCCCTCCATTCCTCGGCCTTGTCGGCCGCTGGAGGAAAATCGAGGAGCAGCTGCGCCCTTGCGAGCGCTTCTGCCGGAGTAGTGGGGAACGCGGGCGAGCGGTGCGAGGAGCGGGATACGCTCGGACTTCTAACGACGTTAGAAGGAGCGGGGTCCCGCGCCGGCGCCTTCGCTTTGCTTGTGCCCGGACGGGGGTCCGGGGCGTCCCTCGAACCTCCAGTATGGCCTTGTCCCAGCAAGCGGATACCACCCCCCGTGGTATGGCGCTGCGGGGTCGTCGTATGTTGCGATGGACGTGGCGCGTCCACGGAGACCGAGGTCCGGTCGTCCGTCCTGTTCTTGGATCTGGTGGCACCGTGAGTGTCCTCGCCGGCAACCACCCTTCCGACGGCGTCTCCCCCGCCCACCGTTGGCTCTGGTGGCGGCGGATGAGACGCAGACGGGCCCCCGACCTCCGAAGGCTTCTTCTTCGGGGCCATGGAGTTGTCGCTGGTGAAGTTGTTGATGAAGCTGGAGAGGTTGATGGAGAATGCGCCCGCGCGAACGCCGGATCAGGTTCGCACAACCTCGACGCCCCCTACCTGGCGCGCCAAAGATGTCGGGGGAAACTGTCCGCCACGAACACCTATGGGACCGGAGCCCCTTGTCTGTGCGGTACGAGGGCGGAGGGAACACAAAGAGCAGATCGAGGCAGACGCGCGGGCGGTTTTACCCAGGTTCGGGCCGCACGGATGCGTAAAACCCTACTCCTGCTTGGTTGTGTATTGAGTTTGGGCGCTCGGAGCTTGAAGAAGCAGCTACACGAGCGTGAGAATGATCTAGGTTTCGAACCCCCTCCACGTTGTGCATGGGCCTCCTTTTATAGTGCAAAGGGGTCACCGACAGGTGTCAACGTAGGAGAAAGGGGTAAAAATGTAAAAGAGGTGGTAGTTGTAACAGTGCGGGAACAGTGGAGCTACAGTACAGAACAGTGGTCTATACCTACTTTAACAGTGGGGGACAAGGGCATTTAATGCCCGTCGCCGTCGACCCCAAAAGCTCCCGCCGTTGCGTCTCCGTCTGCCACGGCGATGGATCCACTGCCGTGGAGTGCCACCGTGTCCCCCAGGCTGCACAGCCATCCGCCACGCGTCCTTGGAGCGGCCCCAGGGCGACGCGTGGGCCGATGAGCTGGAGCGCGGGCACACAGCGCACCTCCCCCGGCAAGCACCTTGCCGGGGATCTCGATCTTGCCGGGCCCGGAAGCTTGCCGCTCCCCGAGCCCTTGCCGGGTCTTCTAAGATAAAATCTTCTATTCGTCCTGACAAGCTCCTCTTGCCAGGGCCTCGTGCTAGTTAAGCAATCTCGAGCCTGGGACGGCCTTCCCGGCAAGCTCCTCTTGCCGGGGTCTTGGTCTTCTGTCTTGTATACTTTGTTTTTGAATGGCTAGATAAGGGGCAGGAAGGTCTCCGGCAAGCGCGTGGTGAACCCTGCCGCGGGGAGCTGCCGCTGCCCGTGCACAAGTTGGGGTACTAGGGTACCCCTACCTTAGTACACCGACAGCATGCTATTTCAGCAGTCAATGAGGCTGAGCACACAGTAATCATAGGTCATTTGAGCAACAAAGAGAGAGTATAAGAACGTGTCGAGCTATTTCACCTAACAGATTGGCTACCAGACCATGGCAATCAACTTCACAATAAATATATGGCAGGATATTTTAGCAACTAATCATGCGTGGCATGCCATCTCAGCAAAGAAGATTGAGTGCAGAATAGGGCAAGGAAGCTTCTGAAGAAGAGCATATTGAATGTAAACTATTTCGGAAAATAGTGAGATTAACAACATCTATAAGCTAACATTCAGTGCTAATCCGACATGCATGGGGACTCAGCCTAGAATGTGTGTACCGTGGGAGAAGCTGACTGTCGTGCGTCTCCACAAGAATGTCGCTAGCAGTGGCGGCGCGGCTGGAGGACAGCAGTCTATGAGAGGGTAATGTGGGAGCGAGAGGATCGCCGTGCGTCCCCTAGACGAACCCCGGTGCCGACCTATCAGCGCGGCGCGGTGGACGGCTTTGGCGGAGCGAAAGAAGTAGAGGGGCGGGGGATTGGGGTTTGGGGAATATTATTGGCTAGTTGGCCGAAGGGCAGTTGAATTTTGGAGAAAAAAAATTGGGGGGGGGGGTATTTTAACGCGGTGGGCAGGATAGTTTGGCGCATGGTCAGTTTCTCCAAATGCGGTCCCACGTGTCAGTGGAGAGTCAAGCCGAAGAGCGTTCCGTTTGCATGAGCCGTGTGCAGGACAGACCATGTGACGGGTGCAAAGCGATTGCGACAGGCGTGCTGTGAGTGTACCGCCTTTTTCATTTTATTAAACTTGGTGCTTCGCGCGATCCATCGATACTAGTACTAGCAATCCTGTAATCCCGACTAAAACGGCACAGCCGGGTCTTTTCCCACGGGATATGCTGGGAGGTTGTCTTAGTTATTTGTTTAGGACGGGTAATGGTACACCTACGTAATTAACGTATTGTGAAACATGTGGGCTGTTGATTGGAGATTGGGCGGAGGGAGGGTCCACCACCACGAATATCAGGGGGAAGAGAGAGGCGATTTATGTTAACCCTTTAGTAGGTTCCCATAGATGTATAAATATGTCAAATGCGTGAATGTGTAGTGGACGTACTATTGGAGTGCCTAAGAAAAGTTGTGTATGTTGACCCTATGTGTTTATTTCCTTCGCATGATAGCTTTGTCTCGGGTCAATCCATCCAAGTTTATACACACAAAAATGAATTATCATTCCATATATTTTCATACAATATATCTTACTATTATTGTGGAAGTTCATATACACCGGACGAGATTCATGCAGACACAACAGATTTTCATTACATTTGAAACTTTTACAGGACAGAGAAGTAAAAGAAACATGACCCTATCGTCTCCACGTACGGGGGCGGGGTTTAAGACCTGTGAAGTGAAGGTGCGGTCTCCGGCGAGGAAGAGTAGAACACGGGAGACGGACCGGCCAGTTGGCACGCCATGCCCTGCTGCCTCCCATGCCCTACTCATCCTCGAAGGAGTCCCAGACCTCGGCGGTGGCGATGGACGTGAATAGTCCATCACTTCACTTGCCACATGTGCCACCGAATGTTGGACGGTGGCAAGTAGGACGCGTGGCTAACGGTGCTCCCGTTGTCGGCCGCCAACGTGGGTACCGCTTGTTCGGTCGCGTCCGTGTCATGCTATGCCGCTATTGCGTTGCGAGCGGCGACTTGAGCGAGGGCGGCGGCCTCGAGCTTCATCCCCGAAGACAAGTTCTCCGGCAGAGCATTCACGCTCGCGGTCATCGTGGGTACGTGTGGTGCTAGGTAGGAGGTTGCGCTATGGTGTGGAGTTTAGTTGGGCGTTGCCGCTTTAAGTAGCGCATTCCGGTGAGGCCAAGCGTCCGGGGCATCATTAAGTTGCCGGAGTTGGTTCCTCGGGCACCAAGCCAACTTAATGACGGCATACAGACGGACATCATGAATGCAGGCAGTTGGCGTCGGGTGGGAACACACGCGTGCGACGGCACAAGTGACGAGGGTTATTGGTGTGCTAGGTTAGTCAGCTGCTGTCGTGGCAACATTGGAGATGCCCTTTGCTCACATCCAATCCCCACATGTCATTGGAAAAGAAAAGACGACCCGGCAAAAAAGGTCATGGGTATGCAGTTGGCCGCGCTAGAACATTCGCAGACGTGTCATGGCGCGCACGCACTTCGACGCCCTGTGCATCCTCGATGAGCCCTGTGTTGATCTGCTGGTCGTGTCACAGCGTGTGGGGACCCCGACTTAGGAGTCGAGATCACCGCATGCACGTGTATAGTGATCCCAGAGATCAATGCTCACTAAACACACAGAAGCTGAATAACGAGAGTCTTGCATCCATACATACCGTCTTACACAAATTATGACCATTATGGCCAAGTCTTACATAGATACAGCCTAATGGGCTGAAAAGCAAATAAACTAGAATAGCGGAAGTCTTCGTAGATAAGTAGAACCCATGCCATCTGCAGGTTAAACCTACAGGCATTCTGACTGGGAAAGCGTCCTAGTTCGCATGTTCGTCTCCGTAGAATTCTTCTTCATATTCCTGCTCTTCCATGCCTGGCCAATTAAATAACCAATGGCAAGCCAATGAGTACTTTGAATGTACTTGCAAGCAACCCATGTTTTTGTAACAAGTATGACAAGGTATGAAATAGCACAAGATAGGATGTGTTTGCAGAAAGCAGAAATTTGTGATTGCAATGACATGAGCTATCTGAGGCATGCATCGTAAGAATTATAGGTTACAGGTATCAACATAGCCAAGCTATGACCTCTTCATCTTGTCAAGTCCTTTTGACATAAATCAAACGGAGCTTTCACACACACACACACACACACACATGGTTTTGCAAACATTGGACGTAGCCCAAGAGTGGTTACCCAACTGTCCTTGACCGTGGACACGGCTATTCGAATAGTTTTACACTCTGCAGAGGTTGCATACTTTACCCATTAGATCCAGGGAACTTTCCGAGTCATCCACGGCCCGCGGTACCTCAAGTACCCGGGGTAAGCACCCGATCACTATCTTTCCCTAGGCGACACTAATATGGACTCCACTCGATTGTTAGTAACCCCCGTGCCCCACATTTCACATCTTAAGATTTTTGGAGCCTCGCTCCCATTTCACATACCACGGGCACGGGGTACAAACGGTGTGTTCGGTGCCCTATGAAAACAGTCATGGCCGCCTATCA
Source organism: Secale cereale (assembly GCA_902687465.1). Classification (NCBI taxonomy): domain Eukaryota; kingdom Viridiplantae; phylum Streptophyta; class Magnoliopsida; order Poales; family Poaceae; genus Secale; species Secale cereale. The sequence goes on from LR738711.1 coordinate 346,546,112, forward strand.
AAGCACGACCCCGTCCCGAGAGTGACCTCATGTCACTCTCGTCACTAGTAATGCGGTCACCATGCTAGTATCGGCCTAGGTAATCAATAATGCCCTTTCCCATATAAGGGTAGAGTGGTTGCGCATGTAAAGTTGGAATAACGGTCGCAACTTAAACCAATCCGTTTGAAAAACATCCCACACACTTGTCTTGGTACACCACTTCGTCATCAAGTGGTTACCCATCTCATCATCTCCCTCGGGCATAAGTGACACCCGATGGGGTTTTTGAAAGAGTGCCTCGAATGAACTATGGTTTCATCATTATGCATATCCCGTTTCACTAGCATAGCCACTACTATAGCAACCTATCTACTTCGACCGGCATAACCCTCATAAGAAGATAGGGTCATGCCCAAATGCAAGTATCAACGAGGAAGTATAGTGGCAAACCAACAAGTGGTTTCCACCTCATCATGATTCCGTTGCAATAACGATATGGTGCTATAGAACAACGGAAAAATAAGACAACAATTAAAACAGATAAACCAAAGTGCTCAGAAAAATGTCAACTTATTTTTTTTGAAATACTAGAGAGAAAACTAAGATGGAAAAAATTATTAGTTTGGAATTTGGAGTGACAGAATGGGGTATATGAATTTTTGAACATAGGTTTTAGTTTTCAAATTTAAATTTAAATTTGAACAGATGAGGAAAGTTTCATGGATATGGGTGAAAGTAATATCATTAAATAGGTTGGAATTTTACAAGTTTTTAGGAACTGGGATTAATTCATTTGGATAAATATTTAATCCTGTGGAATATTTATAAAACAAACAGAAAAGAAAAAGGGGAAAGGCTACTATGCAACTGGGCCAGAGAAGCCACAGTGCAGCGGGCCCAGAAGGAATACAGCCGGCGCGAGGCTGTCATGTCGAAGGCGTAGAGGCGAAATACGCCTTCAATCCAACTGCGAACCGGTGCACGCGCGCATGCGTTTTCAAACCTGACGGGGAAGTCCCACCCGTCAGGGCGTGAGGCTGACGAATAGGCCCCACGGCCATCGTCGTCAACCTTCGTCCAGAGGCGACATCGAGCTTGCCGGCAGTGATATAGGGCACGTGAGGGGGCGTGGGTGGTACCGTCGTGCTTGGGGAGGAGTCGCCGATCCGATGGAGGTGGAGTTGGTCGCCGTGGTGGCCTGGTTCGCCGGCGGCGAGGAGGCACGGCGGACATGCCTCGGGTGATGGTGGTTCTGACCATTTCCGGCTACTGCAGAGAGGGAAAATGAGGGGGAAATGATCACTAGGGGCTTGTGATGCTAGATCGAGCTAGAGGAGCTGCGGGGAGGGCCTGTACCTCCGGATCGACGGCGACCCGAGGCGGCGGAGCTCGAGCTCGTTCTCGAGCTCGGGCCCGTCTGGAGAGGAGTGAGTGGCGTAGGGGGATGATTAGGTGGGTGAGAGAGCGGCTGGTGAGGAGAGGAGGGGCGCGGGGTGTCCTTTTATAGGCGAACGGTGAGGTGCCGTGGACCCGTGCGCTGGCGAGCCTCTGCCCGTTGCCACAGGGCTCGGGAGGATCTGGAGCTCTGTCGGCGGCGTTGCTGGATGCGGTCTAGAGCCGGGAAGAGGAAGAGAGAGATCAGGGGGCATCCAGAGCAGCGCGCGCGCGAGGAGGCTCATTCGAGCTCTCGAGCGGCCGTGGTGCGTGCAAGCTGGGGCGAGGGGAGGGGGACAGAGCCGTGGCGTGCTGCGGACGTCGAGGCACCTCGACTGGCGCGAGGGGGAGGCTCGAGGTGGTCGGGCGCTGCGGATTGGAGGAGGCTACAGTGCGGGAGCGCACTGTAGCGTGCTCCAGAGCGCTCAGATGGCCGGCATCGCCGTGTCCCACGCGCTCTGGGTGCGGCCACCGTGTCCATTGGCTCTAGGGGGGAGTAAACAGCGCAGGGGGAGCATCGGATGCGAAGGAAAGTTTCCAGAAGAAGATGGGACTTAGGTAGAATGGTGAAAACTGCTGTCCAGAATGCAAATTGGGGTTTTACCCCTACTCAATCATGGAGCTGAGGCCAGGGGAGAGTTGCTGGAGGTGCAGGGGAGCCTGAGGAAGCTGTGGTAAAAAGTTGGGCTCAAGGAGAATAAGAAAAGGGGTGAAAGTGGTAACTTTGGGAAATCACCAGAAGGTGTTTGATGTGGTTTTGGGCAACCTAATGTTTTCTATTTGACATGAGACTTAACAGGATCAAATGGTATATAGAAATAGGGTGTTCCACCAAGTTAGGGGTCATTTGACGAAACTTGCCAATGTAACTTTGGTGAACACTAGAAATCAACAAAAATGGTTTCACTATGTTTGAGTTAAGCAAATCATCCATCCTTGATGCACCACTTGGTGTAGTGTCCTCATTTGGGGTTGTGATCATGCCCACAAAGTTTGAAGTCCCAAGTAAAAAGTTGGTAATGAAAAGTTGTTCAAATTTGAATTTGAACAGAAATGGTTTTGGGGTACTATGATCAAGTTACCCCTCTCCAAAGCTTGTGCCATTTGGTCTAGATACATTATTAGACCATTCTAGCGTGTGTACCATGTTTGAGAGCATTTGGACAAGTTTGGCAATGTAAAGTTGCTCAAACTTCAAAGACGGACATAATGGTTTTGAGGGGTTTTGATGATGTTTTCTTGCTTCCCAAGGCATGGGGCTTGGCAAGATCATCACACATGTCATATATGACATGATAGAATTTCCCTGGAATTTTTAGAGAATAATTCCTTTGTAAATATTTCAAAAGCTTGAAATATCCAAAAAGGGTCTCTGAGGTATTTGTCCAATATTTTTAATATGACAAAGTATTGAAACTCTTATATATGGACAATATATGGCCTAAGAGTCTCCCTGAATTTTGGCAAACATTTTTGAAATAGTTAAATAATTTTTCCCTATTAAAGACCATTTCTGGCCTTAAAAAAAGCCTTTAAATAAAATAGGATAATAACTTTTAAAATTATATTTTTGTGGTTTATGGGAGTCCTATATCTACTAGGTTTCAAATATAATCTTTGAAATATTTTTCTCACCCTAAATCAAGCACTTGCAGTGCAAACCTCAATTCAGGGGTTTTTGGAAAACTACTTTTTTAAAACACTTTTTGGCCAAATTATTTTTGTAAGAAAATACGATACTGTTATATACACTTGGTACGTTCATTGGGCAGAAGTTTGGGGTAAGGAGATGAAATATACAAGAGGGAGTAATTGACTTTAAAGAGCACTTGAAAATCACAAAGAGAAAAACTTCCAAATAAAATCCAAATGATGCCAAAAAAATTTGCTGGTCAAAATTTTCATGCTTTATTGATGCAAATGACATGTTACAAAATGCAGGGTGTGACAGACCTACCCCCCTTACAAGAATCTCGTCCCCGAGATTCCTAAACTAGGGCTTAAAAGAGATCGGGATACTCGGATCTAAGATACTCTTCTCGTTCCCAGGTTGCTTCTGCTTCCGTGTGGTTGCTCCACTGGACCTTGAAGTACTTGATGGTGCGGCTTCGCGTCCGTCACTCTGCTTCATCCAGAATGCGAATGGGCTTCTCGCGGTAGGTAAAATGAGGCTGGAGATTAATGGCTTGGTGATTGACATCCTTGTGGAGATCAGGCTTGTCCGGTACTTGGAGACACTTCCAGAGTTGTGACACGTGGAATACGTTGTGCACATCGGCTAGCTCAGGTGGTAGTTCCAACTGGTAAGCCACTTCTCCTCGTCAGTCGGTGATCTTGAAGGGGCCAATAAATCTTGGTGCAAGTTTTCCCTTAACGTGGAAACGCTTGGTTCCCTTCAGAGGAGTTACTCGCAGGTACACATGGTCTCCAACACGGAAACTCATGTCTCGGCGACGAGTGTCAGCATAGCTCTTCTGCCTTGATTTGGCGGCCTTCAAATGTTCTCTGACTATTTGGACTTGCTCTTCCGCTTCGTAGAGAATATCTGGTCCAAAGACTAGCCCTTCTCCATTCTCTGACCAGTTGAGGGGTGTGCGACACTTGCGCCCGTACAACACCTCAAATGGTGCCATCTGAAGGCTCGACTGATAACTGTTGTTATAGGAGAACTCGGCAAAAGGGAGGCAATCTTCCCACTTGTCTTCATATGCCAAGACACAGGCTCGGAGCATGTCTTCGAGAATTTGATTTACTCGCTCTATCTGACCTCCGGTCTCTGGGTGAAAAGCCATGCTGAAAGACAACTTGGTTCCCAAGGCTTCTGGGAATCTTTTCCAGAACCTTGAAGTAAACTGGGTGCCTCGATCTAACACAATCTCCTTTGGAACACCATGGAGGCTCACGATTCGATCGATATAGAGAGTTGCCAACTGGTTGCCATTATAGGTAGTCTTGACAGGAATGAAATGGGCTACCTTGGTCAAATGGTCGACTATGACCCAGAAGGAGTCATGTCCTTTATTCGACCTTGGTAATCAAGTGATGAAATCCATTCTGACTTTATCCCGCTTCCACTGAGGAACCTTGAGTGGTTGGAGCAATCCAGCGGGTCGCTGATATTCAGCCTTGACCCTTTGGCACACATCATATTTTGCAACATAGGTTGCAATCTCTCTTTTCATCCAGTGCCACCAGAATCTTTCCTTCAATTCTTGATACATCTTGGTTCCTCCGGGGTGGATGGAATACGGAGTGTCGTGGGCTTCTGGCAGGATCAGGTTCTTGAGCTCCATCTTGTTCGGTACGCAAATGCGGCCTTTGTACCAAACGATCCCGTGCTCGTCTTCGAAGAATCCTGGGGCCTTGCCTAGCTTCATCTTCTTCTTGATGCCTTCAATGCTTGTGTCCCCACCTTGTGCTTTCTTGACTTCGTCCATTAGGGTTGGTTTGACTTCCAAATGGTCTAGGAATCCAGGGGTGACCAATTCCAAACTGAATTGTTCCAGCTCTTCAAACAAGGCTGGTTGCCTTCTTTGAATTATGTCATTCAGGGAGCAAGCCTTCCTGCTTAAGGCATCGGCTACCACGTTAGCCTTCCCGGGGTGATATTGAACACTGAGGTCATAATCCTTGATTAGTTCCAACCATCTTCGTTACCTCATGTTCAATTCCTTCTGGGTGAAAATATACTTCAGACTTTTATGGTATGTGTATATCTCACACCGTTTCCCTAGAAGGTAATGTCGCCATGTCTTCCAGGCATGAAACACTGCTGCTAACTCAAGATCGTGAGTAGCGTAGTTCTCTTCATGAGGTCGTAGCTTCCTTGAGAGGTAAGCTATGACTCGTCCTTCTTGCATCAGAACGCTTCCCAATCTGGTTCGAGAGGCATCACAATATATCATGAACTCCTTGTGAATATCAGGTGTTGCCAGAACTAGGGTGGTGGTCAATCTCTTCTTGAGCTCCTCGAAGCTTTCTTCGCATTTTGGCGTCCATTCGAACTTTTTGTCCTTCTTCAGGAGCTGAGTCATTGGACGAGCAATGCTAGAGAATCCATCCACGAATTTGCGGTAATAGCCAGCAAGTCCGTGGAAGCTTCTGACTTCCTTGACGGTCGTTGGAGATTGCCATTGGGTCACAGCTTCGATCTTTGCGGGATCAACTGACAATCCTTCTTCGGTCAAGACATGACCTAAGAATCCATCTTTATGTAGCCAAAACTCACACTTGCTGAATTTGGCGTACAGTTGGTGCTCTCGAAGCTTGTCTAGGACCATCCTCAAATGTTGCTCGTGCTCTTCCTTCGTCTTCGAGAAGAAAAGAATGTCATCAATGAAGACAACAACAAACTTGTCCAAATATTCCATGAAGACTTTATTCATGAGATACATGAAGTAAGCTGGGGCATTGGTTAACCCAAAAGACATAACCGTGCACTCGTACAGGCCATATCTGGTTACAAATGTCGTCTTCGGAACATCTTAGGGTCTGATCTTCAGCTGGTAGTACCCAGATCTGAGGTCGATCTTGGAGAACACCTTGGCTCCGCTGAGTTGATCAAACAGATCTTCAATCTTGGGAAGTGGATACTTGTTCTTGATTATAACCTCATTGAGGGAACGGTAGTCAATACATAAGTTGATGGTACCATCCCTTTTTGCCACAAACAGAACCGGTGATCCCCAAGGGGAGGCACTTGGGCGGATAAATCCCTTCCTTAGTTGCTCTTACAGTTGCTTCTTCAACTCGACTAATTCTTCCGTCCCCATTCTATAAGGCTTCTTATAGATAGGTCCTGCCTCGGGCACGAGCTCGATGATGAACTCAATGTCACGGTCAGGGGGCATTCCCGGTAGCTCATCCGGAAAGACATCGGGATACTCGCATACTACCGGTACTAGCTCCTGTCCAACTTCAGACAGACAATTGACTTGAGCGGTTTGAGCAGAAGAGGAGTTGGAAGCAAACTTAACTTCGACTCCTTGGTCATTGGTCACAGTGACAGTCCGATTGGCACAGTCTAACAAGCCTTGGTGCTTGCTGAGCCAATCCATTCCTAAGATCACATCCAAGCCTTGCGATCTTAAGATGATAAGGTCTGCTAGGAAGTCTACACTGTTAATGATAATACTGACTCCCTTACAGCCTATCTTGGCTCTCATCTCTGCTCCGGGGGTTTGTACCACCATGGTGTTATTCAGGGGTGTAGGGGTCATGCCACTTTTTAATGCAAATCTTTGGGTGACAAATGAATGCCTGGCTCTAGAATCAAACAAGACAGTTGCAGGTGCTGAGTTGACAAGGAACGTACCCAGCACGACGTCCGGGTCTTCCTGAGCTTCTTCAGCGTGACGTGATTCACACGCCCCTTCACATGGTTAGGCGGGTTGCGAGGAGCTTGGTTCCTTGGTGGCATCCCGCGGCCTTGTCCTGGGTTCTGCGCATTGGGGTGCGGGGCATCGGGCTTCTTGTTGGGGCACACCTTAGAAATATGTCCGGGAGGCTTCTTGTTGGGGTTGAAAGCTGGCCTTAGGTTGGCATACTGCTGAGGCTGATAATTGGTGCGAGGTGCAGGAGATCTTCGCTGTTGATAGGTTGGCTTGACCGGGGCTGGCTGCCACGGGCGAGGCTTCTGGTTGCTGGAACTTCCCTTGCAAATCATCTTGCGCTTGCGAGCGTCTTCCAGAGCATGCCGCTTGTCTTCAAGCATGAGTGCTTTGTTCACCAGGTCAAGGAAGGTTGGGCAGTCACACACGACAAGCGAGTACTGCAGAGTCTGATTGAGGCCTTCCATGAAGCGGTCCCTTTTCGCAGCATTAGTGCTGACATTTTCAGGGGCATACCTTGACAGAACACTGAACTTCTGCATGTACTCCTTGACAGTGCCACTTCCTTGCTTCAGGGCTCGAAACTCACGCTTTTTGATAGCCATGATTCCTGAAGGAATGTGGGCCTTGCCGAATTCTGCCTTGAAGTTGTCCCAAGTGATGTCTTGCCGAGCATGCATGACCTTGAATCCATCCCACCAAGCTCTAGCAGACCCCCCGAGGCAGTGGGCAGCATAAGCCACCTTCTCGCGGTCTTCGGTGCAACCGACTAGTTCCAGCAAGTCTTCAATTGTGCGGACCCAATCGTCTGCATCCAGGGGTTCAGCAGTCTCGATGAATGTTGGGGTGCATGCTTCTTGAACTCTGCCAACGTGGAACATCCATTGCCATTCCCCGCCGGCTGGCGGTTGTTGGTGACAGCTTGAGCAATCATCTGGAGGGCGGCGGTGTTGGCTTGGCGTTCCTCTCGGAATGCTTGGAGAAGCTAAGCCATGTCCATGTTCGGGGGAGGTGGTGGTGGAGCTTGGTCATGGGTTTGGTCTTGGCCGGCCTCTGATTGTGCGGATGCTCCGGCTTCGGGCTGCTGGATAGAGGTACCAGTACGAGTTACAACAGGCATCTTGTTGGAGCGATAAAAGGTGTCAAGATTTGGAATGAAGAGGGAAAGCAATAAAGATGGGTGCCTAGTAAGGGGGTGGGTGTGACACTAATCATTTTCATTCAAGGGTCGAAAGGGCCAAACACATTCATTAAAAATCCAAATGGGTGATGCAGTCATTTACATATTCCCGAGGGAAGATACGACGTACATCCAAACACAACTAAAGCAAATACTAGATGGCTTCATATGAACCATACAAGGACTCGACTTCGCATAGGGGTTACACGACCTATCCTACCGTAGAGGTCACGAACTGGCATATCCGAGTTGTGAATAATGCCTAAGCGGCGGAATGCTCGGTCGCGTATTCTGGCTCTTCTGGGTCTTCCTCCTGGTCTTCATCTGTCTGGGCCCCCTTATCACTAAAGGGTGTGGGGGAGTGGAGGAGTCGGATACAGCGGTGTTTTGTCGGTGGTGTAGGGAAGAGCTTGCGATATTCCCTTGCCGTCATACGGCGTCGCTGGGGTGGCTCTTCATCCTTGGAAGATACATCTCCTGAGGGCCTTCCGCCTCGATACTCGATAGCGGACCGTCCGGGAGGCGCACCTTCCTTCTTGGTCCTATCCATCTTCTCTTGTGCTCGACGAAGAAGTGCCTTGTTCTTGTGGAGTTCTTCTCAGAGCTTCATCGATTCCGAGGCTAGAGCTTGTGCCAAGCTGTCGGCACATAGGCTGAAGTAGGTCTAGAATCGAAGTGGAAGTCCTTCCTTCAGTGGAGGGGCTTGCGTGCTGCTTTCATCTTCACCTTCCTTCCGGTAAGGCAAGAAGCGGGTTGTCATCTTGGCTGCCATCTCTGGAAGAAGCTCGCGGAGATGGGTTAGTTCCTTGAGTGCAGCAGCCTCGACAGCGAGGGGTTGTGTTGCCATCTGGGGTCCCTCGAAGAACCAACTTGTGGGAGGATCGTTTGCCTTCATGATCACTTCCACATGGTACTCCACCTTAGTGTCATTAACCCAATGTTCATGGTAGGTGAGGATGGGTGCTCGATGGAACTGGCACTCCTGGAGGCTATCCTCGAGAAGCAAGGGGAACCCAGTGGTCAGGTGCTCTTCAGGTACAGTGGCCATCTACAAAGGTTGAATAGGAGAGGTTAATAAGCTGATGATAACTCAGGTTTGGTAAGGTTTAGAGAAGAAGAGAGGTTCAGAAGGTTTTTGAAAAGGGGCTCATCTAACTAACGCCCATGCTAACTAAGGCTTCCTACAGTCGGGATGGCTCTGATACCAGCTCTGTGGGGACCCTGACTTAAGAGTCGAGATCACCGAACGCACGTGTATAGTGATCCTAGAGATCAATGCTCACTGAACACACAGAAGCTGAATAACGAGAGTCTTACATCCATACTTACCGTCTTACACAAATTATGACCATTATGGCCAAGTCCTACATAGATAAAGCCTCATGGGCTGAAAAGCAAACAAACTTGAATAGCGGAAGTCTTCGTAGATAAATAGAACCCATGCCATCTGCCTTAACCCTACAGGAATTCTGACTGGGAAAGCGTCCTAGTTCGCATGTTCGTCTCCATAGAATTCTTCTTCATATTCCTGCTCTTCCATGCCTGGCCAATTAAATAACCAGTGGCAAGCCAATGAGTACTTTGAATGTACTCGCAAGCAACCCATGTTTTTGTAACAAATATGACAAGATACGAAATAGCACTAGATAGAATATGTTTGCAGAAAGCAGAAATTTGTGAGTGCAATGACATGAGCTATCCGAGGCATGCATCATAAGAATTATAGGTTATAGATATCAACATGGCCAAGCTATGACCTCTTCATCTTGTCAAGTCCTTTTGACTTAAATCAAACAGAGCTTTCACACACACACAGGGTTTCGCAAACATTGGACGTAGCCCAAGAGCGGTTACCCAACAGTCCTTGACCGTGGACACGGCTATTCGAATAGTTTTACACTCTGTAGAGGTTGCACACTTTACCCACTAGATCCGGGGAACTTTCCGTGTCATCCACGACCCGCGGTGCCTCAAGTACCCAGGGTAAGCACCCGATCACTATCTTTCCCTAGGCAACACTAATATGGAGTCCACTCGATTGGTAGTAACCCCCGTGCCCCACATTTCACATCTTAAGATTTTTGGAGCCTCGCTCCCATTTCACATACCACAGGCACGACGTACCAATGGTGTGTTCGGTGCCCTGTGAAAACAGTCATGGCCGCCTATCCAAGCACGACCCCGTCCCGAGAGTGACCTCATGTCACTCTCGTCACTAGTAATGCGGGCACCATGCTAGTATCGGCCTAGGTAATCAATAATGCCCTTTCCCATATAAGGGTAGAGTGGTTGCGCATGTAAAGTTTGAATAACGGTCGCAACTTAAACCAATCCATTTGAAAAACATCACACACACTTGTCTTGGTACACCACTTCATCATCACGTGGTTACCCATCTCATCATCTCCCTCGGGCATAAGTGACACCCGATGTTTTTTCTGAAAGAGTGTCTCGAAGGAACTATGCTTTCATCATTATGCATATCCCGTTTCACTAGCATAGCCACTACTATAGCAACCTATCTACTTCCACTGGCATAACCCACATAAGAAGGTAGGGTCATGCCCAAATGCAAGTATCAATGAGGAAGTACAGTGGCAAACCAACAAGTGGTTTCCACCTCATCATGATTCCGTTGCAATAACGATATGGTGCTATATGACATGCATAAAAAGGGGTTCCATAGACATGGTCAAAGGGCTGCTTGCCTTGGTTGGCTTGGTCTTCAAAACCTTCAACTCCTTCTCCTTCTTCTTCTCCAGCAACCTCGTCGAACTCAATATGCAACGAGTTGCATATTGACGAAACACCACATTTAATTATTTAGTTGACTCTCATTTATTTACAAGACAAGATTAAATGTTTGTTAACATGGCAAGAGGTGAAGCAAAACAAACTACCTATTTAGGCATTTTAAAAGAGGCCGGAAAATAACAACAACATATCTGAAAATCCCCATGAGCATGTTTAGTAATTATTAAAGCAACAACAATTAACATTATAATGTTGTAAAATGATGCGGATGACATGATCAAGTTTTATGCAATTTTTATTAAAAGTTGACATGAAGAGATATGAAGTGTTGTCACCGTGGGGGAATGAAAGGGTGCCACGGCAACGATCCGAAAAGATGCAACGCAACATCTCGGTACAGGTAACTCGGTGAGAGACCGGTGCAAATGCAAGATGGCGAGATCGTGTCAAGCAAGAAGAAAGGTGGGGCGATCCCGTTACCGGGTTCCCACGAGTCGTCGAAGAGGCAACCGAGGAGCACGACAAAAGATGAAACGGCATGGTGCACACAAGGAAACATCTCATACAACCACAAGCATTCACGGTTCATCCACGGGGTCGTCTCGGGGTTATACCTTCGGAACACTCGTTCTCGGAGGGGTTCGAGTCGTAGAGGAAGTAGTCGTTCACGTTAGTGTAGTGGTACTCGCGGTCGTCGAGCGACGGTAGTTGAAGTAGTGGTACATGTTCGTCTCGGAGAGGGACTTGATGAACCCAACATCTTCGGGGCGACGGTAGTGGAACTTGGCGACGGTAGTCGTTCTCGCGACGAGTTCGTAGTTGTACTTGACGCATCCATCGTTTCCGGGCGACGGTAGTGGTACATGCCGTAGAGGGAAGTAGTTGTTCTCGTTCATCGGAGAGGTACTCGCCGGCGGGGTACTTGTCGAATCCACGTAGATGAACTTGAAGATCCGAAGTTGTTCATGGTTGTAGAGGTACTTGGCCAAAAACCTGGGCGGTCTTGCGATTTCAACAACAACAAAACACAACACAAGGATCCTCGGTCACGGCAACAGCGACTGGTAAGGAAACGTTCACCTCGTCCTCCTCGTTCGAAGCAGAACAGGCGATCTGGTAGTGAAGCAGAGCCACGGAGGTGCTGGCTATAGAGGATGCAGGGCGCGGCTCGAGGAGGAGGTACGGGGCGCTGCTGGAGGACGGGGCTCGGGGCACTGGACGAGGTAGAGGAGGCAGGGCCTAGCGCGCAGCTCCTGGCCGTGGAGGGAGGCGGCGAGGAGGCAGGCCGCTCCGGCGCCCTCGGCCTTGCTGGATCGGAGGAGAAGGGGCTCGGAGCCTCGTCCTGGCGACGGAGGAAGGAGAGGGGGACGCGCCCGGCTGCTCCTGGAGACGGATGAACGACGCACTGGAGGCGCAGCTCGCGGGGCAGATGGCGACGGCGGCGTCCTTGGCGCTCGGGACGAGCTGAGGCGCGGCGGCCTTGGGGATGGGGAGGAAGGGCGCGGACCCTGGTGCGGCTCGAGGAGGACGGGAGCGGGTCGGCAGCGTCCTGGCGAGGGAGCTGCGGTGGCCTTGGCAATGGCCATCGCGGCACGGAGGAGGACCGCAGGGAGGGAGATGAGGCCTCAGCGGGGCTGCAGGATCCGGCCGCTGCGGCCTGGCGACTGGAGGGCGAGGCGAGCGGGTCGGGGAGATCGATGGTGAACGGAGGATGAGGGATGGGCGCTCGAGGAGGAGGCTGCGAGATGGGATCGGGCACTGGGACTCGAGCGACAGAGGGAGATGGTCAAAGGGTGGCGACGGCTGAGGGAAAACGAGCGAGAGGAGCGAGGCTCGGCTGCGGGAGCGATGGGGAGAGTGCTAGGGTTACATCGGGGAGAGATGGACCTTGAGGAAGTTGGGTCGGATGGGGGCTGAGTGGGCCTAGAGGCCTGGCCTAGTGGCTGAGATGGAGGAAGACCGCAGGCCGGCGGCTGGGCTGGGCCAAGAGGCCAAATGGCTGCGGCTGGGAAAGGAGGAGGCCCCTGCGGCTGGGATCTCTTCCTATTTGATTTTTTCCCAGAAACCAAATAAGAGACGAAAACAATGAGGAGGAGGTTAGGGCAAAAGTTAGCACAAGAGGTTATTTTTCTCGGCCATCGTAAAATGAGCACGGTCCGAGAAAATAGAAAGGGCATGAACGAAAAAATAATTCAAACATATTTGAATTTAATTCAAATAGGTTTGAACTAAGACTTGATTATTGAAGTGTCCAAAAATATTCGAATTTTCGGAGGAACCTCGAAACAACGGAAAAGAATTATTGGCAAGGTTTTTGAAGGAGAAACTCGAAGTAGGAAAAGCATGGGGTAAATTATGCACATGTGTTGGTTAATTCCAAACAAATGGAATAATTAATATAGCTCCCTAAAATATTGGGAGTATATGTTATAAAGAGAAGTCACCTTCCCTCGATTTAAATGGACCGAAGGTCCACACAATTTATTTGGTTGAGATGCAAAAGAAATATGACATGATGCAATGCAAAATAAAAACAGAGCAAGCAAATAAAACACACGGCGAAACCCGGAACATCTGGAATCTTTTGGAATCTTCTGGGACGTCGGTCTTCGGGCGTCACAACTCTCCCACACTTACAGAGGATCTCGACCCGAGATCCTAGAGATAGCACCGGGTAAAAACGGAAGAGGAAGAGGTAAAACAAAGTTGCTTCTTTGACAGACGAGTGAAACCAAGGAACCTTGAGAGGTTGGCCAAAATGAAAGACGAATACAACAGAGATGAACGAATATGCAAACACTCTGTTAGAAAAGAGTAACAAGGAGCATTATGAGAACCTTGTAGGTTAAAAGACATGAAACAAGAGCTTACGAACCAAAAGAATATGAAACCGCAACGGTATAGCCAAGGAATAAGAATGACAAAAATCGGGCAGCACTCCGACTGAAAATGGAAGGAATTAACAAGAACTTGAGGAGATGGAGTGATACTTGATGAAATGAACAACATAGTGCCTCCGAAACAATTGAAAGAATGGCACCAGGGGTAAGAAGGATTCAGACATCACTCCGGTTGAAAAGATAGGAAAAACTAGATGAGATGAGGGAACTAGAATGGAGGACACAACACTCCGGTTAAATAGATAAACAAGGAAAGAACATGATCTCGATAAAAAACAAGATGATGGTCAAAGAGAGCAACATCACAATGCCTCCGGAATGAAAGAATATCATACAAATCAATGAAATAAGTGAATGGGGAAGAAAATGACAAATTCTCCCACGAATGAATTAGGAAAACCTCCTTACAAAGAAGGGTCGAACGGAGTTGTTGGAAATCAACAACGAAAAGAATAAGCTAGATGTGGGCTTATGGAAAACATCTCAAAATTATGAGGTGACAACCAGCCACTAACAGAAACGAATTGCTTGGATTGAGATCAACAAGGAGACGAAAAACTTATTTCACTGGAATGATAAATGAAGAACTTGGGTCATTAATAAGCACCATAATTAGCAAAAATCCTTAGGGAAAAGCTTTTAGGTGAAATACAACCCAAGATAACTCCAACGAATAAATTGAATGGTTGGAAAGATCTCCTGAACAAGGAAAAAGATGGTTTTAAATTCTCATCCTTGATAACTCGAGAATCATAAAACCTGAAGGGAAATTGTCAAGAATGGCATAACACCATCTCAAACAATAAGGTGGAAAGAATTGCACTTGGAAAGCATGATGAAGAATGCTTGAGCTCCAACAAGAATATTGATGAAGACTTCGAGGATGAATTAAATGATGATGAACCACCATGAAGAACTCCGGTAACAAAAGCATGAGAAGTGAAAGATGAAAAGAATAAGATTCAAGGCCCGCGATGAATTAGATGGAGCTTTGAAATGATAATTGAAATATCTTGGAGCTCCGGAAAACAAGATGGACAACTTAGAACCGAGAATATGATATGATGAACAAGCTCCGGAAAACAGAGATTAAATCACCTTGAAGGAATAAGAATAATAATTATGTCATGCATCTCCTTCACCAATTTAAATTGATGACAACCAAAGGATTTGGTATACTTCTTATTCTCGTTGGAAAGGAATAAAGAGAGATCTAGCACAAGCTCGGATAATTATTCAATGAACCACCGGTAGGATTATGAAAGAAAGAGTGAATTAAAATGATAACAACGGAAGGGTAATCTTGAAAGAACCACCGTAAGAATATGGAGACGAACGAAGAGACATCAATGAAGAATAATTGGAGGACGAAGTTGAAAACTGAGAACGAAGAAATCTTCTGAAATGATGGCCTTCAGAGGATCACAAAGAAAAGAATTCATGAAATGCTTCGGATGGGTATGAAAAGAATTCCTCACAATCTGAACAATAATGAGGATGGCATGAAGCTAGAATCACAACTCATCAAGAGAACGGGTCAAAATTTAAGAGAAACTCTTCTCCGATATTGAAATGTTGAGAGTGAAGACAAGAAATGCCATGAGAATTTTGAGATACTCCGGACGAATGACAAGAGGAAGGTGGAGCTAAAGATGAAAACAATTGAAAACAAGCTTGGAGAAGGCATGTGACTAATGGAAATCATTCTTACGTCACACATGAAAAGAATTTAAGAATACTCCGGAAAAGAAGAGTCAGGTAAGATCCTGGGAAAAGACCTGTGGGTTAGGGCCCACTCAAAGAAATCGCTATTGAAAAAGATTGCTTAAGAGATATTGCACAAGTTGAATTAAATGGCTTGAGTAAGATAACAATCCTCAAAAAAATAGCTTGAACGGATTAAGAATGGAATTATGAATCTTCTGAGATATCTTCAACACTCCGGATATGAATAAAGAGATGTGAAGAAATAAGAGAGCCTTCGGATAAGAAATTTCAACATGTGAACACATGTGAAACAAAAAGGAAGATATATGATCAACACCGAAGCTTGAATTACATCCACCGGCAGAATTTGAGAACAAAGAATGATGAACTAGAAGCTCTTGAGCATCTTCACGATAAAACACCAGATAAGAACGTTGAAGGAAATGAATGAAGAAATATCACATGAATAAAATGAATACTTCATCTGAGAATTCTTGCTCCGAGAAGAAAAGGGTGGGAGGGTGGGGAAAAAAACAAGACAACTTGGGATGAATGAAATAGACAAATCGTCAAATTTCTCAACGACGTCCATATGGAATAACTTGAAGAGAAGGCACACCGGTTGGAAAAGAATTAACATGAAAATCTCGATGGTCAAGAAGAATTAGAACTCCCATAGAACTATGAGAACACCGATTAGGAAAGTTATGGAATCAACATTTGACATCGAAGCAACTCGAATACCAGAATCAAAACAAAACAAAGGATAGCTATGTTTACGAAGAAGATTATGTTGCAACATATCTATCCGAACAGAGAATTGAACGAATGAATTCCGCAGGTACATCAACTTGACGAGAAGCCACTTGGGAGAACAAAAGGTAAATAAAAAGGAACAAGGATCAGACAGAACAAATACAAGATAGAAGCTTCGTTCGACATATTCGTGCTGAAAGCTCATGAAACGTGTTACAAAAGGGTTTTGCAATCCCCGGATCAGCATAGCCAAGGACCCTTTAAGATGCAACTCCCGATCAGAACAAGTCCATAAAACCACTTCACTCAATGTAGAACCCCGAACTTCATATCGTGCATCCGTTGGAAGAATGCCTAGAACTACTAGATGAACCCACCTATTAATTTCCGAAAGTTTCCAGTTATGCAATCAGGTGTTGGGGATACAGGGGAAGCACCGCGCAATCAACTCTAAACCTACATCCAGCTGTATCCATCCTTCAACACATAACCAGTCTTTCTCGGAAACCGTTTACCTCGGACCTTTGAAACGCATCCACTATACAAGCTATGGCAATACTCCCGAACTACCTCCCCAGTACTGGGTGATGTCGGGGTTATCTTGCCACTAACCGCATAGGAGAGTTTTCAATGTCGGTCGTCTTAAGTATTCTAGTACTGTCGCGTTGGATTTGTGACGACAACACCTCGGAGCTCAACTCCCCGGGACACTGCCACAACCCCTAATGACAGGAGGCATCGAGAACAATGTTCTCGTCACAAAGACATCGGAACAATCCAAACAATACTCGCGAGATCCTAAAAAAATAAATATTGTGCGATTTTTGAAACTAGAAGAGGCAAGAGTAATCGTCAGGAGTCCTCACCAGAGAGAAAGGGGATGAGAAGCAAAGAAATCCTACTCTCCGATATATAAATAGGACTCAAAACATTTTCATGTGTGTGCCAAGACTCAACCGTCAACGATTCGATCAATCAGTGGGGGCTTCTAGGTCGAACCTGGCTCTGATACCAACTTGTAATGCCCAAGATGGGACTATACCTCCTACGTGTCGAGGCACGACTTAAAGGTATAAGCCCATCCTAGAATGATCTCAAGTTTGGTATCTTCGCACGACTCATGTAAAAGAGGGATTAAATTGCAAAAGAAGATAGTTGGCTTACACTCGCCACTTCACACAATACATTACATAAGCAATACATCATTCAAAACATCACAACCCGACTACGGGTGAAGACCCAAAGAAAGATACCAAAACAACATAAAGCCACAGGTCAGGATCGAATCCTAGTAGAAACCACAACTGATCGTCGAAACGTCACAAACAAACGGACACACTCTTCATTGAACTCCCGGTGAAGAACTGATCCATCTCCTACATCAAACTCGGCTGAACCTGCATCTGGTGTGGTGAAGTATCTGTGAGTCATAGAGGACTCAGCAATCCCGCTCCCGGGTAACATGACTATTTAAGCCTTGGGTGAGGATAAGGCTGAAGAAAAGAACAAGAGTCTACAGCAGCACTAGCACTAGCTTACGTAATAGAGAGCGAGAAGAGAAGTGCCTCGGTCGAAAGATGATCACGAAGTGATCCTAGCTACAACACGTCAAACATAACCCCACCGTGTTCATCTCCCGAATCCCTTTCGGAAAATGACAGTCACGGTACACACGCTGGTAGTGAATTTGAACATGGTGTCAAGTTATCTACAACCGGATATTAACAAGCTCCCATCTGCCACATAACCGCGGGCACGGCTTTCGAAAGTTCAAACCCTGCAGGGGTGTTCCAACTTGGCCCATGACAAGCCCACGATCCGCGGAGTCGCAACTCCATAGGTGGGAAGGCCCGAGTATTCTCGGAATCCCGTGCTCAAGATACTCCGAACGAAGGTAAGGCTAATCCAGCAAATCCTCCTGGCGTGTCAACACCCTGATAGGTAGCCGCGCGTATCTAGTCTCAGGACACGACCGGATGGGCGATTCTACAGGTTTTTACCAAACCTCGAGTTTCCTCGTGGTGGCCCCACAGACTCCCCGTTTCGGACCAACACTCATGTGGAGCACTGGCCCGGGGTTGTTGAATTAAGAAAGAGGGTTTGCAAAACCCTTATGCAAGTTTTATTAGTTATTAGGCGAATAGTACCAATGTTGGGACTTGCTGGAAAAGACTTAGCACTTAGCGGTTTATCGAGGGGGTCCCATACACCCCAACCGTGTTAGGAACGCATAATCAAGGAACATAACACTGGTTTATACGGTTCCTAACGGCATGAGTGGAACAAAACACCAAGCAAAAGGCTTAGCCTTCCACCCTTGCCAATATATAGATGATTTCATTTAAGCATTTATATAGTGTGATATAACCCAACAAACTTCAACATGAAGCAAGCATCTTCAATCTTTACCTGCAACTAACAAGGCTATAAGAGGGGCTGAGCGAAGCGTACTTAGCCAAGAAACGGTTTGCATAGGTAGGGTGGTTAAATATGGTTATGGTTACAAGTAGGAGGCTGACAGGAAGACATGGGCATCGAGGCAAAACTATAGAGCGAGACTACTAGCAATAGGCAAAGATAGTAATGGTATCCGGGTTCGGTCATCTTGCCTGGGATTCCACAAGGGAGAAGAACGGATCCATGAAGTAGACGGAGCAACATAGACGACCGAAACCTCACAACTCCGAAACGAAACCGAAGCTATCAAGAGAAGCAAACCGGAAAGAAACAAACAACACGGTAAACATACAAGCATAAACATGGCATACGATGCACATCCAAGTATGATGCATGTCCGGTTTAAATATGCATGGCATGGCAAAGCGCACAAACAATACTTCAAGTTAAGTGGAGCTCAATATGCAACGAGTTGCATATTGACGAAACACCACATTTAATTATTTAGTTGACTCTCATTTATTTACAAGACAAGATTAAATGTTTGTTAACATGGCAAGAGGTGAAGCAAAACAAACTACCTATTTAGGCATTTTAAAAGAGGCCGGAAAATAACAACAACATATCCGGAAAATCCCCATGAGCATGTTTAGTAATTATTAAAGCAACAACAATTAACATTATAATGTTGTTAAATGATGCAGATGACATGATCAAGTTTTATGCAATTTTTATTAAAAGTTGACATGAAGAGATATGAAGTGTCGTCAACGTGGGGGAATGAAAGGGTGCCACGGAAACGATCCGAAAAGATCCAACGCAACATCTCGGTACCGGTAACTCGGTGAGAGACCGGTGCAAAAGCAAGATGGCGAGATCGTGTCAAGCAAGAAGAAAGGTGGGGCGATCCCGTTATCGGGTTCCCACGAGTCGGCGACGAGGCAACCGAGGAGCACGACAAAAGATGAAACGGCACGGTGCACACATTGAAACATCTCATACAACCACAAGCATTCACGGTTCATCCACGGGGTCATCTCGGGATTATACCTTCGGAACACTCGTTCTCGGAGGGGTTCGAGTCGTAGAGGAAGTAGTCGTTCACATTAGTGTAGTGGTACTCGCGGTCGTCGAGCGACGGTAGTTGAAGTATTGGTACATGTTCGTCTCGGAGAGGGACTTGATGAACCCAACATCTTCGGGGCGACGGTAGTGGAACTTGGCGACGGTAGTCGTTCTCGCGACGAGTTCGTAGTTGTACTTGACGCATCCATCGTTTTCGGGCGACGGTAGTGGTACATGCCGTAGAGGGAAGTACTTGTTCTCGTTCATCGGAGAGGTACTCGCTGGCGGGGTACTTGTCGAATCCACGTAGATGAACTTGAAGATCCGAAGTTGTTCACGGTTGTAGAGGTACTTGGCCAAAAACCCGGGCGGTATTGCGATTCCAACAACAATAAAACACAACACAAGGAGCCTCGGTCACGGCAACAGCGACTGGTGAGGAAACGTTCATCTCATCCTCCTCGTTCGAAGCAGAATAGGCGCGCTGGTAGTGGAGCAGAGCCACGGAGGTGCTGGTAGTAGAGGATGCAGGGCGCGGCTCGAGGAGGAGGTACGGGGCGCTGCTGGAGGACGGGGCTCGGGGCACTGGACGAGGTAGAGGAGGCAGAGCCTGGCGCGTAGCTCCTGGCCGTGGAGGGAGGCGGCGAGGAGGCAGGCCGCTCCGGCGCCCTCGGCCTTGCTGGATCGGAGGAGAAGGGGCTCGGGGCCTCGTCCTGGCGACGGAGGAAGGAGAGGGGGACGCGCCCGGCTGATCCTGGAGACGGATGAAAGACGCACTGGAGGCGCAGCTCGCGGGGCAGATGGCGACGGCGGCGTCCTTGGCGCTCGGGACGAGCTGAGGCGCGGCGGCCTTAGGGACGGGGAGGAAGGGCGCGGACCCTGGTGCGGCTCGAGGAGGACGGGAGCGGGTCGGCAGCGTCCTGGCGAGGGAGCTGTGGTGGCCTTGGCAGTGGCCATCGGGGCGCGGAGGAGGACCGCAGGGAGGGAGATGAGGCCTCAGCGGGGCTGCGGGATCCGGCCGCTGCGGCCTGGCAACTGGAGGGCGAGGCGAGCGGGTCGGGGAGATCGATGGGGAACGGAGGATGAGGGATGGGCGCTCGAGGAGGAGGCTACGAGATGGGATTGGGGACTGGGACTCGGGCGACAGAGGGAGATGGTCGAAGGGTGGCGGCGGCTGAGGGAAAACGAGCGAGAGGAGCGAGGCTCGGCTACGGGAGCGATGGGGAGAGTGCTAGGGTTACATCAGGGAGAGATGGACCTTGAGGAAGTTGGGCCGGATGGTGGCTGAGTGGGCCTAGAGGCCTGGCCTAGTGGCTGAGATGGAGGAAGACCGCAGGCCGGCGGCTGGGCTGGGCCAAGAGGCCAAATGGCTGCGGCTGGGAAAGGAGGAGGCCCCTGCGGCTGGGATCTCTTCCTTTGATTTTTTCCCAGAAACCAAATAAGAGACGAAAAGAATGAGGAGGAGGTTAGGGCAAAAGTTAGCACAAGAGGTTATTTTTCTCGGCCATCGTAAAATGAGTACGGTCCGAGAAAATAGAAAGGGCATGAACGAAAAAATAATTCAAACATATTTGAATTTAATTCAAATAAGTTTGAACTAAGACTTGATTATTGAAGTGTCCAAAAATGTTTGAATTTTCGGAGGAACCTCGAAATAATGGAAAAGAATTATTGGCAAGGTTTTTGAAGGAGAAACTCGAAGTAGGAAAAGCATGGGGTAAATTATGCACGTGTGTTGGTTAATTCCAAACAAATGGTATAATTAATATAGCTCCCTAAAATATAAGGAGTATATGTTATATAGAGAAGTCACCTTCCCTCGATTTAAATCGACCGAAGGTCCACACAATTTATTTGGTTGAGATGCAAAAGAAATATGACATGATGCAATGCAAAATAAAAACAGAGCAAGCAAATAAAACACACGGCGAAACCCGGAACATCTGGAATCTTCTGGAATCTTCTGGGACGTCGGTCTTCGGGCGTCACAAGCTGTGTCTGCGGCGTTGTTGGATGCAGTCCAGAGCCGGGAAGAGGAAGAGAGAGAGCAGGGGGAGTCCAGAGCAGCGCGCGTGCGAGGAGGCTCATTGGAGCTCTCGGGCGGCCGTTGCGCGTGCGAGCTAGGGCGAGAGGAGGGAGAAGGAGGAGGGGGACAGAGCCGTGGCGTGCTGTGGACGTCAAGGCACCTCAACTGGCGTGAGGGGGAGGCTCGAGGTGGTCGGGTGCTGCGGATTGGAGGAGGCTACAGTGCGGGAGTGCACTGTAGCGTGCTCCAATGCGCTCAAATGGCCGGCATGGCCGTGTCCCACGCGCTCTGGGCGCGGCCACCGTGTCCATTGGCTCTAGGGGGGAGTAAACAACGTAGGGGGAGCATTGGATGCCAAGGAAAGTTTCTAGAAGAAGAGGGGACAGAGGTAGAATGGTGAAAACTGCTGTCCAGAATGCAAATTGGGGTTTTACCCGTACTCAATCATGGAGCTGAGTCCAGGGGAGAGTTGCTGGAGGTGCAGGGGAGCCCGAGGAAGCTATGGTAAAAAGTTGGGCTCAAGGAGAATAAGAAAAGGGGTGAAAGTGGTAACTTTGGAAAATCACCAGAAGGTGTTTGATGTGGTTTTGGGCAACCTAATGTTTTCCATTTGACATGAGACTTAACAGGATCAAATGGTATATAGAAATAGATGTTCCACCAAGTTTGGGCTCATTTGAAGAAACTTGCCAATGTAACTTTGGTGAACCCTAGATATCAACAGAAATGGTTTCACCATGTTTGACTTAAGAAAATCATCCCTCCTTGATGCACCACTTGGTGTAGAGTTCTCATTTGGGGTTGTGATCATGCCCACAAAGTTTGAAGTCCCAAGTAAAAAGTTGGTAATGAAAAGTTGTTCAAATTTGAATTTGAACAGAAATGGTTTTGGGGTACTCTGATCAAGTTACCCCTCTTCAAAGCTTGTGCCATTTGGTCTAGATGCATTATTAGACCATTCTGGAATGTGTACCAAGTTTGAGAACATTTGGGGAAGTTTGGCAATGTAAAGTTGCTCAAACTTCAAAGATGGACAGAATGGTTTTGAGGGGTTTTGATGATGTTTTCTTGCTTCCCAAGGCATGGGGCTTGGCAAGATCATCACAAATGTCATATATGACATGATAGAATTTCCCTATAATTTTTAGAGAATAATTCCTTTGTAAATATTTCAAAAGCTTGAAATATCCAAAAAGGGTCTCTGAGGGATTTGTCCAATATTTTGAACATGACCAAGTGTTGAAACTCTTATATATGGACAATATATGTCCTAAGAGTCTCCCTGAATTTTGGCAAACATTTTTTAAATATTTAAATAATTTTTCCCTATTAAAGAACATTTCCGGCCTTAAGAAAAAACCTTTAAATAAAATACGATACTCAAGATGAGATCGATCAATAAATCAAATACTAGGATACTCAAGATGCCCATAACCCGAGACACGGCTATTCATGAATAGTTTGTACACTCTCCAGAGGTTTGCACACTTTTCCCCACAAGACTCGACCGCATCCATGATCGGAAGATCGAGACATAGCCTTTCAGAAGCATTCCCTCTTTACCCTGGGTAGGCCGGTACACCTACTTTCCCCTACATCTGCTAGTCTACCACTGAAAGAGCTCACACAACTTACTCAACTATGCCCGAGCCCATAATGGCATGTGGCTGCACATGGAAGTTTCTAGGCATGAATGATATATAATCCCTTCGAGCCTGGCTGGCATTCCATAGGATGATTACATGGTTCCTCCGGGATCTCCTAGGGCAACACTTGATTCTTCAGGTGCCCTGCAACCAATCCACCCAGATGTTTATTAAAGTTGCCACCTTAAACCAATCCACATCTATGATCACGGCTAAGCAATAAGTAACATAGCGTATATTCCCGGGGTTGATCTCAAAACATAGGTTCCTACCTCATGAACTACAAAGCAATTTCCACACGTATCCAAGTCCTACTCATGCAAATCTTTGAGGGTACAACTAATGCAAGTAAAACTGGGTATTGAAAAGTATGATCAAAGTGTAACTTGCCTTGCTGATGATCATTGAAACCTAGGGACTCGTAGTAGCAAGCTTCATAGTCCGGAAGGTACATCGCAATCAAACCATAGCATACAAAAGCACTCATGCAAAAGAATCGAATAAAAGATCTCGAAAATCTTTCAAAACAAGCAAATAACTCTTGCAAAATAAAACATTTTTAACAGTTCCAAAATGATGTGGTTTTGATCTTAAGAGAAAGTTTAGCTCAAGAGCTTCGATTTGCAAAAAGAATCAACTCAAACGGAGTTACAAAAGTCAAGTTACGATCAGAAGAAGGTCAAATTCAAATATGTTTGAATTCAAATTTTAAAACTTTCAAAAATAAATTTGAGTTGGTTGACTGGATTGATGAGATCTTAACAAAGAGTTTGGCGTTGGTTTCATCTAATTCCGACAAACGAGTAAAATGTAACGATAGATTGAAAACTATGAACTAATTTGTAAAACTGTTAATTGCGGATAGGTCCTTGATGTAAATAAGCAAAACAAGAAAAATCTATCGAGCGACCGCTCGCTAAACCAATCTAAACATCGCACGTTCGCTATTTAGATCTAAGTAAAAAACAGATCAGGTTTAAAAAAACGAAACTAAAAACAAAAAATCGGCGGTTCGGGGTTGTTTATTACCGGTTCAGGAAAACCGGTGGGTTGGGCTGCAGGTCGGCGGGCGGCGGCGGCTCCGGCGGCGAATTCCGGTGCGGCAGCAGGGCAGCAGGCGGCGCGGCTCGTCTGGCGGCGGCACGCGGCGGTGGTGGTGGTGGCGCGGGTGGCGAGCGAGGTGAGGCGGCGGCGGAGTGCGGCGGCGGCGGCCGGCGGCGGTGGTGCGGCTGCGTGGGCGAGACGAGGTGACGAGGGCGGCGGGCAGTGGCTTATATAGGGACCCGGGGGGTCCGACTTGAGGTTGGCGGCAACCGACACCGCCGGAGTCCGGCTCCGCCACGGGAACGAAGGCGGTAGTGGTTCGGGCAGGTTGGGCTTCACCCCAGTTCGGTTCGATTTTTTTAAATAAAATATCTGTCAGAAAATGCAGAAAATAGAATAACACAATAAATACATTTTTAAAAATCACAGAAAAATTCACACATACCTAGGGCCTTATTACTGACCTAGTGAACATTTTTCTCGACCTAAATGCCTAAAAATAAAAATAAACTTTTTAGTGCAAACAAAATGATAAAAATAAATACTTTTGCAAATAAAAATCCAATGAACATATTTTTACTCAAATTTCAATCTCCAATATTTTTATTCCATTTTTTGAAGAAGTCATATTATCTTCTCTCGTTATTTAAAAATATTAAAAATTGACAAAATTATTTGATCCAACCCCACTTGGAAAAAATTAATAAAATTGTGGGTCCTTTTGGAAAACTTCCAACTCTCTCACTTGGGTCCTTGAGTTGCTTAATGTCTCGTTGATCAATTTCCAAATAAAATAAAATACAAAATGCTCAATTGATGAATGCATATGAATGATCTATATGTTAACATCCAAATTGAAAATTTGGATGTTACAAACCTACCCCTCTTAAGATGAATCTCGCCCTCGAGATTCGGGTTGGCTAGAAAAAAGGTGTGGGTGGTCCTGTCGAAGGTCTTCATCTCATTCCCACGTGGCTTCGCCTTTTGTATAGTGACTCCACTAAACCTTGCAAAACTTGATGACCTTGTTGCGAGTAACTCGGTTGGCAAACTCGAGAATCTTGATAGGCTTCGCCTATTAAGTCAGGTCAATCTCTAATTTAATTGCATCCAGGGGCACTGTATCTCGTAAGGGGATATCGGCCATATCTGCATGGCACATCTTCAACTAGGAAACACCAGACACGTTGTGAACTCCAAACAAAGCTTTGGGTAATTCTAGTTGATGAGCTACTTCCCCACTGCGTTCCAAAACTTTGTTCGGTCCCACAAATGGTGGTGCCAATTTAACCTTAACTCCAAAATGATTAACTCCTCGAAGTGGGGACACACGAAGATATGCTCTATCTCCGACTTCATATGTTACCTCTTTGCGTTTAGTATCAGCATAACTCTTCTCTCTTGACTGGGCTATTTTCAGTCTGTCACGGATCAACTTGACCTTCTCCTGTGAATCTCTGATTAAATCGGGCCCAAATAGTTTGCGGTATCTTACTTCATCCCACATCAACGGCGTCCTACACCTCCTTTCGTACAAAGCCTCGAAAGGGGCCATCTGCAGACTGGTCTGATAACTGTTGTTATAAGAGAACTCCGCGTATGGCAAGTTATCATCCCAACTAGATCCATAATCTAGTTAACAAGCTCTCAACATGTCCTCCAGAATCTTATTGACTCTCTCTGTCGGTCCATCTGTCTGTGGATGAAAGGTTGTACTAAACTCAAGCCTAGTACCCAATGTCTCGTGCAACTGCTTCCAAAACTTTGAAGTAAATTGTGTTCCTCTATCTGATGCGATGGTCCTCGGTACTCCATGCAGACAGACGATACTGGTCATGTATATCTTGGCCAACTTAGCACTCGTGTAAGTGGTCTTCACGGGGATGAAATGAGCTACCTTAGTCAAGCGATCAACTATAACCCAGATGGAATGGTACCCTAATCATGTCCTGGGTAGTCCTGTGATAAAATCTATTCCGAGCTTATCCCACTTCCAATCTGGTATTCGTAACGGCTATAGCAACCCTGTTGGTTTCTGATGTTCCGCCATAACTCTCTGATAGACATCACATATCGCTACATACTTGGCAATGTCCTTCTTCATACCGGTCCACCCGAAATTCTGCTTCGAATCCAAATACATCTTGGTGTTGCCTGGGTTTATTGAGTAAGGTGAATCATGAGCCTATGAAGAATCAACTTCCTGATCTCCGGGACATTGGGCATGTATATACACTCTTCGAAGCATAGTGTTCCGTATTCATCATCCTCATGGAAACCTTTAGCCTTCCCTTGGCTCATTCTGCCATTTATTTCTTCAATGCCTTTGTTCGTCTTCTGGGCTTCTCGAATCTTGCCCAACAAAGTGGACTGAAGCTCCAATGTAGAAACATGGCCTCTAGGGACTATCTCCAACTGTAAGTCTCTGAGATCATTTGCTAACTTCTGGGGTAAACCTCCGGTTAAGAGAGTGTTAACATAACTCTTGCGGCTCAAAGCATCTGCCACGAAATAGGCTTTCCCTGGGTGATAATGCAATCTCATGTCATAATCCTTTATGAGCTCCAGCCATCTCCTTTTCCTGAGATTTAACTCCTTCTATGTGAAGATGTACTTCAAACTCTTATGATCTGTGTAAACATCACAACGGTTTCCAATAAGAAAGTGCCTCCAGGTCTTGAGTGCGTGCACTACGCTTGCTAACTCCAAATCATGCATGGCATAATTCAACTCATGTGGTCGAAGCTGACGTGAGGCATATGAAACAACTCTTCCTTCTTGCATGAGATCGCCTCTAAGTCCTTGACGAGAAGCGTCGCAATTCACCCGAAAATCCTTGCGTATATTCGGGAGAATCAGCACTGGGCTGTAACCAAACGTTTCTTCAACTCCTGAAAATTGTCCTCACATTCCTCGGTCCAATTATACGTACCTTCCTTCTTCAAAAACTCTGTCATGGGCTTGGCAATATTGGATAAATTCTCAATGAACCTCCGATAATATGCTGTGAGTCCAAGAAAACTGTGAATCTCTTCAAATGAGGTGGGTGCTTTCCACTCGGTGACGGCCTCTACCTTGGAGGGCTCTACTGATATACCTTCTCCTCATATAACATGTCCAAGAAATCTGACTTCCTTCAACCAAAATTCACATTTGCTGAATTTGGCATATAACTGATGTGCCCTGAGCTTCTCGAGAACCAACCGCAAATGTTCCTTGTGTTCCTGTTCATTCTTCGAGCAAATCAATATGTCATCAATGAATAACACCACAAATTTATCCAAGAACTCCATGAACAACTCCTGAAAGTGCATTCACTTGTGTCCTCCAAGGTGTGTGCCTTGACACATACTTGATCCTCTTTCCCTCCAGGGTGGTGAGGAGAATAGATTTACTGGAGCAATCAATGTTTCCCTCAAACTTAGATAGCCAATCCGTACCTATGATTATGTCCAAACCCTGGGATTCCAAGACAATGAGGTCGGTGGGAAAAACATGTCTCCCAATAGTCAATGGCAATTAATAACATTCTCGACTAGCCATGTACTCTGATCGAGGGGAACTCACTAACATAGGTGACTTAAGGGCTACGGTTGGCCAATTATACTTTTCCACAAAACCCCTTGATATGTATGAATGTGATGCACCAGTGTCAAAACAAACAAGGGTTGTAAATGCATTAACCGAAACCTTACCAACCACTACGTCAGGCTGCTCGTCAATCTCCTCCACATTGACATGATTCACATGTCCTCTGTTGAGTGCGTTGGGCTTCTTTCCAGAGCTTCCATTGCCATTTCCATTCTTTGCCTCAGAACACTTGTTGGCGTAGTGTCCGGTCTTCCCACACTTGAGACAAGTAATGTGACTCAGATCCTTCTTGGCGGGTGTTGATGGGGTGGAACGGTTGTTTCCTCCATTCCCAATGCCATTCCTGTGGGCCACTATGGTTGTGTGAATTTCCTTCATTGTAAGAATGGCCTCCATGTTTCTATCCTCCATGGATGGGATGATTATGCCCTCCTGAGTATGGGGAATAGCGGGGCTTCTGCTGAGCTCCAGTGTTATATTTCCCCTGTCCATACTTCCGCTTGCGGATCTCTATCTGCTGCTGCTTTCCTTCAATCATGATGGCCCTGTCTACCAACTCCTAGTAGTTTATGAAGGTTGCTACCATCAGCTGCACACGCAACTCATCATTAAGTCCATCAAGAAACTTCTCCTGCTTCGCGGCATTGGTGGCCACGTCATCAAGGGCATAGCGAGCTAACTGCGTGGAATCATCTACGTACTGCCCCATAGTATGGTTCCCTTGGCGCAAGTTGCAAAACTCACACTTCTTCAGGCTCATGGCTCCAACTGAAACATGTGCAGTGCGGAAAGCTTGCTAAAACTAATCCCAAGTAACTGCAACAAGGGGATAAGTGGCGGTGTAGTTCTCCCACCAAGCGGCTGCTGGTCCCTCAAGCTGATGTGCAGCAAAGCACACTCTCTCTACATATGTGCATCTAGCAATTGCTAGCTCTCTTCCCATCTTGTGGAGCCAGTCATCTACAACAATCTGCTCGGTGCTACTAGAGAACACTGGTGGATTCAACCTTAGAAAACGGGTTAGGTTGTCAGGTGGAGGAGGGTTGTTGTTGTTACCTTGGTTCTGAACAAGTAGTTTCAACAAAGTGTTCTGCTGCTGGATCAACTGGGTGAGCTGTCGTGGGAATTGGAATCCGGGCTCGTGTCTCGGAGGCATCTGATGGGTTAGAGGGATGAGAAATAGAATAGAATGAGGTCTAGAGAGATTCTACTACCCATATGCACATGTGACAAACATATTCATATCATATCATTTAGTATCAAACAAAGTTCACACAAAAGATTCTAAGCTACTATTACAAAACTTCCGAATGATTCTAACTACTTGGAATATAACTAATAGTAATAGGGTGGTTATCTAATAGCTTTGATCGGAAGAAGACTCCATAATATCTTCTCCAACACTCCTCTTCTGGTATCGTTGTAGTGTAGGTTCCAGTGGAACTTGGTATTCCAATGTGCAGGTACGTCATGATTTCCTTTGAGTGTCTTCAGAAAGGGGTGTCATCATCTGGCCGAGTAAACTTGTTCCCGGGGTCTCACATCTATAGAGTAGAAACAGAGAAGAATTAGAATTGAGTAGAGAAGAGAATCAAGTGTCTTTTACTAGTGCTCGTGTCCTACAGTCAGCGTGTGCTCTGATACCACCTTGTCGCGACCACGATCCCAATGGAGCAAAGTCTCTGTGCTTAAGTGTCATTCCTGGATTAGTATGCTGACACAAACAGTACTTGACGATTTATAACAGAGTTTCAATCACACACTTATTACATCGAAATCCTTTTAAAGAGTATTATTACAAAAACATGGCTAGAGGCTAACTAAATTACAAACTGCGAAAGCATCGAAGGTAAGTTGAGTCCATCCAACTCCACGGCAAACACTGAGTGCATGACATAGGCCTATCGCACCTTAATCCTCGTCTGAAAACTCTGCAGCATGAGATGTTGCAACCGTGTAGGCCAGCACATTGAATATGCTGGCAAAGTCACACTATAGCACTAATGATGTACAAAATATCTACCACTACATGCATATTTGGCTGGTGGAGGCTATAAGGTTTATTTTTACATAAAGCTAGTTTTTCCCTACAACTAAGGAATAAATTTTATTGACTACTAAGTTGAATTAATCAATATTTAGAAGGTTCCTACAACTCAATTCCCAAAATCACCAATGTCATTAGTAACCCAACAATTTATTTAATAGAGTGTTGAGATCAATCAATAATTGAAATATGAGGATACTAAAGATGTCCATAACTGGGGACATGGCTATTCATGAATAGTTTGTACACTCTGCTGAGGTTTGCACACTTTTCCCCACAAGAATCGACCGCATCCATGATCGAAAGATCGAGACATAGCTTTTCAGAAGCATTCCTCTTTACCCGGGGTATACCGGGACACCTACTTTCCCCTACATCTGCTAGTCTACCACTGAAAGAGCTCACACAACTTACTCAACTATGCCAGAGCCCATAACGGCTTGTGGATGCACACGGAAGTTTCTAGGCATGAATGATATATGATCCCTTTGAGCCTGGGTGTCATTCCATAGGATGACACTAGTACAGCGAGCTGCTAAACAAACAATTTTAAACCCCTTTCCGCAACGGCCTTCGGAACCATCATCAAGTGAGTGTGGGCGATAGGGGGGTCCTTCCCACACGACCCAGAAACCGTCGTGGATATGCCCTCCCGGCATACACGCTCGGCAAAATGAGGTCGTGTGCGACCGGCGAGCGCTCAAATACAGAAATTCGTATAGTAGAGCTAAAAAATAATACAATTATATGCCGAAATTGTTTCCGGTCGGAAGTACATCCGACATAGTCAGTCCCTGCTAAATGTTTTCGTTCGTATGTACATCCCACACATTCGCTCCAAGGAAAACGTTTCCGTTCACCGGTACATCACACAAAATTGGTCCCGTTAAATCGTTTGTGATAACGTTTCCATTACACATGGTATTAACTATTTTATCGTTTGCGTTATTGAATGCATCACACACGGTGCGTAGAAGAAACTGTGTGGCAAAAGCTGTCCATCTTACACAGTTTTGATGTGGAAAACATTTGCGCCAGGTGGCCTAACGGAAACAGTTTTCAAGAGGATTTCGTGTGTGTTTGTTCATTAATCTAACACGGTTTATTCCTAGAAACTGTGTGCGTTATTGAATGCGTCGCACACGGTGTTTTCTAAATAACCATTTGCAATAGAAAAACCCAATTAGCAGGCTCATTATCCAATTATGCGTAATCCATTTAGTAATCTAATTGACATTTCATATTAAGCACACAATATATTTCATTTTCATAATTAAAATACATCATTGTACATAATCATATAGCTTCAGCACTCAACTACCCCATTACACAACTACACGAGGACCAAGTTTCACATGCAACATCTATAACCTTTCGAAATTAGCATCATAGACGGTACATAGACAGATGTATCTCATCTGGAAAACAGCTGAAGCAGAAGGTGAATATTGAGCATTCATTGATGTTGAAGGTCTTTGTAACTTTAGGCCAGTGCCCGTGGATGATTGTCCATCCATCCTTCTTCGTCTTCAGGAACACTTCAATATTGAACCGTGGGTGTTGTATGAATACCTTCCTTGCCTCCTGACCATACAGGTGGTTTGAGAGGTAACCATCAGTGAACTGCTTTGGAAAGGCCTAAAAACAAGGATGTGCATAAATATGTTCTCTATATTGGAAATGGGGCAACGGAATAATAAGGCAAGGTATAATAGTTAGTACCATCCTTTAGTGAACTGATGTCTTCTTCATTGTGCAAACCAAGATCTTGTTGTTTTTTGTCGCTTATTTCTTTATCCTAACAATCTTTCTGAGTTTCTTGACTTGAATGATATTCATGGACAACTCATTTCCCCATGAGCAAAAAGGGTCGAACACTGGGTCAAAACCTCAGACAGCATGACCTATATGTGCAAGACCAAATTGTTAAAACAAAAATATTAGAATGGTTCATGCAATTGCACAATAATGTGCTATTAGACAACGGACCATGCACGTGCTAACCTCGATTGTAAACCTGAGTGTTTCCCATTGTTAACCAGCAACACATATAAGGTAGTTAGTCATCAGGTTAAGTAAGGTTTCGCATGCTATCAGTAAAATATGTTGATGAAAAATAAGCACATTGCAGATTCATCAGATTAATACAAGCCACATGGAAAACCCATTTATGCAAACCAAGCATGATTAAGAACTAGGACATATAGCAATGGTATATGTTTCTCATGTATTAAGTGCAGCCAAATTCGATTTATTCCTCACATGCACAAGAATACAAAATTCTACCCATGACAATTGGACATCACAGTGTAGAATTGAACCAAACAGTTAGCTAAACACCACAACAAATGAACCAAACATTAACTGAGCACCACATTGCACAATATAACATACTCCTAATAGAAGATCAGACATTTGCACCACATTGCACCACATTGCACCACCAAGCATGCTTAACAGCTTGGAAATATAGCAATTGTATTTGTTTCTCATGTATTTAGTATAGGCAAATTCTATTTATTTCTCACATGGTATACAATAACAGAATGCAGCCACAACAATTGAACATCGCATTGCTGAATTGAACCAAGCAGTTAACTAAACACCACAACAAATGAACCAAACGTTAACTGAGCACCACATTGCACAATATAACATACTCGTAATAGAAGATCAGACAGTTAACCAAACCAAGCATGCTTAACAACTAGGATTTACAGACTAAAGAATTTAACATCATATTTACAGAATTGAACCAAGCAGTTAACTGAACACCACATTGCACGACATATAGAACATATACACAGTAGCAGAAGATTGCATGGTAAAAGTAGATAGCACAATGCACTAGAATTTGCTCAGGAAAGTCAGTATCTAGCAAATGATGGTCTCGATAAAATGCCACGAACTGTCGTTTAATGCAGCCAACCGCGTCGCGGGTGTCGGCGCGCGAGGCGTGAGTGTAACGCCCCGGACACACCCGCCGGTGGTCGTTACTCCTGGCGGGATCTAGACTGGCCTCACATATCAATACTAGTCTTTTCTGCGCACTTTGTCCTCACTCGTGCGCACCCGGGAGCAACTTCCCGGTCGGTCACCCATCCTGAAACTACTCCAAGCTGAGCACGCTTAACTTTGGAGTTCTATCCGAATGGGCTCCCGGAAAAGAAGGAATTCCTTATTGATATGAGTAGTCTATCATCCCTAATAAGCCAGGCCATCACATACACCCTCACTCAGAGGAACCGACGTCCTCGTCGGGCCACAGGAACGTTCCCTCTTGGCACAATCGTCTGTGCTTCCAGGACAGCACATGTGCCATGCCGTGTGCCACGACGGGTCATAAACGTCATGCACAACATGACTGCAAACTGTCCGCAAACATCCGTGTAACCGCGAGGGTCGGCTCTGATACCAACTTGTAACGCCCCGGACACACCCGCCGGTGGTCGTTACTCCTGGCGGGATCTAGACTGGCCTCACATATCAATACTAGTCTTTTCTGCGCACTTTGTCCTCACTCGTGCGCACCCGGGAGCAACTTCCCGGTCGGTCACCCATCCTGAAACTACTCCAAGCTGAGCACGCTTAACTTTGGAGTTCTATCCGAATGGGCTCCCGGAAAAGAAGGAATTCCTTATTGATATGAGTAGTCTATCATCCCTAATAGGCCAGGCCATCACAGTGAGCGATAGCCTCGACGACGAAGTGCTCCTCCAAGATCTGGGGGTCAGCACGAATGACAGCCGTCGCGACCTCATCCGCGCGTGCGGCCGCGATTTGATTCTCCGCTGCCAAATGCTCCTTTAGATCCTGGCTATACTGTGTGCACCATGGATTAGGGTGGCGCTTATTTGGTAGAGGGGTCGGTGATTTGGGTGGAAGGTGTCATGCTCCCGCCGGCGGTCGGGGCATGTGGGATGTCGAAGGTGTAGGAGGATGGCGGTCAGGTGTGGTTTACCTGCCTGGATTGGCAAGGCCGAGCAGCGTGTAGGAGGGTCGCCGGCGAGGAGTCAGCGGCGCTGCAAGCAAGGAGTGAAGGTTTCAACTAGGAAAGGAAGGTGGAAAGAGGGGCAATTTGGATTTTGGTAAGGGGGTGGGGGCGGGGAGGTAGATATTTCCGCGGAAGCCGAAAATTTGGAATCGCTTCAGCAAAAAAACTGGCGCACAAAGTGTCATCAAACATGGTCATTCAGAACTGTGTACGATATGTGAACATCACAAACGATTTAGATAGCTTAACTCCTGTGTGTTGAGTTTGAACGTCAAAAATTTTGGTTCGAATTTCCCTGGTTACAGTGGTCATCCACGTCCTTGCATAATTTGGGTACACAAAGGAGACTAACTTCTTAATCGAGCAAGTTAAAGAATTAAACAGAGCTAGCTGACCTAAACATTACTCTAACAAATTAAAGACCAGCGCTCTTAATTAAACAAAACAAAGAGTAATACTACGACTGGTGCTCGTCGATCTTTGTCGCCACCTCCATGTCCAGCTCGCGCCCGACGGTTTCCTGGGGAAGGGGCTCCAAGGCATCAATTGCACCATACTCAGCAAGCATCTCGCCATCCCTGTCCGCCATATCTTTGGCATAGGCCGCCATGAGCTAGGCGTGGGCAGCCGCGATCTGGTCTCTGGCGTGCTTCGTCGTGGCAAGGTATGCCGTGCAGGAACGGACGGCCGCTCGAACTCTCTCGGCGATTGCGAGCTCTTCGGCCGTGGGTTGCCGACCGTTGTCGGAGAAGCTTTGCTCGATTTGTGCGGTGACCGCCACGAGCTAGAATTTGACGGCCTCGACATGGTAGTGGGCTGCCTCCATCAGGGCTAAGGCCGCCGCTGCGGAACCGATAGCTGTTGTGCCGCTCTCGCCAGTGGCTATCCCAAATGCAGATGCTGCTGCCGCCGCCTGAGAAGCAACAACGGCCGTTTGGGCTGCCTTAGCCGCCCGGATGCAAACTGCGATCGCCCTGTCGATGCTTGTTAGCACGCGCCTGGCGGCTGCAGCCGCGCTCTCGTCAGAGTGGGCCGCCGAAGTTGGCCTCACGACGTGGGTCCATGCCCAATCTTTCACCGGCGACGAATGAACAATTAAATGATATTTGGGGAGTGAGCTAGTGTGCTTGAAACGCCAGCTATGGACTGTAGCCGACGCACCTTCTCGCGTAAGCCATAGGCGTAATATACACCGACGGTGCTCCAAGATATTTTGTGTTGCATCTCACATGGTTGGTGATATTAAACAGTGTGCGATCTACTTGATTTACCATGTTGATTTGAATTACGTAATGTGGTCACAGCTACAAATGATGGTGTTTGAATTCTTAGAACTTTTATCTGCAGTGAACATCCAACTATAGGTGTGTCTTAAAAGATTGGAATTTTTCGGGGTTCGTTTGGATATTTTTATACATTAACAGGGTTTTCCATGCATTTTATTCACATAATTAAAATTTGAACTACATGCACATTCTCCCTTGCATATAAACTGGTTGAAGAAACAAATATGTGCCCTTGGTTGCATGCTTAGGTCCCATGGAAGAAATGGGAATGAATTTCAAACACCCTGCCACCGTCACTCGGCAGCAAACATTGAGATACCTGGTTTTTTAAATTCTAGTTAATACAAAACTCGTCTAAAATTCATGAAACATAGCATGCTATCATGGAGCGGCATCAACATGCTGTGGTAAAAAAAATTGTCCCATTTGGGGCTGGTTTGGGTATAAGCTTCTCACAACAAGCGTGATGGTTTCGGTAGGGAACGTGCCACCTTTAGGGACGAAACGATATCTGTTGCCTCCTATTGCTTTCAAAATCTTTCGAGTGTCAACATAGAACAACAGGAGTGTTGTGTTCAATTTTGGAATTTATCGGGGTTCGTTTGGACATTTTAATACATTAACTAGGTTTTCCAGACATTTTATTCGCATAATTTAAATTTGACCTACATGCACATTCACCAATGCATATAAACTGGTTGAAAAATAAAATTTGTGTCCTTGTTTGAATACTTAGGTCCCAAGCAAGAAATGGGAATTAATTTCAAACACCCTACCACCGTCACTCGGCCGCAAACATTG
Organism: Secale cereale; assembly: GCA_902687465.1. Classification (NCBI taxonomy): domain Eukaryota; kingdom Viridiplantae; phylum Streptophyta; class Magnoliopsida; order Poales; family Poaceae; genus Secale; species Secale cereale. The sequence continues at coordinate 346,582,052 of LR738711.1, forward strand.
AGATACCTGGTCTTTTAAATTCTAGTAAATCCAAAACTCGTCTGAAATTCGTGAAACTTGGCATGCTATCATGGAGCGGCATCAACATGCCGTGGTAAATTTTTTGTCCCATTTGGGGTAGGTATGGGTATAAGCTTCTCACAAACCAGAGCTTCTCACAACAAGCGTGATGGTTTTAGTAGGGAACGTGTCATCTTTTGGTACGAAATGATATCCGTTGCCTCTTATTGCTTTCAAAATCTTTCGAGTGTCAAGTAGAACAACAGGAGTGTTGTGTTCAATTTTGGAATTTTTCGGGGTTCATTTGGACATTTTTATACATTAACTACGTTTTCCAGGAATTTTATTCGCATAATTCAAATTTGAACTACATGCACATTCTCTAGTGCATATATACTGGTTGAAAAATCAAATATGTGTCCTTTGTTGCATTAACATTTTTCTGGTTAATTTTAAGGTTATATACCAGCAAGCGTTTGGCCACAACACACATGGCTTATTCCATCACAAATAGCTCGGATGGATCAACTGTATGCCACGTATCACACACGCAACTCTAATCTGACTCGTGCTTGATGTCTTCGACATCGCTCGCGCCACGTATCACTGTGCCGGCCCCTGCTCGCGCCCCTCGGCAAGCTCTGCTCGCTGTTAGGAGCCGCAGCGCGCTCTGCTCGCGTCGATTGGTGCGCTCGGCTCGTGTCCATCCGTGCGCGCTCTACCAACGGTTGGGCGTGCGCACGATCACGTCACGGGCCCCGTATGCATGCGGTTGTGCCGCGCGCGTTGCCATGTGATGCAGTTACATGCAGCACAATGGAGTTACACGCTGCAAATTAGAACTGTCATCAAGGGCCTGCCGATATTCCTGACCGTCCGGCTTCCCCTTTAATTCCCGTGGCCATTATAACCTTAGTCTCTTCAACCATTCGATCGCGCCTCACAACACAAGAAGCACACCCACGACGACACATAGAGAGGGGATGTCCAGCGGCGCTCCAATGGAGTTTGGCGAACATAGAGTTGTGACCCACGCGAGGCAGACGGATCTCTCGGTGGTGTACAACATCGACCCGGCCGTTGTGGATGACTACATCAACACGTTTGAGCAGTTGCTTGCTAGAGACAAGTACAAGGTGGTCGGCATTGACCTCCAGTACACCGCCGGTCATCCCGACATAAATCAGAAGGTTGTTGTCACCTAGTTGTGCGTGCGCCATAATGTCCTCATCTACCACTAATGCATGGGCACAGAGCCTGGCGACAGTTTCAATTGGTTTGTCAACAACACCTACTACAAGTTCGTCATGGTGGAAACCACTGACGATGTAAAAGCGCTCAGGGTTACGGGCTTGGCCTTCCAGAACCTTGTCAAAATCCGTGAGCACTACAGGGTCTGGGGCAGCACGAAGAAGGACTCCCTGGTTGAACTCGCCTCGGCCATCATCGACTCCTAATACGAAAAGATGAAGCAGGATGCCAAGAGAATAAGTATTGTATCCTGGCACAGGGCCTGGATGCGACAGCTCAATGAACCTTACCTCGGGTTCATGGCCAATAGCATGTACACATGCTACAAGATGCATAGGCGGATCCTTGACATGAGGAAGTGCCTCGTTACCCAAATCGACGAGCCCGAATCGAGCCACAAGCAGAACAAGCGTCCCAAGAAGTAGATGATGATCAGATGATCGTTTGTGCTAGTTGATCATGCATGTAATATATAGTTTACTTTATTGGTGTGTGGAACTGTCATGTGTGTTATAGCCATCTATTTAATTATGCATGTAATAGTTTACTTTGGTGTGTGCAAATGCCATGGTTGTATAGTAGCCACCTATGTAGGAGGATGTTTAATTTGGTTATGCAACCATGTCCTTATAAGTGTGTTTGTATATATACTATGTTGTTCTGATTGCATGCAATCCCATCGCACAACACACACGTCTTATTAGCGGCAACCGTCTGTGTTATTATCGGTCTTAGCACACATTTTTTTATTATAGACTTGTTTGCCGCGTATCAAACACATCTTCTTATATTGAACCGTTTCTGTTCTCTTGTCTCAACACAAACAATTCATCCGAGTGAACCGCATGCCATATATCACACACACCTTCATCTGGCAGCCCGTTTCTTTTGTTCCGCCTCATCGCGAAAAGTCAATTGAATTGAACCGTATGCCCACCATCGCACACGCAACCAAAATCTGAACCGTGTTTGATGCATCCTCCATCGCAAACGTTTTGCACCTATTTGATGGTTTTCTACGCCCCTGTTTGCCATTATGGCATCGCACACAGTTTCGTCGAAGGGTCTCTGATCATAGTGTCGCGTTAGGAGCAACCTAAAGTAGTGTGATCACACGGTTCCTCCGGGATCTCTTAGGACAACGCTGGACTCTCCAGGTACCCTGCAACCAATCCACCCAGATGTGTATTAAAGTTACCACCTTAAACTTTCCCTTAGTTGTTATTACTCTCGCAACTTTCATGTATCTCACATACCAATCCACGTCTACGAGCATGGCTAAGACATAAGTAACAAATCGTATATTCTCGGGGTTGATCTCAAGTCATAGGTTCCTACCTCATGAACTACAAAGCAATTTTCACATGTATCCAAGTCCTACTCATGCAAATCTTTGAGGGTACAACTAATGGAAGTAAAGGTGGGTATTGAAAAGTATGATCAAAGTGTAACATGCCTTGTTGATGATCATTGCAACCTAGGGACTCATAGTAGAAAGCTTCGCTCTCCGGAAAGTCAATCGCAATCAAACAATAGCATACATAAGCAATCATGCAAAAGAATAAAAGAAAAGATCTCCAAAAACATCGAAAAAAAGCAAATAACTCTTGCAACATAAAACAATTTTTAATAGTACCAAAATTATGTGGTTTTGATCTTAAGAGAAAGTTTATGTCAAGAGTTTCGATTTGCAAAAAAGAATCAACTCAAATGGAGTTATGAAACTGAAGTTACGATCGAAAGAAGTTCAAATTCAAATATGTTTGAATTCATATTTTAAAACTTTAAAAAATCAATTTGAGTTGGTTTACTGGATTGATGAGTTCTTAATAAAGATTTTTGCATTGGTTTCATCTAACTCCGACAAATGAGTAAAGCATAACAATAGATTGAAAACTACGGACTAATATGTCAAACTTTTAATCGCGAACTGGTCCCTGATGTAAATAAACAAAAAAGAAAAATCTATCGAGTGAACGCTCAATAAACTGATCTAAACAGTGGATGTTCACTATTTAGATATAACTAAAACAACAGATCGGTTTTAAAAAAACGGAAACTAAAAAAAAGTCGGTGGTTCGGGCGGTTTATTACCAGTACGGGAAAACCGGCGGGTCGGGTCAGCGGGCGGCGGCGGCCCCGACGGCGAACTCCAGCGCTGTAGCGGGGCAGTGGGCTGCGTGGCTCGGCGGGCGGCGGTGCACGACGGTGGTGGTGGTGGTGCGGGCGGCGAGCGAGGCGAGGCAGCGGCGGAGTGCGGCGGCGGCGGCGGCTGGCGATGGTGGTGCGCCGGCACGGGCGAGACGAGGGGAGGAGGGCGGTGGCTTATATAGGGACCCGGGGGGTCCGACTTGGGGAAGGGACGGCCGGGCACCGTTGCGGAGCCGGACTCCGGTGGTGTCCAGGTCGGACACGTGAACGAAGGCGGCGGCGGTTCTGGCCGGCTGGGCTTCGGCCCAGTTCAGTCGGATTATTATTTTTAAATATTTTTCCGAAATACTGAATAATAGTAAAACACAATAAATACATTTTTAAAAATTGCAGAAAAATTCTCACGTACTTAGGGCCTTATTGTTGACCTGGTGAACAATTTTCTGGGCCTAAATGCCTAAAAATAAAAATAAACTTTTTAGTGCAAATAAAATAATAAAAATAAATAGTTCTGCCAATAAAAATTCAATAAATATATTTTTACTCAAAATTCAATTTGCAACATTTTTATTCTGTTTTTGAAGAAGTCATATTATCCTCTATCATTATTTAAAAATATTGAAAATGAAAATTGACAAAATTATTTGATCCAACCCCACATGGAAAAAATAAAAATAAAATTGTGGGTTCTTTTGGAAAACTTCCAACTCTCTCACTTCGGGCCTTGAGTTGCTTAAAGTCTCTTGGATCAATTTCCAAATAAAATCAAATTCAAAATGCTCAACTCATCAATGAATATGAATGATTTATATGTTACCATCCAAATTAAAAACTGAGATGTTACACAAAGTATATCTACTTTGGTCAAATTTACTGAAAAAGTATCAACATTTAAGAACGCCTAATCAATATTGTTGGATTCGTACGTACTTCTATATTTGTACTCAAACAAAAATTATTTCCATTTGTTTTCAAACATGTGAATGCTTGTTCTCACGCATGCTCTTCCTACTAGGATTTAGCCACGTATAGCCAGTCCAATAGTATCTTTTTTTAAGCTCCATGTCGAATAGTAGGAGAAGTAGAAGTAGTAGTACAACATCTGCAGTAGAGTATGCAGTGCTCATAGTACTAGTAGTATGGAGACCACTAGGGATCAGACTACTGATCTCTTGCCAAGTATCAGACTAGTCATGGACCATCGGATGATGGCCACTAGATCTGGTAGTATAGCCCCACGCGTTGCCTCCTTGAAAAATGCATCCGTTACTAGTTGCATGCGGATTTTGCAATAACTATGATTAATTTGTTTCTTACTAGTATTACTAATCATGGATATCATATTGATTGTCATTAATTACGCACCATACTATGTGCTTCCATGCGTGCAATTTGCTTCCATACACAGACTAGTTTCCAATCGCGAGGAAGATTATTTCTGGTGCAACTTTAGTTGCCTTGCAGCGCTTGACATGATCTTCTGAATTATAAATTGTTTGCTTCGGTCTCCATAAATTTTTGCTTCCACGGCAACTGTCAATTGCTTCGATCTAGTTAGTGTCCGGAGTATGCCAGAATATGCTTCAATCTGTTTATAGCATGTATGATAGAATAATACAATTTTCCAAATTTTAGGGAACTGATCCCTGGTTTGTAGCTGTTTTGATGAAAGCATTTCCCACATGAGAACGAAACAAAGCAGGTAGATTTACTCAACATTTCTCACACAGCATGGAAACATCATATCGGATCTCAAATAATGCCAACATTTTCTGATCGATGGAAATATTTTTGTTGTTTCATGGAAATATAATACAAACGTGTTTGAAACATTTTCAAGTGTCAACAATATTACCATGGATGTTAACAAATTATATGTGGCATTTAGTTGTTTCATGCATACCGTACGTATAATGCTTGCCTACTTTGTCATTCGATGCTTCAGTACCAAAGGATCACATATGTCACATGCTTTCTCACATCTTTAATAAAGCTTTTCGATGCTTTGGTAGAATAAAAAGGTCATATGCTTGCTCACATGCCATTCCTTCTTATAATGCACTAATGTTGTACCAAAAACTATATTCAGTACAGTGTACAATGTATCATTCTTGTTCGCAAGAAGCAAACAAGAGCAATATTGGATGCAATATTAATAGGCAGTTCAAACATATTACGAGTAGAAAGTATAACAACTACTACTTCCGGCACCAAATTACTATCATATCTGTTCACCGAATGGAAAATATGCTTCCAAAAGGGGATCACTCTACCCAAATATGCTTCCAAAATAGAACATATGTTTCCAACAATATTTGTATTGTACACAAAATCTAAATCAATCAACTAGATGATTGCTCTACCCAAATAAAGTCTGCTTTCTATCAAAAAAAATCATTATCACATGTACGCATAAGTCATGACACATGCTTTAAGAATATTAGGAATCTGATTCCAAGGAATACAAATGTGCTCAAATTGCTTTCATCATATGAAAATCATGCTCACAACACTATGAACCATGCTACATAATTCATAGTCAATTATCTCTCAATCCGGTATAATGTGGTGTACCTCTATTTTTCAGGTATAATTTCATGTGTTATTTTTGCATTTCGTGGCTTGATAGCAATTTAGTTGCTCTGTATATAGAATGCACATTGTTTCATACTACGTTGGTCTATTCCAGTCCTCTGCTCCATCCACCGGTTCCGTCCAAGCCTCGATGACTTCCTTTTGATTCACAAATCTGTGCGTATTGACATTACGAGCCACAAGAATCCGGTGAGGAGCAGCGAGCAGCACACCATCGAGGGGACGACACCCTTGACCTTGGACAACCGAGTGTGTGGCTTACTATGTTGCTTCCAAATGATGACAAAACATTAGTCATTGAGATGCTTGATCTCACGTCGGACTCCATGACCAACAACGATGACCATGACATGCACACAGACGGTTAAGCACGATCATCGTCTCAAGTTAGCCCTGTCAAAATTTAGGAAGCATGAGTAGTTTAATTTGGATACAAGCATGATGTCTACGAAACAATACGAAGCATGGAAATGATGCCAACTGCATACAATGTAGAAACATAAGTGTGAAGTAATGAACCAAACTGTACATAGAGAAGAAGCATAACTATCGTTTGTATGAAACCTAACTGTGCATTACGAATAAACACATGTAGGAGACAAATGAAGCATGAACATTGGATGCATCGTATTCTTGATATCTCAATATGACTTCTACATAGTCGAAGCACATTATATAACAGGGAGATACAAAAGATCTCTGCACAATCGTTCAAATTAAGATAAGGAATGGGGTGGCACATGCAGCTTGTCCATAATATATGTTTTAGGAAGCATGATTTGGTTGTCGACTAAGTAAAAAACATGGAGCCTACAAGTACATGCAGGGCATAGAGCCAAAGAAAAACTAAACACAATGTAGAAGCACAAGATTGATATGTATGAAGTATGAACCAAACTGCCTAGTGTAGAAGCATTGGCGTGGAAAATATGAAGTAAACTGCAAGGACTGACGTTGTAGTCCTATATGTATGAATCATGAAAAGCAGGAAACATGGTATGGATGCAATATCAACATACTTTGTATATGATGAAGATAGTCTGGACCAAGAGGTTGGATTAGGACAATGATTCTGTCATGTAGATACACAATGGAGTGGACAAAATTCACCAAACAACACTCTGAACGAACATATATGTTAGAAATCATAGAACTATATCAAGATCTCCCACAATCTATAGGTGAGATGAGGATGGTACCTGCAGATGAGGGGGTGACTCCAGCAATGTTCCTCGCATGCCAGATACATCCGGTGACCGAGACGAAGATCTACCGCGGTGGACTGAAGGCCGTGGTGCTCCAAGCAATTGTAGATGACCGAGACGGCAATGGGGCTGCAAGCTCGGTGGTCGTGCGCATCGTAAGTAATGCCAGGAACAACCACACGATGGGACAGCACACCGGCATGGCTAGTTTCACGGGCATGGATAGAGGCTGTTCATGGTGGTGAGAACAGGGGCGGCGACGAGATTGACGCTGTCGGGTGTAGTTATGGAGATAGGACGAGGAGACTGATGCGTTTATGGTAGGTGAGATTATTACGGGAGGAGTTGTGGGTGATGATGTGGCAAGATAATCGTACTATTTTGTAAACAAATAAAAGAAGAGTGTGGTTTTCTGTAGCTCGGGCTACATGGAACCTCTTATCCTCAACCCTTCAGCTTTGCTTTGAGATCCGTACTCTTCAACTAACTTACAACATGAAGATTTCTCTTTTTTGTTTCTCTCAAACGACACATCATATGAACTTCAAACTTTGAAGATCGAACAAACATTAGAACATCAATGTGTGAAAAAACTTTCAGATTTTTTGGTCTGATATAAATATAAAAAATGACATTTTTTTGACTAAAAATATTATTTTAAGTATTTAAAATGCTTGAAAAATTCTAAAAGTTTTTTCCCACATTGATGTTCTAATGTTTGTTCGGTCTGTAAAGTTTGAAGTTCATATGTTGTCTCGTTTGAGAGAAACAAAAAAGACAAATGCATTCACACGGATCATGATGCATAATTGGATGGTGAAGATAAGGGGTACCACGTAGCCTGAGTGATGGGCCTCGAACCCCTCGTTGGTTACCCCAAGTGGAAGGTGTAAGATGCAGTATGTAGAAGTGTTTTCCTTTAGCAAAGATGCCAAGGATCGAATCCCCAGAGACTCCTAGGTTCAACAAGTAGGTGTCAACTGCTAACGGCGCAAGTTAGCAATCAACGTGGACCTGCACACAGATACAAATAACTTTGCTCCCAACGAGTACAGAGAGGTTGTCAATCCCTCCGGCCTTGTAGTTCACAAAGGGTTAAAAGCAAATGATAGTAGTGATAGATAGTGTTTTGCAATAGTAAGTAAATAGCGAAAAGTAAATAGTGGATGTGATCAATGATGGTAATATGGACCGGAGTCTCATGATGTTCACTAGTGATGTCTCTCTCCCAAAAGACGATAAAACAGCTATGTGAGGTAAACAAATTACAGCTGGGCAATTGACAGGACCACGAACGCAAACCAGTGCTGATTACATTGCAGAAAGGTTGAGGTTCAAAGCATGGGCGGTACGCCAAAATAAGTCCATCAATATCTACTACTAATCATCCACCTTGAGATATCTATCCAGAACATCTCGCTGGTATTAAGTTGCGAGTCCCACCCATAGTGTAAACTCAATGCAACAGACAACTGCATTAAAAGAACTTTGCGTAAAGTAAACAATCCTTGCACCCGCGGGCACAAGCACCGTTGTTTTCCCCCTTGTGGCAACAGCACATCCCCTAGACTCATGTTTCTGTCACTCAAGCTAGTCATCGAGGGGCATGAACCCACAATCGAGCATAACGTTCCCTCTTGGAGTCACTACATATTACTTGGCCAAAGCAATAAATAACAACGGAGAACATGCAAGAATTACTTATGAACATAAATATAAAAGAGGTAGATCAAATATATTACTCAAGATCAATCTAAACATAATCCCATAATCCATCGGATCCCAGCAAACTCAACATAGCAACATCATAAGGATTACATATGTGCCTCAATCATGTAGGGCAGCTCACGAGGCCTAATTAGTGAAGCACAAGAACGGGAGGAGAACATCACATAACTACTGGTCATGGACTCATGGTCCAAGGGACACTACTCACGAGTCATCCGGGAGGCGTCCATGGTGGTGGAGAAACTCCCGGTGGTGATCCTCCCCTCCGGCAGGGTATCGGGAAGAGTTCTCCTGGTGCTCCCGATCTTGGAAGCGGCGGCGGCGGCAGAACAGAGATGGGATCGCGAAAAGAGTTTCCGTTCTGAGGGTTTCGGAGGACGCTTTAAATATATGCCAAATGGGAGCATCGGGGAAGCTTCGGGGGCCCAGGCGCCCCCCCGGCGCGGCCCAGGGGGGGGCGCGCCGCCAGGGCGCCTCGAGCCCTGGTGCCCCCCCCCCGGCTGCCCTTCGGACGCACGGTTGTTTCCGGAACGCTGATTTTTTATATAATTGTTCTGGATTTTTCCTGGCAGTTCTCGTAACGTGAAAACCTGAAATACAAAAACAGCCGAAAACAGAAACTGGCACTGGGGTGCACTGGATTAGTAAGTTAGTCCAAATATGATCAAAAGTGTATGGAAGTGTATGAATATCATAGCAATATCACCCAAAAGTGGCATGGAGCAAGCAGAAATTATAGATACGTTTTGGACGTATCACTGAGCTACAAAGAAACTTTGTGATAAAAGAATTTAGGATGCCATCTCAACTGTGAAATGAAAAAGATATCAACGGCCCGCGCCTGGTCTAGCAGGCGTCTGCTATCAGACGGCTGCTAGTAAGTGTACTCCCTCCGTTTTTATTTACTTCTCATATTAGAGTTGACTAAAGTCAAATTTACAAAGTTTGACCAAATTTATAGAGATGAATATAAATATTTAGCATAACAAATCTATATGATGTGGAAGTACATTCAACAACGAATCTAATGCTATTGATTTTTTATTGTATATGTTAATATTTTTGTCTATAAATTTTGTCAAAGTTTGCAATGCTTGACTTTGACCAAAATTAATATGCGGAGTAAATAAAAACAAAGGGAGTACTAGTAACACTTGGCCGACCTCTCACCTCTCTCTCTTCTAGTACTACTAGCAAGATGCCCGTGCGTTGCACGGAACATCAAGATGCATTTATAAGAGTAGTTTATCCTGTGGGAGATTAATATGAATGAGGGAAGGCCTTATCTGCAAAGTGGAGAGGAGTGCAGTTATCTTTTTGCAAAATTGTCATAGAATCCTTCCTATCCGTCAGATATAGATCGGACAGCCTATATTGCAGCATGATAGGCACACAATCATCACCGACTCTGTTTTTTTATAAGAGTAGTGATCTATATTTTGTTAAAAGATACCCGCACTCCCATAGGATAAACTACTCATACAAATACATGTTGTTGTTCCGTGCAACGCATGGGCATCTTGCTAGTATAGATAAATGACGCGGGCAGGGGAGGCGGAGGTGTTGGGAATGTAGCATGCAATTTCAAAAAAATATTCTACGCTCATGCAAGATCTATCTAGGAGATACATAGCAAAGAGACCGGAAGAGTGTGTCCACGTACCCTCGTAGACCGAAAGCGGAAGCATTAGATTAACGCGGTTGATGTAGTCAAACATCTTTGCGATTCAACCGATGAAGCACCGAATAGACGGCACCTCCAACTTTTGAACACATTCAGCTCAATGACTTCCCATGAACTCTTGATCCAGCGGAGTGTCGAGGGAGAGTTCCGGCAGCACGATGGCGTATTGACGGTGATGGTGAAGTACATCGCGCAGGGCATCGCATAAGCACTAAAACAATATGACTTGAGGTGTAAACTGTGGAGGGGGCACCACGCACGACTAAGAACAATTGATATGCTTTCGGGTGCCCACTGCCCACGTATATAAAGGAGGAGAGGAGGAGGAGGCCGGCCAAGGGGCGCGCGATTGGGGGGAGTCCTACTAGGACTCCACTCCTAGTAGGATTCGCCCCCCCCCTCTCTTTTTTCATTTATTTGTTGTTGGAAGGAGGGCAGAACAGGAGAGGGAGAAGGAAAGGGGGGCCAAGCCCCCTCCCCTAGTCCAATTCGGACTCCGCTTGGGGGGTGCATGCACCAGCCCCTTGTGGGCTTCCTTCACTCTCCCCTGTGGCCCATGTAGGCCCAATATTTCCCCGAGGGTTTTCAGGAGCCCCCCCCCCCCAAAAAAAACTCCAATATGTACCCGGTACCCCTCGGAACCCTTCCCATGTCCGAATACTATCTTCCAATATATCGATCCTCACCTCTCGACCATTTTGATACTCCTTGTCATGTCCATGATCTCATGTTGGACTACGAACAATATTCGATCACCAAAAGCACATAACTCTTAATATAAATTGTCATCAAACGTTAAGCGTGCGGACCCTACGGGTTCGAGAACTATGTAGACATGACCGTGACACTTCTCTGGTCAATAACCAACTGGGTGTCAGGCCCAAGATGCGATTCTATCCTGATCACGTGACACTTACGTGATTGGGGCACAACCGCATTTCTGGCGCTTAGCAAGATGGATATCATTACATCGTACCATTACGTACATACATGGGGGATACAACAATACATACAAGTCACAAGAATACATCAACATCAATACAAGGTATCCGACTACGGATACAAACATGAAAAGAACAACGACATCCATCTGCTATCCCAGGCTACCGACCCGGAACCTAACCCAAGATTGAAGAAGAAGAAGAAGAAAGAACTCCAACACAACGATCATCGCTCTCACGTCAAGACATCGGAAACCTGCACCTGCAACTGTTGTTGTAGTATCTGTGAGCCACGAGGACTCAGCAATCCCATAACCATGGGTAACAAGATTATCAAAGCTTAATGGATAGGAAGAGGTAAAGTGGTGAGGTTGCAGCAGCGACTAAGCAACATATGGTGGCTAACTTACGAGTACAAGAATAAGATGGGCATCTACTCAAACGGTCGCAAACTAGTAATGATCACTAAAGATCTTGAACTACCTACGAGTCAAACATAACCCAACCGTGTTCTCTTCTCAAAGTGAAAAGAGACAGTTACGATTACTCACATAGTTGTGTGTTTTACTTCGGATCCTCTATCAAGTTTTCTACAACCGGACATTAACAAATTCCAATCTGCCACATAACCGCGGGCACGGCTTTCGAAAGATCATAACCCTGCAGGGGTGTCCCAACTTAGCCCATTTACAAGCTCTCACGATCAGCTGAAGTAATAATAATTATTACCCCTTATCTTAGGGAAATCCGATTAGGCTCGGTATCCCGGTGCACAAGACATTTCGACAATGGTAAAACAAGTCCAGCAAGACCTCCTGGCGTGCCGACACCCTGATAGTAGCCGCGCGTATCTCGTCTCAGGCCACAACTAGATGGGACAAGCTACGAGTAAAACCAGCCCTCGATTTTCACCGAGGTGGCCCCGCAGGTTGCCCGTTTGGGACCAACACCATCAGCACTGGCCCCCCTGCTATGTAGAAAAGAATCTCGAGGGAGCGTCCCCCCTATGCAATTTAATTAATTAAATTAAGTTGTTATTATGAGGCAAATTAAAACCAATGTTGGGCCTTGCTGGAGGAGTTTTATTCAAAGACGAAGTGTCAAGGGGTACCCATATATCCAACTGTGTAAGGAACGCAAAATCAAGGAACATAATACCGGTTTATCGGCGCCTAAGGTGGCATGAGTGGAACAAAACACTGAGCAAAAGGCCAAGCCTTCCACCCATGCCCAATATATAGGTGTGTTAATAATAATAATAGATATTGTGATATTCCAACAACAAGTTCCAACATGGAACGATCTTCATCTTCACCTGCAACTAACAACGCTATAAGAGGGGCTGAGCAAGCGGGTAACATAGCCAAACAACGGTTTGCTAGGAAGGTTTCAAAGGTTAGAGGTTTCATGGCAACAAGGAGAGGGGCTGACAATAATGATGGGTAGCGCGACATATAACGATAGCATCGAGACAACTAAGCAATGGCAATGATAGTAAAGGTATCCAAGGTGATAGTCATCTTGCCTGAGATCCCGCAAGGAAGAATAACAGATCCATGAAGTAGACGAAGAACAAGCCTCGAAGGAGAGCCACGAGTAGACGAACGAATCCTCACGATCGCAACGGAACAAGCACTAACGAGAAGAAGCAAGCAATACGGTAAACACACAACACAAGAACATGACAATATGCTCAACCAAGTATGATGCAAGACAAGTCTATATAGGAAGCAATACATGGCAAGGTAGGAAGCACAGAAAAACAACATAAGAACATGACAATATGCTCAACCAAATAGGATGCAAGACAAGTCTATATATGATGCAAAACATGACAAGGCGGGAAGCACACAAAAACAACACAAGAACATGACAATATGCTCAACCAAGTAGGATGCAAGACAAGTCTATATACGATGCAAAACATGGCAAGGCAGGAAGCACTCAAAAACAACACAAGTCAACAAGTTTAAATGAGGCTGGAAACTACATATAACAAATCCGGTAAGTCCTCATATGCATAGTTTGCAATTAGTCCAGATCTGAACAGACCTTAAATTAAAGTTGTTAAACAGCAAGTTAACATGCACCATGATGATCTACATGAAATTCTAGTCAAGTTTCATATAAAGTTTCTTTAAATCGGAGCTACGGTCTAGAAGATATGAGCAAAACAAGACAAGCATGGCAACGGTGTAAAATGCACCAAAACATCAAGAAAACTAACTCCAAACATGAAAACAACATGATATTATGATTCTACATGCAAAATTACACAAGTTTCATATAGGGCACACTCAAAACGGAGCAACAGGCTAAAAGATACACATGAAACCAGATATAACAACAAGCTGAAGTTAACAGCCACATAGCAACTTCGGAGCAAGATATATTTAAGCTACAAAACCTAAACATGATAACAAGAAGCATGGATGTGAAGTAGACATGATACTTAACTAGTAGGAACTTAGAACACACCAAAAAGCTTGCTGGAACACATTTAAACAAGCATGGCAAGTTGCAATAAAATATTCCAGACTTAGCCAAAATCTGGGAAGGCAAAAACATCATCACGATGCTGCCTTCGGAGGCACAAAACAACAAGCATATCAACTCGAATAAGAACATAAAGAGCATGGACATGTAGTAGACATATCCTACAGCAAACAACTCCATTGGAGCATCTCCATAGGAGGCATGGATCAATAGCAAAAATGGACACAAAATTGAACATGCTGATAAAATCCTGACAAGTATAATTATAGCAACTTGAGAGCAAGAAATAAATAAGCTACAGCAGGCCATATGAGCGAGTAAGGGCATGAATGGATAGACAATAACATGGACAAGAAGACATGATCATTGGCCACTCCAAAACAAGCATGGATTTGACTAGGGCATCAAGCAAACCTAGCATCAGGTTATAACAGATTCCAGACTTTGCAGTTTTTTCACTAAGTATAAAACAGTAATAACAACACGACATGTTTACAAGCATGTTTAAGTCAACACAAGTCATATCATGGAAAGTTAATTGCACCACAGCAAAGACCATATTATCGTGCTTCTAAAACATCTAGACATGTGGCATGAGGACAAACACATCAATGGGAAAGAGCAATTGAAATCAGCATCTCATAACAAGTTTCAGCATCTAATAGCCAAATGCACTTTTGCAACAGAGATAAACATGGCAATATGGACTCAAACAACCATGCTACAGCAACCATTATGTAGTACACTTCATAATGAACATTTTGACATATCATATGCATCATTTGGATAAACATGCATCAAGTTATCATATCTCAAACATGGCATAAAAATAACAAGTTGCAGCAGTTTATAACAAGAAGCACTCTTGAGCATAGAGATGAAGTCAAACAAGCATGGAACAATGGAACAAAGTGTATAGCATATCACCACGATCATTTTGACATATCATTCACACAATTTGGATAAGCACGCCCAAAGTTACAGCTATGCAAAGTATGCAACATATTAAGCAATTCTGAGGACTTAGTCATAATTAGCAGACAGGAAAAAAACGGGCATAAATAAGCTAAAACGCGCACGGGCGAGGTTTAGAGGGGCGTCTCACCCATGGGCTTCGGCCCAGTTGGAGAGGTGGTGGTGGGCCGGTGAAGAAGTGGCAGAGGCGGGCCGGCCTGTGAGGAATCTGGCAGGAGCTGGGACTGGGGTAGCTGGCCCGAGGGTGGAGGGAGCTGGGCCTCTGGAGTGGCGCGGCCCACGCTGGCGCTCGGCTCGGGTCGTCGTCCCTCCCGAGCAAACGAGGCCGAGCGAGGCCATGGCAGGCGGCGGCGCTTGGGAAACCGGCGGCGAGGGAGACCCGACGGGGCCGGGCAGGTGGCGGCGGGCGGATCCGGCGGGTCCTGCCCGGATCCGGCCGGAGGGAAGGCGGGCGGCGGCCTTCCAGGGCGACGGCGACGGAGGATGCGGGGCACGAGGCGGCGGCGGAGGAACGGCGGTGGTCGCCGGCGGAGCCGGCCCCGGCGGCGCTGCGGTTGCCGGCCGGCGCGAGGCGCGGGAGGAGCGATGGTTCGGAGGCGGAGCGGGCTCGCGTGGGCCTGATCCGGGTCCCGCGGGCCGCGGCGGCGGTGGAAGGTGGCTGCGGCCACGTGTCTCGAGGGGACTGGCCGCGGGCGGCGGAGAGGTGACGTGGCAGCTCGGGATTGGCCCTGGCGACGTGTCCGGCGGACATGTCCGGCGCGGATGGACATGTCCGGTGGCGCGAGAGGGAGGAGGTTAGCGTTCAATCTGCGAGAAATTTCGGGAGGAGCCACATATTTATAGGTAGAGGGAGCTAGGAGTGTCCAAATGAGGAGCCGTTCGCGGCCACGCGGTCGTGATCGAACGGCCAAGAGCATGGAGGGGTTAGAATGGGCTTGGTGGGCTGTGTGAAAGGGGTGCTGGGCCAAAAGACAAAAGGCTTCCGGCGGTTAACACGGTTAACCGTTGGGCCATCAAACGAACTCCGAACGCGACGAAACTTGACACACGGTCTACCTATGCTATAATAAGACCACACGCCAAGTTTCAACCCATTCCGAGAATGTTTTTGGCCACTCGTAAAATGAATATTCGGAGGCACCGCGGGCGCATGTGAGTGTGTCTGGGCTCAGAACGGACAACAGAAAGGACGAGGGGACTCGGGCGGATGCAAGTTTTGAAAACATGATGATGCAACACACATGTTGACATGGCAAGATGCAACGCAAGCAGATGACATGGCAATAACAACGAAGAACTGGCTGACACCAGGCGCACCGGTCTCGGGGTGTCACAACACTTCCCTACTAGCAGGAGATCTCGTCCCGAGATCTTAGGAACGAGACGGAAGAGAAAAGGAAGAACAAAGTTCTTCGAGGACAAAAGAGTGAAGCCAAAGAACCTTGAGAGGTTGAATAACTGGAAGAAAGGATACAACAGAGAAGAACGAGATTCGGAAGCTCTGTTACAAAAAGGAACAAGGAACACACGGGAACCTTGTAAGTTGAAAGGAATGAAACAAGAGTTGAAGGAACAAGAATGAATTCAAAACCACTCCGGTAAACAGAGATAACAAGGAATCTCCACAAACGAATTCGGGCAGCACTTCGGCTGAAAATGGAAAGAATAGGACACCGGTTGAAGAAGAATTGAAAGAAGAATCACTTGAGAGATGGAATAATATTTGACGAGAGGAACAACACAATGACTCCGGAAGAATTGAAATAATGAAATGAAAAGATCAAAGAAGAAGATGACAACTTACACCACGAATGAATTCAAAGCAGCCTTCCAAAGAAAGGATGAACGGAGTTGTTGAGAAAATCAACAAGAAAAGAATAAGCTTGGTTTGGACTTGTTTAATCATCTCAAAAGTTGAGGTGAATTATGCCGCAACCAAAATATTGAATAGATGAGAATGAATAAAGAAATGCAAAACTCCACTTCAAAAGAATACGGAGAATTAATTGCGCTCGAGAGGCGAAATAATAAGAATGCTTGAGCTGCTCCAGAAGAATTGCTCAATATTTGAAGAATGAATTAAATGATGAAGAACCACCATGAAGAACTCCGGTAACCAAAGGACGATGAAGTATGAAAAAGAATAAGAATAAAGCCTTGCGATGATTTATATGGATGATCCAACGAGATAGCCGAGGAAAACTTAAACTCCGGAAAAGAAAAGATGAAAACACATGGAACTAGAATTTATTCATCAAGAATAAACTCCGAAGGAAAGAATAAATCAACTTGATGAAAAAGAATAAGAATTATGTTATGCTTATCCTCCATCAATTAAATTGATGAGAAGCAATGGATTCGCATACTACTTATTCTCGTTGGAAAAGGATTAAAGAGAGGATATATCTCACGGACTCGAGAAAGTCTTCATGAACCACCGGTAGGATTGAAAAAAAAAAGAATGGATTGATATGTTAACACCGGAAAAGAACTGTTGAGCGAATCACCGTAAGAATTGAAGCCGAGTGAAGAAAAGGAACGAACCACCGTAAGAGAATTGAAACCACGTGAAGGAAAGGGTGAACCACCGGTAAGAATTAAAATTGAGTGCATACAAGGGAATGAATCGCTGGGAAGAATAAAGCACTTGGGGAAAATTGGAAGACGAGAATGAAGAGATCGCGAACTGATTAAAGAATACTTGAACGAACCACCGCAAAGAATGTGAGACGAACGATGAAGCATCATTGAAGAATATTTGGAGGACGAAGTTGAAAACTAAGAACGAAGAAATCTTCTAAAATGATGGCCTTCAGAGGAACACAAAGAAAAGAATTCATGAAATACTCCGGAAGAATGAAAAGAATTAAGGTTGATCCAATGATGAAAAGAATTAAAGGCGATCTTGAAGAAGGCATATGACTGATGGAATTCATACTTACGTCACACTTGAAAACAATTTCAGAACACTCCGGGAAAATAAAAGAGTCAGGTAAGATCCTGGGAAAAGACCTGTGGGTTATGAGCCCACCGAAGAGAAAAAACTCCGTTGGAAATGATCGAAAAGGAGGTAATGCACCGGAACAATTTTAAGTCTCGAATGAGGTGACAACCTCGAATTAATTGGAACACAGAAGAATCTGAGATGCCTGCAGAACTCCGGATAATCAAATGGCGAGAGACGAATGAGCAAGGGAAACATCTGAGCCGAAGGAAAAGACATGATCAACACCGAAAACTTGAATTGATTACACCAGAAAACAAAAGAGATGAAGAATATCAAACGAGAGAAGAATTCATCGGAGAAGAATAGAGAAGAATGATGACGAGTTAGACGAGAACTCACCAGTTTGGAATAATTGAGGAAGAATGCAGAGGATCACACGAGTAGGATGGATACTCGATTAAGGACTCCGGCGTTGAGAAACAAAAGGGTGGGAGGGTGGGAACAGAAAGAACTCAACGGACGGGGAAACAACAACGGTTGGAAACAACCGAGGATTGAACTTGTAAATAAGAAGAGGGTCGAATCCACTTGACGAGAGATGCAACAGATGAATGAACTAACAACGCAATGAATGAAAAACTAACCACATGATCCTGAAAAAAAATTTGAAGGGTAAGAGGAGTAATTCAAAACATCTACGTCAAGATTCCTCACCAGAGCGACGAAGGGGCTGAGGAGTAAAAAGAATTCCTACTCTCCGATATAACTAGACTCCAAAGAAAAAATTCGGCTAGACTCAACACGACCAAACTACGATCAATCAAGGGGGCTCCTATGGTCGGTCGAGGCTCTGATACCAACTTGTCAGGCCCAAGATGCGATTCTATCCCGATCACGTGACACTTACATGATTGGGGCACAACCGAATTTCGGGCGCTTAGCATGATGGATAACATTACATCGTACCATTACATACATACATGGGGGATACAACAATACATACAAGTCACAAGAATACATCAACATCAATACAAGGTATCCGACTACGGATACAAACATGAAAAGAACAACGACATCCATCTGCTATCCCAGGCTGCCGACCCGGAACCTAACCCAAGACTGAAGAAGAAGAAGAAGAAAGAACTCCAACACAACGATCATCGCTCTCACGTCAAGACATCGGAAACCTGCACCTGCAACTGTTGTTGTAGTATCTGTGAGCCACGAGGACTCATCAATCCCATAACCATGGGTAACAAGACTATCAAAGCTTAATGGGTAGGAAGAGGTAAAGTGGTGAGGCTGCAGCAGCGACAAAGCAACATGTGGTGGCTAACTTACGAGTACGAGAATAAGATGAGCATCTACGCAAACGTTCGCAAACTAGTAATGATCGATAAAGATCCTGAACTACATACGAGTCAAACATAACCCCACCATGTTCTCTTCTCAAAGTGAAAAGAGACAGTCACGATTACTCACACAGTTGTGTGTTTTACTTCGGATCCTCTGTCAAGTTTTCTACAACCGGACATTAACAAATTCCAATCTGCCACATAACCGCGGGCACGGCTTTCGAAATATCATAACCCTGCAGGGGTGTCCCAACTTAGCCCATCACAAACTCTCACGATCAGCTAAAGTAATAATAACTATTACCCCTTATCTTTGGGAAATCCGATCAGGCTCGGTATCCCGGTACACAAGACATTTCGACAATGGTAAAACAAGTCCAGCAAGACCTCCCGGCGTGCCGACACCCTGATAGTAGCCGCGTATATCTCATCTCAAGCCACAACCGGATGGGACAAGCTACGAGTAAAACCAGCCCTCGAGTTTCCCCGAGGTGGCCCCACAGGTTGCCCGTTTGGGACCAACACCATCAGTACTGGCCCCCCCTGCTATGTAGAAAAGAATCTCGAGGGAGCGTCCCCCCTATGCAATTTAATTAATTAAATTAAGTTATTATTATGAGGCAAATTAAAACCAATGTTGGGCCTTGCTGGAAGCTTTTTATTCAAAGACGAAGTGTCAAGGGGTCCACATATACCCAACCGTGTAAGGAACGCAAAATCAAGGAACATAATGCCGGTTTATCGGCGCCTAAGGTGGCATGAGTGGAACAAAACACCGAGCAAAAGGCCAAGCCTTCCACCCATGCCCAGTATATAGGTGTGTTAATAATAATAATAGATATTGTGATATTCCAACAACAAGTTCCAACATGGAACGATCTTCATCTTCACCTGCAACTAACAACGATATAAGAGGGGCTGAGCAAGCGGGTAACATAGCCAAACAACAGTTTGCTAGGAAGGTTTCAAAGGTTAGAGGTTTCATGGCAACAAGGAGAGGGGCTGACAATAATGATGGGTAGCGCGACATATAACGATAGCATCGAGACAACTAAGCAATGGCAATGATAGTAAAGGTATCCAAGGTGATGGTCAACTTGCCTGAGATCCCGCAAGGAATAAGAACGGATCCATGAAGTAGACGCAGAAGAAGCCTCGAAGGCGAGCCACGAGTAGACGAACGAATCCTCACGATCGCAACGGAACAAGCACTAACGAGAAGAAGCAAGCAATACGGTAAACACACAACACAAGAACATGACAATATGCTCAACCAAGTATGAGGCAAGACAAGTCTATATAGGAAGCAATACATGGCAAGGTAGGAAGCACAGAAAAACAACAAAAGAACAAGACAATATGCTCAACCAAGTAGGATGCAAGACAAGTCTATATATGATGCAAAACATGGTAAGGCAGGAAGCACTGAAAAACAACACAAGAACATGACAATATGCTCAACCAAGTAGGATGCAAGACAAGTCTATATACGATGCAAAACATGGCAATGCAGGAAGCACTCAAAAACAACACAAGTCAACAAGTTTAAATGAGGCCGAAAACTACATATAACAAATCCGGTAAGTCCTCATATGCATAGTTTGCAATTAGTCCAGATCTTAACAAACCTTAAATTAAAGTTGTTAAACAGTATGTTAACATGCACCATGATGATCTACATGAAATTCTAGTAAAGTTTCATATAAAGTTTGTTTAAATCGGAGCTACGGTCTAGAAGATATGAGCAAAACAAGACAAGCATGGCAACGGTGTAAGATGCCCCCAAACATCAAGCAAACTCACTCCAAACATGAAAACAACATGATATTATGATTCTACATGCAAAATCACACAAGTTTCAAATAGGGCACACTCAAAACGTAGCAACGGGCTAAAAGATACACATGAAACAAGATATAACAACAAGCTGAAGTTAACAGCCACATAGCAACTTTGGAGCAAGATATATATAAGCTACAGAACCCAAACATGATAGCAAGAAGCATGGGTATGAAGTAGACATGATACTTAACAAGTAGGAACTTAGAACACACCCAAAAGCTTGCTGGAACACATTTAAACAAGCATGGCAAGTTGCAATAAAATTTTCCAGACTTGGCCAAAATCTGGGAAGGCAAAAACATCCTCACGATGCTGCCTTCGGAGGCTCAAAACAACAAGCATATCAACTCTAATAATAACATAAAGAGCATGGACATGTAGTAGACATATCCTACAGCAAACAACTCCATTGGAGCATCTCCATAGGAGGCATGGATCAATAGCAACAAGGTACACCAAATTGAACATGCTGATAAAATCCCGACAAGTATAATTTATAGCAACTTGAGAGCAAGAAATAAATAAGCTACATCAGGCCATATGAGCAAGTAAGGTCATGAATGGATAGACAATAACATGGACAAGAAGACATGATCATTGGCCACTCCAAAACAAGCATGGATTTGACTAGGGCATCAAGCAAACCTAGCATCAGGTTATAACAGATTCCAGACTTTGCAGTTTTTTCACTAAGTATAAAACAGTAATAACAACATGGCATGTTTACAAGCATGTTTAAGTCAAAACAAGGCATATCATGGAAAGTTAATTGCACCACAGCAAAGACCATATTAGTGTGCTTCTAAAACATCTAGACATGTGGCATGAGGACAAACACATCAATAGCAAAGAGCAATTGAAATCAGCATCTCATAACAAGTTTCACCATCTAACAGCGTGTGTGAGTGTGTCTGGGCTCAGAACGGTCAACGGAAAGGACGAGGGGACTCGGGCGGATGCAAGTTTTGAAAACATGATGATGCAACACACATGATGACATGGCAAGATGCAACGCAAGCAGATGACATGGCAACGATAATGAATAACTGGCTGACACCTGGCGCACTGGTCTCGGGGTGTTACACTGCGGAACCTAGATGCTCATATTGGTTCCCTCATATTTTACTAAGATCTTTATCGGTCAAACCGTAATGTCAATATAGATTATTCCCTTTGTCATCGGTATGTTACTTGCCCGAGATTCGATCATCGGTATCTTCAGACCTAGTTCAATCTCGTTACTGGCGAGTCTCTTTCTTATTCCGTAACGCATCATCTCAACACTAACTCCTTAGTCATATTGCTTGCAAGGCTTCTTATGATGTGCATTACCGAGAGGGCCCAGCGATACCTCTCCGATACTCGGAGTGACAAATCCTATTCTCGATCTATGCCAACCGAAAAAACACCTTTGGAGATACCTATAGACCATCTTTATAATCACCCCGTTACATTGTGATATTTGATTGCACACAAGGCGTTCCTCCGGTATCCAGGAGTTGCATAATCTCATAGTCGGAGGAACTTGTATTTGACATGAAGAAAGCAATAGCAGTAAAACTTAACGATCAAAATGCTAAGCTAACGAGTGCGTCTTGTCCATCACATCATTCTTGTAATGATATGAACCCATTAATCAAATGACAACACATGTCTATTGATAGGAAACCCAGCCATCTTAGATCAATGAGCTAGTCTAGTTGAGGCTTAGTAGGGACAATGTGTTTCGTCTATGTATCCACACATGTATCAAGTTTCCGGTTAATACAATTATAGCATTAATAAAAGATATTTATCATGATATAAGGAAATATAAATAACAACTTTATCATTGCCTCTAGGGCAAATTTCGTTCAGTCTCCCACTTGCACAAGTGCCAATAATCTAGATTACATAGTAATGATTCTAACACCCATGGAGTCTTGGTGTTGATCATGTTTAGCTCGTGGAAGAGGCTTAGTCAACGGGTCTTCTACATTCAGATCAGTATGCATTTTGCAAATCTCTATGTCTCCCTCCTTGACTTGATCGCATATAGAGTTGAAGCATCTCTTGATGTGCTTAGTTCTCTTGTGGAACCTGGATTCTTCACCAAGGCCATCGCTCCAATGTTGTCACCGAAGATTTTCATTGGACCCGATGCACTAGGTATTACACCTAGATCGGATATGAACTCCTTCATCCAGACTCTTTCAGTTGCTGCTTTCGACGCAACTATGTACTCCGCTTCACACGTAGATCCCGCCAAGACGCTCTGTTTGGAACTGCACCAATTGACAATTCCAACGTTCAGCAAAAACACATATCAGGTTTGTGACTTAGAGTCATCGAGATTAGTGTCAAAGCTAGCATCGACGTAACCATTTACGACGAGATCTTTGTCACCTCCATAAACGAGAAACATATCCTTGGTCCTTTTCAGGTACTTCAGGATGTTCTTGACTGCTATCCAGTGATCCACTCCTAGATTACTTTGGTACCTCCCTGCTAGACTTATAGCAAGGCACACATCAGTTCTGGTACACAGCATTGCATACATGATAGAACCTATGGCTGAAGCATACGGAATGCCTTTCATTTTCTCTCTATCTTCTGCAGTGCTCGGGCATTGAGTCTAATTCAACTTCACACCTTGTAACACAGGCAAGAACCCTTTCTTTGACTGATCAATTTTGAACTTCTTCAAAACTTTATTAAGGTACGTGCTTTGTGAAAGTAAAATTAAGCGTCTTGATTTATCTCTATAGATCTTGATGCCCAATATATAAGAGCTTCACCAAGGTCTTTCATTGATAAATTCTTATTCAAGTATCCTTTTATGCCATCCGGAAATTCTACATCATTTCCAATCAACAATATGTCATCCACATATAATATCAGAAATGCTACACAGCTCCATCTCACTTTCTTGTAGACCCAGGCTTCTCCAAATGTCTATATAAAACCATATGCTTTGATTACCTCATCAAAGTGTATATTCCAACTCCGAGATGATTGCACCAGTCCGTATATGGATCGCTAGAGCTTGCACACTTTGTTAGCAACTTTAGGATCGACAAAACCTTCTGGTTGCGTCATATACAACTCTTCTGTGAGAAATCCATTAAGAAATGCCGTTTTGACTTCCATTTGCCAGATTTCATAATCATAAAATGAGGCAATTGCTAACATGATTCGGACAGACTTAAGCATCACTAAGGGTGAGAAGGTCTCATCATAGTCGACTCCTTGAACTTGTCGAAAACATTTCACAACAAGTCGAGCTTTGTAGACGGTAACATTACCATCAGCGTCAGTGTTCTTCTTAAAGATCCATTTATTTTCTATGGCTTTCCGACCATCGGGCAAGTCAACCAAAGTCCATACTTTGTTCTCATAGATGGAACCCATCTCAGATTTCAAGGCCTCAAGCCATTTTGCAGAATCTAGGATCATGATTGCTTCCTCATAGTTCGTAGGTTCATCATGGTCTAGTAACATGACTTCCAGAACAATAATACTGTACCACACTGGTGTGGAACGTACTCTGGTTGACCTACGAGTTTTGGTAGTAACATGATATGAAGTTTCACGATCATCATCATTAGCTTCCTCACTGATTGGTGTAGGCATCATGGGAATGATTTTCTGTGATGAGCCATTCTTCAATTCGAGGGAAGGTACAATTACCTCATCAAGTTCTACTTTCCTCCCACTCACTTCTGTCGAGAGAAACTCCTTCTCTAGAAATCATCCATCTTTAGCAACAAAAGTCTTGCCTTCGGATCTGTTATAGAAGGTGTACCCAATAGTTTATTTTTGGTATCCTATGAAGACGCATTTCTCCAATTTAGGTTCAAGCTTATCAGGCTGAAGCTTTTTCACATAAGCATTGCAACCCCAAACTTTAAGAAACGACATCTTAGGTTTCTTGCCAAACCATAGTTCATACGGTGTCATCTCAACGGATTCAGATGGTGCCCTTTTTAACGTGAATGCAGGAGTCTCTAATGCATAACCCCAAAATGACAGTGGTAAATCAGTAAGAGAGATCATAGATCGCACCATTATCTAATAAATTACGGTTACGACGTTCGGACACACCATTACGCTGTAGTCTTCCAGGAGGTGTGAGTTGTTAAACTATTCCATATTTTTTTAATGAAGACCAAACTCATAACTCAAATATTTGCTTCCACAATCAGATCATAGAAACTTTATTTACGATGATTCTCGACTTCACTCTGAAATTCTTTGAACTTTTCAAATGTTTCACACTTATGTTTCATTATGTAGATATACACATATCTGCTCAAATTATCTGTGAACGTTAGAAAATAACGATACCTTCCGTGAGCCTCAACACACATCGGACCACATACATTTGTATGTATTATTTCCAATAAGTCATTGGCTTGCTCCATTGTTCTGCAGAACAGAGTTTTAGTCATCTTGCCCATGAGGCATGGTTCGCAAGCATCAAATGGTTCATAATCAAGTGATTCCAAAAGTCCATTAGTATGGAGTTTCTTCATGCACTTTACACCAATATGACCTGAAAGGGAGTGCCAAAAGTATGTTGCACTATCATTGTCAACTCTGCATATTTTGGCTTCAATATTATGAATATGTGTATTACTACGATTGGGAGTCAATCAACCATTCACCTTGGGTGTATGACGATAGAAGGTTTTATTCATGTAAACAAAATAACATTTATTCTCTAACTCAAATGAATAATCATATTGCAATAAACACGATCCAATCTATTTCATGCTCAACGCAAACACCAAATAACATTTTTAGGTTTAACACTAATCTCGAAAGTATAGGGAGTGTGCGATGATGATCATATCATTATTGGAACTACTTCCAACACACATCGTCACCTCACCCTCAACTAGTCTCCGTTTATTCTGCAACTCCTGTTTCGAGTTACTAATCTTAGCAACCGAACATGTATCAAATACACAGGGGCTACTACGAGCACTAGTGAGATACACATCAATAACATGTATATCAAGTATACCTTTATTAACTTAGCCATCCTTCTTATCAGCCAAATAATTGGGGTAGTTCCGATTCCAGTGACCATTTCCTCTGTAGTAGAAGCACTCAGATTCAGGCTTAGGTCTTGCTTTGGGCTTATTCTCGGGAGTGGCAACTTGCTTGCCGTTCTTCTTGAAGTTCCCTTTCTTTCCTTTGCTCTTTTTCTTGAAACTAGTGGTCTTGTTTAACCATCAACACTTCATGCTCTTTCTTGATTTCTACCTTCGCTGATTTCAGCATCAAGAAGAGCCCGGGAATCATTTTCGTCATCCCTTGCATATTATAGTTCATCGAGAAGTTATAGTAGCTTGGTGATAGTGACTAGAGAACTCTGTCAGTCAGTATCTTATCTCAAAGATCAACTTCCACTTAATTCAAGTGACTATAGTACCCAGACATTTTGCGCACATGCTCACTAGCTGAGCTATTCTCCTCCATCTTGTAGGCAAAGTGTTTGTCAGAGGTCTCATACCTCTCGACATAGGCATGCGTCTGAAATACCAATTTTAGCTCTTTGAACATCTCATATGCTTTGTGGCGTTCAAAATGTGTTTGAAGTCCCGGTTCTAAGACGTAAAGCATGGTGCACTAAAATATTAGGTAGACATCGTATTGAGCTTTGCCAAATGTTCATACTGTTTGCATCTACTCCAGCAATAGGTCTGTCACTTAGCGGTGCATAAAGGACATAATACTTCTGTGCAGCAATGAGGATAATCCTCAGATCACAGAACACTAGTAGATAAAGGGACATCTGACCCGGTTCGTTACGGCCTTTAACCCCGGTTCTTGAACCGGGACTAAAGGGTCGGTACTAATGCCCTGGCCCTTTAGTCCCGGTTCAGTCCAGAACCGGGGCAGATGGGTCTCCACGTGGCCTGTGCGCGGAGCCCAGGCAGGAGGGCCTTTTGTCCCGGTTGGTGGGACCAACCGGGACCAAAAGGCGTCCACGCGTCAGCATTTCTGTGGCTGTGGTTTTTGTTTTTTTAGAAAGGGGAGGGGGGTTGGAGATTTTGGGGGCTTAATTTAGGTGTTTCATATATTGTGTTAGCTAGCTAATTAATAGAGAGAAGTGTCCTCTCTTATGTCCGTGCTTGGTCGAAGCTACGTACTACACATATGTATAGAGAGGACTAGACACGCTAGCTAGCTAGCTAGTAAGCAAACGAAGGAAACAGAAGATCGTAATCAACATATATATGCATACAGAGAGAAGTAATTAATATCGACCACCTCTCCTTCTCCGAGAGATTGGTCGAACAACAAGTTCTCGTATATCTATCCGACACTAACGGGTACATATATACAATAATTATCTCTTACAAATATAATCTCCTATACGATGGGCGCATGGTCCACATAGTATTCTCCGTCTGGCGCAATCACGTGTTCATGGAAGAATGCCGCCAATTCCTCTTGAATTGCTCACAGACGATCTGGTGCTAGGAGTTCATTCCGCATCCGAAACATCGAATTTGAAGAAGGGGGTCAACACACACACACACACACACACGCACACACACACACACACACACACACACACACACACACACACATATATATATATATATATATATATATATATATATATATATATATATATATGAATAAATGAAACTCAACACAAATGATGGTAATGAAATAAAATTGTGAATATTATTAATTGCTTACGCACTTCAAATTGTGCTTCAGAGTAGCCCCGCTCACAGGTCGTGTGGCGGATGGACTCACAAATGTAGTATCCACAGAAATCATTCCCTTGTTCCTGCCACAACCACTTTACAAGAAATAGAGGTCAATCAAACTGATAAGCAAGAATGCCAAATGGTATTGATGAAACTAGCGCTTGAATCAATATATACGAGATGCACGGAACATGCTACTATATAGTACTTACTTTCGGGTGTCTAAATTCCAGCTTCTTCAGCAGTCCCGGAGCTTTTTTGGTGAATTTTCTCCAAACCCTGCCAGACAAAGAAAACAATTACTTGATATCAGAAATGAACAAAGTTGCTGATATGCATGGTGGATAATGATCGATTTAACTTACTTCTCGAGCATTTGAGTCATGTCCGCATACTCCTTGGGATCTTTTCGTTTAGAGTCCAAGATAGTTACTACTCCCAGCTCAAGCTTAATCTCTAGGAGAATATAGTGGAACCTACGCACGCATGCATGAACTCATCAATTACATTACTATAACCTTGACTAATATATATGGGAAACCGAATATGGACAAGACAGTAACACTCACTTGAAGTTGTAAGGAAAGAGTATTATATCTTTGTTTTCATTTATCATCAACGATCATAGCAAGTTGGCCTCGGTATCTGAGGCACGAAATTCAACCTCGGTTGCATCTATGAGATATGTGTCAATAAGCCCTATATCACCGACTTGTTTTTTCTTCAATTCGACGATCTTTAATCTGCATATTATAGTGAGGATAATTATAAATACATGCAATGAAAGAGCTGAGCTATATAGAGAGACTTAATGACATAAGTAGTACTACTTACAGACAGTAGCAGTTGACCGTTGCTTTATCGAGGGCCAATAGATTGAAAAACTGATAGAACTCCTCAAATGGAATAGGCAACAAGTCAATTCCAACGAGGTCATGCTCCGGTTTAACTCTCACATACAAACTATCCCTCCCCCCAGACTCTCTGCAGATTTTCAAGTACCAATCATGCAATCTTTGCATATTCGTTGATAGAGATCTTTCATTTTTGACAAGAGGCTTCCCGTACTCGTATCTTTGTATCTGCACCTCCAAGAAATCATAATGTACATCGTCGGACAGGTAATCTCCAAGATTGCTATAACCGGGCACCATCCTCGGATCATTAGCGACCATGTCGCTAGACACCTTGAGCGGGGGGCACGATAGGTCCACTTGTTCGCCGAGCTGGGCAATTTGTTTCCCAGCTCGTCCTTCTGCTAACCTTTGATCACTTTTAGTACTTCCCGACCGCTTCGCTTTGTGAAATGACTTTTCAATAATGCGGTCATATTTGTCCT
This sequence comes from Secale cereale, assembly GCA_902687465.1. Taxonomy (NCBI): domain Eukaryota; kingdom Viridiplantae; phylum Streptophyta; class Magnoliopsida; order Poales; family Poaceae; genus Secale; species Secale cereale. Next base: position 346,611,274 of record LR738711.1, read on the forward strand.
TCGGCTTACTTTTCGCTGGTTTCTTCAGGGCAGCAAGAGTGCGCTTTGCTTTCACCGGATCTATCTTCTCCTCCGAAGGTGGATGTCTCTGTGCTTTCAACCCTTCAAGCCAGTCCTTCACTTCGCCTTTAACCAAAAACGTGTTTTCCTCGTCGGACCTCTCGTATGGTAAGTTCTCTAGAGGCGTGAGAGAAGGACCGAATCTGTATTGCCTCCCGCCTCTGGCTGTACTGCTAGACGTCGGCAGACCAGACGAAGCGGCTGTCTTCTTTCCTTGCTTACGCGCCGGAGAAGGAGCAGCCGGAGCGGCGGCAGGTCTCTTCCGCCCTTGCTGACTAGGTGGAGAAGGAGGAGGCTGGCTGCTCGGGCATGCCGGCGCAGGCGGAGAAGGAGGAGGCTGGCTGCTCGGGCGCGCCGGCGTAGGCGGAGAAGGAGGCGGAGTGCCGCCACGCGCCGGAGAAGTGCCGGAGTGCCCTGATCATCACTCGCCGGAGGAGGAGGCAGTGGAGGAGGTGGTGGAGGAGGCGGAGTGCCCTGACTCGCCGAAGGAGGAGGAGGAGGCGGAGGCGTCCAGTTGAGAATGTTGATGAGGTCCTTCCGCCATAGGCATGGAGTCTTCAGTGAAGAACCCAACCAAGTCTCCCCTTCACCGGTAGGGTGGTCAAGCTGGAGCTCCTCAAATCCCTCTGTTATTTCATCCACCATCACCCTAGCATTTCCTTCTGGAATCGGCCGGCAGTGAAATGTTGCGCCTGGTCAAGTAGGATAAACAGAGCCAGCAGCCTCCTTGACCTTCATATTTATCCACTGCGTCATAAGGTGGCAATTTTGTACCTCGGTGATAGCATCCACGGGATAGCTGGGAGTAGCCGTCAAGACATGCTCCGGCTGAAGCAGCTCGGTGGAAGCTTTGGCAGTTCTTTTCTCCCGATTTGCTTCTCGTTCCTATATCGCTTGTATTCTGGTGCGCATCGCCTGCAGTTCGGTCTGATGCATTTTCTTCCTCCTCTCGTGGCATTTGTAACCGCCTGCGTCCGGAAACCCATCACTCCACGGAACGGAGCCTGGCGTGCCTCTTGTCCGTCCAGGGTGCTCAGGATTCCCGAGGGCCATTGTGAGCTTGTCGTTCTCTCTGTCGGGAAAGAACGTCCCTTCCTGCGCTGCTTTGATATAGAAACGAAACTTCTTGAGTGGTATTTCCAATTGCTTGTTCGTCCAAATGCACCTCCCTGATACAGGGTGCAAGGTTCCGTCAGCCCCGAAGAACCAAGTCTGGCAACGGTCTGGCCAGTTCATTGTCTCTGGTTCGATCCCTTTCTGGAGCAGATCATTCTCAGCCTTAGCCTACTTAGGCCGGGCTCTGAGGTAGCCACCTGACCCCGCGCGATGGTGATGCATCTTCTTTGCAGCATTTTTCTGGTTTGTCGCCGACATCTTCTTACTCTTTTCCGATGTCTTATAGGCAACAAATGCGGGCCAGTCATCTCTGATCTTCTCATATATGCCCAAGAATTCTGGAGTCTCTTTTTTGCGGACAAACTTATTCAGTTTTTTCTTCCACGCCCTGAATAGATCTGCCATATTCGTAAGAGCAAAAGCCTTGATTAAATCCTCTGTAACTGGCTTCGCCTGATCAGCCTCTGGCGGTAGGGCGAAATTTGACTTCAGCTCAGTCCAAAGATCTTCTTTCTGCATATCAGTGACATAAGACACCTTAGCGTCTTCTACAGCCGGCTTTAACCATTGATGGATGCTGATCGGGATCTTGTCCCTAACCAGAACCCCGCAAAGATTAACAAATGTTATCTTTGTCCGGATGGGTTCAATCGGTTCGCCGGTGCGCGAGATTTCTGTGATCTCAAACTTTTCATCCGACCTCAACTTTTTCTTCGCGCCTCGTCTCTTTGCCGAAGATTTGCTCGATCCGGAGGGCTAGAAAAAAGAACAAAGACGAGAGTTAATGAATGCATCAATTAACTAGTCAGCACAGGCTTAACTAATATATATACCTGCTGTCCAGACTCGGTTCGGTCACCGGAGCCAGCATCACGGTCTCCTTCTTGCACCGGCATTGGGTCACCGGAGCCGTCCTCACGGTCTACTTCTTCCATGTGCATTGGGTCACCGGAGCCATCCATATCATAGCCTAGATCTTCCTCTCTTTCCAGCAGCTCATTGGTGTCGTTGAGAAATGACAAGACGGCATCTTGTCCGTCTGCGATTATGTCCATCAACATCGCTTCTTGTGCTTCGTCTCGGGTGTTGTCGTCCATAGTTTCTACAAATATTTACAACATGCCAATTATTATTCAAACATGACAGATGGATGTATTAATGGCAAACGTAGTCCAAACTTATTTTGGAATGGAGTCCCAGATAGGATAATTTGTAACAAAAGACGGATTATCCTATCAGGAACAACGTTCCAAAACAACTTTCCAGAACTTCGTACCAACATGCCCCGGTTACTTCTGACAAATGATGAATTCATGTATTTCTTCAATACTTTGACACTAGGCAACCTCTCGACCCCTCGACCCTCGACTGCTCGGCGATACACAACCCTAGACCCCCTCATGTCCCATTTTGTCTAGTGTCAAAGGATTCAACAAAACCATGTCTACATCATTAGGCTAAAGTAACAGGAGCATGATGGTACGAAGCTCTCCAAAGTTATTTTGGAACGGAGTCCCAGATACGATAATTCATAACAAAAGACGGATTATCCTATCAGGAACTCCGTTCCAAAACAACTTTCAAGAACTTCGTACCAACATGCCCCGGTTACTTCTGGCAAATGATGAAGGCATGGATTTCTTCAATACTTTGACACTAGGCAACCTCTCGACCCCTCGACCCTCGACTGCTCGGCAATCCACAACCCTAGACCCCCTCATGTCACATTTTGTCTAGTGTCAAAGGATTCAACAAAACCATGTCTTCATCATTAGGAGAAAGTAACAGGCGCAAGATGGTACGAAGCTCTCCAAAGTTCTTTTGGAACGGAGTCCCAGATAGGATAATTCGTAACAAAAGACGGATTATCCTATCAGGAACTCCGTTCCAAAACAACTTTCCAAAACTTCGTACCAATATGCCCCGGTTACTTCTGGCCAATGATGAAGTCATGGATTTCTTCAATACTTTGACACTAGGCAACCTCTCGACCCCTCGACCCTCGACTGCTCGGCGATCCACAACCCTAGACCCCCTCATGTCACATTTCGTCTAGTGTCAAAGGATTCAACAAAACCATGTCTTCATCATTAGGCGAAAGTAACAGGCGCATGATGGTACGAAGATCTCCAAAGTTATTTTGGAACGGAGTCCCAGATAGGATAATTCGTAACAAAAGACGGATTATCCTATCAGGAACTCCGTTCCAAAATAACTTTGCAGAACTTCGTACCAACATGCCCCGGTTACTTCTGGCAAATGATGAAGGCATGGATTTCTTCAATACTTTGACACTAGCTAGGCAACCTCTCGACCCCTCGACCCTCGACTGCTCGGCGATCCACGACCCTAGACCCCCTCATGTCACATGTTTTCTAGTGTCAAAGGATTCAACAAAACCATGTCTTCATCATTAGGGGAAAGTAACATTCGCATGATGGTACGAAGCTCTCCAAAGCTATTTTGGAACGGAGTCCCAGATAGGATAATTCGTAAGAAAAGACGAATTATCCTATCAGGAACTCCGTTCCAAAATAAATTTGCAGAACTTCGTACCAACATGCCCGGTTACTTCTGGCAAATGATGAAGGCATGGATTTCTTCAATACTTTGACACTAGGCAACCTCTCGACCCCTCGGCGATCCCTCGACCCTTGACGACCCTTGGTCCCTCGACGACCCTCGACCCCCCCCCCCCCTCATGTCAAAGTTATCGGGGAGGGGGTACATCGACAACGACATACCCGATAAAAAAAAGAAGAGGAAGAAGAAAAAAAAAGTGGAGAAGAAGAAAGGAACAGCTAGAGGAGAAGATCGAAGAAAAAAAAAAGAAAAAAAAGAGAAGAAGAAAGGAATAGATGAGAAGAAGAAAGTCTTCTCCTCTATTCCTTTCTTGAGAAGAAGAAGAAAGTCTTCTCCTCTATTCCTTTCTTCTTCTCCTCTTTTTTTTTTTCTTCTTTTTTCTTCTTCTTATTTATTTCTCCTCTTCTTCCTCTCCTCTTCTTCTTTCTTTCATCTTCTTATTTTCTTCTTTCCTATCCTTCTTTTTCTAAATTTGTAAGTTTTGCATATATAAAACTTTCTATATATATTTAGCATATATGAACAAAAAACTATATAGCCACATACACATATACGTCACATACACATCAGATACAACAACTATACATCACAATTGTAACTTTCTATATATAAACAAATAACTTTCTATGAAAAAAAACATTTTTAACACATATATTTAGCAAATTCCTAAGAAAAATAAGAAATATTATAGCCACATACACATATACATCACATACACATCACATACAACAACTATATACACATAAACATATACACATATATGCAACTATATATATACACATACAAAATATATATACATATATATTATATCACATATGAAAAAACATATTATTTCTCCTCACATCGTAGGGGCAGGCAGAGGGCGCCGGCGACGAGGAGCGCGGGGGCAGAGGGCGCCACCGACGAGGAGCGACGGGGCGACGGCGCGGGGCCATGGGGCGACGACGCGGGCCGGCGGCGCGGGGCGACGGGGCAGGTCGACGGCGACGGCAAGCACGGCGCAGGGGCGCTGGTCGACGGCGACGGCGATTCGGTGCAGGGGCGACGGGGACGAGAGCTCGGCGGGGGAAATGAGATTGGAAACTGAAAATTTCACAAGTGCCACTTATATACCCAGGGCATTGGTCCCGGTTCGTGGCACCAACCGGGACCAATGCCCCCCTTTAGTCCCAGTTGGTGCCACCAACCGGGACCAAAGGTATCTTTTCAGCAGCCCAAAGGGCGGGAAGGAGGGACCTTTTGTCCCGGTTGGTGGCTCCAAC
>LR738711.1:346616325-346644023 GCA_902687465.1 Secale cereale
CGACGCGGGCCGGCGGCGCGGGGCGACGGGGCAGGTCGACGGCGACGGCAAGCACGGCGCAGGGGCGCTGGTCGACGGCGACGGCGATTCGGTGCAGGGGCGACGGGGACGAGAGCTCGGCGGGGGAAATGAGATTGGAAACTGAAAATTTCACAAGTGCCACTTATATACCCAGGGCATTGGTCCCGGTTGGTGCCACGAACCGGGACCAATGCCCCCCTTTAGCCCCGGTTGTTGCCACCAACCGGGACCAAAGCCCTTGTCCTGCCCCACGGCGAAAATCTTTAGTCCCACCTCGCTAGTTGACTGGGGCTGGGAGTGGTTTATAAGCCCCACTTCGGTGGCTGTATTGAACTCCTCTTTATTGCAGGCTTCTGGGCCTAACTCTGCGCGCTGCCCTGTGAGCTTGCTGGGCCTTATAGTCCAAATGCATCTTGGGCTGTAGGCCTTGCAGGCTCACTGGGCAGCGCCCAATTGTTTATTTTTTTCATTTTCTGCTTTATTTATTTCTAAGTTGTTTTTTGCTGTATTTAGAGTTTCTTTGTGAATATTATTGCTTTAGGAAAAACCAATTACAAACTTTCTGTTAGTGCAAGTAGTATTCAAATTTGAATAGTTTAAATTTGAAATTATTCATTTTCTTTGTTGCTTTATTTATTTTATTTGTTTCTACTTATAAAAAAAATACTTATTATTGCTATTTTAATTTTTTGGCAAGTTTTTTTGTTTTGTTTTATGTATTATTTATTTTCTTTTGTTTTTTTCTTTATTTTTTAATTCTTTCTGTTAGTGTCATTAGTTTTAGAAAAATTATAAACTTTTTGTTAGCGCCATTAGTTTTCAAATTTGAACAATTAAAATTTGAATTCTTTGAAATTTGTGTGAATCACAAGTTTGTTGTTAACTTTACTAAAAAAATGAACATATATAGAGAAAATTCGACCTAAATTCATAGTTTTCAAATGAACTCTGAAAAAGTTGGCATAGCATGTGCATGTACAAAACGGACAATGGTATCATACTCGTCTGTTACAAAGTTGGCATGGTATCATCGTAATAGTTGCGGAAAAAAGTCTTCACTTTTTCTTCGCTTGTGTCATTTTCTTATTGCGCCGTAACCATGGATAATCTTCATCGTTTATCAGGATGCTTGGGTCAGCCTTGACTTTGAAGGGAGGAATTTCATGAAACTTTTCATAATCTTCAGATATGTCTGTCTTGCCCTCCACTCCCAGGATGTCCCTTTTTCATGAAAGAACAATGTGGCGCTTTGGCTCATCGTATGATGTATTCGCTTCCTTATCTTTTCTTTTTCTTGGTCTGGTAGACATGTCCTTCACATAGATAACATGTGCCACATCATTGGCTAGGACGAACGGTTCGTCAGTGTAACCAAGATTTTTCAGATCCACTGTTGTCATTCCGTACTGTGGGTCTACCTGTACCCCGCCTCCTGAGAGATTGACCCATTTGCACTTAAACAAACGGACCTTAAAATCATGTCCATAGTCAAGTTCCCATATGTCCATTATGTAACCATAATATGTGTCCTTTCCCCTCTCGGTTGTTTCATCAAAGCGGACACTGTTGTTTTGGTTGGTGCTCTTTTGATCTTGGACAATCGTGTAAAATGTATTCCCATTTATCTCGTATCCTTTGTAAATCAATACAGTCAAAGATGGTCCCCTGAACAACAAGTACAACTCATCACAAACAGTGTTGTCACCTCTGAGACGTGTTTCCAACCAACTGCTGAAAGTCCTAATGTGTTCACATGTAATCCAGTCGTCGCACTGCTCCGGGTGTTTGGAGCGCAGACTGTTCTTGTGTTCATCGACATATGGGGTCACCAATGTAGAGTTCTGTAGAACTGCGTAGTGTGCTTGAGACCAAGAATATCTGTCCCTGCATATTATTCAGTACCTTCCAAGCGTGCCTTTTCCAGTCAGTCTCCCCTCGTACCGCGATTTAGGGAGACCTATCTTATTAAGGCCAGGAATGAAGTCAACACAAAACCCGATGACATCCTCTGTTTGATGGCCCATGGAGATGCTTCCTTCTGGCCTAGCGCGGTTACGGACATATTTATTTAGGACTCCCATGAACCTCTCAAAGGGGAACATATTGTGTAGAAATACGGGCCCCAGAATGACAATCTCGTCGACTAGATGAACTAGGACGTGTGTGATACGTCTCAAACGTATCTACTTTTCCAAACACTTTTGATATTGTTTTGACCTCATTCTTGCATGATTTGGACTAAACTAACCCGGACTGACGTTGTTTTCAGAAGAGCTGCCTATATGGTTTATTTGTGTGCAGGAAAACGGATTTTTAAGCATCTTAGAAAAATCCAAGAAAAATCACGAAAAATCCACGCACCCGAAGAAACAACATGCCAGAAGTGGGGCTAGAGGGGGGCCAGGGGGTGCCCAGGCGCCCTGTGGGCGCGCCCCCCCTGGGCCGCGCCGGGAGGGGGGGGGGGCGCCTGGGTGGGCCCCACACCCCCTGGTGCCCTACTTTAGCCCGTATTATTCCTCCCGACGCAGAAACCCCAGATCGTAAGTCCTTTCGCTGTTTTTCGTCGCGGAGCGGCCGTCACCCTCTGTTCTTCTTTGGGAGGGCTAATCTGGAGGCTGATTTGACCTCCGGAGAGAGGAGATCGTCGCCATCGTCATCATCATCACCACTCCATCATCCTTCCATGACTTCCCCCTTCATGTGTGAGTAATTCCCTTGCTGTAGGCGAAGGGGATGGTAGGGATTGGATGAGTTAGATCATGTAATAGTTCGTCAGATTGTTGGGGGCATGTTGCCAATCATCTAGTATGGTGTTTATCATCTTTGCTACAACTTGTTATTCTTAATGCTTGACACTTAGGGCCCGAGTGCCATGATTTCATATCTGAACCATATGTGTTTGCATGAATATATTTGTGTTCTTGATCCTATCTATGAGTTGTATGCACCTGTTACGGTTCGGAACCGACGATCCCAAAAGTGACAGCTTGGGACACCAAAAGGGGATGGTCCGTAGTTTGAGGATTACATGTATCCATTGAGTTCATTGCTTTGTTCCGGTGCTCTTTGACAGGAGCACCTTAATATCCATTAGTTCATTTTGGCCCCGTTCGTAGCGGGATGGCAGGACAAAAGATGTTGTGCAAGTTCTTATTGCAAGCACGTACAACTACCTACGGGATACATGCCTAATGTTTGATATTTGCCTAGATGATCATTACTTTTCCGTGTGCCGTGCCCCGAGTTAGAAACTATCTCATCCATGCAACGCCCAACCATCCATCTCCCTAGCCTACAATATTTTAAACCTTGCTTGTCACTAGTTGCTACTTTTGCCATTTACTACTGCTATTTACTTTTGCTGTTTACTTTTACTATTACTATCATCACTATCATATCACTGTTACCACTTATCTTTTGTTGCAAGTTAGTATATTTCAGGTGCAGTTGAATTGACAACTCAACTGTTAAAGCTTATAAATACTCTTTGGCTCCCCGTGTGTCGAATCAATAAATTGGGTTATTCTTACCCGCGAAGACTATCTCGATCCCTTATGGTTGAGGGTTATCAAGTACCGTTTTCTGGCGCCGTTGCCGGGGAGCATAGCAATATTTACAAGTCTACTTGAGGTATCCTACCTACTGCAGTTTATTCACTATGGGTAAGAAAGGAGACCCCAAGGTTCCGATCTTACGATCCACTACAAGAAGAGGTACCGCTCTGAGCACTAGTGCTACTCTTGATTCACCTTCTGTTATGAGTAAGTTTGCCTCACCACCACCACATGATGCAATATCTACTATGCTTGCTAACTATTCTTTCAGCGGAAAGATTCCTGAAAAGCTCGGTGATCCAGGTATACCCACCATTCCTTGCTCCATAAAGAATAATTATGTCAAAACTGCTTTATGTGATCTTGGAGCGGGAGTGAGTGTTATGCCTCTCTCTCTTTACGAGAGGCTCTGTTTAGAGAAACTAATTCCTACAGATATCTCCCTTCAGATGGCTGACAAGTCAACCGCTGTTCCGATAGGTATTTGTGAGGATGTTGCAGTTGAAGTTGCTAATTGTTTAATTCTTACTGATTTTGTTGTGCTTGACATGCCCGAGGATGGGAGCATGTTCATTATTCTTGGTAGACCTTTCCTTAACACCGCAGGTGCTGTTATTGATTGCAACAAAGGGAAGGTTACCTTTCATTTGAATGATAAAGAACACACGGTATATTTTCCGAAGAAGACCGACAGGAGGCATGCCCTCAACTCTATAGAGAATATCGAGACTGTGAAAATTGGAGAATGGGACTGTCCACTACATGTGCCTCACAAATACAAAACTATCATGGTAGGGACAATGTCCATCAAGGTAAAAGTTCAGTGATTACTTTGTAGGAGGTGATACTTTTTGCTCTATATATCGCTTGTTTGTTGGTAAGACTTGATCAACCTTACTAGTAAACGTGTTTTATATGGATAAAAAGTTGAGCTTTCTATGTTTTCATTTATTTTTAGTATTGTCCTACTTGCTGTACCAAGTATCTATGTTTTTGAAGCTTCACAATACTACTAAGTACTTCAAGTTTTCAGAGAGTTTCGCAGCTTTTTGAACTTCGAAAAAATTTCAACAGTGAAGTTTTCAAAAAAATTCTAGAAAAATTGTATTAAAAATTTCCACAACGGGAGGGACCCGGAAAGTCCTGGGGCCAGCCAGGGGGGGCCACCAGTGGCCCAGGCGGCCAGCTGGCGCGGCCCAGCCCCTGGCCGCGCCCACAGGGCGCCTGGGGCCCACGGGACCCCCCTCCAGGTACTTCTTCTTCCCCTCTCTCTCTCTTTTTCCAGAAACCCGAGTTCTGGTCTTGTTCTTGCTGTTCTTCCTGTTCTTGGGGGCGATTCTTCGATCTCTCTCTACAGCCCATCATCTGAGCTGAAATTTTGAGCAAATACTCCCTGGTATGTGACTCCTCCACCCCTCCAATTAGATTTTTGATTGGTGGCCTCATTTGTGAGTATCTAGTAGTTCTTGGTGCTGTAGAGATGAGCTTGCATGCATGTGTAGAAAGTTGTTTTCCAAGTATTAATGCAAGTTTATGCCTTAGGCAAGTGAGTTGAGTAGTTTGCCATAGCTCACTTTGTTTTAATTCTCGTTTTTGTATATTATAAAAAAATTCAGAAATGAGTTTGTTAGGAAGGGCAAAAGGATGGCTTGAGAAGAGGAGGCCCGCACACTCTGATCGAGTCACTAGAGCCGCAGCTTCACCATCGACTGTTAGGGTGAGCTATAATGAAGATCATGTGCCCCTGGAGTTGTTGGAAGACACAAGTCCAGCACGTGCGATGACATTTCCATGTGATGAATTCATGGAAGCTGCGGGAGTCAAGGATGAGTTTTATAATCTTTGTGCTAATGCAGGTTTGACACGACTCGTCACGAGCCGTGTTACTCGGTATCAGAAACTCACCTCCGGTTTCATTAACAGTTTTAGATATAATCCTAATTCAGGTGCTATTGAGTTTAAAATTTATAATGATCTTAGCACCATGACTCTGGGAAATTTTTGTGAAGTAATAGGTGTGCCGAACGTTGGGAGGACGGCAAGGATGGCCACGCAGCCCTCCGAGCTGAAAACCGTCATCAACTCTCTCTGCAGCATGGGTACGAGGGATATTCACCGGTCGAAGATCTCCAGCATCTTGTTTCCTCACCTCAGGTATTTTGCATATTATATTGCTAGAGGGGTGTTAGCTCGCGACAACACGAGCAACATTTCTGCTCCGGATATTGCTATCCTGGCAGCAGCCCTCTCAGAGAGGTCTGATTATAATATTGGTACCTTAATTGCTCGACGCCTTGCTATGAACGGTAACAAGGGGGACTTATATGGTGGCATTTATGCCACGCTTATCTTAGAGCATCTTGGAAGCACCCCACACCCTGATGATACTCCTTTTACTTATTTAAGCTTTGATCTTGCTGCTATGAAGAGGCATAAGTTTGTTACCATGGGTTCTGAACTTGATAACCTTGTTTATATCTTGCGTTTCGGAACTACCGCGGAACGCAAGATCCGTCTACCTGCACCTCTTTTGTTTGATTTCTCTCGCAGGAACGGATGGTCCTTTGATGTTGTCCAGTTTGATGAGTTCATGGTCCAGAACCAGTTCCATAACCTCATGGAGCGGGTTGTGCCCGACGAGGAGAGGCACGGTGAGATACCACATTTTCAGGATGACACTGCCACCGAGTTTGGTGAAGGGTCTTCCTCTGTTTGGCGCTCAGAACCTTCCTCGTGGGAGACTCCGAGGAGTTCGGTGTACGCGCCATCATCCTTCTACGACCCTTGGTCTCACCACCATACCCCTAGAGCAGGAGGCTCCTGGGGGCAGTAGCTGCTACCAACTTAGGCCAAAAGCCTAAGCTTGGGGGAGTACGTGCCCTTCTCACTTTTTCATTGTATTATCCGTTTGATTCACTTTGATCTTTTCGAAGTTTTTGCTCGTTCTTCTTTATTTCTCTCTTTGCAAAAACAACAAAAAGATTTTCTCTTTCTTTTGCTTTTTATTCAACTTTTGAAAAACCCAAAAAGATTTCCTTTCTCTCTTCAGTTTGCTTTGTTTTCAGAGATCGGCTCGAGTCCGTGATGGCATTTGGTTATATTTCCTACGTTCGATCGTGCAAGTGACAAGCAGTAATGACGAAGATCTACTGAAAGGAAGCAACAAGGAAGACCGGTATGAACTCTTATTGTTTCTACTTTTGTACATATGCCTGTACTTATGATCTAGAGACCAGCTTGTAGCGACATAGTGCTATGTTTACAATGCTCTTCCAGTGGTTCATGCTTTCCTTGTGGCTAGTCTCCAATAACTAGAGTATATAATGTGTTATTGAAATGATCTACATGCATCGCACTGTTCATAGTCTGGCATACTAGGGTGGTATTTCCCTTTAGAGAATTTTTGGATTGACTTGGCAAATGCTTACACATGCTTAAGACTAAAAAGTCTACTTTGCCTTAACAATCTTTGAGTTTTAGAATAGTTATATCACTTTCATGCCCGATTCAATGTTGCTTTGTCGATCTGCATGATTATGACCGTTATTGCTCTCTAGTTGGTCACTTCCCAGTCTTTTGCTAAACCTCCACCCGTACTAAGCGGAATGACTGCTTGTTCATCCAAAACCTTTAAACCTGTTATGCCATATGAGTCCACTATACCTTCCTATATATGGTATTTACCTGCCATTCCTAACGAAGACTTTCATGTACCATCTCGAAATTAATCAAAAGCATTTCCCTTTTTGTGCCTATGTTTTAGCTCATGAGGAAGTAGTAGTTAATTCATGATCTCTTTAAGTTGGACAAGTTTCATTCCTGGATTGCATGTATAATGTGCAAACCCCTAATATGAAAAGGAGCTGGCATTGAGTGCGCCCGGCTCAAAAAGATAATATAACAAACAAACCCTCCTTCACGCTTCGTTCATGACAAATCAGAAAACTTTGTCAGTGATAAACAAAGGAGATTAAGAGGATGTGATCGTCCTCATGCGGGAGCCGTTCCTCGAGACTTGTCTAGCTTAAAAAGTAATTGAGTTATCTGCTAGCATTCGTTGACGAAATATGCACCTCTCAAAAACATATTTACTTCTGTTTTTAAAACCAAGAGCTCTGGTACATGTTTAGTTTTTGTTTCTGATCACGGGTTTTCAACTTTGCCAGTAAAAGCCACGGTTCGAGAGTCTCATCTTCTGTCTTCAAAGCACTGACTAGGAGAGCATAATTGTCATTCTGAGTGTAATGTGCATTGTCCCAAAGTATTACATTGTCTTCTGCATACTTGTGATATGATTTATTCTTAAATTCTTAGTTATAGTCTCCTTTAAAACTCTGGAGGAGTCTCTGCATTTATGTTTTGCTTCACTCATGGAGGCTAGCGAGATACCACCTTAATATGCTCAAGCTATGTGCAATGTGATCTTGTCTTGATTTTCGGTAATATATTGTTTACTCTTAATTATTTGTGAGTGGTCACTTGAAAGAAGGATTGCTCCTTGCATTGTTCTCATAAGTACTATTTTAATACTTGCTTAACTCTTTTCGTAGTACATGCTTATATACATCTAATGAAGCAAAAGAGTTTGTCAAAGTTTTCTTTGTCTCCTCCAGTTCGTTGAACTGAATTGCTTGAGGACAAGCAATATGCTAAGCTTGGGAGAGTTGATACGTCTCAAACGTATCTACTTTTCCAACCACTTTTGATATTGTTTTGACCTCATTCTTGCATGATTTGGACTAAACTAACCCGGACTGACGCTGTTTTCAGCAGAGCTGCCTGTATGGTTTATTTGTGTGCAGGAAAACGGATTTTTAAGTATCTCAGAAAAATCCAAGAAAAATCACGAAAAATCCACGCACCCGAAGAAACAACATGCCAGAAGTGGGGCCAGAGGGGGGCCAGGGGGTGCCCACGCGCCCTGTGGGCGCCCCCCCCCCTGGGCCGCGCCGGGGGGGTGCCTGGGTGGGCCCCACACCCCCTGGTGCCCTACTTTAGCCCGTATTTTTCCTCCCTACGCAGAAACCCTAGATCGGAAGTCCTTTCGCTGTTTTTCGTCGTGGAGCCGCCGCCACCCTCTGTTCTTCTTCGGGAGGGCTAATCTGGAGGCTGATTTGGCCTCCGGAGAGGGGAGATCGTCGCCATCGTCATCATCATCACCACTCCATCATCCTTCCATGACTTCCCCCTTCATGTGTGAGTAATTCCCTTGCTGTAGGCGAAGGGGATGGTAGGGATTGGATGAGTTAGATCATGTAATAGTTCGTCAGATTGTTGGGGGCATGTTGCCTATCATCTAGTATGGTGTTTATCATCTTTGCTACAACTTGTTATTCTTAATGCTTGACACTTCGGGCCCGAGTGCCATGATTTCAGATCTGAACCATATGTGTTTGCATGAATATATTTGTGTTCTTGATCCTATCTATGAGTTGTATGCACCTGTTACGGTTCGGAACCGGCGATCCCAAAAGTGACAGCTTGGGACACCAAAGGGGATGGTCCGTAGTTTGAGGATTACATGTATCCATTGAGTTCATTGCTTTGTTCCAGTGCTCTTTGACAGGAGCACCTTAATATCCATTAGTTCATTTTGGCCCCGTTCGTAGCGGGATGGCAGGACAAAAGATGTTGTGCAAGTTCTTATTGCAAGCACGTACAACTACCTACGGGATACATGCCTAATGTTTGATATTTGCCTAGATGATCATTACTTTTCCGTGTGCCGTGCCCCGAGTTAGAAACTATCTCATCCATGCAACGCCCAACCATCCATCTCCCTAGCCTACAGTATTTTAAACCTTGCTTGTCACTAGTTGCTACTTTTGCCATTTACTACTGCTATTTACTTTTGCTGTTTACTTTTACTATTACTATCATCACTATCATATCACTGTTACCACTTATCTTTTGTTGCAAGTTAGTATATTTCAGGTGCAGTTGAATTGACAACTCAACTGTTAAATCTTATAAATACTCTTTGGCTCCCCGTGTGTCGAATCAATAAATTGGGTTATTCTTACCCGCGAAGACTATCTCGATCCCTTACAGTTGAGGGTTATCAGTGTGTCATGATATTGAAGAAGGATGGTGGGAACACCAGCTCGAAACTGACAAGTCATTGCGCCACATCACTCCTTAGCCTTGGTACGATTTATTGATCAATCACCTTCTGAGAGATTGCATTGAGGAATGCACATAGCTTCACAATGGCTAATCAGACGTTTTCCGGTAGAAGCCCCCTCAATGCAACCGGAAGCAGTTGCGTCATAATCACATGGCAGTCATGAGACTTTAGGTTCTGGAACTTTTTCTCTGGCATATTTATTATTCCCTTTATATTAGACGAAAAGCCAGTCGGGACCTTCATACTGAGCATGCATTAAAAGAAGATTTCTTTCTCTTCTTTTGTAAGAGCATAGCTGGCAGGACCTTCATACTGCTTCGGAGGCATGCCGTCTTTTTCGTGCAAACGTTGCAGGTCCTCCCGTGCCTCAGCTGTATCTTTTGTCTTTCCATACACGCCCAAGAAGCCTAGCAGGTTCACGCAAAGGTTCTTCGTCACGTGCATCACGTCGATTGAAGAGCGGACCTCTAGGTCTTTCCAGTAGGGTAGGTCCCTGTGACACCCCTAGACCAGTGCGCCAGGTGTCAGTCAGTTATTCATTGTCGTTGCCATGTCATCTGCTTGCATGTTGCTTCTTTCCATGTCATCATGTGTGTTGCATCAACATATTTTCAAAACTTGCATCCGCTCGAGTTCCCTCGTCCTCTCCGTTGTCCGTTCTGAGCCAGACACACTCAC
Organism: Secale cereale; assembly: GCA_902687465.1. NCBI lineage: Eukaryota > Viridiplantae > Streptophyta > Magnoliopsida > Poales > Poaceae > Secale > Secale cereale. The sequence continues at coordinate 346,626,706 of LR738711.1, forward strand.
ACGCGCCCGCGGTGCCTCAGAATATTTATTTTATAAGTGGCCGAAAAACATTCTCGGAAAGGGTTGAAACTTGGCGTGTGGTCTTATAATAGTGTAGACAGGCCGCCTGCCAAATTTCATCGCATTCGGAGCTCGTTTGATAGCCCAACGGATATACATAGCGGCACTAGTCGCCGGTTAAAACGTCGGACGTTTTCGGTCTCCAAAAACCCCCCACGGGCCTCTTTTCCCTTCTCTCCTCTCAGCCCGAAGCCCCTCTAGCACAGCCAACTAACCTCCCCTAGGCCCATCCTACCTCACCTCACGATCGGATCCGTCTGATCGTGATCGGAGGGCTCTAAAACCCCTCCAAACCCCTCTAACCCTAGCCCTTCTCTATATAAACTCCCCCCATGCCATTTTGGGCATTTTTCTAGCCTAAACCTCCCCTAGACCTCTGTCCTGCAGCTCCACCTCTCCCCCACCTCAAATTCGCCGCCGGCCACCTCACAGGCGCCATGTGGCAGCGCCTGGTTGGCTCCCAGCCGCTAAAACTGCAGCCCTGGCCAATTGGGAGCGGCCACATGTCCTTGGGCGCGTCCCACAGCCGCCAGCCCACTCCAGGACCGCCGTGGGCCGAACGGGCCCGAGCGCGCCCGCCGCAGGCCCGAGCCGCCCGATGCCTCGTCCTCCCGCAGCGCTCTGGCTGCCTCGTCCCGCCGGCAACCACGCCCGATCACCGAAGCTCCTTGCCGGACTGCGCCAGCCTCCGCGCCAGGCCCGCCGCCTCTGCTCCTCCTCTCCGCCGCCATCTCCCCGTCAAGCCGACGCCCCGAGCCGGTGCTCCTCCGCCCCAACCGCGAGCTCCTGCCGATGACGAGCTCGGCCTGCCTCTCCGTCGCGTCCGGCGACCCCGCGACGCCCCGATGCCGCCGGAAATGGACGGATCAGGAAGATCCCGTCCGGATCCAGGCCTTCCCTAACCCCATCGCTCCTCCGCGCTGCCGGAGTGCGCCGCCGGTGCGCTGCCACTCTGTCTCCGCTCGGGAGCACGCCGGCCGGCCACAAAGCCTCCTCGTGGCCCAGCGCCTCCCTGGGCCGGCCCCCTCCAGCAGCTCCGGGCCTCCTCCTCTCCAGCGCCCAGGCCGGCCCAGCGCTCTCGTGGCCCACCTGGCCTGGCTCCTCTGCTACTGGGCTTGGCCCATGGTGAGGCTCCCTCCTATCCCTCGCCCCGGGCGGCATTTGCTAAACTGCGCCCACTTTACGTGTTAGAAAAACGGCTAAGTCCCCAAAACTGCATAATATGTTGCTATGTTTGCATGGCTGTAAATTTTAGTGTGCTTATCCAAATTGAGTGTATGATATGTCAAAATGACCGTGGTGATATGCTCTACGATTTGTTCCATTGTGCCATGCTTATTTGACTTCATCTAGATGCTTAAATCTCTGTTGCAAGAGTGCTACTTGATATAAACTGCTGCTACTTGTTATTTTGTTGCTATGTTTGAGATATGATAACTTGGTGCATGTTTATCCAAATGATGCAAATGATATGTCAAAATGTTCATCATGAGATACTTTACATCTTGGTTGCTATAGCATGCATGTTAGAGTTCATTTTGCCATGTTTATCTCTGTTGCAAAAGTGCATGTGGCTGTTATGTTCTAAAACTTGTTACGAGATGCCTAGTTGAGGAGCTCGTTGCTATTGTTGTGTTTGTCCCCTTGTCACATGCCTAGATGTTTTAGAATCTCCATGATGTGTTCTTTGCTGTGGTGCATTCATCTTTCCATGATATGCCTTGTGTTGACTTAAACATGCTTGTAAACATGCCATGTTGTTATTGTTGTTTTAACACTTGGTGAAATTTCACTAAGTCTGGAATCTGTAATATCCTGATGCTATGTTTGCTTGATGTCCTAGGCAAATCCATGTTAGTTTTGGGGTGGCCATTGATCATTCATTGTTGTATATGTTTTTTCTATCCATTCATGTCCTCACTTGCTCATTTGGCCTGATGTAGCTTATTTATTTCTTGCTCCCAAGTTGCTATAAAATATTGCTGTCAGGTTTTTAGTGTCATGATGAAAATGTTGTAGCTTGTTGTTATTGATCCATGCCTCCTATGGAGATGCTCCAATGGAGTGGTTTGCTGTAGGATGTGTCTACTTCATGTCAATGCTTCTTGTCACCATGTTTGAGTGCTGTAGAATATATATATCTTGCTTCCAAGTTGCTATGTGGCTGTTAATTTCAGCTTGTTGTTATATCTTGTTTCATGTGTATCTTTTAGCCCGTTGCTCCGTTTTGGGTGTGCCTTATATGAAACTTGTGTGATTTTGCATGTAGAATCATAATATCCTCTTGTTAACATGTTTGGAGTATGTTTGCTTGATGTTTGGGTGCATCTTGCACCGTTGCCATGCTTAACTTTTTTTGCTCATATCTTCTAGGCCGTAGCTCCGAATTAAACAAACTTTATATAAAACTTGACTAGAATTCCGTGTAGATCATGTTGGTGCATGTTAAATTGCTGTTTAACAACTTTAACTTAAGGTATGTGCAGATCTGTACTAATTTCAAACTATGCATATGAGAACTTACCGGATTTGTCTTAAGTAGCTTCCGGCCTCATTTAAAGTTGTTGTTCTCATGTTGCTTCTCTGTGCATCCTACCTTGTCATGTTTTGCATCCTATATGGATCTGTCTTGCTTCCTACTTGCTTGAGCTTATTGTCTTGTTCTTGTGTTGTTCTGGTGTGCTTCCTATGTTGTCATGTAATGCATCCTAAGTGCATCTGCAGTGCATCATACCTTGCCATGTATTGCATCATATATAAACTTGTGTTGTTTTGCTGTGCTTCCTACCTTGCCATGTTTTGCTTCCTGTATAGACTTGTCACGCATCATACCTTGCCATGTAATGCATCATATATAGACTTGTGTTGTTTTGTTGTGCTTCCTACCTTGCCATGTTTTGCTTCCTGTATAGACATGCTGTGCTTCATATGTAGACTTGTCGTGCATCCTACTTGGTTGAGCATATTGTCATGTTCGTGTGTTGTTTTTCTGTGCTTCCTACCTTGTCATGTTATGCTTCATGTATAGACATGTAGTGCTTCCTATATAGAACTTTCTTGCATCATACTTGGTTGAGCATATCGTAATGATCTTGTGTTGTGTGTTTACCGTATTGCTTGCTTCTTCTCGTTAGTGCTTGTTCCGTTGCGATCGTGAGGATTCTTTCGTCTACCCGTGGTTCTTCTTCAAGGCTTCTTCTTCGTCTTCTTCATGGATCCGTTCTTCTTCCTTGCAGGATCTCAGGCAAGATGACCATACCCTTGGATACCTTTACTATCATTGCCTTTGCTTAGTTGTCTCGATGCTATCATTATATGTCGCGCTACCCATCTTTATTGTCAGCCCCTCTCCTTGTTGCCATGAAACCTCTAACCTTGACACCTTCCTAGCAAAAACCATTGTTTGGCTATGTTACCCGCTTGCTCAGCCCCTCTTATAGCATTGTTAGTTGCAGGTGAAGATGAAGATCGTTCCAGGTGGGAACTTGTTCTTGGAATATCACAATATGTTGTATGTATAATAACACACCTATATAATGGGCATGGGTGGAAGGCTTGGCCTTTTGCTCGGTGTTTTGTTCCACTCATGCCACCTTAGGCGCCGATAAACCGGCATTATGTTCCTTGATTTTGCATTTCTTACACGGTTGGGTATATGGGGACCCCTTGACAGTTCGTCTTTGAATAAAACTCCTCCAGCAAGGCCCAACATTGGTTTTAATTTGCTCATAATAACAACTTAATTAATTAATTAAATTGCATAGTGAGTTAGCGCTACCCGAGGATTCTTTCTACATAGCAGGGGGGCCAGTGCTGATGGTGTTGGTCCCAAATGGGGAGACTGCGGGACCGCCTCGGGGAAACTCGAGGTATCTGGCTCCTGTAGGATCACCTATCCGGTTGTGGCCTGAGACGAGATACGCGCGGCTACTATCAGGGTGTTGGCAGCCTGGGATAGCAGATGGATGTCGTGTGCTTTTCATGTTTGTATCCGTTGTCGGATACCTTGTATTGATGTTGTATTCATGTGACTTGAATGTATTGTTGTATCCCCATGTATGTATGTAATGGTTTGATCTAATGATATCCATCTTGCTAAGCCCGAAATGCTGTTGTGCCCCAATCACGTAAGTGTCACGTGATCGGGATAGAATCGCATCTTGGGCTTGAAAAGTTGGTATCGTTTGTGCTCCTCTGAAGGCCATCATTTCAGAAGATTTCTTCGTTCTCAGTTTTCAACTTCGTCCTTCAAATATTCTTCATTGATGCCTCTTCGCTCGTCTAACATTCCTCCGGTGCTTCGTTCGAGTATTCTTTATTCATTTCGCGATCTCTTCGTTCTCTTCATTCAATTGTCCTCAAGTGTTTTATTATTCCCGGATATTCATTCTCTTGTGTTCACTCAATTTCAATTCTTCACGGTGGCTTGTCCTCTTGCATCGTTCAATTTCATTCCTTACGGTGGTCATTCTCGTTCTTCACTCAATAGTAATTCTTCTCGGTGGTTTGTTCTTTTCATCTTTCGATTAATTCTTCTCGGTGGTTTGTTCTTGTCATCATTCGATTAATTCTTCCCGGTGGTTCGTTCATTTTCTTCACGGGGTTTCAATCCTTACGGTGGTTGCTCAAGAATTCTTTTCCGGTGTTATCATATCAATCAATTCATTTTATTCCAATCCTACCGGTGTTTCATGAAGATTTTCGCAAGTTCGCGATATATCCTTCTTTAATCAATTTCATCGAGAATAAGTAGTATGTGAATCCATTGTTCATCAATTTAATTGATGGAGGATAAGCATAACATAATTCTTATTCTTTTTCATCAAATTGTTTTAATCCCTTCCTTCGGAGTTTATTCGTGATGAATAAATTCTAGTTCTAAGTCCTTTCAGCTTTTATTTTTTCCGGAGTTCAAAATTTTCTCGGCCTTCTCATCAGACTCTCGTCTAAATCATCGCAAGGCTTTATTCTTATTCGAGGTATCTGGCTCCTGTAGGATCACCTCGGGAAAACTCGAGGTATCTGGCTCCTGTAGGATCACCTATCCGGTTGTGGCTTGAGACGAGATACGCGCGGCTACTATCAGGGTGTCGGCAGCCTGGGATAGCAGATGGATGTCGTGTGCTTTTCATGTTTGTATCCGTAGTCGGATACCTTGTATTGATGTTTTATTCATGTGACTTGTATGTATTGTTGTATCCCCATGTATGTATGTAATGGTTTGATGTAATGATATCCATCTTGCTAAGTGCCCGAAATGCGGTTATGCCCCAATCACGTAAGTGTCACGTGATCAGGATAGAATCGCATCTTGGGCCTGACAGTCCCAAAATATAGATTTCTTCTTCCACATGGGTGCGTGTCCCTCAGCGTCATTCGGAACAGCTAGTGCGTCGGGGCCCTTTCCATATATTACGTGTAAATCATTGACCATAGCAAGTACGTGATCACCGGTACGTATGGCGGGCTTCTTCCGGTGATCTGCCTCGCCTTTGAAATCCTTGCCTTTCTTTCGACATTGATGGTTGGTCGGAAGAAATCGACGATGGCCCAGGTACACATTCATCCTGCATTTGTCCAGGTATATACTTTTAGTGTCATCTAAACAGTGCGTGCATGCGTGGTATCCTTTGTTTGTCTGTCCTGAAAGGTTACTGAGAGCGGGCCAATCGTTGATGGTCACGAACAGCAACGCCTTTAGGTCAAATTCCTCCTGTCTGTGCTCATCCCACGCACGTACACCGTTTCCATTCCACAGCTGTAAAAGTTCTTCAACTAATGGCCTTAGGTACACATCAATGTCGTTGCCGGGTTGCTTAGGGCCTTGGATGAGAACTGGCATCATAATGAACTTCCGCTTCATGCACATCCGAGGAAGGTTATACATACATAGAGTCACGGGCTAGGTGCTGTGATTGCTGCTCTGCTCCCTGAAATGATTAATGCCATCCGCGCTTAAAGCAAACCATACGTTCCTTGGGTCCATTGCAAACTCCTTCCAGTACTTTCTCTCGATTTTTCTCCACTACGACCCGTCAGCGGGTGCTCTCAACTTCCAGTCTTTCTTACGGTACTCACTAGCCATCGCATGAACTTGGCATGCTCTCCGTTTCTGAACAACGTTTCAACCGTGGTATTATAGGAGCATACCACATCACCTTCGCAGGAACCCTCTTCCTGGCGGGCTCGCCGTCAACATCACCAGGGTCATCTCGTCTCATCTTATACCGCAATGCACCGCATACCAGGCATGCGTTCAGATCCTTGTATGCACCGCGGTAGAGGATGCAGTCATTAGGGCATGCATGTATCTTCTCCACCTCCAATACTAGAGGGCATACGACCTTCTTTGCTGCATATGTACTATCGGGCAATTCGTTATCCTTCGGAAGCTTCTTCTTCAAGATTTTTAGTAGCTTCTCAAATCCTTTGTCAGCCACAGCATTCTCTGCCTTCCACTGCAGCAATTCCAGTACGGTACCGAGCTTTGTGTTGCCATCTTCGCAATTGGGGTACAACCCTTTTTTGTGATCCTCTAACATGCGATCGAACTTCAGCTTCTCCTTTTGACTTTCGCATTGCGTCCTTGCATCGACAATGACCCGGCGGAGATCATCATCTGGTTCCTCTTGATCTTCAGCAGCTTCACTCGTTGCATCATCATTGGGCACATCGTCTAGTTCCTCTTGATCTTCACCAGCTCCCCCCATTGCAGCATCACCGTATTCAGGGGGGCACATAGTTGTCATCGTACTCTTCCTCTTCGCCGTCTTCCATCATAACCCCTATTTCTCCGTCCCTCATCCAAACATTATAATGTGGCATGAAACCCTTGTAAAGCAGGTGGGTGTGAAGGATTTTCCAGTAAGAGTAAGACATCGTATTCCCACATTTAGTGCATGGACAACACATATAACCATTCTGCTTGTTTGCCTCAGCCGCATTTAGAAACTCATGCACGCCCTTAATGTACTCGGAGGTGTGTCTGTCATCGTACATCCATTGCCAGTTCATCTGCGTGCATTATATATAATTAAGTGTGTCAAAAACCATTACAGAACATCATAAATAGATAATTAAGTGACCAAATGAATAAAAGTTCATCATCACATTAAAACCAAAGTACATACATAGTTCTCATCTAACAACATATAGCTCTCCATACACATCGAAACTATGTAAAACATTTCAATGCGAAAATAAATGCGATCATAATCGCAACCAAGGTAACTATTGATCCAACAGCATAATGATACCAAGCCTCGGTATGAATGGCATATTTTCTAATCTTTCTAATCTTCAACCGCATTGCATCCATCTTGATCTTGTGACCATCGACGACATCCGCAACATGCAACTCCAATATCATCTTCTCGTCCTCAATTTTTTTTATTTTTTCCTTCAAGAATTTGTTTTCTTCTTCAACTAAATTTAACCTCTCGACAATAGGGTCCATCTTGATCTTGTGATCATCGACGACTTCCGCAACATGCAACTCCAATTCCATCTTCTCCTCCTCCATTTTCTCCATTTTTTTCTTTAAGGAAATGTTTTCCTCTTCAACTAAATTTAACCTCTCCACAAGAGGTTCGGTTGGAATTTCCGGTTCAACTACCTCCTAGACATAACAAAACATCTATGCATGTCAGGTTGGTCGGCATAATTGTCATAAACACTAAAACAAATAGTTATAAATTAAAGATAATATACCACATCCGAATCGTTGACAGGACGAGGGCCCACGTGGGCGGATATCAAAACCATCGCACTATATAATAACAAGCAATAATAAACGTAAGAAAATTAGACAAATATCTATCTAAAGCAATAATAACAAGCAATAATAAAAGTAAGAAAAGCATGGACATAACAAGAGGTTCACCACGGTGGTGCCCGTGACGAGATCGGCGGGGGCGAAGACGGGGACGGGACGTGACGGACTGCTAAACCTAAACAAATCTCGGAGAAAATAGAGCTTCGAGAGGACAAAAGCTTAACTAGTATGGCTCGAGCATTCCATCGAACATGTTGTGTTCATAGGAGGTGAGGTAGAGCACCACCAAGCCCTCTCCCCCTCGGCCAGAAAAAATAGAGCAGTGTGCTCTGCTCCTGCGCGAGGGGGTATATATAGGCACCTTAGTGGTCCCGGTTGGTGATACGAACCGGGGCTAAAGGGGAGCCTTTGGTCCCGGTTCATGCCACCAACCGGGACCAATGGTGGTGGGCCAGGAACAAGACCTATTGGTCCCAGTTCGTCGCACCAACCGGGACCAAAAGGTCCAGACGAACCGGGACAAATGGCCCACGTGGCCCGGCCGGTCCCCGGGGCTCATGAACCGGGTCCAGTGCCCCCATTAGTCCCGGTTCTTGATTGAACCGGTGCTAATGGGCTGGACAGGCCTAGACCAAAGCCCTGTTTTCTACTAGTGGAACTAGTCCGCATCACTGCTACTAACATCTTTCAACTAAGTTTTCCCTAGGAACATATCAAAAACATAGGGGAGCTACAACGTGAGCTATTGATGTACAACATAATTTCCAAATACTATAAGGACTAAGTTCATTATAAACCAAATTACTTAAGAACTCCCACTTAGATATACATCCCTCAAGTCATCTAAATGATACGTGATCCAAAACAACTAAACCATGTCCGAACATCACGTGAGATGGAGTAGTCTTCAATGGTGAACATATCTATGTTGATCATATCTACTATATGATTCACGATCCACCTTTTGGTCTCCAGTGTTCCGAGGCCATGTATGTACATGCAAGGCTCGTCCAGTTTAACCCGAGTATTCCGCATGTGTGAAACTATCTTGCACCCCTTGTATGTGAATTTAGAGCCTATCACACCCGATCATCACGTGGTGTCTCAGCACGATGTGCTGTCGCAACGGTGCATACTCAGGGAGAACACTTATACCTTGAAATTTTAGTAAGGGGTCATTTTATAATTCTACCGCCATACTAAGAAAAATAAGATGCATAACAGATAAATATCACATGCAATCAAAATATGTGAAATGATATGGCCATCATCATCGTGTGCCTTTGATCTCCATCTCCACAGCACCGTCATGATCTCCATCGTCACCAGCTTGACACCTTGATCTCCATCGTAGCATCGTGGTCGTCTCGCCAACTATTGCTTCTACATCTATCGCTAACGCATAGTGATTAAGTAAAGTAATTACATGGCGTTTGCATTTCATACAATAAAGCGACAACCACAAGGCTACTTTTACAAAACATGATCATCTCATACAATAATGTCTAACTCATCATGTCTTGACCATATCACATCATAACATGCCCTGCAAAAACAAGTTAGACCTCCTCTACTTAGTTGTTGCAAATTTTATGTGCCTGCTATGGGCTTCTAGCAAGTACCATTCTTACCTACGGCACAAAAACCACAATAGTGATTTATCAGGTTTGTTTTTTTATCCTTCAACAAGGACCGGCCACAGTCAAATTCAATTCAACTGAAGTAAGAGAAACAAACACGTGCTAGCCACCTTTATGCAAAACTAGTGGCATGTCTATCTGTGGAACCGGTATCATGAACGTAGTCATGTAAGGTTGGTGCGGGTCGCTTCATTCAACAATACCACCGAATAAAAATAAGACATTGGTGGTAAGCATTATGATGATCACCGCCCACAACTCTTTTGTTCTACTCGTGCATATCATCTACGCAAAGACCTGGCTCTGATACCAATGTTGGGAACGTAGCATGCAATTTAAAAAAAATATCCTACGCTCACGCAAGATCTATCTAGGAGATATATAGCAATGAGATGGGAAGACTGTGTCCATGTACCCTCGTAGGCCGAAAGCAGAAGCATTAGATTAACGCGGTTGATGTAGTCGAACGTCTTTGCGATTCAACCAATCAAGCACCAAACATACGGCACCTCCGAGTTCTTCACATGTTCAGCTCGATGACGTCCCATGAACTCTTGATCAAGCAGAGTATCAAGGGAGAGTTCCAGCAGCACGACGACGTGTTGATGGTTATGGTGAAGTTGATCGCGCAGTGCTTCGCCTAAGCACTACGACAATATGACCTTAGGTGTAAACTATGGTGGGGGGCACCGCAAGCGGCTAAGAACAATTGATGTGCTTTGGGTTGCCCTCTGCCCACATATATAAAGGAGGAGAGGAGGAGGAGAGTGGCCAACGGGCGCGCCATGGGGGGAGTCCTACTAGGAGTCCACTCCTAGTAGGATTCGCCCCCCCTCTTTTTTTCCATTCTTTGGAGTTGGAAGGAGGGAAGGAGAGGAGAGGGAGAAGGAAAGGGGGGTCCCGCCCCCTTCCCTAGTCCAATTCAGACTCCCCTTGGGGGGCGCCACCCCCTTGTGGGCTGCCCTCTCTCTCCCCTCTGGCCCATGTAGACCCACTACTTCCTCGGGGGGTTCCGGTAGACACTTGGAAGTCCGAAATGTACCCGGTACCCCTTGGAACCCTTTCGGTGTCCGAATACTATCTTCCAATATATCGATCTTTACCTCTCGACCATTTCGAGACTCCTTCTCATGTCCGAGATCTCATCCGGGACTCAGAACAATCTTTGGTCACCAAAACCACATAACTCTTAATACAAATCGTCATGGAACGTTAAGCGTGCGGACCCTACGGGTTCGAGAACTACTAGACATGACCGAGACACTTCTCCGGTCAGTAACCAACAGTGGAACCTGGATGCTCATATTGATTCCCAGATATTCTACGAAAATCTTTATCGGTCAAACCGTAATGTCAACATACGTTATTCCCTTTGTCATCGGTATGTTACTTGCCCGAGATTCGATTGTCGGTATCTTCATACCTAGTTCAATCTTGTTTCCGACAAGTATCTTTACTCGTTCTGTAATGCTTGATCTCACAACTAACTCATTAGTCACATTGCTTGCAGGGCTTCTTATGATATGTATTACCGAGAGAGCCCAGAGATACCTCTCCGATACTCGTACTGACAAATCATATTCTCGATCTATGCCAACCAACAAACTCCTTTGGAACTACCTGTAGAGCATCTTTATAATCACCCAGTTATGTTGTGACGTTTGATAGCACATAAGGCATTCCTCTTGTATCTGGAGTTGCATAATCTCATAGTCAGAGGAACATGTATTTGACATGAAGAAAGCAATAGCAGTAAAATTGAATGATCAAAATGCTAAGCTAACGTATGGATCTTGTCCATCAAATTATTCTCCTAATGATGTGATCCCATTATCAAATGACAACATATGTCTATGGCTAGGAAACTCAACCATCTATGATTAATGAGCTAGTCTAGAAGAGGCTTACTAGGGACACTGTGTTTCGTCTATGTATCCACACATGTATGAAGTTTCCGGTTAATACAATTATAGCATGAATAAAAGACATTTATCATAATGTAAGGAAATATAAATAACAACTTTATTATTGCCTCTAGGGCATATTTACTTTAGGAGGTACGTCGGTTCACTCACAACTGCGGTCCCACAAGCGAGCGAAAACGCAAGACGAAGCGTGTTCCATTCGGTTAGCGAAGTGCAGGGTTCAGCGTGACGGGGTATTCTTCCTCGAGATATCATTTTTCTCATATTTCTTGAGAAATCATTTTTAGATGAAATTCTCAATATACCATTTTTCGATGAAATTCTCGAGATATCATAAAAAAATGCATCTTGATGTTCCGTGCAATGCACGGGCATCTTGCTAGTCATCTTGAGATTTTACGAAGTCACCACCTCATCGTCGAAAGGAACGGAAGAGAGGTCCGGACGTTTGCAATGTGAAACTCCAAAACTTTGGTCCCATCCCACCCCAAAACTACCCAACTCCAGCCGTCCGACTTGTTAAACACTGCACAATCAAAACCGATCGACTGGTCAACACCGGATACACTATTCACATAAGAACCTTCACTGCTCGGCCTACGCCGGGTACTTGCCTGCCGGTCACCACTGCCCCAATACCACACCTTCTCTCCAGCACATTCCCCCACCTTTCAATCTCTTAGCCCGCATCTGCAGTCCCATAGTTCGCCACAAAGCCATGGTGCGCCGCAAGATCACGTACTATAAGATGCTGACGCCGGAGCACCGTGCAGAAGTCGTGTTAGCGGTGGGCACCACAGAACTCTGCTCCCAATCTCGCTTTGCGGCGGGCCAATCCCCTAGTTATCTGGAGCGAAGCTCCGATGAGGAGGAAGCTAATCCAATGTTCATGGCGGAGGTGGTGGCGCAGAAGGCGCTCGATGCATATGAGACGATGGACGTCGACTTCGTGTTGGTGTCCGGGCCCCCGATGGTCCAGGCGGACCATCAATTCATCCTGTCGATCCTAAAGGTGGACCGGGAGACGGAGGCTCAACTCAAGGCGGAGCACGCGAATGCTGCTGCCATTGAGGCCCTCCTCCAAGTGGAACCGTATGTCGTGGAGGTGAATCGGGCGGCGGAGGCTCAACTCGACGTGGAGCGCACGGATGCCGCTGCCATCGAGGCCCTCCAGCAGGTGGAGCCGCACGTCCGGGACTTGAAGCACGCGGCGCAGGCTTAATTCGACGCGGAGCACGTGGACGCCACTGCCATCGAGGCCCTCCTGCAGGTGGAGCCGCACGTCCTGGACTTGAAGCAGGCGGCGCAGGCTTAATTCGACGCGGAGCGCGCGGATGCCACTGCCATCGAGGCCCTCTTGCAGGCGGAACTGAACATCATGCACGTGAACCAGGAAGTGTTAGCGTGTGTGCAGAGCGCCTACACGCTTCGCGCGAATGGATAGCTGGAGGCCGAGGACAACCACTGTGCGGAGACACACGTCGGCAGCTATGCTTGGTCCACGCCGATAGCCAAAGACGATGAGGCCGTATCGTTCGGCGAGCAGTGATAGTTTTTCTTTATGTTGTTTTTAGGGATCTTCTGTTGTGTACAAACATATATTTATGCAAGTCGCCTGACTTTCACCATTTGGGTCTGTCGACCGTTTAAGGCGGTTGGATGGCTTTCCCACATCTCCTAACCCTTCTTCTTTCCCAACAGACCATCACACGGGCCGCACAGATCTTCCTCAACATGAAGTTGGATGAACATACTATATGAACGAAAATTATGCGTCAGCAGTAGGACGGCTGAGTTTGGTTTGATCACATGCAGTACCACGTGTCATTGAGGGTGTGTTCCCTTGGTTGGGTTTGCGGCATGCAGGAGCAACTGTGTGAGGTTGCGGTGGGACCGCGATACCCGTGTGTAAGTATACCTCCTTTTCATTTTGAAAAACTTTAGGCAAGCTTGGCAAATATGTGTGGAAAAGTATGGCAATGCAAGGCCGAGACCCAAACATGATACAAGTACGTACTACTTATGTTAAAAAAGAAAGGCGAGGTTTTCCTTCGTGGGACTGATCGATACTAATCCTCTTTTGACGTGTCAATTAATGTGTATTTTCTTCTCCAACGCCCAAAGAGCTAACCATCTCACTCCTTATTGCTTGATTAATGCAGCGCCATGCAAACCAACCTTCTCACTTACCCATGAATGCAAGGGTATACTACGAGGCAAAGCCCATCAGTTTTGCCTCGATTAGTGTTAGTGGCCTTTTGCAAATTGTAATTTTGATACTGACCTTTTATACAAAAAAGGAGGTAGTAACTATTTTGACTTCCTTCCCCATTGTGGTGATGTCCATGATATCTCGAACGTTGTGGCTTTGGCGAAGTGCGTTGGACCGAGCACACCATTGAGGGAGACCACGGTAAGTCGTTCACAAGTGCCGCCTGCAAGCCGAGACAACCGCCTTCTTTGCATCCAGTAAGTCCATTTAACCAAAGTGGCGTAAATTTACTAGTACTACACAACAGCGTCATCCGTCCAACTTAGTGCGGTAAGGTGGTTTCTCGAAGAAGACGATGGAGAAGTGGAGTCAGCGATGAGTGAAATGATGGTTGCTTCATCCGTGCTTTGTGACTTGACGCCTCACTGCATTGTTATTTGTGAAAGAAGGGGCAGGGGATTATACTCTATGCTCTATACATACCGTAGATGCGTCCAAGCACGGCAGAAAGAGGAGAGGGGTTACATTTTTTATTCCTTCAATCAATCATTTAGGGAGCTTCGGTTCCCTCTTCTTGGCTTTGCCAGCACCCTCCACAATGGTTCCTATAGATGCCAAAATCTGTTTTCACATTTGGCTACACATTGTGGATGCCCTTAACCGTACCAATTCGTTTTGTTCCTCTGCTATATATACAAATCTCGATTATATTGATTTAAACAATTATATAAAGATTAGTAAAAACGAGGGGATTTTGCCGCGCAGAAGGCGGGGGAGGTTTCTTACTTCTATAGGACGTTGGCATGGCAGTTTGCTAACATGTTGTCCCATGAGTCAGTTATTTACCAAGCTGATCCGCGTCCCACATGAGGCCGGCAATAGTGGTAGCAACATGCACTCGGGAATAGAAAACATGCTGATGTGGCAGAGAATTAAAGAAGATAGGGGGGTTAGAGTAACATAGGTAGACACCATATCATGTTAAATGGTATACTACTTTGTGTCATGCATGACAATAAATATACTATGCACCATAGAGGAAGTTGGAGTACTACTAGTATGTACTATGAAGTGGTAGTATCATACACTTGTATTATGCGCATTATACTAGTATATGATACTCCCCACTATGAGTAGCCGAGGTAGAACAACGACAGAAGCAAGACGTGGTTTACTTGAAGAAGATGAGGGAGAAGCGGATTTAGCAACGAGTGAAATGATGGTTGCTTCGTCCCTCCAACTTCTCTTTTTTAGCATCACTTCTTCCCTCCAAATTAACTGTGGGAAAGGTGCTGCTTTGTGATTTGACGCCCCATTGCTCATTACTACGCCAGCGCCATGACCGTGGTGCTTCACCCCCGCTAATATGCATTGTTATTTCTGTATGGCATGTGGACCCACTTGCTGGACGTCCCACATGCCGGCGGAAGGGACTAGAACATTTATGAAAGCAAGCGCTCCAGGCTTGCGACAGAGGAGTACACGACACGGCGGCCCACTGAACTGTTAGTTGTACTGTAGTGCTACTCTAGTTTTGCTGTTTCGCCCGATCCATTGATACAAACCCGATCCATCGATGCAAATAGGCAAGGGCGGGATTTTCCCCGCGTGGTAGATCATAGTACTAGCCATACATTTCAAAGGCAATTTTAATGTATGCAAACTGAATAATTATTTAACAACTAGCAAGATACCCATGCATTGCACGAAACATCAAGATGCATTTATATGAGTAGTTTCTCCTGTGGGAGACAAGGATGAATGAGGGAAGGCCTTATCCTCTAATGTGGAGAGAAGTGCAGGTATCTTTTTGCAAAATTGTTATTGTTTCCTTCCTATGCGTCAGATATAGATCTGACAGTCTACATTGCAGGATGGCAGGCACACCATCATCACCAACTTTGTTTTTTATAAGAGTAGAGATGTGTGATCTAATAAAACTAAAAACACATATGATTTATTTTGTTAGAGTGTAGTAGTAGTGATGTATTGTATAGTTGTTAGATGTAACATGCGAGAACAAGTAGAGATGTACTTTTGGAGGGCCTAAGGAGAGAAATTGGGCATAAAGTGGATTCAAAAATTTGTATTCATCTTCATAACATTTGTAACTCATACTTTATCTATAGTTTGTACTATAGACGTGAATGCTTGTTTGCTATTACAAACCCAGTACAACAATAATGGGGTGGCGTGCGCCAATTTAGGCACTTGCACGTTGGCCTACTCGGCTCCATAGAGAGAGCGAGAGAAGAGATACATACACTAGCTGTCAGTGTATTTCTAGAGAAAAGCGTAATACAGTCAACGGACTTCAGAATACACTCATTACGGTCACTATATACGTTTTGTGGTGATTATACGGTGACTTGCTCACCGTTCAGCATCGGATTGCACTCTGTTGACCAGCCAAATAGTCTGTGTGGCACTATGTTGACACGTTAAATTGACCATGTTCCTTGTGGGTCCCACCTGTCATTCGCATAGGAAAAAATAAGATAAACACAAATTTATGCATGCGCGACAAGACTCCCAACCCGTGCGAGGGAACCACCTGGTTGTGTATGTGTCTGTCAGGGCATGATGTGTGAGCATGCACGTGTAGGTTGAGCACTTGAGCGTGAGCGTGTGTGTAGGTCTTGTGGTGTGTGCATGCATGCGTGCATGTGTGCATATGAGTGTAGCGTGCGTGCGTGACTGCGTGTCTATCGTGTACGTGTGAGTGTTGCGTGCATGCAGTTCATGTGCATGCGTGTGTGTGTGTGTGCGTGTGACTCTAGCGTGCGTGTGTGGCTATGGGTATACGTGTGAGTGTTGTGTGCATGTAGTTCGTGGGCATGCGTGCGTCTGTGTACAATCACCACGCCAGCTCATGTTTGTTAAAAACAGATGGCTCAGCATACCAATACAAAGCAACATTGTCCGATGTGTCGGCGGTCATGACTTAGAACCACCATCCAATATTTTTTTATCATTTGTTTTCTTTCTTATACACGCCGACAGGTGGGCCCAATGGTACTAAGATAATGTGATGCAACAGTAGAGGTACCACATGGACCGTTTAACTAGTCAACTAGTCGTGTCTAGAACAAATACAGAGCTATACGGTGAGCCGTGACTGTAATAAACACAAAACTTTAAAGCTGACCATAATGAGTGGATTCTAAAGTCCAATGCATGTATCGTGCTTTCGCTTCAAATACAATGATCGTCACTCTATATATCTCGAGAGAAAGATGAAACATGTGTGAATGTGATGGGGCGTACTTTTAGAGGACCTGGAGATAGTTTGTGCGCATACGTGAAAGGGGCGTAGAGGGGGTGTGTGCGATGGAGAGAGAGATGCTCTTCGTTTCTCTTTATTATGACTAACTTTATATATAGTATAAAAATATAAAAATTCACATTGCGGAATAAATATCACTGGGTGCACCATAAAATGCAAACTAATTGTCATACTCCATATAACTTTGTAATGTTGTATATATGTACAAATTCTAAAATATTTTTTGGCCACACTTTGTGAGATTTTATTCAAAAGGAATGCTCTATGCAAATTAAACATGAAGAGAGGGCTTTTTAGATCAATGGGGTACGTGCAAAGATGTAACATGTGTGAATGTGTAGGTGCCGTATTTGGTAGGGTCTTGTGAGGGTATGTGTATGTATTCGAGAGAGGCATGGATAGAGGGGCCGACGGGGGGGGG
>LR738711.1:346644134-346657172 GCA_902687465.1 Secale cereale
GGACGTGGGAGAGATAGCACGAGAAATGAGAGAAGTCTAGAGAGAGAGAGATAGATAGAATGTCACGGCGAGAGATGCCCTTCAGTGTGTACTTTCTAGGGGGAGGGTATATATAGAGGCATGAGGAGATTTTTTGTTGTTGATATGTTGATATGTGTGGGTGTGAGAAGATAACTAGACCTAGGGGTAGATGGTGTGTCACCGCGTGAGGTCTAGTAGGCATAGATGAGGCCATTGGGTCGGTTCCGTCCTGTGCCCCATTGGTCGGCCCGTGACGCATTTAGAGATACCCATGGAGGACTCATCGTACAAGACAAAGATACCAGAGTCGTGAATGACTCTGTGTCTACTAACAAAGATGTCTCTGATATTAGCATTCATCCAACCTAACTCTAAGGGGCATCCTATAGAATGATCTGCTGGAATCATATTCCTCAATTAGGAAGAAAGGTGGATACACTGCGTACAAGACATGCCTAAAGATAATGTATGTGAGGGAGACACGTAGGCAGGACTATGTATAGACAAAGATTCGATGGGGATTGTGTGTGCGTATGCCTCGGGAGAGTGCTTTTGATAAAGATTAGTGAAAACAATCACAAATGGTTGCGAGAGCGAGGGAGGGTGATATTGAGAGCATGTTTGCGAGAAAGATGCCTCGGTAGAGTGTGTGTGAGCATGTGCGAGAGACCACCGATGGATATACACCGTGTGCACATATGTGTGTCAGAGAAAAGTATCGCTTGTTTGAGGAGTGACCTGTGGAGAGTGAAACTACACGTAAACGACTGATGTACACATTGATTAAAAATATAAACTGTATCCAAATATTATAATGGGATGATGATATCTGCAATTCGCATAAGGAACGGTCATTGATCCATCAGACATCTACATTCTATCAAATTTGAGCATGTCTATGTTATTATTCGACATAATTGATCCATAGAGTCAATATTTTGAACTCCAGACAATGCATCGCTTTAGCAATTCGATTATAAATGTGAGTATAGTTCATGTTGTGTGTGTAAAGGACTTTATACATACAAAAGTTACACAATAAACATTACAAACAACTAGCTAGGAACTAACATACATTTGAATTGAACTTAAGGTGGTTTAAAAAAAGTCAAATTCAACATGAAGTCCATTCAATTATTCGAATTTGAGATCATGGCATTTGTAAATCATACCAAAAATATAGGGGCACCAATCTTTGCTCTGCTTTTAACATAATAGCATATATAGTCGTGTACCAAATAGATTCAAATTTACCTCGTCCATTCCAAAATAATCATAGTTATAGGATTTCAAGTGTCAAATTTTTAAAAAGATGCACATAATTTAATGAGGTTTTCAAACATACAAGGTCAAATTTAATGTTGTCTATTTAGGTCAATCCTCAAAGTTCAAGAGTACTCGAAACGTGAATGCTTCTATTTCAAAATTTCACACGAAGCGCCAAAAGAGCCTCTACTTGCGCAGAACCGCGTGAGACCAATGTTTGGTAGAAGGAAATTACTTTTCTAACTCCGACCCATGAAACCTACCGGTTCGATGTACAAAGGTATAAACCGGGGTAGGTTTGTAACTTCATCTAGACGCCATGCAACCGCCTCCGTATAACATTCATACACCCTGGCCGCCTAAACACACATGTGCTCGGCCGAAATAGCTATCGCCCACTATTTGGGACACCAGGGATTACTGTCCTACCCCCGACCCACAGTAGGTCTGAAATTTAAGAGGGGGGCAAAGTTTGTACTTTCCCCAAATTTCAAACAACCGCGTCCCATATGTTCCAAAAAAACCAAAAACAAAAACAAGCGTGTCCCAGACCGAAACATTGTCCCCTTTAGCCCCCCTTCTGATTCCCCATTCGTACTCTGTGGGCGCCAAAACTACCTCTCCACCAGCCACGAAACCCCAACATCCTCCATCTGCCACCCCATCCCACCCATCAACCTCCGCCCTCCTCCATTACGCCGGAGCCGATACCCCGACGTCGTCGTCCACCGCAACCGCAACAGCAACGCCCTCCACGGGTTGTAGTTGAAGCCGAGGGCGAACTTCCTCCAGGTCACCGACGTGTGCCGTATGCAAGCCAGTTCAACCACGCCATCTTCCGCCTCACCGCTGCCGCTCCAACTTCGCCACCGTCCACCGCCACAGAGTTGTTCCCGCTAGGCCGTCCATCACCGCCTAGGATATGCTTCCCCGCCACCGACGGATGGACATCGCAACACAGTCAACAATTTGGCCATGGGTTCGTCCAAGGCTCCACCTTCCTCCAAAACATCGGTTCCCCCAATAAAAGGAGGAAAATCGCCGCGACATCTGGAGGACACAGTACTGGCAACCTGAAATGGTACTCCTCTTCCCTTATTCGTGCAAATCTGATGTGTCTGCTTGCACAGTATTCATCCCACAGAATACACCTGTTGACCGCTTCTTCCTGATACTAGATGTTCCTAGTAACCCACGATGCACAAGGTTTCTCCCCATATACTATTTCACCTTAGCTAGAGGTCCGTCCACTACGCCAGGGAAGCATTCCCCGGCGTAACATGCACTAGTCCGCCTACTACGCCAGGGAAGCAGCGCC
The DNA here is from genome assembly GCA_902687465.1 of Secale cereale. Taxonomy (NCBI): domain Eukaryota; kingdom Viridiplantae; phylum Streptophyta; class Magnoliopsida; order Poales; family Poaceae; genus Secale; species Secale cereale. The sequence goes on from LR738711.1 coordinate 346,646,740, forward strand.
TCGGTGTTTAACTTAGGCATGTGTGCGGCGTAGGGGCTGCTGGCGCTCAATCTTGAGGTCGGCCGGGATTAAAGGGATTGCCGGGGGATGCTGCCAAGCACGGTGGTTGTGTGAGGTCTTGGGGAGGGCGGGGCGGTGGAGGCAGGGGTCTGGCCGATGGTCGCCGGTGGTTTGAGAAAGATCGTCAAAAGTGACTCGCAGGAGGTAGACGAAGGCCATCTGGACGTTCCTTATAGATTGGATGGTTCATAATACAATCGTCTGACCTATTTATTTTCAGTCGACTGTTATTGTGTTAGGACCACATGTGGTGGTGTGCTGGAGGAGTACCTACATTTTCCCTGCCATCCCTATGCTCATATAATAAAAAATCATATGGGGTAGAATCTAATTTTGTTTGCAATACAATGTTGTAGAGCTATCATATGTTTCCTGTCATTTATATTTCAGCCACCTTCTATCTACTACTTTTACAGTGCACTAGTTCTGCACACACTTCACCCATACTCTCACTATTGTGTTTTTATGCATGGGTATTTCAGACTCTGCCTTGACAGAAGCACGAAATAAAAGAGAGAAGTCGCTCTTGATTTCTTCATGGGTAGGCGAGACATGTTTCTACGTTATAAAGGGTGCAATGTCAGCAGATGGAGACGGTAAACGTAGCTCTTGAGTTGATGAGCTCGCTCCCCATGAACCACCATCCTAGGTGCTTGCTTTAACTTCGCGGTGTCATATGTGGTTGCATGTTTCATATGGTCTCTAGCTTGTATTCGAAAGGCCTAAGTCGGTCTTTATTAAGATAAGGAAAGATATTTTTTACATGAAGCACCATCTCGGGAGTACAAAAAGACAAAGAGCTAGTCAGGGCACTGGCCGAGCCAGTGACAAGCCAACTAAAAAGCCAGGATGGTGGCCAAGCAGCCCGCCTCCCACGAGGCTTGCTGATCCTCAATGATCATGCTCACCACTCTAGCCGGATGTCTAGCTTGTATTGCTTCGAAATTGGTTAAGTTGGATCTTCTTAGCTTAAACATTATACCTTTGAATATGACATGCTTTCCTATTTTTTCTACATACTAGTACATATATCTATTAACCATGTTCTTAGATGAAACTAATGTTCTTGTGTATCCCACATCAATCACTTATGACGAGGCAGTCACGCCAGGAAAATATGCTATTTTAAAGATTGTTGTGTCAGCCTCCCCACATGATTCTCAGGAAACAACAAGGCTAGATGAAGATAGTGAACGTAGCTCTGTAGTTGATGACCACATTTCCCCTACACTAGCATCGCAGGTGCTTTCTCTAACTTGGCAGCATGATATGTGGTTGCATGTTTCATATAGTGTCTATATTGTAATTTTTTCAATCTGGTTAAATTGCATGTGCTATTCCTGCTTAGTTTATACATTATACCTGTTAATGTGACAAGCCTTCCTATTTTTAGTACATAGTATATCTGTCTATTAAGCATGTCCTTCAATAAAACTATTGTTTTTTTGTATCCCACATTAATAAATATGACGAGACACCTTTAGTATATGCAATGTGATATTAGTTGCATCTTTCATATGATTTATTGCATGCGCTGCTTCAAATTAGTTGAAACGTCATTTATGATGGGACACTTTTAACTTGGCACAGTCTTATTGGTTGCATCTTTCATGTGGTGTCTAGCTTGCATTGCTTCTTATTTGTTGAAATGGCTTCTCCTTAGTTTACACAAATAGTTGTGAATGTGCCATGCCGTCCTATTTTTCATACATATTCCATCATAGTATCATGTGTTTGCCTCACATCAAAGTAGTGATTGTCAGTATCATGCACGAATGAGTTCTGAAGAGTGAATTTTATTGCTTTTTCTTGTCAGTTTTACTTGACAATTCAAAATCAATAAAGCGGAAGGAAATTAGTAAGGCAGTGGATAAAGGCGCTCCTTCCAAACGGAGGGCCTCTATAGAGTCTACTATGCCACCCCCAAGAAGATTTGCAAGACAACACATGCATAGACACTCAACATAGCTGTGTTGATGATGAGGACATCTCCCCTAGTGCACCATCACAGGTGCTCCCTCTAACTTGGCATTGTTATATGTGGTTGCATGTTATGTATGATGTCTAGTTTGTATTGCTTCTAATTTTGTTGAATTCCATCTGCTTACTTTACACATTATACTTGTGAATAAGACACATGTTCCTATTTCTAGAACATACAATATATGTCTATCACACCATGTTCTTACATCAAAATATTAATGTTGTGTAACCTCCAACAATTACTAATCACATGACACGTTTTACTTGCGAGTTTGATATAGGTTACATCTCGCATTCTTTTATAGCTTGTACTACTTCTAATTTGTTGAAATGGCACTTATGACGAGACAGTTTTAACTTGGTAGAGTGATATTGGTTGCAGCTTTCATATGGTTTCTAGCTTTCATTGCTTCTCAATGGTTGAAATGCCTTCTTCTTTGTTTACACATAATAGCTGTGAATATGCAATGTTGTCCTTTTTTCTAAGACATTCATTCATCCTATCCTGCGGTCGCCTTACATTACAGTAGTGCTCGTCAGCATCCTGCATTAATGAGTTCTGAAAAGAAAGTTTTTATTCCTTTTTCTTGTGGATTTGACTTGACAAGGCAACACAATTAAGAAATAGGAAGGACAAAATAAGGCAGGGACTAATGGCAGTCTTCCGGCGACACCGGCATCCGAGGTGCTTTCTCTAGCTTGGCAGTGTGATATTGTCTTGCATGTTGCATACGGCGTCTCACTTATATTGATTGTAATTTGATTAAATTACTTCTGCTTAGTTTACACAAATAGTTGTGAATATGCCATGTCGTCCTGTTTTTGTACATATTCCATCCTCGTATCATGTGTTTGCCTTACATCAAGGTAGTGATTGTCAGTATCATGCATGAATGAGTTCTAAAGAGTGAATTTTATTGCTTTTTCTTGTCAGTTTTACTTGACAATGGAAAATCAATAAAGCAGAAGGAAATTAGCAAGGAAGTGGATATTACAAATCATAGTTCTGATTATCTCATGTCGTCCTGTTTTTCGTACATATTACATCCTCCTATCATGTGGTTGTCTAACATAAAACTTCAGTTCATCTGTATCACACATCAATTTATTCTGAAGAACTGAATTTTTATTCCTTTTTCTTGTCGGCTTGATTTAACATGGCATAGAGAAAGAGGAAGGAACACAGAATGACATGGGATGGTGTTAGTACTAAGGACACACGAAAACGGAAGCGAAACAATTATGCAGATTCTGCTGGTACTGATGGTGCAATAGAAGGTCAAAGTCTAACGGAAAATTGTACAAACGCGGTATCCCGTGCTACATGAGCTGCAATACAAGCCAAACAGATACTAATAGCTTCCAACAAATAAGCACAAACAACCCTAGTTGTTGCAACACCTTCCATAGTACCACTAGCTCCACGAGTTACTCAGTCGGTAACTCTTCTAGCGACAAGATCCCAAGCTCCCTTGCCACCTGACACTACTTCTGAAGCACTCTTGAGACAAGACGAGTTGGCAAGATCAGATGAACCTTGTGAGTTTCAACAACAAGAAGGTAGTTGCTGGAGTCAATTTACAGTTGCATGCTTCTTTTTATGTAGTCTCACAGTTTAATGTACACTAACACTTCCTATGTTTGTTGTTGGACTAGCACCTAGGCGCAAGAGGAAACAAACTTAAGGGATAATTCTTGATTGGTTTACTAAATCTAGAGGAGGAAGATGGAGATTCGTTTTGAGGCAGGTTTCAAAAGGCCACGTGATACTACAGAGTCAACCAAGTTAGTATCAGAGGCAGCGGTTGCCGTTAGGTGTCATGCATGTATCCTCCCAACAAGGATTCAGTATAGGAATGACAAATACGAAACCCAGTTCAACACCTTCCTCGACCATTTATCTGAAAGTATGGTTAAGTATGGAAACTACTAATATGATCTTGCTCTGTCCCATACTTTCTAGGTTGTTGATAATGAGACTCCCATAATTTTCAACGAATGAGGTTCAAGTTAGATAGCCAAGATGATGCAACCATACAAGCTTTCACCCATGTTTTCAAGTCTACTCTGCGACAATATCGGTATAACTTGAGGAAAACTCACATTGAAGGCAAGGCTAACAGTGAACTAGCCCAAACATCTCCAGTTGAAAAAAATATCAGATGAAGACTCGAGAGGCCTCGTTAAACACTGGTCTGATCCAAAGTATCAAGTATGTTATATATATGTGATCAGATCACATGTTGCACTCCTATTTATGCATGTGCCTCACAAATCTATCTTCTTGTAGGTGAACTACTCAAAGAACAAGGCCAACCATACGAAAGTGAAATTCCATCAAACGACAGGATCTCCTAGCTATATTGCACACTGCGAGGATCTTGTAAATAGCTGTTGTTTCACTCGTTTCGTTGTGCCATATTATCATATCTATATTGACTTGTTCCAAATGCATAGGAAAGCCCGCAAGGACCAAAAAGTACCTGAACCAAATGCTGTGGAAATCTTCAAGGACTGTCACACCAGCAAGACGAAGGGAATGGCTACACCAGTGAAAGCCGCTGTTATAATTCCTTAATCCTCATGCCTTTTAACTACTACTTACTCTGACTCGTGCATTGAACTGCATGGTTTGCAGTCAATGTATATTACTCTTTTCAATTTTATACACAATTGTCTTAGCGTATAATTGCACCTTACAAAGTTTAAAAGAGAGGACTGATGTTCCTTTGATCTTGATCTGTAATCTAGTTCAATGTTGGACTTTCCCACACAATGTTACAATTGCCTGTTTGTCTATTATTAGTTGGTTTGTGATATGAATGATGTCATACTATGCTTTCCGTATTATAAACTTTGTCTCTTTATCCATAGCTGTTAATACAATGTGAAGAAATAGACAATACATTAGCCATGGTACATGGTCATATGTTTGGAACCTGGTTTTGATATGTACTTTGCAATAAAATACAACTAATATTTCACACAGGTTCACCAGAATAAGTTCTGTGTATAGACCAAAGCTATTTTGTTTGGTTTGGCCGCCTCCTTAATAACTTTTGTTCTGGTACCACTAATGTAAAAAAACTCAACTTTTTAGCAACTATGGAAAAAATGGTGGAACCGCCATGTTCTGAAGGTGACAAGGAAACTATAACCGCAGTGTCACCTCTTGCTGTAGTGGGTCAGTATCTTTCGACCAATAGTGCCAAAAGCATGTTCCTGCGTAATACTAGGTTGGTTGTTAAGGCAATCTCGGCCAAACTGCCTCATGATCAAGATATGCAAGCTCAAAACAATGTTATATCTGGGCTCCAAACACAAGTCCATTCCCTAATAGAGACCCTTTGTGAAACAAGGACATCCATTGTTCGATGTCGACAAGATATGCATGGTTTTCAAACCAGACTATCATACATTTGCTATGTTGTTTAGGAGCCTAGGAGAAATGAAGGCGAAGGTTATGGTGCTCCATCAGATAGTACAAAATGAAAACATAACATTTAGGTCAAATGAATTGAGCTTCTGAACTTTTGGTGGTGCATTTATCTGCTAGACCGTTACCTTTTATGCAAATCTTCCTTTTATTTTATGGTTGTAATTTGTTTTGTTGTCATACAAAAATTTTGCAGCCGCCGGATGAAGAAAATAGAAAACCGTTTTTGTATAGTGTAGGGTGTTCCCTATATTTGCACTGGTGGCGAAGTTTCATGCCCAGTGGATGTAATATGTGCAATCGCCTTACTAGCCTAGAGTTAGTTTCAGGCTTATTCATTTCCTAGTATTCTTTTTCCCTGGTTTCCTAGTGGTCGGAACAAACATGGGCCATGTACGGACCATGGTAACCTCGAGTCTACTACCGGCCCTAGAATCCATGGGCCTGCTATAGGCCGTTGGATAAATGGGCTTCCAACAGGCCGTAGAATCAAAGGGCCTCGGGCGGTCAGATAAATGGTCCACATGGGCCGGAAATGATCGTAATTGTTATCGAGACAACACCATAATAGGCCGTTAACAGGTCGGAATATAAAAAAGGCTTAATTCTGTCACAGGCATAACGGGTCGTTAATGGGACAGAATATAGGACGGGCTGGAAACGGCGCAATGGGTTAACAGGTAAGAAACTGGCCGATTCTAACCACGGGCTGAATTTGGCCCATTAGGGGAGCAGGCCAGTAACGGGCTGGAAGTAATCGAGGGCTAGAAAGGAGCCCAATAACGTATGGACCATCAGTAGGCCGAAAGCTAACATGGGCTGGAAACGTCCCATGTGAATCATGGGCCATTAATGAGTACAAAGAAATTTACTGTTCATTATGGGCCAGAGTCACCGTGGGCCACTAAAGGGCCAAGAGATACGAAAGGCCTCATATGGACCGAAAGACTTCGTGGGCCATACATGGTCCGAAAGTGAAATGGGCTGGTGTTATATTCGACGTCCCACATGATGATGTTGACCCGTTTTCAGGAAGGCCCTAACGAACCGTGAGCTACCGGGCCGTAAAATGGGCTATCTGCGAACAGACTGCTAACATGTTTTTCATGGGCTGGCCCACTAACTTTTGACCAAGTCAAACGGGCCGGCCTTTGTAAGCTAAATGGGCCATTGTTGGGCTGTCGCACGTGTTAGCATATCATAGGCGCCTATCTGACCAATGACGAGCTGACACGTGTTTCCTTCGGGCAATGAGAATTTTACACGTGGAAAACCCCCATTGGTACGAGTTGTTAATGGGTTATTGGATAAAAAACCGGACCCAATAGCTTAACGCCGACCCGTTACGATGGATCCCACGTGTCGGTTACCCTTGACGAAAGCACTTCCATGACACATCATTTATCATCATGGAAGTGAACAGTTCTGTGATGATAATTTTAGTATTGTCATGGAACACTTCTACGACAGCACATGTATGGCTATATTGATTCTGTCATTAAATCGTCATGGATGTACATACATGACAGAAAATGTGACCTACTATGACAAACATGTATTATCACGGAATTTTTTTTGTAGTGTGTCATCGCAGCCTCGTCAGGCTGGTCACCAGCATTGGAATCTCCGCTCCTCGGGAGGCCTGGAGAGACTACTACAGGATGCTACTAGCGCGACACTATGATCAGAGACCCTTCGATGTAACTATGTGTGATGCAATAATCACAAATGATGGTTTAAAAAACCATCAAAAAAGTGCAAAATGTTTCTCATGACGGATGCGTCAAACACGGTTCAGATTTTAGTTGTGTTTGCAATGCAGGGCATACGTTTTAGTTCAATTAACCATTTGCGATGAGGAGGAACAAAATAAACAGGCATCAAGATGAAGGTGTGTGTGATATACAACATACGGTTTGCTCGGATTAACTGTTTGTGGTTAGGCAACGCAGAAGAAACGGCCAGCCAGATCAAGGTGTGTGCGATATACGGCATGCGGTTCACTCGAATGAACTGTTTGCTTTGAGACAAGAGAACAGAAACGGTTCAATATAACAATATGTGTGTGATACGCGGCAAACAGGTCTGTAATCAGAAATGTGTGCGAAGACCGATAATAACACAGCCAATTGCTTCGAATAAGACACATGTGATATGTTCTGTCTACACAACATCTATTTGCCATTGGGCGACGGGCGGTCATCCGGGTACGCTGTAAGGATGCGAAGAGGGCATCATATATCAGCAAGGACTAGTTGTTCCAGCAGTATCTCATCTAAGAAAACTCTCAAGTTAACTGTGCTCAGGCTGGAGCAGCCATGAGATGGGTGAACGGATGGGAAGTTCTCAAAATTTCAAAACCCACTAAGGGGATGGATCCTAAATGTCCTTAATAGACCTTTAAGATACATCCCATCAATGGGTTTTGAATTCTTGTTTTTTTAACACATGCTAAAGAAGGTCTATCGCATTACTTTTTTACAATGTGCGATACGTGGCATACAGTAGATCCATCCGACCTGTTTGTGATGTAATAAGACGTGTGTGTTGTGGGGTGAAATTAACCTCAAGGTCCTTGTTTTTCTTTTTTTCTTTTTAACACATGTTTAAGAAGGTCTACCTCATTACTTTTTGACAATGGGCGATACATGGCATACAGTTGATCCATCCGACATGTTTGTGATGGAATAAGCCGTGTGTGTTGTGGGGTGGAATTAACCTCAAGGTCCTTGTTTTGAATTTTTTGTTCTTTAACACATGTTAAAGAAGGTCTACCGCATTACTTTTTGAGGTACAATCAGATGGGTGACTGGATGGGAAGTTGTGTTGATGTTAAATTAACTGATAGGATGGGTCATATTTGTCAAATTAAATGAATAATACGACCCATCCCATGAGTTAATTTAACCTCAAGGTCCTTTTATTTATTTATTTTATTTTTTAACACAAGTTAAAGAAGGTCTACCACATTACTTTTTGACGATGTGCGATATGTGCCATATGGTTGATCCATCCGACCTGTTTGTGATGGAATAAGCCGTGTGTGTTGTGGGCAAACACTTGCTAGTATTCAACTATTTGCGATTGATGAATTCATCTCCGACGGGTTCCCTAGTGTGGTCCGTATTCATCTGATCATCATCTACTTCTTGTGCTAGCTCGATATTCCTTCTATGCTAAGTTTCCATTAATTGATGGCATTTTATGAACAAGCCACCGTTTACCGCCATTTCCTCACTTGTTTCCCGCCACCCAGCGATATTGCGCATATACCTAGGCGGAGCGCGAAGCACGGAGGCGACAAGCGTAGCCTGTAGCACATCCACCTTTTCCAAGCATGCCAACCCACCAAAGTGCCGCCTCTCCCATCAACCTCATTGACAAGGAAAACGAGCAGGCGCCACGGCCCATCGAGTCCGAGGCGCTCCCCGGCAACGCGATGGACGACGCCGTGATGCGCGTCAGCACCAGGGTTGAGCAGACCGTCGGTGCATGGCGCTTGAGCGCCGTGGATCAAGATAGGCATGTCAGCACCGGCAGGTTGTATCTCGCCACACGACGTCGCTGAGCAAGCTAGGCGCGTTCACGTTGATAGGCTGTGGCTCGCCGCACGACGACACCATTGGCACGCCGCAGAGCGAGAGGCGTGGCGTGCCACACAGCAAGAGCGGATCCATTGTCATTTGCCTGTTGTCCACACGACGTCGCAGCTAGGTACACATCCCGTTAGTACCCCCATTCCTCGCCAGGAGTGGGTAGACGCCCTCAGAGCCGTACTTGCACTAGAGGCCGGCCGCGACGTACTTGCACCGGATGCCCGCCACGCCGTTCGCCTTGTCCGCGACCTGCTGGATGCCAATGTGCTGGTCCGTAGGCTCAACCACCTCCTTAGCCCAGGTGTCCACCTAGGCGCAGTAGTGGAACATGGTCGTCGCATCCTCGAGCTAGTGATCTCCTATGAAATAGCCAACTTGGAGCTCGAGACCCTGCTCCAGATGTACCACGAGCATGTCGACCGCTTGGATGAACGCCTACACGAGTTTAGGTAGAGCAAAGAGCTACTGTAGGCTAGGGATGCTGGTCATGGTCTCATGGACGCGTTTTAATGTGTTGAGTCGTTTCGACATGGATAGCTATGTATTCAGAGCAATCATAGTATTGCTCTGTTTATTTCGCTGTTTCAATGTGTGTACTTTGTTTTCCATTCTGATATGTTCTGTTTCAATGTGTGTATATATGCTTTCCATTCCGTATATGTGGATGGTAACAGCTAGATTCAAATTAGTATACAAAAACAAATAGAAAATGGAATTCATAATATTAATTATTCATTAGTTCACCCCGAATATATGAAATATCATCACATATATGTGATGAAACTTAACTACTAGGTACAATGCATAAAGTTGAAAACGAACAATACTAAAACTAATAACCACTCCTGATGCGCGGCGTCATCGTAGCACGGAGGCAGCACTCCGCCTCCTCCGCGTCGCACCGCTTGACGTATCGATCTTCCTCTTGCTGGAGGACGATCTCGGACAATCTTGCCATTTTGTTGGGCACCCAACGGAGCTCCTCGTCGGTGGCACGCTGGAGCTTATAGGCCCACCTCCACACAGCGATTAGGCGCCTAGTGCCTTTGCCTTTCCTCGCGAAGTACCCATCTTCGTACACCTCCTCCGCACGATGACGCGCCCGCCCCCAAAGCTCCACCTTTTCCTTTTTCCAGGCGGCATCACGGGTTTCACAGGCCGTCTGGTACCTGGATTTCTCACCCACCATCTCCTTCTTGAATGCCACTTGCCTAGCTTTCTCAGCCGGCGACAGTGACTTCCATAGACAAAGATTTTACTGGCTCCAGAACCAATCAAAGTTAAGGGGTCCGGTGCAACCTCATCCGGCGGCGCGTAGGGGTCCTCCTTGTCGCTTCTCATCGAATGAGCGTCCTCGG
>LR738711.1:346657242-346699470 GCA_902687465.1 Secale cereale
AGAGAGAGAGAGAGAGAGAGAGTGGGGGTGAGCGAGGGTAGGATGTAGATGAAAATGCAGGCAGGACGATGTGAGCAAGTACTATTTATTGGCGGCCGGAATCTAGATCGACGGGAACAGTACACACGCCGGTCGCCCGAATTTACGAGTATTGTAGTTTCAATTACACACGATTGCGGCATAAGAATCCATGGGTGAACAAAATAGCCGACGGTTTCCAATCCAGTACCTTGTCTGATTAATAACCCCCGCCATTCACCTTCCAAACGTCGAGGCGCCAATCGTGTGGGAGCCGGTTGTCTTGTCAGATCTTTACATTTCCTTTTTCAAACACCAGATATTTACATGGTCTCAAGATTTTTTAACTCGCACACAAGTACCAAAAATATGATTCTTCAAACCGTTATGGTTAGCCGTTGCATGTATATGTAGTTCAAATTTGAATTACGAGGGGTGTATGTCCGAACTTTTGCCACACATGCCAATTTTTTTACCACATCCTCTTGGTGGCATGACATTACATCAAGCAAGGTTTCATGTTTTTATGATCATTTTTTAGTTTTTTGGAATTAAAATGCCATGGCACTCCATGCATACATATGTATGTGCCCATGGCGTGAGACCAATATGTTTGAAAATTCATTCTAATTTAATACACATTGAATTAACTCGCACACAAGTATACACATATGATTTTTTGAACTGTTATGGTTAGGCATACTAAGCCATAGCCTAGTGGTGGGAAGGGGCTGATGCCTTCCCACCCACCCAGGTTCAAGGCACGGTACTTGCAATTTGGGTTTGTTGCACGAATTATATTGTAGGGGGTTCCCTTACAGTCTTCTTTTAAAAAAAAATGTTATGGTTAGGTGTTGCATGTAGATGTAGTTCAAATTTGAATTATGGTCATTAAATGGCTACAAAATCACTTAAATGTCTTTAAAAGGTCTAATAACCCCTACAAAATCACTTAGATGTAGTCCACGTTAAACGTAAAACAAATTGAAGGCCATAAGAGGAAGCTATCTCCCGTTCGTCATCAAACATGCATTGTTCCCTCTCGGAACCACCAGCCTTCTAGTTTGTGAGGGGTGTGTGTCCAAACTTTCGTCAAACATGTCATTTTTTACCACATAATCTTGGTGGCATGACATTACATCAAGCAAGGTTTCATGTGTTTCTGATCATTTTTTATTTTTTAGAATTAAAATGCCATGTCACTCCATGCATACATATGCATGTGTCCATGTAATGAGATCAATATGTTTGAAAATTCCTTCTATTTTACTGCACATGCAATTAACTCGCACACAAGTACACAAATATGATTTGTCAAAACCGTTATGGTTATTGCATGTAGATGTAGTTCAAATTTGAATTACTGTCATTAAATGGCTAGAAAATAACTTAAATGTCTTTAAAAGGTCAAATGACCCCTAGAACTTTCCAAAATTTCACATTACAGTTGTAGTAGTGCATGTTAAACGTAGAAAAAAATTGAAGGCCATCAGAGGAAGCCATCTCCCGTTTGTGATCAAACATGCATTGTTCCCTCTCGGAACCATGAGCCTTCTAGTGAGTTACTCCAGTTTGTGAGGCGTGTGTGTCCAAACTTTCGTCAAATATGGCAATTTTTGAACCACATCATCTTGGTGGCATGACATTACATCAAGCAAGGTTTCATGTATTTCTGATATTTATTTATTTTTTGGAATTTAAATGCCATGTCACTCCATGCATACATATGCATGTCTCCGTGTCATGAGACAAATATGTTTGAAAATACCTTCTACTTTACTGCACATGAAATTAACTCGCACAAAAGTACACAAATATGATTTTTCAAACCGTTATGGTTAGGCATTGGATGTAGATGTAGTTCAAATTTGAATTACGGTCATTAAATGGCTAGAAAATTAATTAAATGTCTTTAAAAGGTCAAATGACCCTAGAATTTTCCAAAATTTCAAATTACAGTTGTAGTAGTGCACGTTAAACGTAGAAAAAAATTAAAGGCCATAAGAGGAAGCTATCTGTCGTTCGTCATCAAACACGCATTGTTCCCTCTCGGAACCACGAGCCTTCTAGTGAGTTGCTCCGGTTTGTGAGGGGTGTGTGTCTAAACTTTCGTCAAACATGCCAATTTTTACCACATCATCTTTGTGGCATGACATTAAATGAAGCAAGGTTTCATGTGTTTCTGTTATTTTATATTTTTGGAATTTAAATGTCATTTCACTCCATGCATACATATGCATTTGTCCATGTCGTGAGACAAATATGTTTGAAAATTCCTTCTCATTTACTGCACATGGAATTAACTCGCACACAAGTACACAAATATGATTTTTCAAACCGTTATGGTTAGGTGATGCATGTAGATGTAGTTCAAATTTGAATTACGGTCATTAAATGGCTAAAAAATCACATAAATGTCTTTAAAAGGTCAACCGACCCATGGAATTTCCACATTTTCACATTACAGTTGTAGTAGTGCACGTTAAATGTAGAAATAAATTGAAGGCCATAAGAGGAAGCTATCTCCCGTTCGGCATCAAACATGCATTGTTCCCTCTCGGAAGCACGAGCCTTCTAGTGAGTTGCTCCGGTTTGTGAGGGGTGTGTCTCCAAAGTTTCGTCAAACATGCCTATTTTTAACAACATCATTTTGGTGGCATGACATTACATCAAGCAAGGTTTTATGTCTTTCTGATATTTTTTAATTTTTTGGGAATTTAAATGCCATGTCACTCTATGTATACATATGCATGTGTCCATTTCGTGTGACAAATATGTTTGAAAATTCCTTCTAATTTACTGCACATGGAATTAACTTGCACACAAGTACACAAATAAGATTTTTCAAACCGTTATGGTTAGGCGTTGCATGTAGATGTAGTTCAAATTTTAATTACGATCATTAAATGGCTAGAAAATCACTTAAATGTCTTCAGGGGTCTGATACGTCTCCAACATATCTATAATTTTTGATTGTTCCATGCTATTATTTATGAAGTCCTGGAATTTTAATGCTCTTTATCATTCACTTTTATATCATTTTTATGACTAACCTACTAACCCAAAGTCCCAGTACAGATTGCTGTTTTTTTCCTATTTCAGGGTTTTGTAGAAAAGGAATATCAAACGGAGTCCGAAAAGAATGAAACCTTCGCTAGAGATATTTTTGGAGGAAATCACGCTCGGGAATCTTCGGGACCAAGTCATGGGACGAAGGGCCAGCCCTCGAGGGTGGGGGCACGCCCCCCTTCCCAGGGCGCGCCCCCCTGCCTCGAGGCTGGCTCACATGGCGCCCGGTGCCCTCCTTCTTCCTATATATACCTACGTACCCCAGAAACTCCATACGCAGAGAGAAAACCCTAATTCCACTGCCGTAGCTTCTATTCCCGTGGAGATCCCATCTGGGAGCCTATTCCGCGAGGGGGATCCATCACGGAGGACTTCATCATCATCATCATCATCGCCCTCACCATGAGTTGTGAGTAGTTTACCACAGACCTTCGGGTCCATAGCTAGTATCTAGATGGCTTCTTCTCTCTCTCTGGATCTCAATACAAAGTTCTCCTCGGTCTTCGAGGAGATCTATTCGATGTAATCTCTTTTTGCGGTGTGTTTGTCGAGATCCGATGAATTGTGAGTTTATGATCAAGGTTATCTATGAAAGATATTTGCTTCTTCTCTGAACTTTTTATGTCCTTGCAGGTCTCTTCGAATTATCGGTTTGGTTTCGCCTACTAGATCTATAGTTCTTGCAATGGGAGAAGTGCTTGGCTTTGGGTTCAATCTTGCGATGTCCTTTCCCAGTGAAAGTAGGGGCAACAAGGCACGTATTGTATTGTTGCCATAAAGGATAAAAAGATGGGGTTTTCATCATATTGCTTGTGTTTATCCTTCTACATCATGTCATATTTCTTAAGGTGTTACTCTGTTCATATGAACTCAATACACTAGATGCATGCTGGATAGCGGTCGATGTGTGCAGTAATAGTAGTAGATGCAGGCAGGAGTCGGTCTACTTGTCTCGGACGTGATGCCTATATACAATGATCATGCGTAGATAGTCTCATAATTATTCGCTTTTCTATCAATTGCTCGACAGTAATTTGTTTAACCGCCGTCGAATACCGCTATCATGAGAGAAGCCACTAGAGAAAACTATGGCCCCGGGTCTATTCTCAACATATCAATCTACATCTACTTTACTTTTCTTGCTTTTATTTGCTGTTTTATTAAACCAAAAATACCAAAAATATAATTATCATCTATATCAGATCTCACTCTCGTATGTGACCGTAAAGGGATTGACAACCCCTTATCCCGTTGGCTGCGAAGTTCTTATTTTTTTGTGCAGGTGCGAGGGACTGGCGCGTGGTCTCCTACTGGATTGATACCTTTGTTCTCAAAAACTGAGGGAAATACTTACGCTACGATGCTGCATCTCCCTTTCCTCTTCGAGGGAATACAACGCAAGCTCAAGAGGTAGCAAGAAGAATTTCCGGCGCCGTTGCCGGGGAGGCTTACGCAAAATTCATATACCAAGTACCTATCACAAACACTTATCCTTCGCATTACATTTATTTGCCTCTTGTTTTCCTCTCCCCCACTTCACGCTTGCCGTTTTATTCGCCCTTCTTCTGCCGTGTGTTTATCGTTTGCTTGCCTCTCGTTTGCTTGTGTGCTTTGTGCCTTCTATGTGCTTGCATCTTTGCTTGCTAAAAATCTATTGTTATGGATCACCTTAAGGTGTTCTACTTGGATCATCTTCGATCCTTATGCGCTCGTGCTGAAACCCCAACTAGCCTAGTTGACGGGAAATCTTTAGATGACCATGCTCATTTTGTGCGTCACCGTTTGTCTGAAAAGGGGATACTCTTATGGGATCAGATAAACAGATTGATGTGTTATGCTTGGAATCTTTGTGAAATCTATGATTTTACTTGTTGCTCTAAGAACCCTGAAAAACACCTCCCCTACCTATGTGAGTTTAATGATAATGAAATCTTATCTCCTTATGCAAAGGTTGTTTATAGTTACTATGATATCGAACGAATTGAAGAATTCATTGCTTTTAAGGGGGATTATGAAGTTGCTTATTTGATTAAAAAGTATGATATTACTCTCTATGAATCTGAAATTTTTGACGTACTTAAATATTACTATGAAAACTATGCTCATAATGCCAATATCAAAGAATTTATCGAAGGAATGACTACTCCTTTGAAGGAAAATAATGATATTCATGAATCTATAGATAATTTTTATTCCGATGATTTGATTGAAATATCCCTTGATGAACATGATGCTTGCTATCCTTGTGGCGATGATGCCAATATTTATGATGATGAATTTGCTATAGTTCTGTATGTTAAACATGAGCTCGTTGCAATTGCACCCATACTTGATGGTTCCTTCGATGAAAAGCATGATTGCAATGATGTAATTATAAATTCTTATGATGTTGAAAATTTATTTAAGCCCCATGATGAATATGAGATTGATAATAATGTTTGCAATAATATTGAAAGTGGGTTTGGAGAGGTCATGACTTTAGTTAGTGTTAATCCTACTATTTTGGAAGAGTGTCAACTTTGCATGCATGTGGATCGTGTTGAGAATATGTTATGTGATAGCTATTTTGTTTATTTTGGTAGTGATCCTACATGCAATTATTATGAGAGAGGAAAATATGGTTGTAGAAATCTTCATGTTACTAATTTACCTCTCGCTATGTTGAGATTGTTATTGTTTCTTTCTCCTTCCTTGCAAATGAGCGATCTTGCTTGTCTTGGTAATTTGTTTTCCTACAAGATGCCTATCCATAGGAAGTATGTTAGACTTAGATGTGTTTTTCACATGTTTTGTTGATGCTCTCTTTGTGCTTCAATTCTTACCTTTCATGTGAGCATCATTGAATTATCGTGCCTAGCTAGGGGCGTAAAATGATAGCGCTTGTTGGGAGGCAACCCAATTTTATGTATTTTGCTTTTGTTGCTGTTAGGGAATAAATATTGCATCTAGCCTCTTATTAGATGTGTTTTCATGTTTTGTTTCATGTTTGTGCCAAGTAGAACCTTTGGTAAGACTTGTGTGCAGTTTATTTGATCTTGCTGTGAAAAACAGAATCGTTAGTGCTCGCTAAAGTAGTCTTCAGATTTCACTAGAGCGTGATTTTTAGCTGTTTCTTTTTTCTTCTAATTGGTAGACAAATTGCACAAATTTAAGAATTTAATTTTAATTTTTTGGAGTTCCAGAAGTAGGCGAACCCAGCAGATTACTACAGACTGTTCTGTTTTTTGACAGATTCTGTTTTTCGTGTGTTGTTTGCTTATTCCGATGCATCTATGAGTAATATTGGAGGACATGAATCATAGAGAACTTGGAGTACAGTAGGTTTAACACCAATATAAACAAAGTATGTATTCCTTGCTGTACCTTTGAGTGGTGGTTTGCTTTCTCTTACTAACGGAGCTCACGAGAATTTTTGTCTAAGTTTTGTGTTGTGAAGTTTTCAAGTTTTGAGTGTTGCTTTGATGGACTATGGAACAAGGAGTAGAAAATGCCCAAGCTTGGGGATGCCCATGGCACCCCAATTAAAATCAAGATAATCAAAAGCCTAAGCCTGGGGATGCCCCGGGAATTCATCCCCTCTTTCGTCTTCATCCAGCGGTAACTATACTTGGAGCTATATTTTTATTCGCAACATGCTATGTGTTTTGCTTGGAGCGTCTTGTATAATTTGAGTCTTTGCTTGTTAGTTTTCCACAATCATCCTTGATGTACACACCTATTTGAGAGAGTTAAATATGGCCTATAAATTATTAGAACACCTATGCGCTTCACTTCTATTTTTTGAGTTGAATAGTTTTTGCTCTAGTGCTTCACTTATATCTTTTAGAGCATGGCGGTGGTTAGATTTTGTAGAAATGGTTGAACTCTCATGCTTCACTTATATCTATTTGAGAGTCTATTAAAACAGCATGGTAATGTGTTTAGGCTAAAGAAACTAGTCTTCACATGATAAACATCCAATGTGAATGTAGTAAAATTTTCACACCAAGTGCATTGAATAGAATGAGATGTTGGATGCTTGATAATTGTTTTGAGACATGAGGATAGTGATATTAGAGTCATGCTAGTGGAGTTATTATGAAATTTAAGAATACTTGTGTTAAGGTTAGTGATTCCCGTATCATGCACGTATGGTGAACCGCTATGTGACGAAGTTAGAGCATGAGGTATTTGTAGAGTGCCAACCTTTGTGTGGAGGTCGGGGGCGCGTGACGGTTAACTCCTACCAACCTCCCCCCTAGGAGCATGCGTTGATTACTTTGTTTTTGATGACTCGTAGATTTTTTGCTATAATTATATGAGTTCTTATGACTAATGTTGAGTCCATGGATTATACGCACTCTCACCTTTCCATCATTGCTAGCCTCTCTTGTACTGCACAACTTTCGCCGGTACCATAAACCCACTACATATCCTGCCTCAAAACAGCCACCATATTGTTCCTTAAAACAATCACCATACCTACCTATCATGGCATTTCCATAGACATTTCGAGATATATTGCCATGCAACTTTCCATCGTTCCGTTCATATGACACGCATCATATTGTCATAGTGCCATGCAAGATCATGTAGTTGACATCATAGTTGTGGCAAAGCCACCATGCATAATTTTTCATACATGTCACACATGATTCATTGCTTATGTCGGTACACCGCCGGAGGCATTCATGTAGAGTCATACTTGTTGTAATATCGAGTTGTAATAAAAAGTGTGATGATCATCATTACTAGAGCATTGTCCCGTGTGAGGAAACGCCAATAAAAAAAGAGAAGGCCCAAAAAAATATAGAGAGCGGCAAAAAAAAAAGAAAAGAGAAACCCCCTCCAACAAAAAATGAGAGAAAAGAGAGAAGGGACAATGCTACTATCTTTTTCCACACTTGTGCTTCAAAGTAGCAAAATGATCTTCATTGTAGAGAGTCTCATGATTAGTCACTTTCATATACTAGTGGGAATTTTCATTATAGAACTTGGCTTGTATATTCCAACAATGGGCTTCGTCAACTGCCCTAGGTCTTCATGAGCAAGCAAGTTGGATGCACAACCACTAGTTTTTTTGTTGAGCTTTCATTCATATTTAGCTCTAGTGCATCCGTTGCATGGCAATCCCTACTTACTCACATTGATATCTATTGATGGGCATCTCCATAGCCCGTCGATACGCCTAGTTGATGTGAGACTATGTTCCTCTTTTTTGTCTTCTCCACAACCACCTCTATTCCACCCATAGTGTTATATCCATGGCTCACGCTCATGTATTGCGTGAAAGTTGAAAGGTTTGAAAAGAATAGAGTATGAAAACAAGTGCTTGGCTGAAATCGGGGTTGTGCATAATATGCATATTTTGTGTGATGAAGAGGGAGCATAGCCATACCATATGATTTTGTAGGGATAACTTCCTTTTGAAAAAGTATATTGGTTAGCATTCCATATCAAAAATTCTTTCTTTATCACACTACTAGGAAAAGGCCTACTAATGGCGCACCTATTTTGGCCATTAATGCCGCATTAGTGGTGCGCCATTAGTGCCACGCCATTAGTATATACCATGGTGCGCCATTAGTATGCCTCCCAGGGGGCCATATATACCCAAGTGCTTTGGCATACTAATGGCGCACTGCTTAATGATGCGCCATTAGTAACTTTGGCATACTAATGGCGCATTGTTTAATGATGCGCCATTAGTATCCTTAGGCATACTAATGGCGCACTGTGATGTGATGCGCCATTAGTATGAATATTAGTTTTTTATTTTTTTTTATTTTCTGTTTTTTGCACAGGTTACAAAACGTATTATTGGACAGAATATAGACAGCACACATCAACAACAGATTCATCGAATACAATAGAAGATTAGTCTCTGAATACAATTCATCATATTAGTCTCCGAATACAATTCATCATATTAGTTTCGGAATTGAAAAGACCGAACAAAGATAAAACATTATATTACAAGTCTCGAGACCGCGAGTATCGAGTTTGTCTTCACATTACAAGTCGATATCGATAATCTAACCTACCATCACATAGAAGAGAGCTGCGGTCATCACGATGAAACTCGTCTTCATCCGGTTCCTCCAACGCTCCCTCCCCTCTCCCGCTAGATAGCGGGCGTATCTAGATTCCGCCTCGGCCCTAGTGGTGTACCCTTTGTAAATGTTACCGCTGAATCGGTGAACCTGTCTCCGACACTCCTCCCAGTTGTCGTAGACTCCGAGAACCTTACCCTTGTACACGACATACGACGGCATCGCTATGCACTAGCCAAACGAAACGTTAGTACCAATTCACAGACAATACATAAGCAATATATAAGTATGCAACAGAACGATCGGAAGAGAAAAGCAAGACATTAATAGCATCGATTACATCTAAGTTGAACGACAGTCGAAACCAAAGAGACATACTACAAGTTCATTAACGTTTAATTACAACATGAGCCAATCGATGTTTCAGAACTGGACACAGCATCACTACTTTCGACTCGACTCAAGGGACCGGAGAGTGGATGAAGCCGCCGTATATCGTGGGAGTCATGAAATCGCGGGCGTTGTCAGCCTGCATTTGTAGCATTGTGTCGATGTCACTATTGGACGGTTGATTTCTGAGGTAGAACTGCCCCGAGGTACGAAGGACTTCTTGATGGATGATTTTCGCAAACTCCGACTGGATGCGAAAGAATTCTTGTCTGATGTCCGCGTCCTGGATTGCCGACACGCTCGCGGCCCAATCTTTGAGTTTACTTGGTAGCAGAAGTTGATGATGGTCCCGTACTGTAATGCCCGGGATGGGACTATACCTCCTACGTGTCGAGGCACGACTTAAAGGTATAAGCCCATCCTAGAATGATCTCAAGTTTGGTATCTTTGCACGACTCATGTAAAAGAGGGATTAAATTGCAAAAGGAGATAGTTGGCTTACACTCGCCACTTCACACAATACATTACATAAACAAGACATCATTCAAAACATCACAACCCGACTACGGGTGAAGATCCAAAAGAAAGATACCAAAACAATATAAAGCCACAGGTCAAGATCGAATCCTAGTAGAAACCACTACTGATCGTCGAAACGTCACAAGCATACGGCCACACTCATCATCGAGCTCCCAGTGTAGAACTTGAACCAGCTCCTGCATCATTCTCGGCTGAACCTGCATCTGGTGTTGTAGTATCTGTGAGCCACGAGGACTCAGCAATCCCATAACCATGGGTATCAAGACTAGCAAACCTTTATGGGTAGGAAGAGGTAAAGTGGTGAGGTTGCAGCAGCGGCTAAGCATAATATGGTAGCTAGCTTACGAGTACCAGAATAAGATGAGAATCTACGCAGACGGTCGCAAAATTAGTGATCGCTAAAGATCCTGAACTACATACGAATCAAACATAACCCCACCGTGTTCTCTTCTCAAAATGAAAAGAGACAGTCACGGTTACTCACGCAGTGGTGTGTTTTACTTCGGATCCTCCGTCAAGTTTTCTACAACCGGACATTAACAAATTCCAATCTGCCACATAACCGCGGGCACGGCTTTCGAAAGATCATAACCCTGCAGGGGTGTTCCAACTTAGCCCATCACAAGATCTCACGATTAGCTGAAGTGATAAATATAATATCATCACTCCTTATCTTAGAGAAACCGATCAGGCTCGGCATCCCGGTAGCACAAGACATTTCGACAATGGTAAAACAAGTCCAGCAAGACCTCCCGGCGTGCCGACACCCTGATGGCAGCCGCGCGCATCTCGTCTCAGGCCACGTCCGGATGAGCGCTACGTACAGTTACCGAAGACCCCAGATAACTGGGTGGTACAGCAAGTGGCTCTAGGTTGGGACCAACACCATCAGCACTGGCCCCCCCTGTTATGTAGAATTAAGAACCCGGGGACATGACCCCCTATGCAATTAATTAATTATTTAAGTTGTTATTATGAGAAAATTAAAACCAATGTTGGGCCTTGCTGGAGGAGTTTTATTCAAAGTCAAACTATCAAGGGGTCCCCATCCACCCATCGTGTAAGGAACGCAAAATCAAGGAACATAATGCCGGTTTATCGGCGCCTAAGGTGGCATGAGTGGAACAAAACACCGAGCAAAAGGCCAAGCCTTCCACCCATGCCCAGTATATAGGTGTGTTAATAATAGTTATAGATATTGTGATATTCCAACAACAAGTTCCCACCTTGAACGATCTTCATCTTCACCTGCAACTAACAACGCTATAAGAGGGGCTGAGCAAGCGGGTAACATAGCCAAACAATGGTTTTGCTAGGAAGGTTTCAAGGTTAGAGGTTTCATGGCAACAAGGAGAGGCTGACATAAAAGATGGGTAGCGCGACATGTAACGATAGCATCGAGACAACTAAGCATGGCAATGGTAGTAAAGGTATCCAACGGTATGATCATCTTGCCTGGGATTCCGCAAGGAAGAAGAACGGATCCGTGAAGAAGACGAAGAAGAAGCCTCACAACTCCAGAACGAAACCGAAGCTACCAAGAGAAGCAACTGGAAAGAAGCAAACAACACGGTAAACACACAAGCATAAACATGGCATACGATGCACATCCAAGTATGATGCATGTCCGGTTTAATTATGCATGGCATGGCAAAGCCACATTAAAATTATTTAATTGACTCTCGTTTATTTACAAGACAAGGTTAATGTTTTTAACATGGCAAGAGGTGAAGCATAATAAAACTACACTATTTAGACATTTTAAATGAGGCCGGAAAATAACAACAACAAATTCCGGAAAATCCCCATGAGCATATTTAGTTATATAAGCAACAACAAATCACACATTTATAATGTTGTTAACATGATGCGGATGACATGATCAAGTTTTATGCAATCTTAGTTAAAGGTTGACATGAAGAGATATGAAGTATAAGGAGTATTTGTCACCGTGGTGGAAGGAAAGGTGCCACGACAACGATCCGAAAATGATGCAACGGCAACATCTCGGTTCCGGTAACTCATTGCGAGTCCGGAGCAAAAGAAAGATGGCGTGAGCGAGTCGAACAAGATGAAAGGTGGGGTGATCCCGTCGCCGGGTTCCCACGAGTCGGCGACGAGGCAACCGAGGAACATGAAAAAAGATGAAACGGGCACGGTGCACACAAGGGGAACATTTCATACAACACAACTGTCGGGGGAAACTGTCCACCACGAGCACCTATGGGACCGGAGCCCCTTCTACGTTGCGGTAAGGGAGCGGAGGGAGCATGAAGAGCAGATCGAGGAACACACGCGGGCAGTTTACCCAGGTTCGGGCCGCGCGGACGCGTAGAACCCTACTCCTGCTTGGATTGTATTGGGTTCTTGAGCTCGGGAGCTTGAAGAGCTAGCTACACCGAGCAAGAGAGCTGTCTAGGTTCCGAACCCTTTCTAAGTTGTGCATGGGCCTCCTTTTATAGCTCAAGGGGTCACCGACAGGTGTCAACGTAGAGGAGGGTAAAAATGTAACTTTGGTGGTAGTTGTAACAGTGGGGGAACAGTACATGAATAGTGGATGAACAGTGGTCTTCACCTAACCTTGACAGTGGGGGACAAGGGCATTAAATGCCCGTCGCCGTCGACCCCAAAAGTGCCCGTCCATGCGTCTCCGTTCGCCACGGCGGTAGCCTCGTCACCGTGGCTCGCCACCGTGTCCCCCAGGCTGCACAGCCATCCGCCACGCGTCCCTGGAAGGGCCCCAGGGCGACGCGTGGGCTGATGAGCTGGAGCGTGGGTACATAGCATAGGTGCTTGCCGGGGCCAAGATCTTGCCGGGCCCGGAAGCTTGTCGCTCCCCGGGGCCCGCCGGGGCGCAGGGTGCGCCGAGGCATGTCTTCTGAGATGCTGCCTTCTGGTCTTCCTGGCAAGCTCCTCTTGCCAGGGTCTTGTGTTAATGCGATAATCTTGAGCCTGGTGCGGCCTTCCCGGCAAGCTCCACTTGCCGGGGTCTTGTTCTTCTGACTTGCATACTTTGTTTTTGAATGGCTTTATAAGGACCGAAAAGGTTTCCGGCGAGCACGTGGTGAGCCCTGCCGCGGGGAGCTGCTACTGCCCGTGCACAAGTTGGGGTACTAAGGTACCCCTATCTTAGTACACCGACAGGAGCCCCCGGGCCTGGGCCACACACGGTGCCGAGCGCTGTTGGGCCAGGCCCAAAACAGTGCACGGGCACACGCAGCCCACGACGCGCCGTATCTCCTTCCGTATCCGCCGCGCCCCTCCCTAACGGCACGCGTCGATTGCGGCGTCGTGGGAGAGATCGTGGCCTCGTTCTTTAATGGGAAATGCGGAGCGTCCCCCACTTCCCCCTTAAAAGCATAGGAAGCAGGGGCAGTTTCCCGCCTTCGTCTTCATTGCGTCTTCATCCTCCAGAAATCCTCCGCTGCTCTTTGCCTCCACCCCTCCTCCGCCGTCTTCCGCATCCGCGGCGCCATCGAGCTCCTCGCCTCTTCCCTCGCCGCCTCCGCCATGGCTCCGAAGAACGAGAAGGCGAAAGCGGACAAGGCCAAGAAGGAGAAATCCGAGCAGGCGGCGAAGCTTGCCGCCCTGCGGAAGAGGAACGTGGTCTTCGCACCGAGGCTCAGCGCGAAGGAGCTGCGGAACAAGTACTATCTCTTCTGGTCCGGGGAGACCAAAGCTCATCCCCGCACCAGAGCCTTCCCTGCCGTCGCCAGAGATTTGTTCCCCGGCGGGTATTTCTTCTTCGCTGCTTTCTTTCAATGCGGATTGTGCCCTCCGTACTCGGAGTTTTTCTGTGACATTATGAACACATATGGCCTCCACCTCCTAGACTTTACCCCCAACGCCATCCTTATGATGGCTGTTTTTGCACATCTGTGCGAAAACTATGTTGGGATCCATCCAAACGTAGCACTCTTTCGCCATTTCTTTATGCCTAGAGTAGAGGCTGGCGCTCCCCTTTCCGGCGGCATCTCCTGGATCTTCCGGTTGAACAAGAAGGATTCATACCTGAAGGGAGAACTCCGCGGCAAGTGGGAAGAATGGAGTGCAGATTGGTGTTGGGTAGTGGAGGACAAGCCGGAGCCTTTCACTGCGCCGCGCACAACAGCCATAGTGCGCGGCAGGAATTGGAGCGAATTAGCCCCGGAGGACAAGAAGCTCAGTATTGCCCTCGTCAGGATCATCCGTCTCCGGGTAGCTAATCTGACCATCGGAGAGGTTGGGGCAGATTTCCTCCGCCGCCGCATCGCCCCTCTACAAGAGAGGAAGAGGGCCGCATGGGAATTTGGCAATGCGGCGGATATCATGAGGCTGCGCCCAGGATTAAACTTCAATTTCACCGCTTTGGAGCTGAAAGGAATGGTCCGAGAGCTCTTCAAGCACGACCCGGCTCATCCGGAGTGGTTCAGACCTGCCAAGGGAGTGGTGCCATTGTGCAACAGCACCGCTTGTGATTCCTTGCGCGCAATGATGCCGGAGTGCGACTCCCATGGCATCGTCCCCACTTGGATCGAGCCGCCGCCGGATACAGTGCTGAGCTTCTTCGACAATCTGGTCGAGGTGCCCAAGAACCCCGAGGAGAACAGGTGCCTTACCCGGGCCACTACGGCCCGGGATATAGCTTATATTGCTTCCCGGATGGAAGAGGCCGCCGCAGCCGCAGCGGCGGGAGATTTTGGATGCACGGTGGACGACGCAGAGGCCGCGGACGCGGCGTGCCAAGCAGAGGAGGCAGAAATCCGTAGGCTGCTCAAGCTTCCGCCCGAAGAGTTTGCGGGGGTTCCTTCCCTGAGGCTTTCCGGGATACCCGGGGTTGTGAGCGAGGCCGCCGCAGGGAGCGAGGTTGCCGGAGGGAGCGGGACCGCCGGAGGGAGCGAAGCCGCCGGGCATGGCACTGGGCCCAGCGAGCCTGCCGGGGAGGAAGAGGAGGACGTCGAGGCCGATGAAGACACTGGCGGATCTCGGGGACTTGACGACGACGCCTCCTCGTCCTCAGAGAACTCCCCGCCTCCCGCAAGTCCGGCGCAAACACCGAGGAAGCGCCTCCGCAAGGCGGCTACAACGATGAGGGCGCAGGTGCCTCGACAGCAGCCTGCTCGCCGGGCGACGCGCGCCACCAGGGCGAGCCATGCCGCGACGGAGGCGCCCCGCGCACCAGCGCCAAGCGGAGGGCGATCCTCCCGGAGCGAAGTGGCCACTCCGCCTGCTCCTCGGGCCTCGGCGTCAACGGAGGCTGGGTCTTCGCAGCCCCCAGCCCCGGAGACCGCCAAGCCCCCGAGGGAGCCTTCTCCTCCTGCTCCTCGCGCGGCACTATCTCAGGTGGAGTTCGACTTCTCTGCCCTCAGCTCCGACGACGAAGAGGAAGAGGAGTAAGTACTTGCTGCTTGTAACTTCTTCGATTTTGTCTTAATCTTTCTTGATGATTCTGATCTTGTTCTTGCTTTGCTTTTAGGACCCTGGCCCAGCGGATGGCGAAGAGGGACAAGATCCCCGTGGTTGAGGTCGAAGACGACTCGCCCGTCGCGGCGACAGGGGACGTGCCGGCGACGAACTTGCCGGATCAACCCGCTGCTCCGAGGAGCAGCCCCCAGCGCAGCCCCCAGCGTAAGTCTGGTCTTGAGCTTTCTGTTCGCCGGGCGCGCTTGAGGTTTTTGCTTGTACTAATATCTTGTTGCCTTGTTTGTCTTGTTTGTCTTGTGCAGAAGTGGAGCCGCAGCCGCAGGAGCGCCCGGAGACTGCCTCCGACGAGCCACAGGTTCCATCCTCCCCACCAAGGGCGAGCTCCCCGGCGAGGGAGGGCGCTCCGCCAAGGACGGGTACTCCTCCAAGGGCGAGTACCCCGCCAAGGGTGAGCAGCCCGACAAGGGTGAGCACCCCGCCAAGGGAGGGCGCGGGCGGCCCTCCACCAGCGGGGGCTACCACTCCGCCGCCAAGGGTGGATTCCTCGGCGAGGGAGCCTATCGTCGAAGAAGTCCTCGAAGGTAAGTCTTGTAGCTTCTCCTTCTTGAACTCTTCTTTTTTGGATATTTGCTTGACTTTTTCTTTTCTTTTTCTTCTGCTAGATCCTCCTGCACCGGAGCGGATGGAGACGGAGACCGCCGGCGAGGAGGGCGCGCAAGGCGACGGCGGCAACGCCACTGCCGCTGAGGACATGGCTGGAGCCGACGAGCCTGCCGCTGAGGAGACCGCCCCGACCGCAGACGCCGCGGCTGGGGAAGGGGGCAGCGACCACACTGCTGGCCCGGAGGCAGCAGGAGCGTCAAGCGCTGCACCGGCCGCCGACCCCTCCGCCTCCGCGGAGCGGTCGGGCGTCTATCTTGAGGCCCCCAACGGAGTCTTCATACAAGTCCCGTGGGGGTCTTCATCGCGAGCCCCCGTGGAGGGAGAGACCTATGACGGAGAGGTCGTCGCCTCCGCGGGGTTGAAGGTCGTTGAAGCACTTGGCGGTGGAGACGAGCCCGAAGAGGAGAAGCTCCTCCGTCGGCTCCTGGCCCTTTACCGGGCCAGGCAGGCGAAGCTGGACTCCCGGGAAGCTCTTGCCGCCAAGGCTGGAGTTGACTTGGAGAAGCGCGCCGCGAAACTTGGCGGAGGAGCGAGAAGGGCTTGCCGAGGAGCAGCAAGCCTTCCTCCTGGAGAAGGCCGAGGCAGAAGAGCGGCAGCGGCTTGCCGCCGAGGAGCTGTCTCGGTGGGAGGGGGCGCTCAATCAACGGAAGGTCGAGCTCGACGCCCATGACGACGAACTCACCGCCCGGGAGCAGACCCTTGGCGGGGCCCTGAAGGAGGCGAAGGAAGCCGCAGCCGCCGCGGAGACCGCCAAGAGGGAACTGGAGCTTAAGGTTGATCAGCTGGAGCGGTACCTGAAGGCAAGTGAGGATAGAGTCACCGCGCTCAACGTAGAGCGGGAGAAGGATGCCCACACAAACTCCGACTTGCAGGTACGACTCTCCAAGAAGGGCGACGAGCTCACTGCCGCCAAAGATTCAATCGCTGACTTGGAGTTGAAGGTCTCCACTTTGACCGACTCGCTGGACGCCGCCCGGGATCGCGAGACGAAACTGAAGGACGAGCTCCGCAAGGAACGAGGCCTGCTGGAGAGCGCCGCCGTCTCAGCGAACAACTTCAGCCGGGCGGTGGAGCAGTGGACTGACAATCTGGTCGCTTCCGCTGCCAACATTGACAAGGAGCTGATGGCGCTGAGGATGGAGCACCTTGTGTATTCTCCGGACGAGAATCTCCCCCACAGCGCCAAGCTAAGTCTCTTCTTCAGGGGAATCGCGCCGGTGCTTGCACGGCTGCAGGAGAAGCTCCCCGCGCAGCTGGCCGACGAGTCGCGTCAGCTCTGCGCGGGCACCTTGGAGCGCGTCTTGACGAAGATCGTCTACCGCAACCCCGGCATCAACCTCACCAACGTCCTCCGCTCCTTGCCGGACGACGCTGACCAGGAGGCGTTGAAGGCGCAGGTCGCCCACATCGTCGCCAAAGTGAACAAGATCTCAAGGCGTAAAGGCGACCGCGTAGATTAGGCTTCTTCATTTCTGTCTCCTTTGACGCTGCAAATTATGTTATGGACATGAACCGATTAGTTATTGCGGCAAGTTATCCTTGTAACATACAGTCTTATTTTGATCAATCAATGCAGTGTTATCCCCCTTGCTTTGGTCCTTTACTTTGTATGCTTTTTACCCTACGCTTTTAGGGAACTTGCCGGCAAGGGGCCCTTGCCGCGAGCGCTGAGTGCTGGACTCTGAGCAGCCTACTGGCAAAGGTCTTGTCGGCACGCAACCTTGCCGCAGCTAGTCGCAACACACTTAGCTTGCTGAGCGAAATCGAAAACGAAGTAAGGGCGCGACACTTGTCGCAGCTCTCTTAAGTCGTTGAGCGTGCTCGAAAACAAAGTAAGGGTGCGGCTAGCCACGGGTAGGTTCCTTTGCGCACAGGTTTTCCATACAAAGTGTGGTTGTTCAAGGAAGACAACTAATATTTAAAAATTTGAATTACTCAAACTTCGGTAAATTAGCTTAGCTTTCCTGGATTGTTTGTTCCCGGCAAGGCTCCTCTTTCTTGAACATCACTTGGTTCATCCTCCACCTCCTTCCCCCCGGCAAACTTGTGCGCGAGGAACGTTCCTTCTGCTTAAGAGGGAAAGAAAAAGAGGAGGGAAAACAAGTATATGGCCTCTTGGCCTGCTAATGCTTACCGGGTATGCGTGTTCCACAAGATGCCAAACAATGCATGCAAATAAGAAAAGGGCATGGAAATGGCGAATAGTGTGAAACACAAAAGCTTTACTGATGCACGGGATCTGCGCCCGACTTTGTACAAAGGTTTACATGCAACAGCGGCAAGACTCGTACAAAAGGTGGTTGCCGGAGCGGATCACGGCAACTGCGCCTTATGGGTGAAACTTGCGAAGATGCTCTATGTTCCAGGAATTGCTCACCGGTAAGCCTTCTTCGGTCTCAAGGCAGACAGCTCCGGGCCTTGTGACTTGTCTCACCCGATAAGGGCCTTCCCACTTCGGCGTCAACTTGTTGGAATTCTTGGCGGACTGAACACGCCGAAGAACAAGGTCACCTTCCTCGAGACTCCTGGCCTTAACCTTGCGGCTATGATAGCGGCGCAAGGCTTGCTGGTATCGAGCAGCTCGCACAGCAACCTGGAGACGTTCCTCCTCAAGGAGCAATGCATCATCTTGTCGCAGTTGCTCTTCCTCGAGCTCATCATAAGCGAGCACTCGAGGAGATCCGTATACGAGTTCCGTGGGGAGAACTGCCTCTGCCCCATAGACAAGGGCAAAGGGTGTCTGTCCGGTGGCTCGACTTGGTGTCGTTCTGATTGACCAAAGAGCCGCCGGTAACTCCTCTATCCAGTTTTTTCCGCACTTGCGCAGCCTGTCGAAGGTTCTTGTCTTGAGTCCGCGCAGCACTTCAGCATTGGCCCTCTCCGCTTGACCATTGCTCCTCGGGTGAGCAACAGAAGCGAAACAGACCTTGGCGCCAAGGTCTTGGACGTACTGCATGAAGGTGCGACTAGTAAACTGTGTGCCGTTGTCAGTGATGATCCTGTTAGGGATTCCGAAACGGCAAACAATTGACCTGAAGAACCTGACCACTGACTGTGCTGTCACCTTTCTCACTAGTTCCACTTCTGGCCACTTTGTGAACTTGTCGATCGCAACGTACAAGTACTCAAAGCCCCCGACAGCACGGGGGAAGGGGCCGAGGATATCGAGCCCCCAGACCGAGAAGGGCCAGGACAAAGGGATCGTCTGGAGAGCTTGAGCTAGCTGATGAACTTGCTTGGCATGGAACTGGCACGCTTCACACTTGGTTACTTGTGCAGTTGCATCTTGGAGGGCTTCTTGCCAAAAGAACCCTTGCCGGAATGCCTTCCTGGCAAGTGCCCTTGCACCAATGTGGTGGCCACATATGCCTCCATGTATTTCTGCCAACAGCTTCTGTCCATCTTCTCTGGAAATGCACTTCAACCTGACACCATTGAGCCTTCTTCTGTACAGTTCGTTGTCCACGAACTGGTACATACTTGACTGCCTGGTTATTTTCTCTATCTCTTCTGGGTCGTCGGGAAGTTCTCCAGTTTGCAGAAAACGGACGATCTGCTGCGCCCATGCCGGAGTCCGAGGCTCGACGGCAAGGACTAAAGGCATGAGGGCCGCTGCGGGAACCTCAGCTTCTACGGCAAGAACCTCCGGTTCTGCCGGAGCTGATGGTCCCCCGGCAAGCCTGCCGGGGCAAGGCTTGTCGGGAACGCTTGCTTCAACTGTACAGATCCTTGGATCTGCAGGAGCAAACTGTTCCTCAGCGTTCTGATTGTTGACCTTGGGGACCTTGGCGGCGGCCTCGGGGAGATCCGCCGGCAAGTAGTCACCGGAGACCAACTTTCTCTTCTTGTTCTGCCCAACTGATGGTGTAACGGATGGCTGAGTTAGCTTGAGCAGGAAGGTCCCTGGTTCCACAGGTAACTTCATTGCAGCACACTTTGAGAGGCCATCTGCAATATCGTTCTGAGCTCTCGGGACGTGCTCCATTTGCAGACCTTCAAAGTGCTCTTCAAGCTTCCTCACTTCATCTACATAAGCTTCCATCAAAGGGCTCTGGTAATTCTTATTTACTTGTCGGACCACCAACTGTGAATCTCCCCGCACAATCAACTTCTTGATCCCAAGCTCGGCCGCAATCCGGAGGCCGGCAAGCAAACCTTCATACTCAGCAGTATTGTTTGTCTCTTGTTCCTTGGGAAAGTGCATCTGGACAACATACTTGAGGTGCTCTCCGGTGGGCGCTATGAGTACCACGCCGGCACCGGCGCCTTGCAGCGAGAAGGCACCATCAAAGTACATTACCCATTCACTGCTTGCTTCTTGTACGGGGACGCTTGTCTCTGGAACTTCTTCATCCGGCGTTGGGGTCCATTCAGCTATGAATTCTGCCAAAGCTCTGCTCTGTATGGTTGAAGTACTCTCAAACTTGAGACCAAAGCTTGACAGCTCCAGTGCCCACTCGACGATCCTGCCTGTTGCTTCTGGATTCTGCAATATCCTCTTCAACGGAAAGCGAGTGACCACCGTTATCTCATGTGCTTGGAAGTAATGGTGCAGCTTTCTCGAGGCCATGAGGAGACCGAAAAGCAACTTCTGCACCCCAGAGTATCTCGATCTAGCCCCCTGCAAGAGGGAACTTACAAAATACACTGGGCGCTGCACCACCTTCTTTCGCACTTCTCCTTGTTCCTGCGCAGACTTGTCCTTGTCGGGGCCAGAGCTTGTCGGGAAGCCCCCTGCTTGTCGCTGGATTCACTTGCCGGAGGTGTGGGCTCTTCCTCTGCCTCCCTTTCCGCTACCAACGCAGCACTAACCACCTGATTTGTTGCCGCTATGTACAGCAGCAACTTCTCTTGTGGTTTAGGTGCGACAAGTATTGGAGTGGAGGACAAGTATCCTTTCAAATCCTGCAGCGCTGCCTCCGCTTCCGGAGTTCATTTCATAGGACCTGCCTTCTTCAAAAATTTAATGAAAGGCAAGGCACGTTCTGCGGACTTTGAAATGAACCTGCTGAGGGCAGACACACAACCAGCAAGTCTCCTTACGTCCTTGACGCGCTTCGGGGCTTCAATCTGCTCGATGGCTTTTATCTTATCGGGATTGGCTTCAATCCCCCTCTAGGACACAAAGAACCTGAGAAGTTTGCCGGAGGGGACTCCAAAGACGCACTTCTCGGGGTTCAACTTGGGCTGGATCTTGCGCAGATTCTCAAAGGTTTCTTCCAAGTCTTGGATTAGGGTATAGACTATGTCATCCATGTAAGCTTCTACATTTCTGTGGATCTGTGGCTCAAAAGCAGTGTGCACCACCCTTGCAAATGTTGAGCCTGCATTCTTCAATCCAAAGGGCATGCGTATGAAGCAATATGTGCCACATGGAGTAATGAATGCAGTCTTCTCTTCGTCTTCCTTGGCCATGAAAATCTGGTGATAACCTGAGTATGCATCAAGGAAGGAAAGCAGCTCACATCCAGCAGTGCAGTCGACAATCTGGTCAATGCGCGGCAAGGGAAATGGATCCTTGGGACATGCTTTATTCACATCAGTGAAGTCTATACAGAGTCTCCACTTCCCGTTGGCCTTACGCACGACAACTGGATTTGCTAACCACGTGGGATGGATCACGCCTCTAACCAGGCCTGCTGCTTCTAGCTTCTTGATTTCTTCGGCAATGAATTCTTGGCGCTCCACGGCTTGCTTCCTGACCTTCTGCTTGACGGGCTGCGCATGAGGACAAACAGCAAGCTTGTGCTCAATTACCTTCCTGGGAACGCCGGGGATGTCAGATGGTTGCCACGCAAACACATCGACATTCGCCCGCAGGAAGGCAACGAGCGCGCTTTCCTATTTGTTGTCAAGTGTAGCACTGATGGTGAAGGTACCACCAGTGCCGTCCTCCTTGGCGGACACCTTCTTGGTTGCCGGTGGAGCCGCCATCCCTTTCTTGCACTTGCCGGTGGAGCTCGATGGAACGTCCTCGACGGCAGCGCAGCACTCTGCAGAGGTGCGTTTGCCGGAGTGGGCCCCAGAGCTCTTGCCGGACTTGGTCTTGGTCTTCCCCCCGGGAGCTCCAGCGGCAAGTGTGTCGCTTTCTGCTGCGGCTGCTGCATCCCGGTATATCTTGTCGGCGCAGATAAGCGCGTCCTTCTTGTTGCCAGGGACAGAGATGACACTTATCGGCCCCGGCATCTTGAGTACGTTGTAGGCATAGTGGGATGCTGCCATGAACTTGGCGAGGGCAGGACGTCCAAGTATCCCATTGTATGGCAATGG
Organism: Secale cereale; assembly: GCA_902687465.1. Taxonomy (NCBI): domain Eukaryota; kingdom Viridiplantae; phylum Streptophyta; class Magnoliopsida; order Poales; family Poaceae; genus Secale; species Secale cereale. The sequence goes on from LR738711.1 coordinate 346,679,628, forward strand.
GATATCGGCCACGTCGAAGGTTATCCTCCCCGTCCTGAAGTTGAGCTCCCCGCCAAAGGTCACCGGTAGAGTAATCTTGCCATTCGGCTTGCTCCTTCCCGGGTTTATTCCTTGGAACGACCCGGTTTCTTCGAGCTCGCCGTCTGGGATCTGGAGTTTCTTGATCACAGCCGAGGAGATCAAGTTCAGGCCGGCCCCGCCGTCAACCAACATTTTGGTGACCTTGAGGTTGCGGATAGTTGGTGAGACCAACATCGGCAAGCACCCGACCGCCGTTGTGCGGTCAGGGTGATCCTCAAGATCAAAAATGATGGGCGTGCTGGACCACTTCAGCAGCCTGCTTGACTCGACGGGCAGCTCAGCTGCGTTCACTTCCCGCACCCACTGCTTGAGTTGGCGGCAGGAAGTATGCAGAGAGGCGCCTCCGTCGACACACAGAACTTCTGTGGCCTTCTGGAACTCCTGCTCGCTGTTATCTCCTTCCTCCATGTCGTCGTCGTCGTCTTCTTCCTCATCCTTGTCGCGGCCCCGGGGAGGTCGATCACCTTGCCGCTGCTTGGCCTTGCCGCGACGTCCTCTCCGGCCATTGAATGGCCGCTTCTTGCTTGGCTCTCCTCCGCCACCTTGGGCCTTCTCCTTGTCGCGACGCTCGTATTCAGCCTTCCGCTGTTCAATGAGGTACTCGACTCGCTTGCAGTTCGAAAGGTCGTGGCCCTTGGTGCAGTGGATCTTGCAATATTGCTTGTCGGAGCCGTCCTGCTTGTCGGCTGCCGCTACAGGGGCAGGTTCCTTGCCGGAACCGCCAGCCTGTGCTGTCTTGGCGGGGGCCTCCTTGCCGGACTGCTCGACGACCAGCACTTCCTTGCTCTTCTTTCTTCTGTTGTTTCGCCGCCGGCTGTTCTTTGCCGGGGCGGCATCCTCACTGTCGCTTCCTCCTACGCCAGCATCTTCTCCGGGGAGTCTCCTCCCCTCTTCGGCGCGCGCGCACTTGTCAGCCAGAGCGTAGAGCTCGCTGACATCCCGAATCTTGGTCATGGCCATCTCTTCCCTCATGCGACGGTTATGCACGTTCTGGTGGAACGCGCTGATAACCGCGGCGGGGTGGACGTCGGGAATGTTGTGCTGCACGCGGCTGAACCGTTAAATGTACTTGCGCAGGGATTCTCCTTCCTTCTGGGCCAAGATGTGGAGATCACTCTCCTGGCCGTGGGGTTTGTGGCCGCCCGTGAAGGCGCCGACAAATTGGTGGCACAGATCTGCCCACGAAGAAATGGAGCCTTCCGGCAAGTGCATAGGCCAAGAACGGACGTTTGGCTTAAGCACTAGCGGGAAGTAGTTCGCTAGTATCTTCTCGTCGCGTCCCCCGGCAGCCTGCACCGCGATGGTGTAGATGTTGAGGAACTCCGAAGGGTGCGTCTTGCCGTCGTACTTCTCGGGTACGTCGGGCTTGAAGTTTTTCATGCTGGGCCACTGGACGCGCCGCAGCTCACGGGTGAACGCAGGGCAACCTGCCGCGTACGGCAAGTCGCCTGGCTCACCGGACGCGTACGTGTCGACAGCGGTCCCAGCGCGATGGTCTGATTGTCGCCGGGCTTCTCGTCGGCGCTCGATGCGCGTTCGAGCGTCTTCTTGCCGCCGATCGTCGAGGACTTGGCGCTGGTCCCGACGAGCCCGCGGATACGACGACGCTGTGAAGTCGTCGTCGACGTTAATCCGGCGGGATGGCGTCTTCTGCTTCCGCGGCGGGGAGTGCACGGTGGTCGCACCCCCGGCGGTCTTGTCGCCATCGGCCTTCGTCTGGTCGACTTGCCGCGGCCGCGATGTCGCCGGCTGCTGTGGCGTGTCGTTGTTGGCGAAGGCGATGAGGCTTTGGATCGTCGCCCTCCAGTCCTCGGCCTTGTCTGCCGCTGGAGGGAAATCGAGGAGTAGTTGGGCTCTTGCTAGAGCTTCTGCTAGAGAGGAGGGGAGCGGCGGTGATCGGTGCGAGGAGCGAGATATGCTCGGACTTCTAACAGGGTTAGAAGGAGCAGTCTCTCGCCCCGGCGACCGCGCCTTGCTCGTGCCAGGACGGTGGCCTTGAGCGTCCCGCAATCCTCTGGTTTGTCCTTGGCGCAGCAAGCGAATGGTACATCCTGTACCACGGCGCTGCTGGCCTGGCGTCTGCTGAGAAAGACGTGGTGCATCTACGGACACCGAGGCCTTGGAATTGGCCCGGTCGTCCGTCTTGTCCTTGGATTTGGTGGCGCCGTGAGTTTCCTAGCCGGCGGCCACCCTTCCGCCGGCGTCTCCTCCACCCACCGTTGGTTCTGGTGGCGGTGGGATCGACGCAGACGGGCCTGCGACCTCCGAAGCCTTCTTCTTCGGGGCCATGTTGTTGCAGCCGATGAAGTTGGTGAAGCTGGAGAGGTTGATGAAGAATACGCCCGCGTGAGCGCCGGATCAGGTTCGCACAACCTCGACGCCCCCTACCTGGCGCGCCAAAGATGTCGGGGGAAACTGTCCACCACGAGCACCTATGGGACCGGAGCTCCTTGTACGTTGCGGTAAGGGAGCGGAGGGAGCACGAAGAGCAGATCGAGGAACACATGCGGGCAGTTTACCCAGGTTCGGGCCGCGCGGACGCGTAAAACCCTACTCCTACTTGGATTGTATTGGGTTCTTGAGCTCGGGAGCTTGAAGAGCTAGCTACACCGAGCAAGAGAGCTGTCTAGGTTCCGAACCCTTTCTACGTTTTGCATGGGCCTCCTTTTATAGCTCAAGGGGTCACCGATAGGTGTCAACGTAGAGGAGGGTAAAAATGTAACTTTGGTGGTAGTTGTAACAGTGCGGGAACAGTACATGAATAGTGGATGAACAGTGGTCTTCACCTAACCCTGACAGTGGGGGACAAGGGCATTAAATGCCCGTCGCCGTCGACCCCAAAATCGCCCGTCCATGCGTCTCCGTTCGCCACGGCGGTAGCCTCGTCACCGTGGCTCGCCATCGTGTCCCCCAGGCTGCACAGCCATGCGCCACGCGTCCCTGGAAGGGCCCCAGGGCGACGCGTGGGCTGATGAGCTGGAGCGTGGGTACACAGCATAGTTCTCCCTGGCAAGCACCTTGCCGGGGCCAAGATCTTGCCGGGCCCGGAAGCTTGTCGCTTCCCGGGGCCCGCCGGGGCGTAGGGTGCGCCGAGGCATGTCTTCTGAGATGCTGCCTTCTGGTCTTCCTGGCAAGCTCCTCTTGCCAGGGTCTTGTGTTAATGCGATAATCTTGAGCCTGGTGCGGCCTTCCCGGCAAGCTCCACTTGCCGGGGTCTTGTTCTTCTGACTTGCATACTTTGTTTTTGAATGGCTTTATAAGGACCGAAAAGGTTTCCGGCGAGCACGTGGTGAGCCCTGCCGTGGGGAGCTGCTACTGCCCGTGCACAAGTTGGGGTACTAAGGTACCCCTATCTTAGTACACCGACAACAACATTCACAAGCGTTCATCCACGGGGTCGTCTCGGTATACCTTCGAAGCGTGCGTTTTGGGGCGGTTCGAGACCGTAGTGGAAGTAGTGGAAGTAGTCGTTCTCGTTTCATAGAGGAAGTAGCCGTTCACGTTGCCAAAAGGAGTAGTCGTACACGGCGACGGTAGTGGTACACGTTTCGTAGCCGTTCGCGTCGTCGAGGTACTTGTCACGTCGTGGAACTTGTTGCGTCTCCGAGTAGCCGAACTTCGTTTCGTAGATGTACACGACGCGTTGTGGAAGTAGTTGTTCCCATTCCGTAGAGGTACTTGAGGGTCTCGTCGTGTAGTCGAACTTGATGCTCCGTGGAACTTGACGCAATCCACGACAACGGTGCTTGACGGTCCGGTTACGGTTCTTGCCGCCTTGTCGGGTAGTCGTACATGGGTCTTCGGTGACGGTCGTCGTACACGGTTCGTAGACGTTGGGCTCGTCGTGGTACTTGGTCGTGGTACTTGTCGATTCCGCGTAGTCGCACACTTGTGGTCGAGGTGCTTGGTGATCTCCGTCACACCGGAATAGACACTTGGCGAAACCCATGGCAGCAACTTGGCCGGCGGGAGCAGCAGCAACAAACTTGGCGACGAGGCCATGGCAGCGATATGGCGAGGAGGAAGACTTGCGCGGCGGCGCTGGAGCAGAGGCGAGGCAGAGGCAAAGCTCGGGCTGGAGGAGACGAGGCAGGGGCCGGAGACGCGAGTGCGGCCTCTTGGCATTGGCTGTGGAGGAGATGCACACGTCCGCGAGGCCGAGGCAGAGGAGGAAGGAGCGCGTCGGAGCCACATGAGGGAGGATGGCCGCGGGCATGGAGGCGAGGGCCTGGCTGCTCCCGCACTGGAGGGGCCACGGCGTGCGGGCGCGCTGGAGAGGATGGCTCGGGGAGCGCCGGGATTCGGCCTTGGCGACGAAGGTGGAGGGCCTGAAGGCGAGGCAGAAGGGGACGGGGCGCTAGGAGCTCCTCTAGCGCGGGCGATGCGGGGCGGCCTTGGAAGGGCGCGTCCCAGGCGCTCCTGGGGTCGAGGATGAGAGGCGGCGGGGCCATGGCGAGAGGAGGTGCGGGGATCGAAGGGAGGAGGAAGATGGGGTCGAGGGAGTGAGATCCATAGGGGATCGGGGGACGAGGGAGAAGGGCTCGAGCGAGGAAGGGAGCTGCGGGACGATGGGGTCGTCACGCTGGAGAGCGACGGCTGAGGGAGTAGCGTGTTGCGGGCTAGGGTTTGAGAGAAGGGATGGGCCTTGAGGGGGAATTGGGCTGGACTGCTTGGAGCTATAAGGCCCAAGTGGGCTGGAATCTCTCTCTCCCTCTCTTCTGGCATTTCTTTTTCCTTTTAAAATAATAGAACAAAAAAAAATAGAAATGCCCAGAGAGTTTGGAGATGGTTTTGGCTGAGATAAAAATATCACTACAACCCTGGAATTGTGGGCTATTTTAATAAACTCCTTTGGCAATTTTTAGAGACTACTAATTTATGCAAGTATGAAAATAACTCAAACTTGAATAAATCTGTAGACCAACCAAAGAACTTCCAAAAGACAAGAAGAAATTGGAGGAGGTGGTCTTGTCATGAACCAGTATTTATAGGAAGATAAAGAACAATTTCTGAAACAGGACAATGTCACTGGCAAAACGAGCGAGACATGAAAAAAAGAAGCTAGTGGGGGTGTGCACTAGAAGAGGGATTTGGTGGCAAGAGAAAGATGCAAGTGTGTTTTGGTGATTCCAAAGAATGGAATAATTATTATAATAGCTCCCTAAAATATTGGGAGTATATGTTATAAAGAGAAGTCATCCTTCCCTCAATTTAAATGGGCCGAAGGTCCACACGATTTATTTAGGTTGAGATGCAAAATAAATATGACATGATGGCATGATGACATGATGCAATGCAAAAATAACTAACACAAGCACAATGACATACACGGGAGAACCCGGAACATCTGGAATCTTCTGGAATCATCTGGGATGTCGGTCTTCGGGCGTCACAACTCTCCCACACTAACAGAGGATCTCGACCCGAGATCCTAGAGATAGCACCGGGTAAAAACAGAAGAGGAAGAGGTAAAACAAAGTTGCTTCTTTGACAGACGAGTGGAACCAGGAACCTTGAGAGGTTAAACAAGTTGAAAGAAGAATACAACGGAGATGAACAAATATGAAAACTCCGTTAGAAAAGAGGAACAAAGAACATAATGAGAACCTTGCAGGTTGAAAGACATGAAGCAAGAGCTCACGGATGACGAAAGAATTCAAAACCACTCCGGTTAACCAAGATTGAGAAGGAATAAGAACGAAATAATTTGGATAGCACTCCGTCTGAAAATGGAAGGAATTAACAAGAACTTGCCAAGTTGGAATGATACTTGTTGAAATGAACAACACACAGCCTCTGAAACAATTGAAGAATGGCACAAGGGGTAAGAAAGACTCAGACATCACTCCGGTTGAAAAGAGAGGCAAAACTTGATAAGATGAGGGAACTTGAATGGAGAATACAACGCTCCGGTTAAATAGACAAGCAAGGGAGAATATGGTCTTGATAAAAACGAGATGATGGTCAAAGAGAGCAATATCACAAAGCCTCCGGAATGAAAGAATAGGATATAGATCAATGAAAGAAATGAATGGAGAAGAAAATGACAACTTATCCCACGAATGAGTTTGAAAAAGCATCTTTACCAAGATGGGTTGAACAGAGCTGTTGGAATTCAACAACGAAAGAATAAGCTTGATGTGGGCTTATGGAAAACAACTCACAATTAAGAGGTGACAACCAGCCACTGACGGAAACATTTAATTGGATTGAGATCAACAAGGAGATGAAAAACTTATTTCACCGGAATAATAAATGAAGAACTTAGGTCATTTATAAGCACCATAATAGCAACAATCCTTAGGGAAAGCTTTTAGGTGAATTATAACCCAAGATAACTCCAACGAATAATTGAAGGGTTGAAAAGATCTCCGGAACAAGGAAAAATGATGGTTTTGAATATCTCATTCTTGATAACTCGTGAATCATAAAACATGAGGGAATTGTCAAGAATGACATAACACCATCTGAAAAGATAAGATAGAAAGGATTGCAATTGGAAGTATGATGAAGAATGCTTGAGCTCCAAGAATAATCTTGATGAAGACTTCGAGGATGAATTAAATGATGATGAACCACAATGAAAACTCCGGTAATGAAAGCATGAGAAATGAAAGATGAAAAGAATTAGATTCAAAACCTGCGATGAATTAGGTGGAGCTTGAAATGGTATAATTGAAATAACTTGAAGGTCCGGAAAACCAGATGAACAACTTAGAACCAAGGATATGATATGATGAACAAGCTCCGGGGAAAGAGATTAATCACTTCGAGGAGATAAGAATAAGATTTACTGTATGCTTATCCTTCATCAAATTAAATTGATGACAAGCAACGGAATTGGCCTACTACTTATTCTTGTTGGAAAGAATTAAAGAGAGATCTCGCACAAACCTGGGTACATCTTGAATGAACCACCGGTAGAATTATGAAAAGAACGAGTGAATTAATATGATACAACGGAAGAGTAAACTTGAACGAACCACCGTAAAAATATGGAGACGAACGAAGAGGCATCAATTAAGAATACTTGGAGGACGAAGTGGAAAACTGAGAACGAAGAAATCTTCTGAAATGATGGCCTTCGGAGGATCACAAAGAAAAGAATTCGTGAAATGCTTCGGATGGCATAAAAGAATTCCTCACAATCTGAACAATAATGAGGATGGCATGAAGCTAGAACCACAACTCATCAAGAGAACGGGTCAAAATTAAGAGAAACTCTTCTCCGGTCTTCAAATGTTGAGAATGAAGACGAGAAATGCCATAAGAATTGTTGAGCACTCCGGAATGAAGAATTAAAAAGGTTGAACCAATGATGAACAAGAATTTGAAAGCGATCTTGGAGAAGGCATGTGACTGATGGGAATCATTCTTACTCCACACTTTGAAAAGAATTTTAGAATAACTCCGGAAAAAGAAAGAGTCAGGTAAGATCCTGGGAAAAGACCTGTGGGTTAGGGCCCACTCAAAGAAATCACTGTTGAAATAGATTGCTTAAGAGATATTGCACCGGTTGAATTAAATGGCTTGAATAAGATGACAATCTCAACATAATTTGAATGGATAAAGAATGGAAACACGAATCTTCTGAAATATCTTGTACACCGGATATGAATAGCAAGAGGAGAATGATTAATTGGTGCACCGTAATAAGAAAGCATTGTGAAAAGAGGAAAGGATAAGATCAACACCGAAATCTTGAATTACATCCACCAGCAGAATTTGAGAACAAAAGAATGATGAACTTGAAGCTCTTGAGCATCTTCACGATAATGCACCGGATAAGAACATTGAAGGAAAAGAATGAAGAAATATCACATGAATAAAATGGATACTTCATTTAAGAATTGCTGGTTCCAAGAAGAAAAAGGGTGGGAGGGTAGGGAAACAAAGACAACTTGGGATGAATGAAACAATACACCGTCAGATTTCTCAATGGTGTCCGTATGGAATAACTTGAAGAGAAAGCACACCGGTTGGAAAGGATTAACATGAAAATCTTGATTGATCAAGAAGGACTAGCACTCCCATAGAAATATGAGAACACCGATTAATAAAGGTATGGAATCAACATTTGACATCGAAGCAACTCGAATACCAGAATCAAAACAAAACAAAGGATAGATATGAAACATAGTCTTCACAAGCATCATTCGAACAGAGAATTGAACGAATGATTCCGCAGGTACATCAACTTGACGAGAAGCCACTTGGAGAACAAAAAGTAAATAAAAAAAAGGAACAAGGAACAGATAGAACAAATACAAGATAGAAGCTTCATTCGACATCTTTGTGCTGAAAGCTTATGGAACGTGTTACAAAAGGGTCTTGCAATCCCCGGATCAGCATAGCCAAGGACCCTTTAAGATGCAACTCCCGATCGGAACAAGCCCATAAAACCACTTCACTCAATGTAGAACCCCGAACTTCATATCATGCATTCGTTGGAAGAATGCCTAGAACTACTGGATGAACCCACCTATTAATTTCCGAAAGTTTCCAGTTATGCAATCAGGTGTTGGGGATACAGGGGAAGCACCGCGCACTCAACTCTAATCCTACATCCAGCTGTATCCATCCTTCAACACATAACCAGTTGTTCTCGGAAACCATTTACCTCGGACCTTCGAAACGCATCCACTATACAAGCTATGGCAATACTCCCGAACTACCTCCCCAGTACTGGGTGATGTCGGGGTTATCTTGCCACTAACCCATAGGAGAGTTTTCGATGTCGGCCGTCTTAAGTATTCTAGTACTGCCGCGATGGATTTGTGACGACAACACCTCGGAGCTCAACTCCCCGGGACACTGCCACAACCCCTAATGACAGGAGGCATCGAGAACAATGTTCTCATCACAAAGACATCGAAACAATCCAAACAATACTCACGAGATCCTAAAAAAATTGGTGCAATTATTGAAAATAGAAGAGATAAGAGTAATCGTCAGGAGTCCTCACCAGAGTGAAAAGAGATGAGGAGCAAAAGAAATCCTACTCTCCGATATATATATAGGGCTCAAAACATTTTCAAGTGTGTGCCTAGACTCAACCGTCAACGATTCGATCAATCAGTGGGGACTATACCTCCTACGTGTCGAGGCACGACTTAAAGGTATAAGCCCATCCTAGAATGATCTCAAGTTTGGTATCTTTGCATGACTCATGTAAAAGAGGGATTAAATTGCAAAAGGAGATAGTTGGCTTACACTCGCCACTTCACACAATACATTACATAAACAAGACATCATTCAAAACATCACAACCCGACTACGGGTGAAGATCCAAAAGAAAGATACCAAAACAATATAAAGCCACAGGTCAAGATCGAATCCTAGTAGAAACCAACACTGAACGTCGAAACGTCACAAGCATACGGCCACACTCATCATCGAGCTCCCAGTGTAGAACTTGAACCAGCTCCTGCATCATTCTCCGCTGAACCTGCATCTGGTGTTGTAGTATCCGTGAGCCACGAGGACTCAGCAATCCCATAACCATGGGTATCAAGACTAGCAAAGCTTTACGGGTAGGAAGAGGTAAAGTGGTGAGGTTGCAGCAGCGGCTAAGCATAATATGGTGGCTAGCTTACGAGTACCAGAATAAGCTGAGAATCTACGCAGACGGTCGCAAAAGTAGTGATCGCTAAAGATCCTGAACTACATATGAATCAAACATAACCCCACCGTGTTCTCATCTCAAAATGAAAAGAGACAGTCACGGTTACTCACGCAGTGGTGTGTTTTACCTCAGATCCTCTGTTAAGTTTTCTACAACCGGACATTAACAAATTCCAATCTGCCACATAACCGCGGGCACAGCTTTCGAAAGATCATGACCCTGCAGGGGTGTTCCAACTTAGCCCATCACAAGCTCTCACGATTAGCTGAAGTGATAAATATAATATCATCACTCCTTATCTTAGGGAAATCCGATCAGGCTCGGCATCCCGGTAGCACAAGACATTTCGACAATGGTAAAACAAGTCCAGCAAGACCTCCCGGCGTGCCGACACCCTGATGGTAGCCGCGCGCATCTCGTCTCAGGCCACGTCCGGATGAGTGCTACGTACAGTAACCGAAGACCCCAGATAACTGGGTGGTACCGCAAGTGGCTCTAGTTTGGGACCAACACCATCAGCACTGGCCCCCCCAATTATGTATAATTAAGAACCCGAGGACATGACCCCCTATGCAATTAATTAATTATTTAAGTTGTTATTATGAGCAAATTAAAACCAATGTTGGGCCTTGCTGGAGGAGTTTTATTCAAAGTCGAACTATCAAGGGGTCCCCATCCACCCATCGTGTAAGGAACGCAAAATCAAGGAACATAATGCCGGTTTATCGGCGCCTAAGGTGGCATGAGTGGAACAAAACACCGAGCAAAAGGCCAAGCCTTCCACCCATGCCCAGTATATAGGTGTGTTAATAATAGTTATAGATATTGTGATATTCCAACAACAAGTTCCCACCTTGAACGATCTTCATCTTCACCTGCAACTAACAACGCTATAAGAGGGGCTGAGCAAGCAGGTAACATAGCCAAACAATGGTTTTTCTAGGAAGGTTTCAAGGTTAGAGGTTTCATGGCAACAAGGAGAGGCTGACATAAAAGATGGGTAGCGCGACATGTAACGATAGCATCGAGACAACTAAGCATGGCAATGGTAGTAAAGGTATCCAAGGGTATGATCATCTTGCCTGGGATTCCGCAAGGAAGAAGAACGGATCCATGAAGAAGACGAAGAAGAAGCCTCACAACTCCGGAACAAAACCGAAGCTACCAAGAGAAGCAACCGGAAAGAAGCAAACAACACGGTAAACACACAAGCATAAACATGGCATACGATGCACATCCAAGTATGATGCATGTCCTGTTTAATTATGCATGGCATGGCAAAGTGCACAAACAAAACTACAAGTTAAGTGGAGCTCAATATGCAACGAGTTGCATATTGACGAAACACCACATTAAAATTATTTAATCGACTCTCGTTTATTTACAAGACAAGGTTAATGTTTTTAACATGGCAAGAGGTGAAGCATAATAAAACTACACTATTTAGACATTTTAAATGAGGCCGGAAAATAACAACAACAAATTCCGGAAAATCCCCATGAGCATATTTAGTTATATAACCAACAACAAATCACACATTTATAATGTTGTTAACATGATGCGGATGACATGATCAAGTTTTATGCAATCTTAGTTAAAGGTTGACATGAAGAGATATGAAGTATAAGGAGTATTTGTCACCGTGGTGGAAGGAAAGGTGCCACGGCAACGATCCGAAAATGATGCAACGGCAACATCTCGGTTCCGGTAACTCATTGCTAGTCCGGAGCAAAAGAAAGATGGCGTGAGCGAGTCGAACAAGATGAAAGGTGGGGTGATCCCGTCGTCGGGTTCCCACGAGTCGGCGACGAGGCAACCGAGGAACATGACAAAAGATGAAACGGGCACGGTGCACACAAGGGGAACATTTCATACAACACAACATTCACAAGCGTTCATCCACGGGGTCGTCTCGGTATTCCTTCGAAGCGTGCGTTTCGGAGCGGTTCAAGATCGTAGTGGAAGTAGTGGAAGTAGTGGTTCTCGTTTCGTAGAGGAAGTAGCCGTTCACGTTGCCAAAAGGAGTAGTTGTACACGGCGACGGTAGTGGTACATGTTTCGTAGCCGTTCGCGTCGTCGAGGTACTTGTCACGTCGTGGAACTTGTTGCGTCTCCGAGTAGCCGAACTTCGTTTCGTAGATGTACATGACGCGTTGTGGAAGTAGTTGTTCCCGTTCCGTAGAGGTACTTGAGGGTCTCGTCGTGTAGTCGAACTTGATGCTCCGTGGAACTTGACGCAATCCACGACAACGGTGCTTGACGGTCCGGTTACGGTTCTTGCCGCCTCGTCGGGTAGTCGTACACGGGTCTTCGGCGACGGTCGTCGTACACGGTTCGTAGAGGTTTGGCTCGTCGTGGTACTTGGTCGTGGTACTTGTCGATTCCGCGTAGTCGCACAGTTGTGGTCGAGGTACTTGGCGATCTCCGTCACACTGGAATAGACACTTGGCGAAACCCATGGCAGCAACTTGGCCGGCGGGAGCAGCAGCAACAAACTTGGCGACGAGGCCATGGCAGCGGCATGGCGAGGAGGAAGACTTGCGCGGCGGCGCTGGAGCAGAGGCGAGGCAGAGGCCAAGCTCGGGCTGGAGGAGACGAGGCAGGGGCCGGAGACGCGAGTGCGGCCTCTTGGCGTTTGCTGTGGAGGAGAGGCACACGTCCGCGAGGCCGAGGCAGAGGAGGAAGGAGCGCGTCGGAGCCACATGAGGGAGGATGGCCGCGGGCATGGAGGCGAGGGCCTGGCCGGCCTGGCTGCTCCCGCGCTGGAGGGGCCACGGCGTGCGGGCGCGCTGGAGAGGATGGCTCGGGGAGCGCCGGGCTTCGGCCTTGGCGACGAAGGTGCAGGGCCTGAGGGCGAGGCAGAAGCGGACGGGGCGCTGGGAGCTCCTCTAGCGCGGGCGATGCGGGGCGGCCTTGGAAGGGCACGTCCCAGGCGCTCCTGGGTCGAGGATGAGAGGCGGCGGGGCCATGGCGAGAGGAGGTGCGGGGATCGAAGGGAGGAGGAAGATGGGGTCGAGGGAGTGAGATCCAGAGGGGATCGGGGGACGAGGGAGAAGGGCTCGAGCGAGGAAGGGAGCTGCGGGACGATGGGTTCGTCGCGCTGGAGAGAGGCGGCTGAGGGAGTAGCGTGCTACGGGCCAGGGTTTGAGAGAAGGAATGGGCCTTGAGGGGGAATTGGGCCAGACTGCTTGGAGCTACAAGGCCCAAGTGGGCTGGAATCTCTCTCTCCCTCTCTTCTGGCATTTCTTTTTCCTTTTAAAATAATAGAACAAAAAAAATAGAAATGCCCAAAGAGTTTGGAGATGGTTTTGGCTGAGATAAAAATATCCCTACAACCCTGGAATTGTGGGCTATTTTAATATACTCCTTTGGCAATTTTTAGAGACTACTAATTTATGCAAGTATGAAAATAACTCAAACTTGAATAAATCCGTAGACCAACCAAAGCACTTCCAAAAGACAAGAAGAAATTGGAGGAGGTGGTCTTGTCATGAACCAGTATTTATAGGAAGATAAAGAACAATTTCTGAAACAGGACAATGTCACTGGCAAAACGAGCGAGACATGAAAAAAAGAAGCTACTGGGGGTGTGCACTAGAAGAGGGATTTGGTGGCAAGAGAAAGATGCAAGTGTGTTTTGGTGATTCCAAAGAATGGAATAATTATTATAATAGCTCCCTAAAATATTGGGAGTATATGTTATAAAGAGAAGTCATCCTTCCCTCGATTTAAATGGGCCGAAGGTCCACACGATTTATTTAGGTTGAGATGCAAAATAAATATGACATGATGGCATGATGACATGATGCAATGCAAAAATAAATAACACAAGCACAATGACACACACGGGAGAACCCAGAACATCTGGAATCTTCTGGAATCTTCTGGGACGTCGGCCTTCGGGCGTCACACGTACGATCGCCCGCATGTGATGGATGGCATAGTAGGCACCCTTCTGACCGCCAGGCGGCTGCTTGACGCAGCAGAACGTCGTATTGTGGGAGAACACGTGCTTGCCGGTCTTACGAATAGGACTGGTGAAGGTGCCTCTAGATTTGGCGTAGCCGGGAGAACATCATCAAGAACCTTCTTGACATTTGTGTAGTCTACATTCGACTGACGGTCCGAGTCGAAATACGTGGCCATGGAATATTTGGGGCTTAGGAGGATGAGCGTGCAATGTGTGTCACTGCGGAAAACACGGAATGTTAAAAGAAAAACGATCGAAATCTAAGAACTCATATGTTACGGGGCGGTTGAGGGGAGGACTTACTCGGGAAAGTAAGGCACGAGGAAGTTATCCTTATCTCGGTTTGCCAGAATGACGCCTTCGAGGTAAGAACTCGCGACTTGCCGGTCCCCAGCCTGCCCAAGATCTTGGCACGCATGTAGAAGGGGTCGACTATCACGATGTCCGGGGTCTTGTCGCGAATGATCCGCATCTCCATACTCAGCGAAAATAGCCGAACGAAGGTGTAGTGCAGCGGATGAAGGTTCAACATAGCGTAGATGTCATCAAACCGCAGGACGATCGTACCCCCGACGGAGTTATACACAAAGCCCTTGCCCTCTGGCACCTTGGTCGCGAAAAATGGGTATGCCACATCCTTCTCTCTGAGACGCCGCTTCTCCAAAGAAAGAACACTGTCATGCAGACTCCGCATAGCACCGGTTCCAGCATCGAGCATATTTCTCGATAGCAACGGCCTACCCGGCACATGCACCCTCCTAATTACATCCTCAGGTGAAGGTGGCCCATCCCGAGCACGGATCATACTCGCTGCCGGCTGGCTCGCACCCTTGTTAGTTTTTCTTTTGTGTGCCTTCTTCTTCTCCTGTAATGGGACCGAGTTCTGCTCACAGACCGCCTTCTTGAGTGTGTTGGGGCTGATAATATTTCACACCTCGCCTATCTGAGGCTCGGTGAAGTCGGCAGCTGGAGGCGTCTCCTGAGAACTGAACGGCAGACGACGCCTGTTGCAACTTGGTTTCTCCGTGGTACCAGCTAGATCACGCACGTCTTTTGTAGGGGTGGGTTCTTGAGAAGGAGGCCCCATGAAGTCGCCACCGTACCCATGATCGGCAAAGTACTGATCGACGTTGGCAAATGTATCGTCGTCATTGTCGTCGTCATCGTTCGGATACTGTGCCATATGCATGTTTGGATCCAGTGGCATAGGGATGTCTGGTACCGTTGCGGCGGTCTTGCCATGGGGCCGACTTGGCGCTGGCACGACTAGCGATGTTGTCTTTGGGGTGGTGTTCCCCACCCCCAAACGAATCTGGCTCTTCGACCAAAGGAGGGGCCAGCTCAGGCAGGCGCCGAGGGTCATCACGTCATCATCGTCGGCCCCGACGGGTCGAATCAGAGGTAACAACTCGTCGCAGCCTGGCAGCACCCGAACCAGTTGAACCCTAAACAAGTTGGGTGGCATCCTAGTACCGTGGAACACGGGGTTGCCCGGTTGTACGACTTTGCCCTTGACGACATCGACCAACTCGTTGTTCACGAAGTGCAGGAGAGTGCACGGAACATCGGCGGCGCCCTGCGAAAACATGTAGGGCGTCAGGGATGCCCAGTCAAAGGCAAGGAGATGAAGTCCTCGGCCGAGAGAGGCTTAATTAGTTACCGTGATGATGGCCTCGAGCTCGGCTAATGTCGAGGCACCGCCAACGGCGGGCGTGCAGTTGACGGAGGGGCCGCTTGCTGCAGAGGTGCCGACCGGCGTACATCCGGCTGCATTAAGCTCCCGTGCCGGCGTCGGAGACACCAATGCCGCCTCCGTCGGAGACACGAATGGCCCCGCCATCGCATTCTATGAGTTGCTGGCCGTGAAGCTGGAAATCGGGGGCGTTCCCTGTTGGCCGCCCGCAATCCACGCGTGCAACCCCTCGATCAAGGTAGGCACAATAGCGATGATCATCGCTCCGAGTTGTTGTTGCACTTGCTCTTGGACAATCTCCGGAATCCGCGCCACCTGTGCCTTGAGTTCTTGAACCTCGCGCGCCTGGCTTTCCGAGCTGGTCTTTTTCTCCTTTCTCCCACCAGCGTTATAGTATGACAACCATTTTGTGGACAAGCCTTTGCCAGCCACACGACCAGCTGATGTCGGCTTACTGAGCTTATCATTTTTCTTCATTACATTCAACGCCCTATTTAGAGTGGTGTCCCAAGGGTTGCTCGTAGTCGACCCCGCGCTACTGCTTTCAGTCACCTACGGAAGGAATGTGAACCATTTAGAAATTTGGCTTCATTAATTAGAATGCAACCATATAGAGCTAATTACGCGGGGGTGTATTCCTTACCAGAACAAGCTCAAGCGCCCTGGTCTTAGGATCCGTGGTAAGCTCCTTTGTTTTCGGGTCCTTCTTGTACCGGGCCCTGACAAAGTTCCTGGTCTGCTTGTGACCATATTTATCGAAGAGGGGCGGTAGGCCTTGCTCGGCACGGTCCGCCTCCTCCTTGTCCCATATAGGCTCCGCTACTCTGTAACCGCCGGGGCCGAGTGTGTGTTCCCCCAAGTTTAGCTCCCGCATTTCTTTCCCCCACTGACTTGATTCGGAGGTTATGGTGCTCGAGCACTTGATCTTGAAGTCATTGTAGTCATCTTCGGTGATCGAAGGATTTTTCTCCTTGATCTTCTCATAACTCTCACCTTTCTTGATCATTCTCTTCACATTGCTTTTCCAAGTAGACAGGGCCGTGCTCATCCTCGTGAGGGCAGTATTGTTCACTTTATTCCCTTTGAGGCTTGTGTTTTCAAATTCAGTGGGGAACTTGTATCGTTCATGCAGCTTCGTGAAGAGGAGGTTGCACAAATTCCCTCGGTCAGGATGCCTCAGGATCTCGGTGTTGATCGAGACGGTGCTCCGGAGAATGCACCCGAGCTTAAGCGAGTACCCCTTGACTATTCATTCGGGCGCCGTTGGATTCCCGTCGGAGTTCACTTCAGTAAATTCCTCCTTGACGGTGCGGAGCACGGTCGGGCGCCGGTCCTTCCGTTGCCTCTTCGGTTGGCTGCCATCTGTGCGTGCGCCGCCATCATCAGTGGTGGCATCCTCGACGGCACCATCAGTGGTGGCATCCTCGGTGGCACCATCAGTGGGGTCATCCTCGACGGTACCATCAGTGGTCTTAGGATCGGCGGGGAAGGCGGCGTCCTCATACAAGTGAGGTTGTTCCTCCATCTCCTGGGACAGCTCCCAGAATGCCTTGCCGCCCGAACCCCCGGCCTCATCGTTGTTGGCCATGTTTCTCTCTAAATAGGAAAAAAGTTTGGTCAAAAAGTTGGTTATTGTCAAGGAACAAGATCACGGTGTCATCATTTAGGGTTTGTCGACACCGAGGCATCCTAAAAGCCAAGCTTTTATCATTGAGGGTTTTTCGACGCCGAGGCACCCTAAAAGCCTAATCTTTCATCATTTCTGTTTTTATCGACACCGAGGCACCCTAAAAGCCAAGGTTTTATAATTTATGGTTTGTCGACACCGAGGCATCCTAAAAGCTAAGTTGGGAAGGAGAATTCTAAGTTGGGCCTAATCACTTGGCTCTATTGCCGCCTATGGTTTAATGCAGCTAGAATAAAGGGGCAGTTGATCCTACTTAATTAACTACTAAGATACCCCGGCCCATGCATTAGTCACAAGTACCCCATATGTCCTATTTTTAGCAAAGTCATGCTAAAATTGACGAAAAATTTCAGCATGACCTTTGCTGAAAATAGACATATGAAGTACCTGAATTTTTCGGAACGGAAGTTAATCGACATTCCAGCAAACTCAAGGGCCTCTCGGGTGGACAAGGCAAAATCATTATCCCAGGTGGACAAGGCAATGTGCCACTTGCTTAAATCTCTATCCAATGCTATTTACAAGACAAACAACAGGTGGCAAAGCCCAGTGTTAAAAAAAAGGCCTCCATCACAACATGGAAAATACATTGGCATGTGAAGAGGTGAAAGAATATATGCATCTCCAAGCAGTATCATTCAACATTTTGGGCAAACCACTACAAGCAATACTGGATTAGATACAAGAAGAATGTGAGAAAATGCAGACAAATACTAACAGATTGAGGTGTTTAACTTGTGGTGCTCTCTGTGCTAGTAACAATTCAAGTCAAAACCTTTTCTGGTTAGTAAGTGTTTCTTGAGCATATGTATGAAGTAAGTGTTTCTGCTCTCAATGTTTCAGAACACATATTTTAGCTAGCTAGTACCAGTGCTATTACCCAGCAGTTAATTAGCTTTTGCTTTTGCTTTTCAGTGCCAAATTCTAGCTAGTACCAGCAAATTACCATCCAGCAGCAATTATTTTCAAATATATATACACTGGACATTTTTATATTAACCTAAGGAAAATGAATAGTTAGGTTAATTACCCACTGTTAATAACAACACATATATAAGAGAAACAACTTGCAGACTGAATAAGGTCGATTTGTTAGAAATATTTTGCTTCTGAATCTCAGGTACAACAAAACTTGCATTAGGGCTTTAGTTTTTGAAAGAAAAAGAGATTCAGTCAGATGCTTTGTTCTACACTTTGATGCAAATGAGTATATAGAAGAAGCTATTTACTAGCAATACCATATATATAATCTGCAATAGCAACTACAGTTTAGAGTTTATCAGAGGCATATCCCATGGAAGTCCCAAATCTGAACCTTGTCCATGATCTTCACTATTTTCATTTTCTATGAAGTTTTTTTTCTTCTTCATTAACATGGAGTATTCATTCAGGGAATGGTCAGTTGCAGAGTACTCATATGCTCCTAGTTATCCTATCATGGCAATCAAAGGAAGTTCTGAAGCTTTTTTTTGGTTGGGTTCTGAAACTAATAATGGACTATGTAGGCGAAGATCATTCCGCTGCCTTTCGGAGACGCAGCCTAGGGATAATTGAGGATGAAACAAATACTCGAGTGAAAGAAGTAGTAATAGGGATTACAATCTGGCTAGCTGTTGATATTGCACATTGGTACCAACACCTACGGTGCAAACTGCAACCCAATCCTTTCTACTCCTAGATAGCTAAAAAATGCTTGCATACATAACCAAACATACAAAAATAAAGATATGCTGCAGTCTACGATTACAGAATTTTGCAGCTCTCAAGACCAATTTATACATGGGTCGAACACACAGATGAGAGCCCCTGTCAGACAGATCTTAGCTACCTACGGGGCGTAAAGAAAAAAACACTGAAAGTGGCGGTCGTCTTACAGAAGCGACGACGAAGTACAACGGGCGGCGGCGCTGGCGTTGGGCGGTGATGGGGCGGCGACTGTGGTGGCTTCCGGCAGCGGGGAAGGAGACGAACGGAACGGCCGCGACGAGGGGGTCGTGGTGGTGGTGGTGGCGGTGGTCCTCGGCGGCGTCGGGACGGGCGAGGTGAGGGCGGCGGCAGCCCCGCGCTGGAGAGGTGAGAGGATGCTCTGTGCCGAGCCGGAAGTGGAGTCCGGCGGGGTTGGCATGGGGGTGGAGTCCGGCGGCGGTGGCGCGGGGGCGCGGGGGCGGCAGCATCGGGGCAGCGGCGTCGGGAGAGGAGAGGGGAAGGGGATTGAGGGCGAGGGCGAGGGAGAGAGAGGGAATAGATGGATTGGGGTACGAAATATGGATGAGGGCACAATACTAATGGCGCACCTCCCCCTGGTGCGCCATTAGTATTTTTTTTTATTTCTGTTCGAGCCAACAGGTTATCTTCCACCAAACCTCATCCACATCAAATCCCATCTACTAGCCCGACTGGTCAGCACGCAGTTCTCACACCAGGAGGTCCTGGGTTCGATTCCCAGGCTCCACAATTTTTGTTTTTATGCATTTAAAATGTTGTTTGATACTTATTTGTGTTTAAATATGTTCAAACTTGTTTAAATCATAATAGTAATATTTTTTTTATAAAACAGTAATAATTTTTTTAAAAATATCATCAAATTTTTTATTTGAATATATTTATGAATATGAAAAATATCATCAAATTTATTATTTGAAAATATCATGAGTTCATGGGTCGTCGGCGGCGGCCGGTGGAGCGGGAGACGGTGTGGTGGGTCGTCGGCGGCGGTTGAGTAGGGGAGGGCGCGGGGGGTCGGCGGCGGCGGTTGAGTAGGGGAGGGTGCGGGGGTCGGCGGCAGCG
>LR738711.1:346699558-346899413 GCA_902687465.1 Secale cereale
GGCGGCGGGGGCCGATGGAGCGGGGGGTGCTCGGCGGCGAGGGGGACCGGATCTGGCGAGGTGGGATAGCGATCGAGATGGAGGGGGATCGAGATCGAGTTCCATGAAATTTAAAAACATTCAAGAGTTCAAAAAGTGCCCATGAAATATAATCGAGAAATGAAGGCTACGATTTAAATACAATCGATCTTAGCTAGCTATCTGTTCGCAATCTTCTTGCCCTTCTTTTTCGCAAATGGAGTTCTTCTGTGGAACGGACGTCCTTTAGGTAGGGTGGTCCTGCTTCTTCTTCTAGTGTATGCTGCTACTTCATCATCGTCGTCATGTTCGATCTTCGGGTCGCCGTACTTGTCGAAGTCTTGCTCATTGGCTACTCCATCCATTCCGATGATCTTCCTTTTGCCTCTCCTCACGACAACACGACTGGGCTTTGACGGGTTGGTAATGAAGACGCATTGGTCAACTTGGGAAGCTAGTACCCATGGCTCATTTTTCGCGGTGACGTTTGCGCCCGCGATCTTGGATTTGGCTTCGGGTATAACCATGGTGGTGAAATACCGGTCTTCTTTTAGGACACTCTTGGCCCATCTGAGGAACATCGGGACCTTCTCTCCAGCGTAGCTCAGCTCCCAGATCTCCTCGATCCTTCCGTAGTATCTGTCCTTGTTGTTACCGGTGTAGGATTCCATCGTTACCCTGGAGTTCTGATAACCATCGCTCTTCATGTCCTTGGCCTCGGTGTAGAATGTGTAGCCGTTGATATCGTACGCCTCACAGGTTGTCCTCGGCGCCCTGTGACAAGGCGAATATGAGTTGTTCTTCCGCGGAAGAATCCTCATGTAAAGGGTACGCCAGAATCTTCTGCTTGAACCAACGCGTGAAACATGAGTTGTGCTCTTTGATTATATCTCCGTCCGTCCTCTGTTGGCCTCGGTCATTGTACGTCTTCTCAATAAAGGTTTTGTGCTCTACCACCCAAGGATCGACCACGTCTATGTGTTGTAGCGCGACTAGGTTTGCTCTTTCAAAGTCGGCGAGTCGACCCTCGAAGTTGACATGCATTTCGCGGCGACCCTCACGGTGACCCCATCCAGCGAGCCTGCCGAGGTGCCTATTGACGGGCAGACCAACGGGGTTCTCGATGCCTAGATAATTCATGCAGTGGGAGATGAACTCTTCGGTCAGAAAGCCCCTGGCTATGCTTCCCTCTGGACGTGACATGTTGTGAACGTATCCTTTGATGACACCATTCATCCTTTCGAACGGCATCATGCTGTGCAGGAACGTCGGCCCGAGTTGGATGATATCGTCCACGATATGGACCAGCAGATGCACCATAACATCGAAGAATGCGGGCGGGAAGTACATCTCAAGCTCGCATAGTATCACCACGATCTCTTCCTATAGCCTTCTGAGTTGCCTCACGCCAACCGACTTCCGTGAGATGACGTCGAAAAAGTTGCATAGGCCAAATAGCGTTTCACGGACGTGCGCGTCCATGATCCCACAGATTGCAACTGGAAGTATCTGCATCATCAGCACGTGACAGTCGTGAGACTTCATCCCGCTGAACTTCAGCTTCGCTGGGTCTAGGTATCTGCTTATCTTCCCCGCGTAACCGTAAGGAAGTTTTACTCCTACGAGGCAGGTGAAAAACTGCTCGATCTCCTCCTGACTTAGAGTGAAGCACGCGGGAGGGTAGTCATTTCCGGTATTCTGGGCTTTTTTGTCTTTGCGACGACTTTCTGTGTCCTGCTTCGCCTCATCATCATCATCATATATAGCGTGAAGCTCCTGCCTGATGCCCATTGATTTCAAGTCTGCCCTTGCTTTCGGCCCATCTTTGGTCCTCTCTGGCATGTTGAGCAGGGTACCAAGCAGACTCTCGCACATGTTCTTCGTGATATGCATGACATCAAGGCTATGAGGCACACGGTGGATCTTCCAGTATGGCAAGCCCCAAAAAACTGACCTCGTTTTCCATACCTTCAGCAGCGGCTCTGGCGCCTTTAGCTTCTTTCCCGGCTCTGGCGCCTTTTGCTTCTTTCCCGGCAGTGGGCAATCTTTCCAATTTTTCAACAGCTCGTCTATTTCCTCGCCGCTCCACGTACGCGGGCGCCCTCGGGGTTTAGTTTCACCATCGAACAGATCCTTGCGTTTTCTCCACAGGTCATCGTCGCGAAGCAACCTTCGATGTCCCATGAACACGGTTTTCAAAGACCCGGGATCTCTATCTAGCTGGCGATACATTGTGTCATCCATGCAACTGACGCATCCAAAAAATCCGTGGACCACCTGCCCCACGACATATCCGTAACCGAGATAGTCCCGCACCGTCGTGAGCAGCGTGGCTCTCATAGGGAAATATTCTTTCTCTGTGGCGTCCCACGTATTGGTTGGCATTTTTTACAGCGCGTCAACCTCCTCTTTCAGCAGCCCCAGATACAGATTGATGTCGTTCCCTGGTTGTTTCGGTCCTTCAATTAGCATACTCATGTGAATGTACTTCCTCTTCATGCACAACCAGGGAGGAAGGTTGTACATCCACACAAACACGGGCCAAGTGCTATGTGTGCTTCTCTGGCTGCCAAACGGATTGAATCCATTGGTGCTCGTCCCCAGCACGATGTTCCTTGGATCGTTCCCAAATTACAGGTGTTCGAAGTTCAACGCTTGACACTTGCTCGCATCCTTAGGGTGACTCAGCATCTTGTCTTTTTTATCTATCTCCGGATCATTTGCGTCATCTTCTCGCTTCTTCTCCTCCCTATCCGCGTGCCAACGCAGGAGCTTTGCTACCTTAGGGTCCGCGAAATACCGCTGCAGACGAGGAGTGATCGGAAAGTACCACACCACTTTTCGAGGAGCTTTCTTCCTCTTCTTGTATCGAGTGACGCCGCACACCGGACATATGGTAGACTCCGCGTGCTCGTCCCGATAAATGATGCAATTGTTCATGCACACATGGTATTTCACGTGCGGTAAATCCAGAGGACACATGATTTTCTTCGCCTCCTCGAAACTGGTCGGGCACTTGTTCCCCTTGGGAAGACATTCGTGCCAGAATGACATGTTCTCGTCGAAGCATGCGTCGGTCATTTTGTGTTTTACCTTCATCTCCAGAGCCATGAGCGTTACTTTCAGGCGGGTATCCTCGGGCATGAATCCTTCATACAATGGAGTCACCGCGTCTAACTCAAGTTGATCCATCTTGGCTTTCTCTCGGGCAGCAGCTCTTGCGTTATCCGTCCTGCACCCAGCCCATCGATGGTCCAGCGTCGTCTGCTCCGCCGGCATCATCATCTTCATGATCATGCCCGTCGTCTGCTCCGGCATCTTCCTCATCATCATGTCCTGCATCTTCTACATGATGACTGCGTACAGCATCACCGTCGTGATCATCTCCTGGGGATTCTTCGTCTTCTCGCCCGCCCGAGCCGCGGTGGTTGTCGTGCTGCCCTTCCTCATTTCTTGCCCGGCCCCCATGGACGACTTCGTAGTCATCTTCATCACCTTGCCACCGATAGCCATCCATGAAACCACGCAAGAGCAGGTGGTCCCGCACCTGCCCGGAATCCGGGTCCGCAATAAGGCTCTTCAGCTTGCATCTTCGACACGGACATTTTATCTCCGTCTCGTTCTTTTGAAGCATCTCAGCCTTCCCGGAGCTCAAAAACCTATTCACGATGCCTTCGGTCATCGTGCAGACCATGGTCGCCTGCGGGGTAGAGCAAAACGATATTTTAGAACCAAGAAAAAATTTGGCATGACTTTCCCTAAAAATAGGACCAAAAAGAATGCTTAATGCCAAAATTCTCGCCGAAACGGAAATGAATCAACATTCCGGCAAAATATTGGCAACTATCGCGTTTCAAATACCGGTACACCTCCAAACACAAACACATATGCAACACCACAAACATATGCAACACCACAAACATACATAGATCTAGCTAGGCCATAAAAAGTGCATGTGCACATTGTTGTAGGGAGAACAACATAAATATAGTTTCCCCCCTTTCTTACCTATCAAAAAAGGTAATTTAACCACTTAATTTGAATGAATCTATGGTGGAAATGAGGTGACCAAGAGGAGGCACCCGAGACAAGGAGGAGGTGGACAGAATGAAGTGGGGAGAAAGTGAGTGTGGGTAGGAGTGGCTGTCCAAAATATCTTGTTGGTGCCCACTTACTAATGGCGCACCGCCTCAAAATGCGCCATTAGTAACCCAGGTTACTAATGGCGCACCTTCTGGTGGTGCGCCATTAGTAGTTTTGCAAAAAAACATACTAATGGCGCACTGTCCCAAAGTCCGCCATTACTAGTTTAAACTAGTAATGGCGGACTATCGAACAGTGCGCCATTAGTAGTTTTGCAAAAAAAAAGAATAAAAAATATAATTAAAAAAATAACAGTAGTGGCGCACTCTGTGACTGGTAAAAAAATTGATACTAATGGCGCACCCTCAGCCTGGTGCGCCATTAGTGTATTCAACTCTAATGGCGTACCAGAAGGTGGTGCGCCATTAGTATATACTAATGGCGCACCGCTTGTCTGGTGCCCCTTTAGTGTCAATCCCATCTATAGCCCTTTTTCTACTAGTGTCATTTACCTACTCGAGGACAAGCAGGAATTAAGCTTGGGGATGCTTGATACGTCTCCAACGTATCTATAATTTTTTATTGTTCCATGCTATTATTTATGAAGTCTTGGATGTTTAATGAGCTTTATCATTCACTTTCATATCATTTTTGGGACTAACCTACTAACCCAAAGGCCCAGTCCAGATTGCTGTTTTTTGCCTATTTCAGGGTTTTGCGGAAAAGGAATATCAAACGGAGTCCAAACGGAATGAAACCTTCACGAGAGATAATTTTGGAGGAAATCACGCTAGGGAATCTTCGGGACCAAGTCAGGGGACGAAGGGCCAGCCCTCGAGGGTGGGGGGCGCGTACCATTCCGAGGGCGCGCCCCCTGCCTCGAGGCTGGCCCACACGGCCCCAGGTGCCCTTCTTCTTCCTATATATACCTACGTACCCCAGAAACCCTAATTCCACCGAGCCTGTTCCGGGAGGGGGATCCATCACGGAGGCCTTCATCATCATCATCATCATCACCCTCACCATGAGTTGTGAGTAGTTTCCCACAGACCTTCGGGCCCATAGCTAGTATCTAGATGGCTTCTTCTCTCTCTCTGGATCTCAATACAAAGTTCTCCTCGGT
This sequence comes from Secale cereale, assembly GCA_902687465.1. Lineage (NCBI taxonomy): Eukaryota > Viridiplantae > Streptophyta > Magnoliopsida > Poales > Poaceae > Secale > Secale cereale. The sequence continues at coordinate 346,704,783 of LR738711.1, forward strand.
CTTCGAGGAGATCTATTATATGTAATGTCTCTTTGCGGTGTGTTTGTCGAGACCCGATGAATTGTGAGTTTATGATCAAGGTTATCTATGATAGATATTTGGTTCTTCTCTGAACTTTTTATGTGTGCTCATAATATCCTTGCAAGTCCCTTCAAATTATTGGTTTGGTTTGGCCTACTAGATCTATAGTACTTGCAATGGGAGAAGTGCTTGGCTTTGGGTTCAATCTTGCGGTGTCCTTTCCTAGTGACAGTAGGGACAGCAAGGCACATATTGTATTGTTGCCAACGAGGATAAATAGATGGGGTTTTCATCATATTGCTTGAGTTTATCCCTCTACGTCATGTCATCTTGCTTAAGGCGTTACTCCGTTTGTATGAACTCAATACAGTAGATGCATGCTGGATAGCGGTCGATGTGTGGACTAATAGTAGTAGATGCAGGCACGAGTCAGACTACTTGTCTCGGACGTGATGCCTATATACAATGATCATGCCTAGATAGTCTCATAATTATTCGCTTTTCTATAAATTGCTCGACGGTAATTTGTTTACCCGCCGTAGAATACCGCTATCATGAGAGAAGCCACTAGAGAAAACTATGGCCCCCGGGTCTATTCTCAACATATCAATCTACATCTACTTTACTTTTCTTGCTTTTATTTGCTGTTTTATTAGACCAAAAATACCAAAAATATAATTAGCATCTCTATCAGATCTCACTCTCGTAAGTGGTTGTAAAGGGATTGACAACCCCTTATCGCGTTGGCTGCGAAGTTCTTATTTGTTTGTGTAGGTGCGAGGGACTGGCATGTGGTCTCCTACTGGATTGATACCTTGGTTCACAAAAACTAAGGGAAATACTTACGCTACTGTGCTGCATCTCCCTTTCCTCTTCGAGGGAGTACAACGCAAGCTCAAGAGGTAGCAGGGTCAAATGACCCCTGGAATTTTCAAAAATTTCACATTACAATTTTAGTAGTGCACGTTAAACGTAGAAAACAAATTAAAGGCCATAAGAGGAAGTTATAACCCGTTCGTCATCAAACATGCATTGTTCCCTCTCGGAACCACGAGCCTTCTAGTGAGTTGCCCCAGTTTGTGAGGCATGTGTGTCCAAACTTTTGTCAAACATGCCAACTTTTTTACCACATCATCTTGGTGGCAAGACATTACATCAAGCAAGGTTTCTTGTGTTTCTGATTTTTTTTATAATTTTTTGAATTAAAATGCCATGTCACTCCATGCATACATATGCATATGTCCAGGTCGTGAGACAAATATGTTTGAATATTCCTTCTAATAAACTGCACATGGAATTAACTCGCACAAAGTACACAAATATGATTTTTCAAACTGTTATGGTTAGGCGTTGCATGTAGATGTAGTTCAAATTTTAATTACGGTCATTAAATGGCTAGAAAACTCTTTAAAACGTCAAATGACCGCTAAAAGTTTCCAAAATTTCACATTACAGTTGTAGTAGCGCACGTTAAACGTAGAAAAATATTGAAGGCCATAAGAGGAAGCTATCTCCCGTTCGTCATCATACATGCATTGTTCCCTCTCGGAACCACGAGCCTTCTATGTGAGTTGCTTCGGTTTGTGAGGCTTGTGTGTCCAAACTTTCGTTAAACATGTCAATTTTTTTACCACATCATCTAGGTGGCATGACATTACATCAACCAAGGTTTCAGGTGTTTCTGATATATTTTTAACTTTTTGGAATCTAAATGCCATGGCACTCTATGCATGCGTATGCATGTGCCCATGGCATGAGACCAATATGTTTGAAAATTCATTCTAATTGACTACACATGGAATTAACTCGCACACAAGTATACACATATGATTTTTTGAACTGTTATGGTAAGGCGTTGCATGTAGATGTAGTTCAAATTTGAATTACGGTCATTAAATGGCTAGAAAATTACTTAAATGTCTTTAAAAAGTCAAATGACCCCTAAAATTTTCCACAATTTCACATTACAGTTGTAGTAGCGCACGTTAAATGTAGAAAAAAAATTGAAGGTCATAAGAGGAAGCTATCTCCCGTTTGTCATCATACATGCATTGTTCCCTCTCGGAACGACGAGCCTTCTAGTGAGTTGCTGCGGTTTGTGAGGATTGTGTGTCCAAACTTTTATCAAACATGTCATTTTTTTACCACATCATCTAGGTGGCATGACATTACATCAACCAAGGTTTCAGGTGTTCCTGATATTTTTTAAATTTTTTGGAATCTAAATGCCATGGCACTCCATGCATACATATGCATGTGTCCATGTCCTGAGACAAATATGTTTGAAAATTCCTTGTATTTTACTGCACATAGAATTAACTCACACACAAGTACACAAATATGATTTTTAAACCATTATGTTTAGGCGTTGCATTTAGATGTAGTTCAAATTTGAATTACGGTCAATAAATGGCTAGAAAGTTACTTAAATGTCTTTAAAAGGTCAAATGACCCCTATAAATCTCATAAATTTCACATTACAGTTGTAGTAGCGCACGTTAAATGTAGAAAAAAATTAAAGGCCATAAGAGGAAGCTATCTCCCGTTCGTCATCATACATGCATTGTTCCCTCTCGGAACCACGAGCCTTCTACTGAGTTGCTTCGGTTTGTGAGGATTGTGTGTCCAAACTTTTATCAAACATGTCAATTTTTTTACCACATCATCTAGGTGGCATGACATTACATCAACCAAGGTTTCAGGTGTTCCTGATATTTTTTTAATTTTTTGGAATCTAAATGCCATGGCACTCCATGCATACATATGCCTGTGTCCATGTCCTGAGATAAATATGTTTGAAAATTCCTTCTATTTTACTGCACATAGAATTAACTCACACACAAGTACACAAATATGATTTTTAAACCATTATGATTAGGCGTTGCATGTAGATGTAGTTCAAATTTGAATTACGGTCATTAAATGGCTAGAAAGTTACTTAAATGTCTTTAAAAGGTCAAATGACCCCTATAAATCTCATAAATTTCACATTACACTTGTAGTAGTGCACGTTAAACATAGAAAAAAATGATGGATGTAAGAGGATGCTATCTCTGGTTTGTCATCAAACATGCATTGTTGTGTGACACCCGAAGACCGACGTCCCAGAAGATTCCAGATGCAGGTTAGCCGAGTATGAAGCAGGAGCTGGTTCAGAGCTTCACTGGGAGCTCGATGAAGAGAGTGGCCGTATGCTTGTGATTTTTTCGACGATCAGTAGTGGTTTCTACTAGGGGCGATTCTGACCTGTGGCTTTATGTTTTTGGTATCTTTCTTTTAGGATCTTCGCCCGTAGTCGGGTTGTGATGTTTTGGATGATGATTGCTTATGTATTGTATTGTGTGAAGTGGCGAGTGTAAGCCAACTATCAAGACCTTTTTCTTGGATTGTTTTAGAGGAAAAGGCATGGGTTTTTTAACACTCTTTCCCTACCGTGCTTCATAGCAACAAAGTCTCTCTTATCATAACGCTGATTCTTTGATTGTGGGTTATCAAGATCAACAGCAGGTTCAATCTCTACATCATTATCATTGCTAGGTTGAGCATCATCATGAACATCATTATTAATATTATCACTGGGTTCATGTTCATTACCAGATTGTGTCTCAGCATCAGAAACATATATATCATTGGGATTCTCGGGTGTGTCAGCTACAGGTTCACTAGGAGCATGCAAAGTCCTATCATTTTTCTTTTTCTTATTCTTAGAAAAACTAGGTGCATGTAAATTAGCTCTCTGAGAATCTTGCTCAATTCTCTTAGGGTGGCCTTCAGGATATAGAGGTTCCTGAGTCATTTTACCACCTCTAGTAGCAACTCTAACAACATAGTCATTATTCTTACTATTTAATTCATTGAGAAAATCTTCTGAGCCTTAAGTACTTGTTCTACTTGAGTGGTGACCGTAGAAGCATGTATACTAATGAGTTTCAGTTCACCTTTAGCACTAGACAGCTAATCACTCAAGCGTTCAATCATATAAGCATTGTGTTGTAATTGTCTACCAACATAAGCATTGAAGTTTTGTTGTTTCACAATGAAATTGTCAAACTCATCTAAGCACTGCCTAGCAGACTTATAACAAGGAATATCACCTTCGTCAAATCTATAAAGAGAATTTACCTTTAGTACATGTGTCGGGTTATCAAGACCATGTATTTCTTCAATAGGCGGTAAATTCTTAACATCTTCAACTTTAATACCTTTTTCTTTCATAGATTTCTTTGCCTCTTGCATATCTTGAGGACTGAGAAATAGAACACATATTTTCTTCGGAGTTGGCTTAGGGGCTGGTTCAGGAAGTGTCCAATTATTTTCATTGGCTAGCATATTATTCAATAATAATTCAGCTTGTTCCACTGTTCTTTCCCTGAAAACACAACTAGCATAACTATCCAGGTGGTCTCTAGAAGCATCGATTAGTCCATTATAAAAGACATCAAGTATATCATGCATCTCAAGAGGATGATCAGGCAAAGCATTAAGTAACTGGAGAAGCGTCCCCCAAGCTTGTGGGAGACTCTCTTCTTCTATTTGAGCAAAGTTATATATTTCCCGTAAGGCAGCTTGTTTCTTTTGAGCGGGAAAATATTTAGCAAAGAAGTAATACATCATATTCTGGGGACTACGCACACAACTAGGATCAAGAGAATTAAACCAAGTCTTAGCATCACCCTTTAACGAGAACGGAAATAGCTTAAGGATATAGTAGTAACGAATATTTTCATCATTGGTAAACAGGGTGGCTATATCATTAAACTTAGTAAGATGTGCCCCAACAGTTTCAGACTCATAGCCATGGAAAGGATCAGATTCAACCAAAGTAATTAACTCAGGATCAACACAGAATTCATAATCCTTATCAGTTACACAGATAGGTGAAGTAGCAAAAGCAGGGTTATTTTTCATTCTAGCATTCAAAGACTTTTCTTTCATCTTAGCTAATAACTTCTTAAGATCATATCTATCATTGCAAGCAAGAAAGTCTCTAGCAGTTTCTTCATCCATAACATAACCCTCAGGAACAACAGGCAATTCATATGTATTGGGAGTAGTTTCATCATCACTTTCATAAATATCATTATTTTCAATATTTGCACTATCCCTAACCTTAGCAATTTGTTCATCTAGAAATTCACCTAGTGGCACAGTATCAGGCATAGAGGTAGTTTCATCATACATAGCAAAAGTAGCATCATCAAGAACATACGACATATCAGATTGAATAACAGGAGTAGGTGTCGCAAGTTTACTCATAACAGAAGGAGAATCAAGTGCAGAGCTAGAGGTAAGTTCCTTACCTCCCCTCGCAGTTGAGGGTAAGATCTTGGTTTTTTAGTCCTTCAAATTCTTCATAGTGATAAACAGATATAAATCCCAAGTGACTTAAAGAATAGAGCTATGCTCCCCGGCAACGGCGCCAGAAAATAGTCTTGATAACCCACAAGTGTAGGGGATCGCAACAGTTTTCGAGGGTAAAGTATTCAACCCAAATTTGTTGATTCGACACAAGGGGAGCCAAAGAACACTCTTAAGTATTAGCAGTTGAGTTGTCAATTCAACCACACATGGAAACTTAATATCTGCAGCAAGATAGTTTAGTAGCAAAGTAATATGATAGTGGTGGTAGCAGCAATAAAAGTAACCATAGTGTTTTTGTAGTTTTGTGATAGTAGCAACGGAAAAGTAAATAAGCAACTAGCAATATAAGTAAAGATGTTAGGCATTGGATCGGTGATGGGGAATTACGTCGGATGCAATTCATCATGTAGAAGTTATAACCTAGGGTGACACAGAACTAGCTCTTGTTCATCAATGCAATGTAGGCATGTATTCCGAATATAGGCATACGTGCTTATGGAAAAGAACTTGCATGACATCTTTTGTCCTACCCTCCCATGGCAGCGGGGTCCTATTGGAAACTAAGGGATATTAAGGCCTCCTTTTAATAGAGTACCCGACCAAAGCATTAACACATAGTGAATACATGAACTCCTCAAACTATGGTCATTACCGGGAGTGGTGCCGATTATTGTCACTTCGGGGTTGCCGGATCATAACACATAGTAGGTGACTATGGACTTGCAAGATAGGATCAAGAACACACATATATTCATGAAAACATAATAGGTTCAGATCTGAAATCATGGCACTCGGGCCCTAGTGACAAGCATTAAGCATACCAAAGTCATAGCAACATCAATCTCAGAACATAGTGGATACTAGGGATCAAACCCTAACAAAACTAACTCGATTACATGATAGATCCCATCCAACCCATCACCGTCCAACAAGCCTACGATGGAATTACTCACACACGGCGGTGAGCATCATGGAATTGGTGATGGAGGAAGGTTAATGATGACGATCATCCCTCCCGAGAGAGATTAGGGCTTGGCGGCGGCTCCATCTTGTGGAACGCGATAATTCCTTCTCCATGATTTTTTTCTCCCCGAAACGAAAGATATAGGATCTAGGGGTACGTCGGTGGAGCATCGGGGGGCCCACGAGGCAGGGGGCGCGCCCTGGCCAGGGGGCGCACCCCCCACCCTCGTGGACAGGGTGTGGGCCTCCCGGTGAGGATCTTCTTGCAGATAGTTTTTTTATTTTCCGAAATAATTCTCCGTGGATTTTCAGGCGATTCCAAGAACTTTTTATTTCTGCACAAAAAACTACATGGCAATTCTGCTGAAAACAGCATCAGTCCGGGTTAGTTCCATTCAAATCATGGAAGTTATAGTCCAAAACAAGGGCAAAAGGGTTTGGAAAAGTAGATATGTTGGAGACGTATCAAGGACCATAAGTGGCAACGAATGGACCACGATGGCTGAAGATCTATCTGCTCGTTGTGACCATCAATCTCCATGCGTGAAGCTATTTGCGTTTGAATCTGTGCAGAGAATGTTAGACCCTCCTTCGTTGTTACAAATCATTTGTTAGATGTGATTCATACACTATCACGGTCCCAACACATTCATACCACACCTTCAACCAAACGCATCCTAAGACAGTGTCACAATTTGTACCTAGTATCTTAAATTGTTGCCATCTCATAAGCGGTGGCATTAGAAAATTATTTGGCACCACTTAAACAGTTTGTGCAGCCAACTTTGGTCCACACATCCGAGCAGCCAAGCAGTAAATTACTAAATCTTTATGGCACGAAGGAACTAGGCATCGGAGCAACTACGTGCTGCAGGGTCCAGGTCCTTGATTTTTTCCGTTGCATCGGTTTGCTAGTGCAGGGCCCCGGTGCGAGATGTACCAGTAGTCGTCTTTACATCAGTTTTGGCATACATAGTGGACGACCTTAGTGCTATTAGTTCAATGTTACTAAATTTGTGCATATAAAAACCTGTTAGTATCAAATTGCTGTCATCCAAACATTGTCGCTATGATATTGCAGTTATATTTACCTTCCTCATAAAATGTTCAATTTGTTATTTATTGTACATGAGTCACAACTTGTAGCGTTGTTATAGTTAATTATAGCTTCTGATGTTCCAGAATTTGGTTGTTTTCTCATTAGCAATTAATTCATTTGCACATTGGTCTTTTTGAGAAGATATGTCATAATTAACATGCTTCTTTAGTTTTTCAAAATAAGCATTTGTGATTTTCTATGTTGTTATAAACCCATTTCCCCTACAATTATTACTGATCTAGATTTAAATATTATAGGATGAATGGAAGTGTTCTTACTTGGAGTGGGTTGATCAAGAGTGGCCATAGTATTTGCAGATGTGCCCAGGGAAGCTCTGGAGCATGTATGAGGACGAGAACAGACGTAGGCTTAGAAAAATTGTTGTCAACGCTGAAGAATATTTGAAGATGTGGGATAAAAAGTGGAAGGTGGAGAATGAGCTCAGATTTTTTAAGTCACACTTTGCTAAGATGGTGTTGGCAAAGGAGGAAGCACTTTCCCAGTTGGTCCGTGCAAAACAGGTTCTTACTGTACTGAAAGCAAAGGTGGATAAGACGAGCCTTGATGATCCAAATTAGGGAAATGAATATATTGTTCTAATTTTTTTTATGAAGTTGAACTACCTATATGTTGTAATATGTTGTTTTCATGTAGCTATCGTACTGTGATGTTATAATATATTTATGTCCCTGATATGAAATTGGCAAACAACTGTTCGATATAAAATGTGAATTTGCGTAATACAAGAATTTTTAATTGTAAACTAATAAACATGCTAAATGTGTCATGGAACTTTGCAAACGGTTCTAGTAGTAAAATCGCTTGTGATGGATAGCCCAATGCCACACAATTTTGTTCATCAAATCATGTGTGATGTAGTTGATAAAAGCAAACAGTTAACCAAGGCAGAGCATGTGTGATAGTTACACCTTTCACACACGAGCCTACACATAAAACTGTGTGGGGTGTACATACGAACGGAAACTTTTTCCCTGGATTGATTGTGTGGGTTGTACATAAGAACGAAAACGTATTCCATGGATTGACTGTGTGTGACATACATACGAACGGAAACGTTTTCCCCAGATTGACTGTGTGGGATGTACATAAGAACGAAAATGTAGTCCTTGGATTGACTGTGTTTTATATACATACCTACGGAAATGTTTTTCTGGGATTCACCGTGTGAGATGTACATACCTACGGAAATGATTTGGTTTCGATGCCTTTCCCGATCACACACGAGATCATTTGGTGTCCCAAGAGGGCCTATCCCCGATGATTTCTGGGTCATGTGGGAAGGACCCCCTATCGCCCACACTCACTAGGAGACGTTTCCAAATGCCGTCGCGGATAAGGGTTAAAAACCATTTGTATAGCACCGATGTGTAGTAGTGAGAGGCCGCTCCCGGGAAGGTCTTGGTGTCGTCTGCCTGACGAGGCCAGGGCACTCACGAGGGTCTTGTCTTGAGGATCTTGCAACCGGGCCATACTGGGCCATTTGGGAGCCTGATGTCTACTACGCAACTTTATTCTTGTAGACACGTGTTGGGCCTCCAAGAGTAGAGTTTTGTAGGACAGTAGCAACTTTCCCTCAAGTGGATGACCTAAGGTTTATCCATCCTTAGGAGGCGTAGGATAAAGATGTTCTCTCTCTAACAACCCTCCAACCAAATAATAAAAAGTCTCTTGTGTCCCCAACACAACAAATACAATGGGAAATTGTATAGGTGCACTAGTTCGGTGAAGGGATGGTGATACAAGTGTAATATTGATAGTAGATATTGATTTTTGTAGTGCAAACAATAAAAAACAGCAACGTAGCAAGTAACAAAAGTGAGCACAAACGGTATTGCAATGATGCAAAATAAGGCCTAGGGTCCGTAGTTTCGCTAGTGCAATCTCTCAACGATGCTAATATAATTGGATCATATAACCACCCCTCAACGAAACAAACTCAAAGTTATTCTTTCCGTTCAATCTATCAAGAATTCGTACTAAGACAACATAAACTTATCCTTTCCGATCTATCTATCAAGAGTTTGTACTAGAATAACACAAGGTTACATTTTCCAATTGATCATTCAAGAGTTCGTACTAAGATAACACAATGCTATCCTTCTCGATCGATCTATCCAGAGTTCGTACTAAGATAACACCAAAACCGGAGAAACAAAGACAAGAACATGCATCAACCCCTATGCATAGATTACCCCAATGTCACTTCGGGAATGCGCAAGTTGAGTGCCAAATCATATATAAAGTGGATCAATACAATACCCCATTGTCACCACGAGTATTCAATTGCGCGACATATATGAAGTGTTCTCAAATCCATAAAAGTATTCAATTCAAAGAAATCTCAAAGGGAAAACTCAATTCATCACAAGATAGAGAGGGGAAAACACCATATGATCCAACTATATTAACAAAGCCCCTGATACATCAAGATCATGCCATCAAGAAAATGAGAGAGAGATACAACACATAGATACCGGTACATAACCTCAGCCCTTAGGGTGGAATACTCCCTTCTCATCATGGTGGCCACTGGGATGTTGTAGATGGCCATCGGTGATGATTTCCCCCACCAACGGAGTGCCGGAAAGGGCTCTAGATTGGATTTCGTGGAGTACAGAGCCTTGTAGCGGCAGAACTGCTGATCTTGGTCTCCCCCGAAGGGTTTCAGAATATTTGTGAATTTATAGGGTAAAGAGGCGGTGCTGGAGGCCACCGAGGTGGGCACAACTCACCTGGGCGCGCCAGGCCCTGGCGCGCCCTGGTGGGTTGTGCCCCCCTCCGGGCACCCCTAGGTGCAGCTTTAGCCCATTGGGTGTCTTCTGGAACGTAAAAAAACTCCAAAAAGTTTCGAAGTGTTTGGACTCCGTTTGATATTGATTTCGTGCGATGTAAAAAAACATGCACAAAACAACAACTGGCACTTGGTACTTTGTCAATAGGTTAGTACAAAAAATTGATATAAAAGGATTATAAAATGATTGTAAAACATCCAAGAATGATAATATAAAAGAGTGGAACAATAAAAAATTATAGATACATTGCAGACGTATTAGAGCCACGCCCTAGGCCACAGGTAGGTAGGTATGGGTACCCCTGATCCTAGAACACAGATAGTGGCCATGGGCCAAAGGCGCACTCAGGATGGCTTCAGGCCAAAGCCAAAGAGGGAAGGCCAAAGCGTCACATGCCCTAATCACCTGCGGGCCAAGCCTGACGCATGGCGACCGACGGGTCATGGACGCCTTCACTTCCCCACCTCGTCTAGGGAACTACCCATGCTGACAAAGGTCTAGTTCATGCCGTGGGACCATCGTCACCCGAATGCGATGGGACATCGTTTGGCCTTCGCCCTCCTATAAATGGGGCGACAGAGGTGGAGTTCTAGCCAGTCCCCATTGTAGGATCAAAAGTACGTCTAAAGGGGGGTGATTAGACTACTTAACCAAATTAAAGCTTAGCTTTTCCCAATTTTAAGTTTTGACAGTTTTTAGCAATTTAGCACAAGTCAAGCAATCTTCCTTTACATGGAATTCTAGAGTTGTGGTAGCGGAAAGTAAATCATTGCATATTACGGTAAAGGGAAGGGTTTGTGAGTGCAAACGCAATTGGAGACACGGATGTTTTTGGCGTGGTTCCGATAGGTGGTGTTGTCGTACAGCCACGTTGATGGAGACTTCAACCCACGAAGGGCTACGGCTGCGCGACTCCACGGAGGGCTCCACCCACAAAGGTTCCATGAATAAGAAACCTTGTCTATACCACCATTGCCATCGTCCATGAATACTTGCCTCACTAGGGTATATCTTCATGATGTAGGCGATCTACTTGCCCTTACAAACTCCTTGGTTCAACTCCGCAATCTTGTGGGAGGCTCCCAAGTGACACCTAACCAATCTAGGAGACACCACTCTCCAAAAGGTAATAGATGGTGTGTTGATGATGAACTCCTTGCTCTTGTGCTTCAAGTGATAGTCTCCCCAACACTCAACTCTCTCTCACAGATTTGGATATGGTGGAAAGAAGATTTGAGTGGAAAGCAACTTGGGAAGGCTAGAGATCAAGATTCTTATGGTTGGATTGGAATATCTTGGTCTCAACACATGAGCAGGTGGTTCTCTGTTAGAAAATGAATAGCGGAAGTTTAGGCACGTTCTTATGGCTCTCTCTCTAATGGAGAGGGGGTGGAGGGGTATATATAGACTCCACACAAAATCTAGCTGTTACATACATTTGATCCAACTTGGTCAGACCGAATAAACGAACTCGGTCAGACCGAAGCAGTTCCGAATGTGAATGTGAGACATCTCGGTGGGACCAATACTATCAACTCGTTGAGACCGATGCGTTAGTGTTAGGGAAAACTTCATTTGGTGAGACCGATCACATGAACTCGGTGGGACCGCATTCATTAATGATCAAACAGAGACTTAGCGAGGCAAACTCAGAGAGACCGATCGCTCATTTCGGTGAGACGGAAGCATTACGAAAAGTAAACAAAGAGTTTGCATTGTCAACTCGATGGGACCGATTCGCTCATCTCGGTTAGACCGAAACGTTACAAAGAGGAAACAGAGAGTTGGCAATCCCATCTCGGTGAGACCGAACTGATTAGGGTTTGTCCCGGTGGCTATGTCATGGAAACTCAGTGGCACCGGATAGATCAAATTGGTGGGGCCGAGTTTGACTTTTAGGTTTGGGACATATGTGGAAATGAGAAAGTGGTTGAGGGATTTGGAGCATATTACCAAGCACTTGAGCAAGTAGACCATTAAGCAACACCTCATCACCTTTTAATAGTATTGGCTTTTCCTATGGACTCAATGTGATCTCGCATCACTGAAATGGAATTTTAGAGTCTTGATCTTTTGCCAATCCTTGTCCTTAGCTTTTTCAAGGGTCCACATCCGTAATCCATTCCATGCCAATCACTGAACTTCCTGAAATATTTATCTTGAAATGATATTAGTTCAATGAGTTATATGTTGTTATTAATTATCAAAACCACCCGGGGAATAGATGCATTTTCAATCTCGCCCTTTTTGGTAATTGATGACAACATATAGATCAAAGCTTCGACAAAAGATAATAAGAACGAATTATATCGTCGCTTTGAGAAGTATGTGATAAGGAAGAGCTCCACCTAAATTTGTGCATTATTGAAGATTTGCTTTTGAATGCAAATGCACAATATATTGGGATCATGGGTTACTCTTCCATGTCACATACATCTTGGTGGAGCGCTAAAAAATGATAAAATTTTAGAAATAAGCACTCATCGCCAAAAAAACAAGTGAATGATCATACACAATCAAATAAGCACACATTAAGCATAGTATGATATTATCAAGCACAAAAGTATCTCACACACATAAGCAAATTGTAGCGATAACCAAGCGATCAAATGAAGTAGCAGGAAAAAACCAACAAAGAGAAGGAAAACACTCTCTCTCGAAGCCTAATGATCTATACACTTTCTCCCCCTTTGGCAACAGGTTACCTAAAAGCTAGAAAATGCATAGTGCTTATGCGACACTCTAGGCATGATCTCCGGGAGCTGCAGAAGAAGTCTTCTCGCCGGTGGCTCCGGTGTACATAGATGGTGTGGAGATAAGAGCATCTGTAAACGATTCCGATGAAGTCTGTGGAGCTGGAGGTGTTGAAGCTGGAGGAACAACTATAGTAGTGGCTGTAGGAGCTGAAAGTGTAGGTCTGGTCTTGGCAACTGGCACAACTAAAGACCTTGGTCCTCTTGGGAATCTTTGAAAAGCATCTGTCGTATCTCAATCCTCGGCATCTTCCTTGAGCTTCTCCACAGTAATCTGGATCTCTGTGATCTTCACATCTAGATCATAGAACTTAGTCTCAATGATCCTTTCAAGACTTGCTTGATTCTGAGTCAAGTTGGCCAAAGTCTTCTCAATCCTCAGAGTGGCCTCAAGCAGGTAACTGAGTTGATCTTGCCTGGTCTTAGGAGCTCCAGAAGCACTTGCTTGCTTTGCTTCCATTGCTTGAGGAATCTTCTCTTGGCATTCAATTGAAGTAGGATGGGATGCATCCATAACAACTTCATTATCCTGAAATTCTGGCCTAAGAGGTAGATGCCTCCTGTCAAGTAGATATGTCCCTTCCTCCAACCTGGAGTTGATAAGCATCTGAATGTGAGGGGCATATTCCCAAGACCTTTTCTGGTCTGCTATTGTCCTCTTGATTGTCTCTAGAATCAGACTCATGACCTTGAACTTCTCGGGAACATAAAACATATGGAGCAAGTTGATGGAGTGACCTCGGATCATTCTATGATCTCCTGACTTGGGCAACAAAGTGTGCCTCGGTATAATGTTGATGGTGGTCAGACCAGACAACAGATGATATATGGAGCTAAACTTATGAGTCAGCAAATCTGCATCAGGAATTGGCTTGTACATATTTGCCATAGAGTTATGATCCATCCTGGGCTGGGCATACACATTAGTGTCATTTTCATCCTCCTTGGGGGCATTGATCAAACTTGCCCATTCAGCAACAGTTGATGGATACCTAGTTTCTTCAGTCATCCATACAATTCTACCATCTGGATAGAAATGAGCAGTGGAGTAGAATTGCATGATCATCTCATCATTCCATCTAGTTAGTTTATTTCCCACAAATTTGTCAACTTCATTCTGGCTGAAGCTTTCATGCACACCTGGAAAGAAATCAACATGTTTGTCAATGTATTTCTAGTCCACCCAGTTCATGTCACAAACAATGGGATTCTTGTCCAATAGGACTGTCTCATAGAAATCTTGTTGTTCCTTGGTGTGAAATCTATAGTCCACAACAATATTTCTTCTTGTAGCATATGGATCAGTATGTATCCATCATCTCAGACCTGCATCCATTGTCAATTTCATGTTTTCAGCAACAAGATGGGCATCATTATGATTTCGAATTTTTGGCTTAAGTTTTCTGAGCATTGATGACCCACAAGTATAGGGGATCAATTGTAACTCTTTTAAATAAGTAAGACTGTCGAACTCAATGAGGAGTAGAAGGAACTGACAAGTATTTCTCCGTAAGGTAATGTCTGTAAGTGCTGAAATTGTATGTAGCAAAGTAGTTTGATAGCAAGATAATTTTGTAACGAGCAAGTAGCGATAATAGTAGCAAGTATGCAAAAAGATAGCCCAATCCTTTTAAGGAAAATAACATGCCAAAATGGTCTCTTATAATAGGCAAAGTGTTCTTGAGGGTACACATGTTTTAATATAGTCGCTTTCATCATGTTGGTTTAATTCGCGTTCACTACTTTGATAATTTGATATGTGGGTGGATCGGTGCTTAGTTGTTGTTCTTACTTGAACAAACCTCCTACATATGATTAACCCTCCAGCAAGCATCCACAACTATGATAAAAGTATTAAGAATAAATTCTAACCATAGCATTGAACTTTTGGATCCAATCGGTCCCTTACGGAATAGTCCATAAATAGGGGTTTAAGCTTCTGTCACTCTCGCAACCCACCATCTAATTACTACTCCACAATGCATTCCCTTAGGCCCAAGTATGGTGAAGTGTCATGTAGTCGATGTTCACATGACACCACTAAGGGAATCACAACATACATAATATCAAAATATCGAACACATATCAAATTCACATGATTACATGCAACATGATTTCTCTCGTGACCTCAAGAACAATGGTAACTACTCACAAGTGATGAACATGCTCAAGATCAGAGGCGTAATATATAGAATAATGGATCTGAACATATAATGTTCCACCAAATAAACCATATAGTAATCAACTACAAGATGTAATCACCCCTACTAGTCACCTACAAGCAACAACCTATAGTTCTGGTAATAAGATTGATCACAAGAGATGAACTAGGGTTTGAGATGAGATGGTGTTGGGGAAGATATTGATGAAGATAGCCCTCCCCAAGATGGGAGAGTTGTTGGTGATGATCATGACGATGATTTCCCCCTCTTGGAGGTAAGTTCCCCTGGTGGAATTGCTCCGCAGGATGGCAAAAATGCTCCTACCCAACTTTCGCCTCGAGACGGCGGCGTTTCGTCCCGAAAGTATTCTCCTTAATTTTTCTAGGTCAAAATGACTTATAAACCAGAAGAGGGGCACCGGAGGTGGGCCGGGGTGAGCACAACCCACCAGGGCGCGCCTGGGGGCCCTAGCGCGCCCAGGTGGGTTGGGCCCACCTGGTGGGCCCCCTCTGGTGGTTATCAGCTCCAGTATTTCTTAAATAATCCATTAAAAATCTCCGTGAAGTTTCAGTTGTTTGGAGTTGTGCAGAATAGGAGTCCTGGCGTAGCTTTTTCAGGTCCAGATTTCCAGCTGCCGGAATTCTCTTTCTTTGTCTATACCTTGCAAATTATGAGAGAAAATGCATTAGAATTACTCAAAAAAGCATTATTATACATAATAACAACATAAATAACAGCAAGAAAACATGATGCAAAATGGACATATCAACTCCCCCAAGCTTAGACCTCGCTTGTCCTCAAGCGAAAACCGAAAACGAAAAACATGTCCACATGCTTTGAGAGAGAGGTATCAATAAGAACCAAATAGGAACATAGAAGCATCATGTTGATTATTATAACAACAACAAAATTAAACATAAGACTTTATCATAGACTTCTCATGAATAAGTGACTGTTCATCACACAACTGAAGTATAAAGCATAAGCTGTATTAGAAATCAACAAACTATGTTTTCAGTCAACTTTTGCAACTACAATTCATCATCTTTTTCGGAAGGGTCACGTATTGGAGCCTTTAGGAAAGTCCACATACTCAACCAACATATAGTCTTCTATGATTGCTAACACTCACCGCATACACATGAGCAAAACGTTTCAACCGAACTGATAGAAAGATAGGGGCTTATAGTTTCGCCTCCCAACATACTCACATCAAGGGTGATGTCAACAGTGATAACTCATGTCACCCATATTCAACTTGAAATATTTGCCTAGATCTTTCCTCACCACATGATGCTTGCCAAAGGATAAAAATAAAAGGGGAAAGAGGACAACTTTGACTATTTGCATAAAATTAAAAGATAGGCCCTTCGCAGAGAGAAGCAGAGGTTACCATGCGCTTATTTGTTTGTATGCTCAATCCCTTAGTGCAAAAGAACGTCACGTTACATTGCCCCTTGTGATAGCAACCTTTATTATGCAGTCTGTCGCTTTTATTCTTTACCATCACAAGTTCGTGCAACGCTCAATTTTCTCTTACACTAAACGATCTCATATTTTTAGAAGCAATTTTTATTTCCTTATTGCACCGATGATAACTTTCTTGAAGGATATTAGTCAATACATAGGTAGGTATGGTGGACTCTCAAAAAAGGTTTGGGTTTATGGGTTTTTGGATGCACAAGTAGTATCTCTACTTAGTGCGGAATTTTTGGCTAGAAAAGATATTGGGGAAGCACCACATGTTAAAGGATCTATAACAATATGACTTCTATGTGAATATGAATAAACATAAATCATTAAGCTGTCTTCCATGTCCAACGTCAACAATTTTGGCATATAATATTTTGATGGGGGCTCACAATCACAAAAGATTTATAGGATAGTATATTTATATGTGAATCTTCTCTTCCCTTATTAATTCTTGCATGAGTTGCATCATTGACCAATGCTAAGTTTGTCAATCTCTAATAAAATTGTCTACTTATACATTTCCTTATGTGGTGCCATCACCTACCATAATATTAGCATATGTTCATCTAAATTTATTTCCTTTCTTTTATTCATTCAACTATAACCTTTTCTTTTTATATCACCAAGAAAGTAAAAACCCAAAACTAAACTTTATTATATATCTCGCATACGATTACATAGATAGATCACTAAGCAAACTCAAAGGGAAAGGATCAAATCTAAAGAAAAAAGATCGAACTAATATAAATAAATGCAAAAGGATAGTAGGGATGATACGATACCGGGGCACCTCGTCCAAGCTTGGCGAAAACCAAGGGGTGTGCCCATACCCGATACTTGTTTTCTTTTGGTGATGAAGAAGATGGTGGTGGAGATGAAATCGTGAGCTCTTCCAACTTGCGTCATAGGCTAAAGTTTTCGTCCCTTAGGTTTTCGTTCTCCAACTCGAGCTTATATTTTCTTGCACAATGCTTCCTTTGTCTCCCGTTGGAAGCGAGGAGGAAGAGGCTCATCTTCTTCCTCATCCGTGGAACAAGCATGTCCAGGCTTTAAAACATAGATATGAACAGACTCGTGGGAAGAAGGGCTCTCATCTCCTGAGCCTTGAGACGACATGATTTTAGATCTGACAGGAAAACAACAATAAAAGAAATTAGAAGATTTCTCCGCGATACGGTTGTCAATAGGTTCGGGGGGTATATAAAGAATTTTTATCTTGGGGTACAAGTAAGCTGTAGAAAAATGGAGTCCGGAAGGTACCCGAGGTGGGAACAACCCACCTGGGCGCGCCAGGCATGCCTAGTGTGCCCTGGTGTCTTGTGCCCACCAGGGTGGGCTTGCCGGTAGTTTCTTATTTTCCTATTTTTGTAAATATTCCAAAACTGATAAATAATATTTTTGCGGATTTTTCAGAGTCTGTTTAGTTACCGTATCATGTACCTCCTTATTTTGACGATTCTGGAGTGTTCCAGAAGGACTCTTTTATGTGTTCCTCTGGTGTCCAAGTTTGTATAATATTGCTTTCAACATTAATGGGAGTACCTGAGATATAAAGCTTTATTTGTTGCCCGTTAAGAACCTTTGGATTAGTTCCTTCGGAATTATTTATCTTGATGGATCCATACCGATAAACCTCTTGGATAACATAGGGGCCTTCCCATTTAGAGAGGAGTTTTCCTGCAAAGAACCTGAAACGAGAGTTGTACAAAAGAACATATTCTCTGGTTTGAACTCACGCTTTTGGATTCTTTTATCATGCCATCTTTTCACCTTTTCTTCAAATAACTTGGCATTTTCATAAGCTTGGGTTCTCCATTCATCAAATGAGCTAGTATCAAATAATCCCTTCTCACATCAAGTTTGACATCATAATTGAGTTCCTTGATTGCCCAAAAAGCTTTATGATCTAACTTAAGAGGAAAATGACAAGCTTAACCTTAAACCATTTTATAAGTAGACATACCCATATGATTTTTATAAGATGTTCTATAGGCCGAAAGTGCAGCATCTAATTTGTTTGACCAATTCTTCCTGGACCTATTAACAGTCTTTTAAAAAATTAATTTTATTTCTCTATTACTAAGCTCAACTTGACCACTAGACTGAGGATGATAGGGTGATGCAATTATACGGTTAACATCATATTTAGCAAGCATTTTACGGAAAGCACCATGAATAAAGTGTGAACCACCATCAATTATTAAATATGTAGGAACTCCAAACTTTGGGAAAATAACTTCCTTAAGCATTTTAATAGAGGTGTTGTGATCAGCACTACTGGTCGGAATATCTTCTACCCATTTAGTAACATAATCAACAACAACCAAAATATGGGTATACCCATTGGAGGAAGGAAAAGGTCCCATGTAATTAAATCCAGAAACATTAAATGGTTCAACAGAAAGGGAATAATTCATAGGCATTTCTTGATGCGTACCAATATTACCGATCCTTTGACATTCATCATAGGATGAGACGAACTTATGAGCATCTTTGAAGAGAGTGGCCAATAAAATCCAGACTGCAATACCTTGTGAGTTGTTCTATCTCCAGCATGATGTCCTCCATATGCTTTGGAGTGACACTTCCGAAGGATTTGTCCCCGGTCATGCTCAGGTACACAACGTCTAATAATACCATCTACTCCTTCTTTATAAATATGTGGGTCATCCCAAAAGTAATGTCTTAAATCATAAAATATTTTTTTTTCTTTTGTTGATAAGTGAAACTAGGTGGTAAAGATTTAGCAACAATGTAATTAGCATAGTCAGCAAACCAAGGAGTACTATTAGTAACATTTATTGCACCTAACTGCTCGTCAGGAAAACTATCATCAATAGGTAGTGGGTCATCAAGCACATTTTCAAGTCTA
This sequence comes from Secale cereale, assembly GCA_902687465.1. NCBI lineage: Eukaryota > Viridiplantae > Streptophyta > Magnoliopsida > Poales > Poaceae > Secale > Secale cereale. The sequence continues at coordinate 346,724,300 of LR738711.1, forward strand.
GACAAGTTATCAGCTACGGGATTCCGAACTCCTTTTCTATCAGTGATATGCAAGTCAAATTCTTGTACCAAGATAACCCACCGAATAAGTCTAGGTTTAGCATCTTTCTTTTTCATAAGATATTTAATAGCATCTTTCTTTATCAGGGGTTCACAGAAATACCCTCGGCAAAGATGATATGGCCAAGATATAAGACTTTATCCACCCAGAATTCACATTTGGAGAACTTCGCATAGAACTTGTGTTCACGAAGCCTGTCCAGGAGCAAATGGAGGTGCTTGGCATGGTCTTCTTTACTCTTGGAGAATACCAAGATGTCATCTAGATAGACGAGACCAAATTCATTGGTGTAGGGGTTGAATATGAAGTGCATCATCCTCGAGAAGGTGGGTGGAGCATTTGCAAGGCCAAAAGACATGAGCGTGTATTCATAGGAGCAATAGCTCCTTCTGAATGCGGTCTTGTGAATATCTTCTTCACGGATACGGATCTGATGGTAACCCATCCGGAGATCGAGCTTTGAGAACACCTTTGCTCCTTTGAGCTGCTCGAACAATTCATTGATATTGGGGAGCGGATACTTATTCTTTATTGTCTTCTTGTTCAATGGACGGTAATCAATGCAAAGACGTTCCGTGCCATCCTTCTTCTTGACAAATAGAACACCACAGCCCCAAGGAAAAGTACTAGGCCTGATTAGACCCATACGCTCTTGCTCATCGAGTTGTTTCTTCAGCTGCTTCCACTCATTAGGGGAAAGCTTGTACGGATGCCGGCATGCTGGCTCGGTACCGGGATCGAGTTCAATGACGAATTCAACTTGACGATGTGGAGGCATGCCTGGAAGCTCTTCAGGGAAAACATATTCATATTCATTGACTACCAGAATCTGAGAGATGGCATTAATCTCGCCCTTGTCATTGAGAGAGAATAGCCTGATTGTGTTATCTCGAGAGGCGAAGATAATCACGTCTTGGTCAGGATGAGTAAGCTTGACTTCCTTATTTGCACAATCAATGTTTGCATCATGCTTGGAGAGCCAATACATCCAAAGAATAAGATCAATGTCGGAGTTGCCGAGAACAATCGGAGAAACCAGAAAGCGGTAATCACCCATATGAATAGATACATCCGGAACATGCACCCGAGAGGACATTTGCAATCGAGGAGAAATAATGTTCAAAGGCTTTGGCAACACTTGAGTGACCAATTCATGCTTGGCAACAAATGGTCTTGAAATGAAAGAAAGCGTTGCACCCAAATAAAACAATACTTTTGTAGGAATAGAGTTAACTGGAAGATTACCAAGTATCACATCTGAAGAATTCTCTGCTTGAGCTGCATTCATCTGATTCACTCTTGCATCCTTGGGATTGTGCTCGACAATAGTAGTGCTGACAGGTGGAGGAGGCGGAAGGCTCCTTGGGTTGGGGCACTTGTTGGCATAGTGATCCTTCTGGCCACACTTGTTGCAAATCACTTCTGAGAGAGGCCGGTGATAAGGACCACTTGACTTCGAAGCTTGAAAGTGATTCTTGGACTGATTGCTTGGATTGGGTGGGTGGGAGAAACCACGGCCAGCAGAGTGCTTGTTGTTGTTGTTGTTGTTGGTAGGGCGGAGCACTGGAGGAGGTGGAAGCCAAAACTTCTGCTCCTTTGCGACCACATGGGAAGAAGAGGAGGAGTTAACAGCATCTCTGATCATCTTTTTGGAAGCTTCAACCTTGAGCTAGGCTGCCTCTTTCTTAAGTGCCATGTTATAGAATTGATCAAATTCATCCGGGCTCGAAGAAGGTGAGAGCTAGTTGGAGTTCATCCTTCAGGCCATCACGGAACTGATAAATCTTGCTCTTGGAATCTGTAATGTCTTGCTTGGCATAGCAGGCAAGGTTCTGGAACTTGACAATGTATTGATAAACGGACCTGGTGCCTTGTTCCAGGTTGCAGAATTGCTCACGCATGCCTTCGATGACACTAGTTGGAGTGTGGTGAGAGCGGAAATCCTTGTAGAAGTAAGTCCACGAGATTTCACGTCCTTCTCTAGAATCTTTGTACTGTTGCCACCAATCAGCGGCTTGGTCCTTGAGTTGGAAGGCGACAAACTTGACATAATCCTCAGGTCTCACGTTACTGCACTCGAAATGCTTTTTGATGTCTGTTATCAAGTCTTCAGCATCTAGCGGATCCACACAGTAACTGAACGCCTTCGGTTGGTTTGCCAGGAATTGGTTGAGAGTAGCAAATTGAGGTTGATTGAACAGATTGCCTTGGCCTTGGTTCCCATGACCACCTTGATTTCCTTGGTTGGCTTGAATGTTCTGCATCATTTGCATAAGCATCTGGGTGTTCTGGTTGGTCGCTTGCATAATTGCTCTCCAGGCCTCAGACGGAGGAGGAGGGGAAGGAGGACGATCAGGAACTTCTTCACCCTCTGGGTTAGCATTGGGAACCCTTTTAGGAGCCATACTGAATGAGAGGACAACTATTAGCCATTGATTGAAAATATATAAGCTGAATCAATGGCTAGAAATTGCAACATAAGTCTTCACAAGAACATTCGAACAAAATGAACGAGTGTAATCCACAGTTTAATGGTACAACAATATTCTCGAGAAGCCACTTGGGAGAACAAAAGATAAATAAAAACAACAAGGAGCAGATAGAACAAATACAAGATAGATGTTTCGTTCGACATATTCGTGCTGAAAGCTTATAGAACGTGTTAGAAAAGGGTTTTGCAATCCCCGGATCAGCATAGCCAAAAACTACACTCAATGTAGAACCCCGAACTCCATATCATGCATTCGTTGGAAGAATGCCTACGAGCTACTAGATGAACCCACCTATTAATTTCCGAAAGTTTCCAGTTATGCAATCAGGTGTTGGGGATATAGGGGAAGCACCGCGCACTCAACTCTAATCCTACATCCAACTGTATCCATCCTTCAACACATAACCAGTTATTTCCAGAAACCGTTTACCTCGGACCTTCGAAACGCATCTGCTATACAAGCAATGGCAATACTCCCGAAGTAGCTCCCCAGTACTGGGTGATGTTGGGGTTATCTTACCACTAACCGCATAGAAGAGTTTTCGATGTCGGCCGTCTTAAGTATTCCAGAATTGCTGCGATAGATTTGTGATGACAACACCTCGGAGCTCAACTCCCCAGGACACTGCCACAACCCCTAAATGACAGGAGGCATCGAGAACAATGTTCTCGTCACAAAGACATCGGAACAATTCAAACAATACTCGCGTGATCCTAAAAAAAATTAGTGAATTTTGAGAGTAGAAGAGATAAGTAATCGTCCGGAGTCCTCGCCAGAGTGAAAAAGGGATGAGGAGCAAAAGAAATCCTACGCTTCGATATATATATAGGACTCAAAACATTTTCAAGTGTGTGCCTAGACTCAACCGTCAATGATTCGATCAATCAGTGGGGCTCCTAGGTCGGAGAAGGCTCTGATTACCAACTTGTAATGCCTAGTATGAGATTATACCTCCCACGTGTCGAGGCACGACTTGAAGGCATAATAGCATACTGGAATGATCTCAAGAATAGTATCTTTGCACAACTCATGTAAAAGTGGGATGAAATTGCAAAACAGTAGTTGGCTTACACTCGCCACGTCACGCAATGCATTACATAAACATTCATCATCCAAATAACATCAGAGTCCAGCAACGGACGAAGATCCAAAGGATAGATACCATAAATAAATAACACAAGGTCCCGATCATCCTAGTAACAGCCCTACTGATCCTCTGGATAAGACACGTAGTATCGCGCACGTTCTTCGTCGAACTCCCAATACAACTCTGTGCCATCACTTGTGTAGTTCACCATGGTACCTGCATCTGGTGTTGTGTAGAATCTGTGAGCCACGGAGGACTCAACAATTCTATTCCCGGGTAGCAAAACTATCTAAGCTTTGGCTGTGGAACAAGGCTGAAGAACAAGGTTGCAGCTGCACTAGCACTAGCTTACGTGTTTAGAGCTAGAAGAGAAGTGCCAACGATCGACAAAGTGATCACGAAGTGATCCTATCTAAGCACGTCAAACAATCTATACTTCCGGTAACCAAATTCATCACAAGAGATGAACTAGGGTTTGATATAAGATAGTGCTGCTGAAGACGTTGATGAAGATAGCCCTCCCCAAGATGAGAGAATTGTTGGTGATGATGATGACGATGATTTCCCCCTCCGGGAGGGAAGTTCCCCCGGCGGAATCGCAACGCCGGAGGGCAAAAGTGCTCCTGCCCAAGTTCCGCCTTGAGACGGCGGCGTTCCGTCCCGAAAGTCTTCTCCTTAATTTTTCTAGGTGAAAATGACTTATATACCAAAAGATGGGCATCGGAGGCTGGTCAGGGTGAGCACAACCCACTAGGGCGCGCCTGGGGGCCCTGGCGTGCCCAGGTCGATTGTGCCCATCTGGTGGGCCCCCTCTGGTAGTTGTCAGCTCCAGTATTTCTTAAATAATCCATAAAAAATCTCCGTGAAGTTTCAACTTGTTTGGAGTTGTGCAGAATAATAGGTGGCCTGACGTAGCTTTTTCAGGTCCAGATTTCCAGCTGCTAGAATTCTCCCTCTTGGTGTATACCTTGCAAATTATAAGAGAAAAGGCATTAGAATTACTCCAAAAAGCATTATTATAAATAATAACAACATAAATAACAGCGAGAAAACATGATGCAAAATGGACGTATCAAGCATCATAGACTCATCCTCATCTGAGGATTCTTGATCTTGATCTTCCTCTTCCTCTGGAATATCTGGCACTTGGGATTTCTTCATTTCAGCTACTGGAATGTCTCTTATGGATCTATTGGGTGTAGAAGCATTGGTGGCATCTTTGGACTTAGATGGAGAAGCGCTAGATTTGATGGCATCCCCCATCAGCATATGAGTCTCTACTGCACGTGCAACAGGCTCATCAGCATCATCATCAGCATCATCATCATCTCTCATAGATGGCTAGTCAACCACTTTGGCGGTGGTCTTCCTAGATCTTTTCTTAGATCCTGCTGGCTCATCATATCTTATTTCAAGAGTAAACACTGTGGTTTCTTGAGTGGAGGATCTTGCTTTTGACATAGACATTCTCTTGGCGGGAGCTTTCTTTTGTAACCCTGGTTGCAGCCGCAATGCCATATTCCTTGTTGACAACCTTCTTCTTTGAAGTGACCTCTTCAGCCACAAACTCTTAATCCTCACTATCAGAAGTTTTCTTCTTCCTTGTCTTGGTAGGAGCCTTTGGCAAATTGTTGGCAGTGCTTGTGCTGCTCTCATAGTAGCTGTTGTTGGGGCGACTAGTGCCCTCACTCAGTTGTGCCTGCTCCTCTGACATGTTCTGACTGTCACTGCCCTCAGACATGACTGAAACTGCGAGCTGACCCTGTGAACAGATATAGATGAGGTTGAGTAGATGAGCATCACAAAGTGCAGAGATTTTGCAAAACAATTGAGTCAAAGACTTAGTTGTAGGTTTCTACAGAAAGCATTTCCGAGCTACCGATTTGTTAAACTCGGTGACACTGAAGCAACTTTGAGAGTCTAAATTGGTGAAATTGGTCAGACCGAGAGATAGTTCATGACTCCGAGACTACTAGGGTGTCATAGATATTGACCACGGGTGTCCTCATCGACCACCCATGGTATTTCAAGACAATTGGGGGCCGCCTGTCACCCCTCGGCCGCCTGCTCATCGGGCCGCCTCTTGGGGCCGCAACGCCTAGGAGCCGGCTGCCAGTAGGCGGCGGGGCATGGACAAGCGGCAGCCTCATGACCAGCATCCAGAAGACGGCCCCACGCCTCCCCCTCACGACATGTGCTGGGGAACCACGATAAGGCAAAGGCACGTCTACAGTTGAGCATGTACTTAGAGAATCTATAAGGGTGTGGCTACATTGAGAGCGTATCCTACGGACAGTCCTTAAGTGGTGTATCACTGTTGCCATGATGCCAATAACCTAGCCCCGGTTAGAGGAAGCCATGATCCCACTACCCACAGGCTGCAGGGCCAGCAGGCGGCTAGCCCCACCAGCCAGTGGGTGAACATTAAGCAGGTGATACGTCCAAAACGTATCTATAATTTCTGCTTGATCCATGCCACTCTAGGGTGATATTGCTATGATATTCATACACTTCCATACACTTTTGATCATATTTGGACTAACCTACTAATCCAGTGCACCCCGGTGCCAGTTTCTGTTTTCGGCTGTTTTTGTATTCCAGGTTTTCACATTACGAGAACTGCCAGGAAAAATCCAGAAAAAATATATAAAAAATCAGCGTTCCAGGAGCTACCGTGCGGCCAAAGTACAGCCGGGGGGGGGGGGACCCACAGGGGCTCCAGGCGGCCTGTGGGCGCGGCCACCCCTGGGCCGCGCCGGGGGGGCGCCTGGGCACCCCTGACCCCCTCTGGTGACCCCCTTTGGCATATATTTAAGGTCCGTCGAGGAAACCCTGATTCCGGACCCCTTTTCTCCAGACGCGATTCCGATCTCCGCCGCCATCTCCATCAAGCTCCGGGGAACCAGAATTCCTGCGCCGGCACCCTGCCGGGACGGGGAAGTGCCCCAGGATTCATCTCCATCGACGTTGCTTCCTCCCTCCATGATGCGGGAGTAGTTCCTCCTCGGGGCTGAGGTTCTTACCAGTAGCTATGTGGTCAATTCTCTCTCCCATGATGTGATCTTCGTTGTGATCATAGGCTATGTTAATCTAAGATATTTCCCCTTCCTCTATGTATTGGATTGATGTACTCACTTGTCTTTATCTAGTATAATCCCCGAGACCAAGGTGACAGCGGTCTATTAGACATGGATTAGAACAATATTTTCATGAGTGATTTCCTCTCTTGTGTGTTGATTGAAGATTGAGAGTCTCTTGGTGCTTGTCTTTGACTATCCTTTAGATATGTTGTGGTGATTGTGGGACTCTCTTTGGATGGCCGCTGTGACATTGGGAAATCCTTAGATTGAGAACTACGAACTTTGAGGTGTGCTTTTGTAGCCCTACATAATTCTCGTCCTCTCTTGACCACGAAGGAATGACCTCCGAGTGTGTCCCCTTTACATGTTTTATGGGAAATATGATGTGATTCGATTATGTTAATGTTGTTGGGAGTTGCCACTAGTGAAAGTATGAACCCTAGGCCTCGTTTCCACCATTGCAATACCGTTTGTGCTCACGTTTACCACTTGTTTGCTTGCTGCACTTTTTATTACATATTTATATTACTTTGTTTTTCCATCCATATCACTTGCCATTTAACATCTCTTCGCCGAACTAGTGGACCTATACATCTGACAAGTGTATTAGGTGTGTTGGGGACACAAGAGACTTCTTGTATCTTAGTTGCAGGGTTGCTTGAGAGAGACCATCTTCAACCTCTACTTCCCTGAGTTCGATAAACCTTAGGTCATCCACTTAAGGGAAACTGCCGCTGTCCTACAAACCTCTGCGCTTGGAGGCCCAACATAGTCTACAAGAGTAGAAGCGTGTGTAGACATCAAGCTATTTCTGGCGCCGTTGTCGGGGAGGTGACCGCTTGAAGGTATAGCTTTAGATATTGTAATTAAATCTTTTTGTTTCTTGTTTTTTATTATTTCACTAGTTATGCTTATGGAAAACCTTGTTATTGGATCGTTGCTTGCGGGAGGACACCCCACACCTGTGGTGGTTGCTCCTCCTCCTACTGAAATTGTGCCCTATAAAATACCGGCTGGTATTATCAATTATGTTTTGGCTAATCGTTATGCAGGAGACAGACATCCCAGTGAACACTTGCTATATCTGTCACAACTATGTTCATTATTTAAGCTTGCAGGTGTATCGAGGGAGTTTGTCATGAGGAAATTATTTGCCTTGTCACTGAAAGGAAAAGCATTGGAATGGTATAGGCTACTAAATCACTCTCACCTGCTGGAGTGGGAAGAGATCCAGTCTCTCTTTTACTCCAAGTTTTATCCTCTTCATGAAGTCCATAAGAATAGGAATTATGTTTATAATTTTTATCCTCATGACGGAGAGAGCATAGCTCAAGCTTGGGGGAGACTGAAAACGTTAATGCTAAAATGTCCTAACCATGGGCTCCCCAAAGATATTATTATTACTAACTTCTATGCGAGGCTCTCTCGACAGGATAAAGATTTGCTCGATGCTTCCTCTATGGGTTCTTTCACAAACAAAAAGATTGATGCTAAATGGGAACTCCTTGAAAGAATTCAACGCAACACTGAAGATTGGGAGATCGACAAAGGTAAAGAGTCAGGTATAATTTATGAGTATGATTGCATTAAGTCCTTTGTTGAACCTACAAGTTTTAATAAGTTTAGTGCTAAGTTTGGGCTTGATTCTCAACTCCTTGTTGATTTCCTCAAATCTTTTGCTTCACATCTTAATATGCCTAAGGAGGATTGGATCGAGTATCATAAAGCTTTTAAAGAGACTTGCAAAGAAAATGAAATTGTTCATGATGATTTCAACATGTATGATCCAATTCCTAAAAATGATGTTTTATATAAGCATGTTAATTTTTGTGGAGTGGATAGACCTTGTGAAAGGCCTATGATTGAAGAAGAGAAGTATTGTAAGCAACATAAGCATGAAAGAACAATCACTTGGGTCAGAGATTTAAATGAGATTGCTAGAGAATTGTGTGACCTTTATCCTTTTACTTGTGAACTTTGCCGTATAGTGTCACACCCTGGTTTTCATGTCTCATTGCTTAAGCTAATTTCCATGTTAAAAATGTGGATTTGCAAAAACTTTTGAGTGCTTTTGACTTTGCTTGATTTGACTTTTGTCGGCTGTTTGCTAGTGCTCTAAAAATCAAATAAATCCTCCAACTCTTATACTTCATCTCCTTGACCCAAAACCTTTTTCCAATGATCATGCCATGTGTATAGACCAGTATAGAATTTTCTTATAAAAATATTTTGGCCAAATGGTATTTTCTAAAATTAGTTTTCCAAAAACCCGTGAACTGAGGTTTGCACTGCAAGTACCTTATTTAGGGTGTGAAAAATCTTTCAAAAAGCTTATTTGAATCCTATTAGGTATAGGACTCCCGGAAACCACAAAAGTATAATTTTAAAAGTTATTTTTATATTTTATTCAAAAGCTTTTTCTTAAGGCCAGAAATGGTCTTTAATAGGGAAAAATTATTTAGTCATTTAAAAAATATTTGCCAAAATTCAGGGAGACTCATAGGACATATATTGTCCATATATAAGAGTTTCAGCACATGGTCATGTTCAAAATGTTGGGCAAATCCTTCCAAAACCCTTTCTGGATATTTCAAGCTTTTGAAATATTTACAAAGGAAATATTCTCCAAAAATTCCAGGGAAATTCTATCATGTCATATATGACACATTTGACGATCTTGCAAAGCCTTATGCCTTGAAGATCAAGGAAACATCCTCAAACCCCTTCATAACCATTTTGTCCATATTTGAAGTTTGAGCAACTTTACATTGCCAAACTTGTCCAAATGCTCTCAAATTTGGTGCACATGCTAGAATGGCCTAATAAGGCATCTAGACCAAATGGCACAAGATTTGGAATAGAGCAACTTGATCAGATCACCCCAAAACCACTTCTGTTCAAATTCAAATTTGAACAACTTTACATTGTCAACTTTTTATTTGGAGCCTCAAACTTTGTGGGCATGTTCATAACCCCAAATGATGATGCTACACCAACTGGTGCATCAAGGGGAGATGATTTGCTTGACTGGAACATGGTGAAACCATTTCTGTTGATTTCTAGGGTTCACCAAAGTTACATTGGCCACTTTGCCCAAATGAGCTCAAATTTGGTGTAGGGGCCTAATTATATGTGACATTTGATCCTGTTAAGTCCCATGTCAAGTGGATGTCATTTGCTTGACCAAACACAGATCAAACACCTTCTGGCTTTTTATTTAAACCTTCATCTTGATCACTTTTACTTTTCTCCATGGCCTCAACTTTTCACCACATGTTCATTCAGTTACTGGCTACCCCCAGTAACTTCCCCAGCACCCCAGCTCCATGATTGAGGGGGTAAAACCCCAATTCACTCTCCTGGACAGCAGTAAACTCCCTCTCCTTCACCTCTCTCCTTATCCCAGTGGCCTCCAAGAGCATCCAAGGCCACAGGCCATTTCTTTACTCCACTTCTGACCTTCTAGACAACCTTTGGCTTGTTGGACACGACCAGAGCGGCGAGGTCACGACCATGTCAGCCAAACGCATGCTCTGGAGCACGCTACAGTGCGCTCCCGCACTGTAGCCGCCCCCAATCGGCTGCTTCCGACAGCCTTGGGCCTCCCCCTCGTGTCCCCCGAGGCGGACTCGACGTCCGCAACACGCCAGCCAGTCGGCCCCCTCCTCTCTCCCCCTCTCTCACCTCTTCTCGCACGCGCACCGGCCGACCATGGGCTCCAGTGAGCAACCTCGCACGCGCGGCCTCTCTGACGCCTCCCCGCTCCTCCTCTCTCTTCCTTTAGGCGTGGACCAGGTCCAGGAACACCCTGGACATGCCCACTGCTGCCCCCGTGGCCTGCAACGACGGCAACATGCTCGCTGGCGCACGGCGCCTCGGTGGACCAGCGGCCCCCCTACTTAAAGGGCACCCCGAGCCCCCCTTGCACCTCCTTTCGCACTCTCCCACTCCCGTGCGACTCCCAAGCCATTCCGTTGCTCTCCCCGTGTCCTACAGCCTCCTCCCAGGCCGGAGCAGAGCCGCCGGCCGCCGCTCGAATTCGGGCAACCCCGAGCCCCTCTCTTCCTCCTAGCCACTCCAGTGCCACCGCTCGACCTCCAGGGAGCTCCCCGCCTCCGCCAAACCTCCCCAAGATGCCCCAATGCTCGAAGCTCAAGATGACCGGAGCCCTCCTCCGCCGCGGTTGGACGCCTGCTCGCCCTGGTCCTCCCCGGCGGGCGTGGTACCCATGGTTGGATGCGCCTCTCCGCGCTGGTCACTCCGATGGCCGGAGCGTCGCCGGAGACGGCCCGAGCCGACGGGGCCACGCCGGCGAGCGCTCGGCCGCACCTCCCCTGTTCCCCGTCGTACCGCGCGGGAGGAAGAAGAACCTGCCGCTGGGGCCCGCGCGTCAACGACCCAATGGGCGGGCCCCTCCGTTTAAGTGGAGGCAGATCTGGCCCCGACCGCTTCCCCTGCGCGGAAGCGCCTTTCCTGGCGGGCGCCTTCGACGTGGCCGAGTCCCTGCGCGCTGCTGTGCAGATGGGTTGGCCCGCGAGCTATCCCTCGCCCTGCGCACTGTATAAGGTGACCTTATTCTTTTCCTTTTTTTTATTCTGCCAACTTAAAAAATGCCTAGATAATTCATATGAACTCCAAATTGCATGATTCAAATTTCCGATGGCTCCATAAATCATGCTCTATCTGTTGGTGCAACATGCACATTATTCCAGAAACTTTTCCTACACAAATATTTATCAAATGCCTTTATTTCATTTTTGTGATAAACTTTAGAAAATCACAAAGAGCTCAATCTTGATCCAAATGCAGTGGTTCAAATTCCTAGATGCTTGTCATGTCCAAACTTAGTTTTGGAACATTTTTAATAATGGTTTCTGTACCCCACCAAATATTGAGCCATTTCTTCATATTTATCAGCTTTGCAAAATCCTAGGAAATTCATTTCGAATCCAAATCCAGTGAAACCAACTCCTAAATGCTTCTAAAATCATGAATTGTTGATGGGTGCCTTGGCTCATCATTCAAGAAAATATTTCTGTATACTTCTTCCAAATCCATAAACCCTTTGGTTCCATCATATTGTAATGTTCCAAACTACCTATTGATCCAACACATATGAAACCACCTTGGTCATTTCTAATATGACCAGAGGTATCCTAGAAAAGTCCAACTCCTATTTTTAGAGCACTTTTATGGTTGCTTTGATTGTGTTGCTTATTATGATTGTTTCCATCGTTAGTTGACGAAATAAACGAAGTACTCGGAGATGGACCAGAAGGTTTGAAGACTCGGAAGAATAGGGCAAGCAGCCCTTTGACCATGTTCAAGAAACCTTTTTATGCATGTCTCATAACACCTTATTATTCAATGCATCGGAATCATGTTGAGGTGGAAACCACTTTGGTTGCTACCTTTGTTACTTTACTATTGAAACTTGCATCAAGCATGACCCTACCTTCCTATGAGGGTTATGTGGGTGGGAGTAGTTAGGTTGCTTTAATAGTGGCTACGCAAATGGGACGGGTATATGCATGGTGACGGAGGCAGGATACTTTCAAAAGACTTTTCGAAAACCCCGTCGGGTTCCATTTATGCCCGAGGGAGATGGTGAGATGGGTAACCACTTGATGACGAAGTGGTGTACCGAGGAAAGTATGTGTGTTGTTTGAAAAACGGATTGGTTTAAGCTGCGACCATTATTCCAACCTTACATGCGCAACCACTCTACCCTTATATGGGAAAGGGCATTATTGATTACCCAGGCCGATACTAGCATGGTGCCTGCATTACTAGTGACGGGGGTGACATGAGGTCACTCCTGGGACGGGGTCGCGCTTGGATAGGCGGCCATGACTGTCTTTACAGGGCACCGGACACACCGTTTGTACCCCGTGCTTGTGATATGTGATGAATACGGAGCGAGTCTCCACAAACCTTGAGATGTGAAATGTTTGGCACGGGGCTATTACCAATCGAGTGGACTCCATATTAGTGTCGCCTAGGGAAAGATAGTGATCGGGTGCTTACCCCGGGTACTTGAGGTACCGCGGGTCGTGGATGACACGGAAGTTCCCCGGATCTAGTGGGTAAAGTGTGCAACCTCTGCAGAGTGTAAAACTATTCGAATAGCCGCGTCCACGGTCATGGACAGTTGGGTAACCGCTCTTGGGCTACGTCCAATGTTTGCGAAACCTGGTGTGTGTGTGTGAGGAAACAACCTGGTTCAGTGATATTGTTGATGTGATTGTGAGAAAGTCACAATGAACTTGAGCATGAGTTGAGTACAACTCTTTCTCGATAACGATGTCTGTGACCTCCTGATACTTGTTACACACACATGCATATCCATGTTATATATTGATCATACTTGCATATGCAAAACTAGCTTTCCGCAAAATTACCAATTTAGCAGTAGAGCCTTGCATAAATTATTCTGTTATCACACTTGGCTTGCTTGCGAGTACATTCAATGTACTCATTGGCTTGCCACTAGTTATTTTATTGGTCAGGCAAGAGAGAACAGGTTATGATGAAGATTTCTTGGTGACGAACATGCGAGCTAAGACGCTTCCCAGTCAGAATGCCTGTAGGGTTAAGGCAGATGGCATGGGTCCATGTTGACATTGAAGATTTTCCGCTGCGACGATATGCTCAAGACTTGACCATTATGGTCCTATTTGTGTAACACGGTATGTAAGGATGTAAGACTCTTGTTATTCATCTTCTGTGTGTTCAGTGAGCATTGATCTCTGGGATCACTGTACACGTGCATTCGGTGATCACGACTTATGAGTCGGGGTCCCTACAGAGCTGGTATCAGAGCCATCCTGACTGTAGGAAGCCTTAGTTAGCATGGTCGTTAGTTAGGGTAAAACTATTTTCAAAACTATTACTAGTTTTCAAAACTATCTATACTTCTCTCCCCTTCTCAGTTTTTCGAAAACTAGGCTATACTCGATCTCTTCCCCTTCAAAACCTTGGTCGCTAGAACCCTTATGCCCCAGACCACTGGATTTTCTGTAATCCTCGTGGAGTGCACCTTGCCAAACACTCACCCACCACTTTTGCACGCAAGATTGGTGACACCACGACAAGATGATACCAATGGAAATTACATCCTCGATGAGTGAGGATATGAAGACCCAGAAGATGGGGGACACCCTTGACAAGAGCCCCCAAGATGGTGCAACTTTGGCCTACAAACGACCAGGGTATAGGTTATGCAAAATCATGATATGCATCGCTAATAGAGTGATCCTGTCACTACCGTTGTTGTATCGACAACCACCGGCGGATGAGAACCTCGCCATTTGGTCCGCCTCACTATAGTGAGCAGGAAAACGGTTCTCTTCATCCCCCGCTCTTGGTGTCGATGTTTTCATCAACGAAACCGACATGTTGGGCCTCTATTATGCCTTGTTAATTGTCATTGCATATGGATTGCCTACCTGGTACCCTCGATGCCCCAGAAGGCACAAGGGATCATCATGATTAAAGAGACAAGAGAAGACCAAGTCAACGCCAGCTACAAGGAGGCACCTTCACCCCATCACCTCATCAGGCGAGAAGATGTTGAAGATTCTTCAGGCTCAACCCGGATCATTCATCAAGCAAACTACAAGGGGCATAGCAACATCCGAGGAAGCTCAGAAGACTGCACGAGGCACAAGTCACGGCACTGAGTCCGAGAACCCCTAGGGTAGGATGAGTCGTGTACCCCCTATGCGCAGTCGAGTCCATATGATGGTTCGAATAGAACCATGATTGTGTGTTGTTTGCTTTTATTCGTTTGTGTTTTGATAAGTTGCGCTTTTGCCCCAGGCAACAAGTGCACGGCTATATCACCTTACTTGCCTTGTTTCTTTTGTTTCTACCTTTTTGCACCTGTTTGTTGCACCTGCACTATAGAACCCCCTTTAGGCATTTCCCTCCTCTACCCTGCTTCTCCCCTCTATTCTCTCTTTCTCCCCAATTGAAGACCGCAAGACAAGATGCACCAAGGATTCTACCTCGGCAACCAACTGGCACCGAAGACTTCTGCTACAACCTCCACGACCAAGTGCAACCTCGTAGAATCATGTTTAACCCTCCAGACCAGTAACCCTCTTCCCAGACCCTTTGAGACTTCACAAGTCACTCCAGCACGAATCCTTAACCATGTGCCTAACCCATGGTAAAGCGAGAGAACCAGTTAAGCCTTTGTAACCTTGCACAACACTGTGTTCGTAAAGGAACTAATGGACACGATGAGTGAGCACATTTTTCATCCTAATATAGCACGAGGTCTGACGATGCCATAAATAGACCAGTTCGAGGATATTGGACATATGACTTGGTGGTTTGCATCAGTGACTTCGAGGAACTATCTGAGACCTTGATGGATTGTGAGGTTTTCATGTTGGTAGGATCATGACTTTGGGGAAGTATGTAGGAGTGCCTGTTGGACATGAGATTTGGATTTATGTAGGTGATTCTGGTTGGTATAATGCTGGATATGTCTGCATGATTCGGAGTAAGATTGGATTTAGGCCTATGATCCTGATTATGATATCATGCTTCTCGGTGGACAATAACCTAGGAGATTGGATTATTTGTCGGAGTTGATTTAGGGATCTATTTAGTCGTGATCTTGGAGTTACTTGACCCGGATGATGAGAATTTGGTGGACATACTATCGTCATGCAAAGTCCTCCCCAATATTTGGATATCATAGGGACTTGAGATCTTGTGGAACACCGTAGACATCGGATTTGTAGGGTTGTTGGATTATGTGGTGATTGATGGGAATTACCGGGCTATTGGAGTTGATCTATAGGAAGGAAACAAAATCTTGGAGTGGCATATGACGTGTTTCCTTGGAATAGATATGCATTATCTTGAGCCTTGCAAGACTAGGTTGAGTGCTTGGATTGTGGAGTTTAATTTAAGCTCAGCAGCATGTATGATCTACCTTTGGATTTTAGAGGTAGACGTACATATGGATTTGGGGATCGTAGACAAGTACAATTTTGTTAGACCGACTCTTGAGAGTCATGAGGATATGCATGGCAGGAGTGGTGATTGAAGTTGGTCTCTGCGAGTAGATGCTTTTTCGTTTGGAGTACTAGATAGAGCTATTGGCATCTCAGAAACTGTGCTTAAGGATAAGATGATATAAGTTCACTCACTAACTAGAATCCTTGAAACCCTTAAGCCCCACCGAGCCACAACCTGGTCAGATTCTGACCACGGGCCTTGACTCAGAGTCAGGAAGGCCTCTGCAATACTCAACCTAGACCACCACCAATACCCAGCCTACCTTGCGTACCCCCATAGACCTCATGGAGTAATTGGACAAGTTGGGTAACATCATTATTTGATGGCCTACTTGTCTGGCCGAAGACAAAGAAGAGACGGACAGCTGGATGGAAGACATTTGAAGACCGCCCTGTCAAGAAGGAAGATCTACACCGACCACCGTCATCAAGAAGTAACTTCCGTGTTGAAGACCGGGCGTATCTGCAAACCACTGCTCTCAAAGGAGCCGAGCTTTTCCGTGTCGAAGGAACGCTCACACCAAGATGTATCAAGACTTGAAGGCACGATTCTGGTGGCACAGGATGAAAGAGAGATTGCAACCTATGTTGCAGAGTGTGATGTGTGCCAAAGGGTCAAGCCGAATATCGGCGACCCGCTGGATTGCTTCAACCACTCAAGGTTCCTGAGTGGAAGTGGGATAAAGACGGAATGGACTTCATCACTGGATTACCAAGGTCGGATAGAGGACATGACTCTACCTGGGTTATAGTCGATCATTTGACCAAGGTGGTCCATTTCATTCCTGTCAAGACCCCTTATGATGGCAACCGGCTGGCAGCTCTCTACATCGACCGAATCGTAAGTCTTCACGGTATTCCCAAGGAGATTGTGTCAGATCGAGGAACCCAGTTTACCTCAAGGTTCTGGAAGAAGTTCCAAGAAGCCTTGGGAACGAAGTTATCTTTCAGCACGGCTTTCCACCCACAGACCGGAGGTCAGACTGAGCGAGTCAATCAGATTCTCGAAGTCATGACTCCGAGCCTGTGTCTTGGCATATGGAGCCAAGTGGGAGGATTGTCTCCTTTTTGCCGAGTTCTCCTATAAAAACAGTTACCAGTCGAGCCTTCAGATGGCACCATTTGAGGTGTTGTACGGACGCTGATGTCGCACACCCCTCAACTGGTCAGAGGCTGGAGTAGGACTAGTCTTTGGACCGGATATTCTCCGAGCAGTGGAAGAGCAAGTCCAACTAGTCAGAGAACGTTTGAAGGCAGCCAAGTCAAGGCAAAAGAGCTATGCTGACACTCACCGTCGGAACATGAGTTTCCATATCGGGGACCACGTGTACCTGCGGGTAACTCCTCTGAAGGGAAACAAGTGTTTCCACATCAAGGGGAAGCTCGCACCAAGGTTCATTGGACCCTTTGAGATCACTGCAAGTCATGTGGTAGACGGCTCCCCAGCTAGATCTACCACCTGAGATACCCTCCGTGCACCAAATCTTCCACGAGCCCCCACTCTGGAAGTACTTCTTACCTCCTAGCTAGCCCGATGCCCGCAAGGACATCGATCACCGAGCCTTTGACAGCTAACCCAACCTAACCTATGCAAGAGACCCCTCAGCAACCTCCATCAAGGAAGGCATCAAGCAAGAAGCCATACCACCAAGCACTTCAGGATTCCAAGGAGCACTGCTCGGAAGCAGAACCAACAAGAAGAAGTGAAGACTACCCCATATCCAAGACTCCGCCTTTCTTTCCACGCCTAGTCTGGGAATCTCGGGGACGAGATTCTTGTAAGGGGGGTAGGTCTATCACACCCTGGTTTTCATGTCTCATTGCTTAAGCTAATTTCCATGTTAAAAATGTGGATTTGCAAAAACTTTTGAGTGCTTTTGACTTTGCTTGATTTGACTTTTGTCTGCTGTTTGCTAGTGCTCTAAAAAACAAATAAATCCTCCAACTCTTATACTTCATCTCCTTGACCCAAAACCTTTTTCCAATGATCATGCCATGTGTATAGACCAGTATAGAATTTTCTTATAAAAATATTTTGGCCAAATGGTATTTTCTAAAATTAGTTTTCCAAAAACCCCTGAATTGAGGTTTGCACTGCAAGTACCTTATTTAGGGTGTGAAAAATCTTTCAAAAAGTTTATTTGAATCCTATTAGGTATAGGACTCCCAGAAACCACAAAAGTATAATTTTAAAAGTTATTTTTTATATTTTATTCAAAAGCTTTTTCTTAAGGCCAGAAATGGTATTTAATAGGGAAAAATTATTTAATCATTTAAAAAATATTTGCCAAAATTCAGGGAGACTCATAGGACATATATTGTCCAGATATAAGAGTTTCAGCACATGGTCATGTTCAAAATGTTGGGCAAATCCTTCCAAAACCCTTTCTGGATATTTCGAGCTTTTGAAATATTTACAAAGGAAATATTCTCCAAAAATTCCAGGGAAATTCTATCATGTCATATATGACATATTTGATGATCTTGCAAAGCCTCATGCCTTGAAGATCAAGGAAACATCCTCAAACCCCTTCATAACCATTCTGTCCATATTTGAAGTTTGAGCAACTTTACATTGCCAAACTTGTCCAAATGCTCTCAAATTTGGTGCACATGCTAGAATGGCCTAATAAGGCATCTAGACCAAATGGCACAAGATTTGGAATAGAGCAACTTGATCAGATCACCCCAAAACCACTTCTGCTCAAATTCAAATTTGAACAACTTTACATTGTCAACTTTTTATCTGGAGCCTCAAACTTTGTGGGCAGGTTCATAACCCCAAATGATGATGCTACACCAAGTGGTGCATCAAGGGAAGATGATTTGCTTGACTCAAACATGGTGAAACCATTTCTGTTGATTTCTAGGGTTCACCAAAGTTACATTGGCCACTTTGCCCAAATGAGCTCAAATTTGGTGTAGGGGCCTAATTATATGTGACATTTGATCCTGTTAAGTCCCATGTCAAGTGGATGTCATTTTCTTGACCAAACACTGATCAAACACCTTCTGGCTTTTTATTTAAACCTTCATCTTGATCACTTTTACTTTTCTCCATGGCCTCAACTTTTTACCACATGTTCATTCAGTTACTGGCTACCCCCAGTAACTTCCCCAGCACCCCAGCTCCATGATTGAGGGGTTAAAACCCCAATTCACTCTCCTGGACAGAAGTAAACTCCCTCTCCTTCACCTCTCTCCTTATCCCAGTGGCCTCCAAGAGCATCCAAGGCCACAGGCCATTTCTTTACTCCACTTCTGACCTTCTAGACAACCTTTGGCTTGTTGGACACGACCAGAGCGGCGAGGTCACGACCATGTCAGCCAAACGCATGCTCTGGAGCACGCTACAGTGCGCTCCCGCACTGTAGCCGCCCCCAATCGGCTGCTTCCGATAGCCTTGGGCCTCCCCCCCGTGTCCCCCGAGGCGGCCTCGACGTCCGCAACATGCCGGGCGGTCGGCCCCCTCCTCTCTCCCCCTCTCTCACCTCTGCTCGCACGTGCACCGGCCGACCATGGGCTCCAGTGAGCAACCTCGCACGCGCGGCCTCTCTGACGCCTCCCCGCTCCTCCTCTCTCTTCCTTTAGGCGTGGACCAGCTCCAGGAACACCCTGAACATGCCCACTGCTGCCCCCGTGGCCTGCAACGACGGCAACATGCTCGCCGGCGCACGGCGCCTCGGTGGACCAGCGCCCCCCCTACTTAAAGGGCACCTCGAGCCCCCCTTGCACCTCCTTTCGCACTCTCCCACTCCTGTGCGACTCCCAAGCCGTTCCGTTGCTCTCCCCGTGTCCTACAGCCTCCTCCCTGGCCGGAGCAGAGCCGCCGGCCGCCGCTCGAATTCGGGCAACCCCGAGCCCCTCTCTTCCTCCTAGCCACTCCAGTGCCACCGCTCGACCTCCAGGGAGCTCCCCGCCTCCGCCAAACCTCCCCAAGATGCCCCTATGCTCGAAGCTCAAGATGACCGGAGCCCTCCTCCGCCGCGGTTGGACGCCTGCTCGCCCTGGTCCTCCCCGGCGGGCGTGCTACCCACGGTTGGATGCGCCTCTCCGCGCTGGTCACTCCGATGGCCGGAGCGTCGCCGGAGACGGCCCGAGCCGACGGGGCCACGCCGGCGAGCGCTCGGCCGCACCTCCCCTGTTCCCCGTCGTACCGCGCGGGAGGAAGAAGAACCTGCCGCTGGGGCCCGCGCGTCAGCGACCCAGTGGGCGGGCCCCTCCGTTTAAGTGGAGGCAGATCTGGCCCCGACCGCTTCCCCTGCGCGGAAGCGCCTTTCCTGGCGGGCGCCTTCGACATGGCCGAGTCCCTGCGCGCTGCTGTGCAGATGGGCCGGCCCGCGAGCTATCCCTCGCCCTGCGCACTGTATAAGGTTGAACCCTTATTCTTTTCCTTTTTCTTTATTCTGCCAACTTCAAAAATGCCTAGATAATTCATTTGAACTCCAAATTGCACGATTCAAATTTCTATGGCTCCATAAATCATGCTCTATCTGTTGGTGCAACATGCACATTATTCCAGAAACTTTCCCTACACAAATATTTATCAAATGCCTTTATTTCATTTCTGTGATAAACTTTAGAAAATCACAGAGAGCTCAATCTTGATCCAAATGCAGTGGTTCAAATTCCCAGATGCTTGTCATGTCCAAACATAGTTTTGGAACATTTTTAATAATAGTTTCTGTACCCCACCAAATATTGAGCCTTTTCTTCATATTTATCAGCTTTGCAAAATCCTAGGAAATTCAATTCAAATCCAAATCCAGTGAAACCAACTCCTAAATGCTTCTAAAATCACGACTTGTTGATGGGTGCCTTGGCTCATCATTCAAGAAAATATTTCTGTATACTTCTTCCAAATCCATAAACCCTTTGGTTCCATCATATTGTAAAACTCCAAATTACCTATTGATCCAACACATATGAAACCACCTTGGTCATTTCTAATATGACCAGAGGTATCCTAGAAAAGTCCAACTCCTATTTTTAGAGCACTTTTATGGTTGCTTTGATTGTGTTGCTTATTATGATTGTTTCCATCGTTAGTTGACGAAATAAACAAAGTACTCGGAGATGGACCAGAAGGTTTGAAGACTCGGAAGAATAAGGCAAGCAGCCCTTTGACCATGTTCAAGAAACCTTTTTATGCATGTCTCATAACACCTTATTATTCAATGCATCGGAATCATGCTGAGGTGGAAACCACTTTGGTTGCTACCTTTGTTACTTTACTGTTGAAACTTGCATCAAGCATGACCCTACCTTCCTATGAGGGTTATGTGGGTGGGAGTAGTTAGGTTTCTTTAATAGTGGCTACGCAAATGGGACGGGTATATGCAAGGTGACGGAGGCAGGATACTTTCAAAAGAATTTTCGAAAACCCCGTCGGGTGCCATTTATGCCCGAGGGAGATGGTGAGATGGATAACCACTTGATGACGAAGTGGTGTACTGAGGAAAGTATGTGTGTTGTTTGAAAAACGGATTGGCTTAAGTTGCGACCGTTATTCCAACCTTACATGCGCAACCACTCCACCCTTATATGGGAAAGGGCATTATTGATTACCTAGGCCGATACTAGCATGGTGCCCGCATTACTAGTGACGGGGGTGACATGAGGTCACTCTTGGGACGGGGTCGCGCTTGGATAGGCGGCCATGACAGTCTTTACAGGGCACCGGACACACCGTTGGTACCCCGTGCTTGTGATATGTGATGAATACGGAGCGAGTCTCCACAAACCTTGAGATGTGAAATGTTTGGCACGAGGCTGTTACCAATCGAGTGGACTCCATATTAGTGTCGCCTAGGGAAAGATAGTGATCGGGTGCTTACCCCGGGTACTTTAGGTACCGCGTGTCGTGGATGACACGGAAGTTCCCCGGATCTAGTGGGTAAAGTGTGCAACCTCTGCAGAGTGTAAAACTATTCGAATAGCCGCGTCCACGGTCATGGACAGTTGGGTAACCGCTCTTGGGCTACGTCCAATGTTTGCGAAACCTGGTGTGTGTGTGAGAGAAACAACCTGGTTCAGTGATATTGTTGATGTGATTGTGAGAAAGTCACAATGAACTTGAGCATGAGTTGAGTACAACTCTTTCTCGATATTGATGTCTGTGACCTCCTGATACTTGTTACAGACACGTGCATATCCATGTTATATATTGATCATACTTGCATATGCAAAACTAGCTTTCCGCAAAATTACCAATTTAGCAGTAGAGCCTTGCATAAATTATTGTGTTATCACACTTGGCTTGCTTGCGAGTACATTCAATGTACTCATTGGCTTGCCACTGGTTATTTTATTGGTCAGGCATGAGAGAATAGGTTATGATGAAGATTTCTTGGTGACGAACATGCGAGCTAGGACGCTTCCCAGTCAGAATGCCTGTAGGGTTAAGGCAGATGGCATGGGTCCATGTTGACATTGAAGATTTTCCGCTGCGACGATATACTCAAGACTTGACCATTATGGTCCTATTTGTGTAACATGGTATGTAAGGATGTAAGACTCTTGTTATTTAGCTTCTGTGTGTTCAGTGAGCATTGATCTCTGGGATCACTGTACACGTGCATTCGGTGATCACGACTTATGAGTCGGGGTCCCCACAGCCGTATAGAGGGTCACTTTAATTTTGAATGCATGAACGTTCAAAACATAACTGTTAACCGGTTGTGTGATAACATGATCACCTCTGATCTTTATGATGAGCTTATGTTATTTTTGATGTGTGAAGAGTTATCAGAAAAGACTTCATGGCTAGATGTTAATGCCATAGGAATAAAAAACACTTTGCAAAATTGCCATCTCTATTGTGTTGTTAATTGCCTTGAAAATGATTACATAGGTAAGATTATAAAGGAGGGAACTTTACCAAAGTATAAAAACGTCTCTTATATTTCTGCTAATAAAAAGGAGAGTTTCTCCCAAGTTTCCCCTATTGTTTCTAATGATAAACCAGGATATGTGGAGAAGCTTCATCTCCAACCACTCCCTCCTAAGGTTAAGAAGAAGAAAAAGAAGAGGAGGAGGAAGAGGAGCAAGAAAGAAGAAGAAGGGGTATCAACTTGGCCTGAGCATATTCCTCCCATCAACTTTTATCCTAACGGTTGTAAGTTTAAAGAAGAAGTTGAAGTTTATTGCCTTAATTATCATCTTGATGATACGTCCGTAGGTACTATTGAAGATGATTTTGATTATGATATGCATGTTACTTATTGTGATTGGGAAAATGATGATAATGCTACTTATGATCTTGAAAATCTTTTTGTTACCAACTCTGAAAGTGAAGATATGGGAAGCTCTAAGCTTGGGGATGATAGGATTGCAAATCCTATCCCCACTAGTGATGTGATAATTGATTCTCTTCCTAGTAAGAATAAAGACAACATGTTTACAAATATAGTTGCTAGCAATGATAATGCTCTTCTCTACCATGATGATGTTATAACTCCAATCTATAGTGATTATAAAGGTACCTATGACATAAGGAGAAATTATCCTTATGAAACTTATCATAATCATGAAGGGAATTACTCCCTTATTGAACACCACCCTCCTGATATACAACTCATCTATAGTGTTCAAGTTGTTTATGATAGTCCTACTCCCACTATTACCAATGAGAAAAATTATGCTTATGTGGGGAATGAGAGTACCTTTTTGCATGTGGATCATGGTAACAATGCTTTATGTGATGCTTATATTGTTGAGTTCATCCATGATGCCACTGAAATTTATAATGAGAGAGGGAGGCTTGGTTCTAAATATCTTAATAATAAGAAGTTCCCTCTCTTTATGTTGAAGGTTTTGAAGCTGCACTTGTTTTGTCTTCCTATGCTTATTGCTTTGTGCTTCAATGAATTATTCTATTGCAATATTCCTATGCATAGGAAGCATGTTAGGCTTAAATGTGTTTAGTATTTGCTTCTTGATGCTCTCTTTTGTTCTTCAATTCTTATTCCTACAAGAGAATCATTAAAGTCTTATGCCTAGCTTAAAGGCATAAAAGAAAGCGCTTTTGGGAGGCAGCCCACATGAATAAATTTTTATATTTTGCTTTTTTTGTGTCTTGATGTTGTTTACTGCTGTAGCATCATCGTTGTATCTTTGCTTTTCATATTGGTGCCAAGTATAGTTTCCGATTGCTAGAAAGTTCAAAAGTTGTGAGGTGCTGTCCAGGAAACAGATTCTGTCCTTGGATAGAAAAATTCGTATAAAATCACCAGATCATCTTTTTGGTCTGAATGTTTTCGACAGCGTTCTCTATATAATTTTATTTCGTGCGTCAGTTCTGAATTTTTTGATTTGAGTTGCAGAAGTATCCCGAACAGATCAATTACTGCCTGCTGTTCTGTTTTTCACAGATTCTGTCCTGTTTTGCCTTTCCTTCACTTTGCAAATTAAGAACTTGCTTTTTCTTTGCAAAAACCTTTTGGCAATCTTGAGAAACATTAGAACTTCAAGAATATCCTTATTTCCAGCAAGGTATAATTATTTTATTAAGGGTACTAACCTCGCTAATCAGATTATGATGAGTTGTGTATGAAGGGAGTTTTCAAGTGTGCGAGGGAAGATGATAAAAAGATTCAGGAGTGTCAAGTGCTCAAGCTTGGGGATGCCCCCGTGCACCCCCAAGAAATATTCAAGGAGACTCAAGCGTCTAAGCTTGGGGATGCCCCCGTGCATCCCCTTCTCCATCAACATTATCAGTTCGTCTTTCGTTTCGCTATATTTTTATCACTTCATGTGTTATGTGCTATGCTTGGAGCGTCTTGCTTTTAGTTTTCTTTTTAGTTTTTCATAACGAGTCGGAACCCAGCATTCCTCTATGTGGGAGAGAAACACGCTCCACCTCTACCTAGAACATTACATAGAATTTTCATGTCTATCTATGCTGTGTGTGTTCTTTGTCTTTTAATAGCTACTATCATACTCTACTCTTAGTAATCATGCTTATCTTTTCAAGAGCTTTTATTTAGTTGGTTGCTTGAACTCTCTTTAATTACCATGCTCACCTTATTAAGAGAGTTTGCTTCCTTTGCATTGGTTAATGTGTCTAAGATAAAGATGCTACTTTCATGATGGTGCTTAGTAGTTCAGGTTTTCTTATGGTTAATCTCAAATAGCTAGGGGGTTCCCAATGTGTTATTGGAGTACCAACTTGGTTTGTTTGCCTATGATGTGGTATGGTTTAGTAATGTCTTCCTTCGAGAATTTATTTTGATTGACTTGGCGTATGCTCACGCATATTCAAGACTGTAAAGAAAGTCTGTCAAGACTTGATGATCTTTTATTTCTGAGTAGCGATATAACTACCATGCCTGATTCAATATTGCTTTGTCGCTCTGCATGACTATGACCGTCATTGCTCTCTTAGTTGGTCGCTCCCAGTCTTTTGCTAACCTCCACCTGTACTAAGCAAACTAACCATGCAATACGTAGCTCATGGGAAAGTAGCCTAAAAACTATTGTGGTAAAGAATATGTTGCTTATGTATCTTATTTCTTATAAGTTGCTTGCTGAGCGGTAACCATGTTTCTGGGGACGCCATCAACTGTCACACTTTTGTTGAATATCATGTGAGTTGCTATGCATGTTCGTCTTGTCTGAAGTAAGGGTGAATTACCGTGGGTTGAATAACTATGCATATTGTTAGAGAAGAACATTGGGCCGCCAACCAAAGCCATGCATCATGGTGGAAGTTTTAGCTTGGACCTTAATCCTCAATCTCTTATGAGAATATGCCTATGCATTAAAGAGGAGTCCATCATCTATTTTCTATGTTGTCCCGGTATGGATGTCCTCAAGTTGAGATCTATCAAAAACGAGAAATCAAATGCGATCTATCTCCTTGGACCATTGTACAGGTGGCATAGAGGTACCCCTTTGTGACACTTGGTTGAAACATATGTAATGCAATGATAACCCATGGGGATCCGAGCTAATTAGGACAAGGAGCGAGCACTATTGGTATTCGATGCATGAGGCTTGCAACTTATAGGATGTTTTATGCATGACACATATGAAGTACTACTACCGTTGACACAATTGCTTCCATATTTTTAAAATAAAAAGCTCTAGCACTTAACCTTTCTTTTACCTTTATGTTGTAGCACCAACTACTGAGAGCATGATTGTCATTCTGAGTGTAATGTGCATTGTCCCAAAGTAGCATTGTCTTTTGCATGATTGTGATATCGTTTATCCTGAAATGATTGTATCTAGTCATCACTTAAACCTTGAAGGTGCCCCTGCATTTATGTTTTGCATCACTAAAGGGGGCAAGCTAGATATCACTTTATCATATTTGCACATCATGTTCATTGCAAATATTTTTGATGTTTCAGTATCATGTTGTAAAACTTTCAGTCATTTGTGATTTTCTCTTGAGGCAACTTAATTACTATACAATCATTGTCTCAGTAAGCTTTTGTCATATGACTATGAGAAATTCCTATATGGTTAATAGCATGTCACCATAGAAATTATTCTTGTTATCATTTACATACTCGAGGACGAGCAGGAATTAAGCTTGGGGATGTTGATACGTCCAAAACGTATCTATAATTTCTGCTTGCTCCATGCCACTCTAGGGTGATATTGCTATGATATTCATACACTTCCATACACTTTTTATCATATTTGGACTAACCTACTAATCCAGTGCACCCCGGTGCCAGTTTCTGTTTTCGGTTGTTTTTGTATTCCAGGTTTTCACATTACGAGAACTGCCAGGAAAAATCCAAAAAAAATATATAAAAAATCAGCGTTCCAGGAGCTACCGTGCGGCCAAAGTACAGCCGGGGGGGGACCCACAGGGGCTCCAGGCGGCCTGTGGGCGCGGCCCCCCCTGGGCCGCGCCGGGGGGGGCGCCTGGGCACCCCTGACCCCCTCTGGTGACCCCCTTTGGCATATATTTAAGGTCCGTCGAGGAAACCCTGATTCCGGACCCCTTTTCTCCAGACGCGATTCCGATCTCCGCCGCCATCTCCATCAAGCTCCGGGGGACCAGAGTTCCTGCGCCGGCACCCTGCCGGGACGGGGAAGTGCCCTAGGATTCATCTCCATCGACGTTGCTTCCTCCCTCCATGATGCGGGAGTAGTTCCTCCTCGGGGCTGAGGTTCTTACCGGTAGCTATGTGGTCAATTCTCTCTCCCATGATGTAATCTTCGTTGTGATCATAGGCTATGTTAATCTAAGATATTTCCCCTTCCTCTATGTATTGGATTGATGTACTCACTTGTCTTTATCTAGTATAATCCCCGAGACCAAGGTGACAGCGGTCTATTGGACATGGATTAGAACAATATTTTCATGAGTGATTTCCTCTCTTGTGTGTTGATTGAAGATTGAGAGTCTCTTGGTGCTTGTCTTTGACTATCCTTTAGATATGTTGTGGTGATTGTGGGACTCTCTTTGGATGGCCGCGGTGACATTGGGAAATCCTTAGATTGAGAACTACGAACTTTGAGGTGTGCTTTTGTAGCCCTACATAATTCTCGTCCTCTCTTGACCACGAAGGAATGACCTCCAAGTGTGTCCCCTTTGCATGTTTTATGGGAAATATCATGTGATTCGATTATGTTAATGTTGTTGGGAGTTGCCACTAGTGAAAGTATGAACCCTAGGCCTCGTTTCCACCATTGCAATATCGTTTGTGCTCACGTTTACCACTTGTTTGCTTGCTGCACTTTTTATTACATATTTATATTACTTTGTTTTGCCATCCATATCACTTGCCATTTAACATCTCTTCGCCGAACTAGTGCACCTATACATCTGACAAGTGTATTCGGTGTGTTGGGGACACAAGAGACTTCTTGTATCTTAGTTGCAGGGTTGCTTGAGAGAGACCATCTTCAACCTCTACTTCCCTGAGTTCGATAAACCTTAGGTCATCCACTTAAGGGAAATTGCCGCTGTCCTACAAACCTCTGCGCTTGGAGGCCCAACATAGTCTACAAGAGTAGAAGCGTGTGTAGACATCAGCAGGCTGCCCGGGGTATGGGCCGCCTGGTAGCAGGCGGCTAACCGTTCCCTAGCAGTCTGAACCCCATCAAGATGACAAGATAGGACGTGGTGGCAGTGTACGGCAGGAGGCGGCGGCACTGTAGCCATTCCCCTCCTGACGACGCTACCGTCAGCCGAAGAGCGCCCATAGTGAAAAGAAATCACGGGGGCATGCAGACGGTGGGCCCCAACAAACAGGCGAGAAGGCCGGCACCCGAAGACATTGACAGCTGGGGGCCGTTCTTCCCAGATTACCGTTGTGACCCTAGGGGTAGGCCTATATAAATCCCCCAGGGTCCTCCATGTGGAGGGGTTGGACCCGAAGAAGAAGAGAGACACACAGATAGGGAGAAACCCTAGAGACGACCCGCATTCCCTAGAGAGAGGATAGAGAGCTAGCCTTGCCCTTCTTCCTCCTCTAGACGACACAACTCAAGGAGAAACCTTGTAGTTACCATATTGACATTAGTCATGACGCGGAGTCCCCGCAGAGCAGGACTAGGGGTGTTATCTCCACCGAGAGCCCCAAACCTGGGTAAGATTCATAGGCGTCCTAAGTACCGCCTTATCCCGCTTCCAGGGCCCGGCGACGTTCTATTGTCCCCATGCATGATAAGCCATCCTTTGGCATATGTCGCACCAAAACCCCGACATTTGGCGCCCACCATGGGGCAAGGTGCACTGTCGTCTGGAGACATGTTCTGGACGGGAACTTTTTTCCTACCTGGCGAGCACAGCCAGCCCGGCACACCCGCATGCGGGGATGCCGGGATGCTTCCCGGTGCTGAGGCCGCGAGCAGACTCGCCGACCTCCTCGTCGGCGTCCACATTCACGACGAGCCCTCTCCGGTCGCAGAGCCAGTTGCCTCGGAGAGTTGCCTCGTCGAGCTCCTAGACAAGCACCACATCGTTGACGAGCGCGCCTCCGACATGGAGTTCGTGGGCTCCTCTGATCCTCCTATCGAGATGATCATCGACCTCGACGCAACGTCCGTCCATTTCTTCCCCGAGAACATGGTGATCATCGATGACCCCGTCCGCTCTGCAGCCTGCGGCAGTGGCGTCAGCACCGTCACGAAGGTGCTGACCGCCAGCAACGACGAGCCTTCCGGCGGGTCTGGCCAGGACCCGCTGCAGGCGGCCATGTAGAGCCTCTCCACCCCCATCGCCGTGGGAACGGATGGCGGGGCGCTGGAGGCACTCCGCATGTCGCTCCTCGACGACGCCAACAAGCTAGCCGCCTCCTGGCGCCTCACCAAAGCCTACCGCTGTGAGATGGAACGTGCCATAGGCGACAGACGGGCTGCTGGTGAGCCCAGCTGAGTCGGTGCCGCTCGCGGACATGGTGGGGTGCTGGTCGATATACTGGGGGCCCCACGGCAAGTATACCCCACCCCGTCAGAAAACCTAAGGGCTCCCCAGGCGGCTGCTGATGAGCTAGGCCACTTAGAGGGAGACGAACTTTGCTGCATGACCCAGCGCGTCCAGCAGCTCCTCGACGCGGCTGCCATGCAACAGGAAGCCTGTCCCCGAGCCTTGGAGGCCGGCACGCAAGTAGATAACCGCCCTCTTCGGCGGGAGCTGGGGGCTACGTCCCGTTCACCACTACTAGGCACTCGCAGTCGGCGTGACTCAGAGCTGGCCGCTAGCCGCAGCAGACAGA
This sequence comes from Secale cereale, assembly GCA_902687465.1. Taxonomy (NCBI): domain Eukaryota; kingdom Viridiplantae; phylum Streptophyta; class Magnoliopsida; order Poales; family Poaceae; genus Secale; species Secale cereale. Next base: position 346,753,736 of record LR738711.1, read on the forward strand.
CTTGCATCACCATCGAGCGTGATCAAGACGGCCGCCCAAGGGCTGTAGAGCGGCGTGATGAGTGCACGCCTCCTCCTCGCCGGGAGAGGCGTGTGTCTCCGCCGCCTGTCCACCATCGTTCTCTCGGTGGCCGCTTGGGCCGCCGTGAGGGGGTTGGGGAGAATGACACCCGCCACCGCCTCGACTGACTGGCCCGGTCCTAGGCGGTCGAAGAAGAAGACGCCCTCGGCCCATCTTGCATAGGCCCTCGCATCTGTGACGAGCCTTTCCCCATGGGTTTCTCACTCCCTAGAGACACCCCGAAGTACAACGGATCGGTGAATCCGGAGGACTGGCTGGTGGACTACTCCACGGCCGCCGGCAACAAGCGCGTTGCGGTGAAATATGTGCCACTCATGCTCCAAGGCACGGCCCGGACGTGGTTGAACAGCCTCAAGCCCAACATCATCAATGGCTAGCTGGACTTCACCGATGTCTTCACTCGCAACTTCCCCAGCACCTACAAGCGGCCTTCCAAGCCGCGCCAGCTCTCCCTATGCGTCCAAGGTCCGAACGAGTCTGCTCGTGATTACCTGACACGTTGGGCAGAGCTGCGCAACTCTTGCGAAGGAGTGCACAAGGTACAAGCCATCGAGTACTTCACGGCCGGGTGCAGAGAAGGCACCTTGCTCAAGCACAATCTCCTTTGCGACGAGCCCACCACACTGGGCGAGCTTCTAAGCATAGCAGATAAGTATGCCACCGCTGATTCCTCCATGAAGTCCGAGCTGCATGTGGACGCCTCCGGAAAGATGGCTCCACCGGATCCCAGAACGCCGGCTGGAGAATCCAGTCGGCGCCAGCAGTAGACTGATCACAAGCTCAAGGCCCACCCGCCGACCTCCAGCAGCCGGCTGGTGGCAGCAGTTCATGGCCAGCAGCCAGAAGCTCAGGCAGGTCCCAAACACCAGAGAGGCGGCAAACCGTCCTGGCAGCCCTCCTTCTCCTTCGATCAAGCTCTAGATGCTCCCTGCAAGTTTCACAGCGGTGTGAAGCCCTCCAATCACACCACACGAAAGTATCATTGGCTCACGCAGATTGCCAGAGGGGAAGCTCTGCCACCGCCGATTGCTGGGCAGGCGGCTCTGCCTTCTAAACCGCCGGTTGCTCGCCCAAGCGGCCAGGTCCAGGACGAATTCCCAGAACAGAACGGAGCTTACGTCGTCTTCATGAGCCAGGCGGACAATAGGCACAACCGACGCCAGCATCGCAGAAAAGTCAACACCATTGCCTCCGAAGCCCCAGAATTCATGCACTAGTCGGAAAGACCCATCAGCTGGAGCCGTGAAGATCACCCGGTGTCATGCCTTCTCCAGGAGCTTACGCCTTGGTCCTGAACGCAACTCTCTCCACCAACAGGCGGGCTTGTCGCTTCTCCTGAGTGTTGCTAGATGGAGCATCAACATCATGTATCGTGACACCATTGAGAAGTTGGGCATCAAAGAGAAGCAGCTTCAGCCCACCAGGACCATGTTCCACGGCATCGTCCCCGGCCTCTCTTGCTCACCAATCGGCCAGGCCAAGATTGATGTCATGTTTGGTGACAAGAAGCATTTCTAGCGGGAGCCTGTCTGGTTTGAAGTGGTGAACCTGGAAAGCCACTATCATGTGATATTGGGCCGGCCAGCTCTTGCGAAGTTCATGGCAGTACCCCATTACGCCTACCTCAAGATGAAGATGTCGGGTCCCAAAGGAATAATCACCATAGTCGGGGACTATGAGAAGTCCGTCGCATGTGCAACAGCCAGCAGCCGGCTGGCCGAGTCCCTTGTCGTAGCTGAAGAGAAGCGCCGAGTGGGGCGGTTGGTGGAAATGGCTGGCGAGCAGCCAGCCGTACCATCCGATCCCAGGGAGGCGGAGCCGCAAGGATCGTTCCTGTCGGTCAAGGAGACGAAGAAGATTGCTTTGGACCCGTCTCACCTGGAGCAATTTGCTGCCATAGGGTCAAACCTAGACATCAAATAGGAAAGCGAGCTCGTCGATTTCCTCCCTGAGAATCGGGACATCTTTGCATGGTCCTCCAAAGACATGTCGGGTGTCCCGACGGACTTCGCCGAGCACAAGCTACATGTGAGAGAATATGCAAACCCCGTCAGGCAGCCACTCCGCCGCCTGTCAGAAGAAAAAAGAAGAGTTGTTGGAGAAGAGGTCGCCCGCCTGCTAGCAGCCGGCTTCATTATGGAAGTGTTCTACCATGAGTGGCTCTCCAACCCTGTCCTGGTGCTGAAGAAGAACAACAAATGACGCATGTGCATTGATTACACTAGCCTCAACAAAGCTTGCCCTAAAGATCCGTTTGCTCTACCACGAATAGACCAAGTGATTCACTCCACCGCCGAATGTGAGCTGTTGTCATTCCTTGATGCCTATTGCCGGTACCACCAGATCAAACTTGATCCGGCCGACCGCGTGAAGACCACCTTCCTCACGTCATTTGGGGCCTTCAGAAGTGTCTCCTCAAGCATGTAGAAGTGTGTCCTCAAGCAACTTTTCAGCGTTGCATGCAGAAGTGTCTCCTCAAGCAACTTGGCAGAAACACCAACGTTTACGTGGACAATATCGTGGTGAGGACAGAGAAGAGTGGGACTCTCTAGGAAGACCTCCAAGAGACCCTCGAAAACCTGCGCCGCTTTTAGATCAAGCTAAACCCGGAGAAATGCGTCTTCGGGGTACCAGCAGGCCAGCTGCTTGGCTTCCTGGTATCTGAAAGCGCTATCGAGTGCAACCCCGCGAAGATCAAGGCCATTGATAGAATGGAGAGGCCAACTCGCATACGAGACGTCCAGAAGTTCACCGGGTGTCTGGCATCGCTCAGCCGATTCATCAGCCGGCTGGGCGAGAAGGCACCCCCCTGTACCAACTGATGAAGACGATTACTTGCTTTGAGTGGAATGACTAGGCGGATGAAGCCTTGCAGCAGCTCAAGAAAGTGTTGTCCACGCCTCTTGTCCTAGCGGCGCCAACAGACAAGGAACCCATGTTCCTTTACATAGCCGCCACCAGCCGGGTGGTCAGCACTGTCATTGTGGTCGAGCGCCCAAAAGATGGCAGGGCCTTGCCTGTCCAGAGGCTGGTCTACTACTTGAGCGAGGTGCTATGAGTCTCCAAGCAGAACTACCCCCATTACCAGAAGATGTGCTATGGCGTGTACTTTGCCGCCAAGAAACTCAAGCAGTACTTCCAAGAGCATCCGATCATGGTCGTATGCATGGCCTCACTTGCTGAGATCATGGGCAACCGAGATGCTTTAGGCCGAGTGGCAAAGTGGGCCATTGAGCTGGCCCCCTTTTCCATCTTCTACCAGCACCGCACCACCATCAAATCACAAGAGCTGGCTAACTTCCTCGTCGACTGGGCCAAGACCCAGTACTTGCCGCCTACTCCAGATTTAACCCATTGGCGGATGCACTTTGATGGATCAAAGATGCGCACTGGCTTCAGAGCCGGCGTCGTCCTCACCTCTCCCAAAGGAGACAAGCTCAAGTACACCCTGCAAATCCACTTTGCCGCCTCCACCAATGTGGCCGAGTACGAGGCACTCATTCACGGGCTCCAGATGGCCAAAGAGAGTGGCATCCGCCGGGTGCTGTGCTATGATGACTCAGATTTGGTTGTCCAGCAGTCATATGGCGACTGTGACGCCAAGGATGCAAACATGGTGAGTTACCGTTTCCTTGTCCAACAGATCAGCAGGCACTTCGACGGCTGCGAGTTCCTCCACGTGCCACGAATTGGCTCCACCCGCCAAGCAATACCAGCCGGCGTGTCCCTCCAATGCTTGCTCAAGCCGTCTATCAAACCGTCACTAGAGTCAGAGTCAATCATCATGCCAGCCAATCTTGGGGCAGATGGCCCAACAACCTCGGCAGCCGGCCCCGGGATTGCAGCGCCAGCACCCGGCCCGGGGACTACTGCAGCTGGCCCGGGGACTGCTCTGGCAAGGCAGCCAAGAAGCTTTAGCTCCAGCAGACAACCTAGGGACTGCTGCACCAGTACCTGGCCCGGGGACTTCAGAACCCGGCTTGGAGACTCCTGCAGCCGGCCTGGGGACTTCAGAAGCACAGCAGGCGGCTCACTCCAGCCATCCACCTCACGGCCCAACCACCCTAGTTTCAGTGGCAGAAGTAACAGGAGTCTCCGCATCGTCTTGGGCACAGCCAACCTTCAGTTCTCTGCTTAGTAGAGAGTTGCCAGCGGACGAAACCTTGGCACGGCAGGTTCAACACCGAGCTTCAGCATATACAATAATTAACAGAGAGGTTGTCAGACGAAGTGCAACCGGCATTTTCCAGCGTTGCGTGGAAGCAGAAAAGGGTCTAGCCATTTTGAGAGATATTCATCAGGGGGAGTGCGGCCACCATGCGGCCTCAAGATCCCTCGTCATCAAAGCCTTCTGCCACGATTTCTTATGGCCGACTGCTCTGGACGACGCCAAAGATTTAGTCAAGAAGTGCAACAGCTGCCAGCGCTTCAGCTCCAAGCAACACTTGCCGGCTTCTGCACTCAAGACCATTCCGATCACTTGGGCGTTTGCAGTTTGGGCACTGGACATTGTGGGACCTTTCAAGACAGCCCGTGGTGGCTTGACCCATTTGCTCGAGGTCGTGTACAAGTTCACCAAGTGGATCGAGGCGAAGCCGATCAAGAAACTCAACGGCCCAACTGATGTGACCTTCATCGCTGATATCACAGTCCGATATGGCATACCACACAGCATCATCACCGACAACGGCACAAACTTGGCAAAGGCGCATTGGCCCGTTTTTGCGCAACATAGGGCATCCGATTGGACTTAGCGTCCGTTGCCCACCAGCAGTCAAACGGCCACGTTGAGCGTGCAAACAGCCTTATCTTGTTCGGCATCAAGCCCTGGCTGGTCGAGCCTTTGGAACGATCGGGTGGCTGCTGGATCGAGGAGTTGCCGTCTGTCCTCTGGAGCCTCAGGACAACTCCGAACAAGTCAACCAGCTTCACTCCCTTCTGGCTCGTCTATGGGGCCGAGGCCGTCATCCCAACAGATGTTGAGTTTGACTCGCCTCGTTTCACCATGTACACAGAAGCCGAAGCAGGAGAAGCACGAGAAGATGGCGTTGACCTACTGGAGGAGGCCTAGCACTCTGTCGATCCGACATCTACCAGTAGGGTCTCCGTCGCTACCACAGTCGGCGAGTTAGGCCACGTTCCTTCCGCGAGGGGGATCTTGTGCTCCGGCTGATCCAGCGGACTGCCGGCCAGCACAAGATCTAAGCCCCTTGGGAAGGACCATTCATCATCAGCAAGGTACTAGGCAACGATGCCTACTACCTCATCGATGTGCAGAAGCCAAGAGCATGCAAAAGAGACGACTCAAGCAAGGAATCGAAGCGCCTGTGAAACGCAAACCTCTTTCGCCGCTTCTATAGTTAAAGACTGTGTGTGTCGTGCTATCTACTTTATTTTGAGAAACAATGGGACACCCGAGGAGTTCTCGGGGACTGTCCCCCCCTCCCATTTTTTATCTATATGATAAGATTTATGCTTGTGAATGAATATTCCCATTCCTTCGCCCGGCACCGAGACCAAGTAGACGGCCCAGGGGCTTGCTGCCTGCCCTATGTTTAAACTTTTTTCTTCAACAGTCGGACAAGTAATGTGTCGGCATCCAAGCCCTCTCCCACCTACAGTCACAGACTCACAGAACGCGGCTGTCCGACTGGCGGCAGTCAAAGGCAGGAAGTGGTGCCCACATGAAAAATGGTGAAAGAAAAATAAACATAGGGCAAGGTGGCCCTTCATACAAGTTGGCCGGCTGCCGAGGAGCCGGCCAGCCGGCTTCTAGCTTAGCCAAACCGCATTCCAGAGGGCGGGATACTTGCTTATCCAGAAAACAGCTAAGTACCTGACCCATTCACAGACCATAGAGTGGCTGTCGGGCTGGCAGGACGGTAGTTAAAGGAGACAGCAAAAGAAAAAACGCCCGAAGGAACAAAGGACGATGCTAACTCTAGACTCCGGCAAACAGCATAGACATATGCATAACTAAGAGAATATTAATAGCAAAAGGCCTTGAAGGCCGTCTTCCAGCAATATCTTACGAATACACCTAGAGGGTGGAATTTTTCGGGACTAATCTTACCAAGTCTTAAGAAAAACAGGAAATGAAAGATACACGAGGCCGCCTAAACCAGAGGTGCAGCATGCGGAGCAGGTGGCACGATGGGATCCATAGGGCCGGCTGCGGCGGGGCCACCTGATGGGCTTCAGCCTAGTCGCTTCCCACGGTAGACGGTGCCGTCCCGTTGGGCCCGCTCGTGGAGGCCTGATTGGGCTGGTAACGAGCAGACGGATCCACCTCCCGGGAGCTGGCTTCCTCATCACCGTCCTCCTCGTCTTCGCCGTCGTCGCTTGAGGCGATATCCTAATCTAGCTCATCCGGCGCAGCCAGGTCCAGCCCAAAGTTATCGGCTGGCACCACATGGCCGTTTTCATCCAACTCCGGGATGAAAACGGCAGTGTCGGTGTAGTCGGCGAGGGAGGCGGCACGCTTGATGAGATCTCCTCGCACCGCTGCCAGTTCGGGCCCGGCTTCCAGGCGGAAGGTCGCTAGTTGGGTGAGGTCCAGGTCCGGATACCAACCCTTGGCGAATTCCAGGGCGGTCAGTGCACCGGCCCTCGCTGCAGCGCCCTTCCAGCCGTCGAAGCGGCGGCCGGCCGCCTCCAGCCAGTCGGCGGTCCTGCTGGGAGTGCGGAGTACTACAACGTATGGCCAGAGGGCGGCCAGTACCTGGGCCCCGGCACGTTGCAGGCGACGGAACAGGCGATGGGCCGGCTGGAGGCACGCTTTGACGGCAACAAGCTATTCATTGGGAGTCCGGGACGCGTTTGGTGCAATCACCCGGCCCGCCTGGCGCCTCTCGTCGCGCTGGGCCTCAATTGCCTGGCTGGCGGCAACATAATGGCCCGGCAAGAGTTCTGCGCCAAGGACAAGACAAAGAATCAAAAAAAAAAAAGTCGGGCGTAGCAGACGGCAAGCATGTGAAAGTAGGGGAGGCGGCTTACCATCGACCAGATCCGCAATAGCCTCATAGCCGTCCTGCAGGACCGCCTCCTTCTCGGCCCAGTTCGAGAGTTCAGTCTCGAAATAGGCCCGAAGGAGCTCCTCAGCGTCCGCCAGCTTCCCGAGCTCCGCCTTGTGTGTCGCCGCCTGGTCTGCCATCTCTTTGGCCAGGCGGTCACGTTCCTGGGCAGTGAGGTTGCACTCCTACCCCTTGGCGGCGAGTTCGGCCTGGACCCCGCCCAGCTGATTGCGGAGGTCGGTTGCGGTTGCTGGCAAGATAGGAGAAGGAGCATCAGCACCAGCAAGAAGACAAGTCAACCTTGGAGTTCCAGGCCGCCTGCTCAGCAACCGGCCCGGAACTCGGGGACTACACCCAGCGGGTGCGCTGACGCGCCCCCGCAAGGAGGAAAAGAAGACATTTACTCTGGCTTTCGTCTAGGGCAGCCCTCAGTTGAGCCAGCTCCTAACGCTAGGAGTTGATGGCCGCCACCCAAAGATTGTGGTAATCCTACAGCAAGAAACAAGTTAGCCCACAAAGTCATGCCTTGGAGTTCCAAGCTGCCTGCTCAGCAGCCGGCTCGGAACTCGGGGACTACACCTAGTGGGTGCGCTGACGCGCCCCCATAGAAGAAATTGAAGAAATAAAAATAGAAGCAATGAGTCAACATACCCGGACAGGTTCGCGTAGCCGGGAATTCCCGCAAGGCCATTTGCATGACCTCGCCCAGAGAGTTGAAGCAGTCGACGACGTCTCTCGACACAATGTTCAGCACGCCGCCACCACCGAGCGTCCAGCCTGGCGGCACTGCACTGGTGGCCTCATTATCTGGTGATGACAAGCTGGTGGCGCCGGCCTCTACTTGTCGTGGCGTTGAGGCCGCCCTCGCAGGACGCGGACGGGCAGGGGCTCAGGGGGTTGGCAATGGGCCTGCCACCAACACGCCTTTTGCCGGCGGCACCTCCGCTCCAATGGTCCGGTTGTCCTGCGTCCCAGCGGGCGGCGCGGGAGGGATTGCTTCTGTCTCCATGGCGGCATGGCCGTCCCCCTCCTTTTCAAGAGCCGGCTGCTCGCCAGCAGCCGACACATGGACGGACGGCTCCAGAGGGCCCATGTCCTGGGGATTGGCGTGGTCCGCCAGCTGCTGGAGGTCGGCCTCCTATTCTTGGGCTTGGGCGGTGGCATCCGCCTGGGCCATGGTGGCCGCCTCGGCCTCCACCTTGGCTGCAGCATCGGCCTTCGCCTGCTCGAGGGCCGAGGCCTCCCGCTCTTCACTTGCCTCTCGGCCGTTCCTTTCCGTCGCCTCCCAGAGCGCGGCGGCAGGATCCACGTGGCGTGGCGCAAGAGGGGCGTCCGTCCCCCCAACTACAAAGCCCACAGGCGCCCGCGAGAGAGAAAGCGGGGCACTGTTCGGGCATCCCCGAGAAGACAGTAAAATCAGCCACGAAGGTGGCGAAAAATTAGAACAAATACAAAAAGAAAAAAGGATGCGGCACTTTCGCGGACACGACCGATCTAGGCTTGGGAACCCTAGGAAGGGCTGCTTTAGCAGCCGCCTCCTGGCGTTTGGTGGCGGCGGCTGAGAGCTTGAGCTTCTTGAGCTTGCCGCCAGTCGGCCCGGCAGAGGACTGGCGTTTCACGCCGCCGGATGCGGTTGGCGGTGCCACCAGGTAGCTGCCGCTCTCAAGCGGGTCCACCTCTTGCACGCGAGATGGCACTTCCTCCCACTCGTCATCATCTGGCCAGTTCTCAACACCACCAGCTGACGAGCCGCCTGCTGGTTCGCCACCGCCGCCTGCTGGTTCGCCACCGCCGCCTGTCAATCCACTTCCTCCATGGCGGCATGCCCCAGATCGGGGTCGCTCGTGTCGCTCTGAGAGTGTTCTGGTAGCAGAGGGCGGCCCGGCTGGTCAGAGCCTAGCTCTGGCTGTCCGGGGAAAATCTGCAAGCGGCCTAAGGGTCAGACAGAGTAAGGAAAGAAGAAGAAGGAAAGAGGGAGCTCACCGCAGGCGGCGGGTTGCTGCGGCTATACGGCGGCTTGCCAAATGCCCCGCCCGAGTAGGAGAGCTTGCAGTTGGATACGAAGTTCACCAAAAGGGCCACCTCCTTGTATGGCATCTGCTTGGTGCAAGTCCGGCTTGGGTCTCGGCGCCCGCTCATATCACAGATCAGATGCGGGCGAGACTGCAGCGGCAGCACCCGGCGCTCCGCAAAGGTGAGCAGATGGTCCGAGAACACCAGGCCCTCGTTTTCCCTCATCTCCCGGAAGCGCCGCACGGTGATGGAGGCCCCGGGTGTGAGGGAGACGGGCCGAGGATGCGCTGGGGCTTCCAAGAGGCGCGGGGTTCGGCAGGCGGGCCGGGTGCGAATTCCGGCAGGCCGATGAAGTCGTGCGCTGGGTCGACGTTGGAGACGTAGAAATACGTTTTTTGCCATTGCTTCACTGAGTGCATGAGAGCAGGCGGTGCGAAGTAGTTCTTGACCCCGCTGCGCTCTACCGCGATGCACCCACCGCACTAGGCCGCCACGCCCTGGACCGCAGTGCCGAGCATCAGATAGAAGAGCTCGGTCCACAGCTCGATTGTGGGGAGTATCCCGAGGTGCCCCTCACTGAGGACGACGAAGGCAGACAGCGTCACCACCGTGTTCGGCGTGAGGTGGTGAGGCTGCATGTTCAAGAACTCAAGGAAGGAGCGAAAGAAGCCGCCGGCGGGGAGCCCGAAGCCGCAAGGGAAGTGCGAGCGGAAGACGACCCGCTAGACGAACCGCGGCACCGGCCTCATTTCCTTCGTCGGTGCCAGGCGCACGGCGACCTTGTCGGCAGTGGGCAATCGCCGCGCGCGGTGGAGGTAGAATATGTGCTCGTCGAGGACCTCGCTACCGTCCTACTCGCCGGAGAGATGGGCCTGCGCCTCTGCGGCCATGGCTCGAGGCAAGAGCTCGCTCCGACGGAGCGCTGCGAGCGGTGGTGGCGAGGTGCGCGAGAGAGAGCAAGGAGGAAGAAGAGAATGGAGCGGGCGTGTGTGTGCGAGCGGTGCTGACCCCCCTCCCCGGGCCTACTTATAGGTTTGAGGCGACAAAGTCGAGGTGGCAAGGGTGTGGGATTAACTACTCCACACCCCGCATGATCCCCACCTTTTTTCGCCTAATTCGCGTGCATTAAATGCTCGTGGGGAGGGCAATCGATTGCTTCTGCCACAATAGATCCGTGCGCACATCAAGGCCCTGTAGTGGTGGGCCCCGGCCCACTGCTACGTCCCGTCACGCACGTGGGCTGGCAGGCTGACTTGACGAGGCGATAACAAGTGGAACACTGGCAACGGGCGGCAGTCCCACACCACATCCCGCCATCCAGGCGGTATCTTCTCCCCGAAGATTAGAAGACAGAGGCCCGGCTGCCAGAAGCCGGCCCTTTCCAGAGGATGGACAAGAAACACCACCAAACCTTCCTTGGTGTGGGAAGCTGCTAGAACATCGCAGCTCCGGTCGCAACCACAGAGTTCCACCAGCTTCGAGGACTACTGTCGGAGATATTGACCACGGGTGTCCTCATCGACCACCCATGGTATTTCAAGACAATTGGGGGCCGCCTGTCACCCTCGACCGCCTTCTCATGGGGCAGCCTCCTGTGGCCGCAACGCCCAGGAACCGGCTACCAGCAAGCGGCGGGGCATGGACAGGCGGCAGCCTCATGACCAGCATCTACAAGACGGCCCCACGGCTCCCCCTCGGGACGTGTTCTGGGGAACCACGACAAGGCAAAGGTATGGCTACAGTTGAGCATGTACTTAGAGAATCTATAAGGGCATGGCTATAGTGAGGGCGTATCACTGTAGCCATGATGCCACTGACCTAGCTCCGGACAGAGGAAGCCATGATCCCACTACCCACAGGCGGCAGGGCCAGCAGGCGACTGGCCCCGCCGGCCAGTGGGTGAACAAGAAGCAGGCGGCCTGGGGGACGGGCCGCCTGGTAGCAGGCGGCTAACCATACCCTAGGAGTCTGAACCTGCCGGTGTATTTGGATCGACACCTATGGGATCACAAGAATCCCTACTACGGTTGCGAGGCGCAGGGTTGAGAGAAGAGCGGATCTAACAGTCATGACACGGTTCCTTTACCCAGGTTCGCGCCGCAAAGCTGCGTAAAACCCTACTCCTACTTTGGTGGATTATATGTTGGTGTTCTTCAGCTAATGAGAAGCTCCAAGAGGGTCGCGAGCAGTTCCAAAAAGCCGAATCCTTCTCCTGGTCGACTCGGGCCTCCTTTTATCGGAAAAAAGGGGTTGCCACAGTGGCACATAGGAGGTGGAAAGGGTACAGTGATGCGAGGTTATCCCTCGCATTACAGGACAAGGTGCATTTAATGCGCCCAGCTTAGGTGTCCTTGCTTTATCGGGGACGGGGGGGAGACGTCCGTCTTGTCCATCGCCGCCCCTCCTCCTGTTGACACGCACCCTGGCCAGCAGTGCCTGAGGCGCCATGTAGGCAGACAGGCAGCTGAGGTGGCGCAACAGCGGGTCTCCACGAAGATCTGTGGGTTTCCATGCAGGAGCCCGTCCAGCTGGTCGGGTCGACAGCTGCGTGGGTCAGTGGAAACCCAGTTGATGTGGGCCTGACGGTGGCCGTGCGGGTGTCCTTGGCAAGTGCCTTGCCGGCCGTGGTGCCTGTTGTCATACACGGCAAGGTGCTTGCCGGGGGCCTTGTGGTTCTCCTTGGCTGGAATCTCGCCATCTGATCTTGAATGTCTTCACAAAGATCTGCATGCCACCACGGGGATATCTCCCGAATCCTCGCCCCATGGGGGTGGTGGACTCAAGGGTGATTCGCTCCGTAGGCGCGGTGCGAGCTGCCGCGGCAAGGGTCTTACCGGGGCTGCCAGTGCTAGCCCCGGCAAGGATCTTGCCGGGGAGAGCCGCTTCGTCCCTTTCCTCTTTGTGGTCTTGTTCTTGGCGTCGCTCCAGTCTCCATCGAGCTTCAGTCTTGCCTCGGCTCGCCTCCCTAGCCATGCTTGGTGTGGTGGCGTCGTGGCTCAGACTGCCCGTGCAGAGCCATAGGGGTACAAAAAGTGTACTCCTCTTTTTGTACACAGACAGGAGCCCCCGGGCCTGGGCCACACATAAGCGCGACACGTTGTTGGGCCAGGCCCAGAACGGTGCGCATGCAGGCAGGGTGGTTTTCTCCGAGGTAAAATTACCGCCCGCTGCGCCTCCCACAACTCGCGCGCGCGGCGCGGGGTGGTGGGGCGTGCATGACGTGGGCGGCATGCGTGGGGCGGTTTCCGCAGGCATGCGTCACGTCGGAGTAAATGCGAAAGGTGGCGGCCCTCATTTTCCCCGTAAACGGGGGGAAGCGTGGAGGCACGGCCCGCTTACTGGACGGGGCCGAGGTGCGGTCGTCTAGGCGTCCACTCCCCACGATCACGGGGTGGGGAGAGGTCGCCTCACCCGTCCTTTCGGTCCTGTACGTTCGCCACGTGCCTCCCATGCGTTCGAGGTGGCGAGCGGTGTAGGTGGGAAACCGAGCCGCCGCTGGTTGGGGCGGCGGGTCGGTCCCGACCCCCCTCGTCGTCTGCGTCTTGATTGGCCGAGCGGGCAGTCGAGCTCCAGCCCCGCCCCTTTATAAAGGCCGGAGGGAGGGGACGGTGCCCCGCACTCCTCCATCTTCTTTCTCCTTCAACTTCTGCTCCTCTCTTCTGTCCGCCATGAAGAGATAAAACCTCGGCTCCTCAACGGTGGCGGCAGGGGTCGCTGCTCGACAACACGTCCCCCATTCTCCTGCACCTGTGGTGGCCGAACCGCCCACGAGGGGAAGAGGGACGGGGCGGCGCCGTGGGCGAGGCCGGGGTACTCGAGGAAGAGGAGGACGGGGCGGCCCGACGGCCTCGCCCCTGCCAGCAGCTCCTCCTCCAGTGGAAGGTCCTGTTGGAGATGACCCATGTGAGTTCTTCGTTAGGATGCGGGGGTCGCCGCGCCGTCGCCTTCGTCTCTCGACTCCATTTGCGCGGGAGATGGAGGTGAATCCGCCGGAGTCGCTGCGGCTGCACATGAGGGGTTGTGCGATCAGTGGCACGCGGGCCCGCGTCGACTCCCCTGCCCCTCATGTGATGTATCTTCGCCAAGGATGGAAGAGGTTCGCTCGCATCCACAGCCTGACGGATGGGCTCACCCCCCACTTCAAGTTGATGGAGGACGGCCACCTCTCCGTCAAGGTCTTCGGGCACCTCGGGACTCGCGCGAGGTGCTGCATGGAGAGCTCCTCTGATGACGAAGACTCCTCCTCGAACGAGGGTGACGAGGAGGACAGCGACAGCGACGACGAGGACAGTGGACGGCACGATGACGGGTCCGACTAGGTGTGGGGCGCCGCTCTTGGTGGCTCCGGCGACCCCATCATCCTCGTCGCCGGCTCCTTGAACTTCTCGGGGCCGTCTCCTTAGCTGCTGGTGTAGGGAGGCTTCGGAAGAGGAAGAGGAAGAAGGCGGGCGGCAATGTCATCATGTTGGAGTACGCGGGCACCGACGCCTTCGACGCGTACTGACGTCCTGCCACCTTGTCTTCGAGCTCTGCCTCCGGCGCCGTCATCATCGTCCAGCCCTTGGGAGGTCGCCGAGATGCCTTCTCGGTGTCTTTTGCCACCCGTAGCTCGCCTAGGCGCCCCTTTTGCCCTTCTCGCCTCCTTGACCTGCCTCCTGAGGAGAGGGACAAGAAAGGCATTACGGGCATCTTATCTCTTTTTAATCTGTAAGCCTTCGGGCATCTGTTGAGTTTAAAACTTGTAATCCCCTTATTCATGTTTTTCATTCCCCATGGACTGTACCTGAATGGAGTGTTTTTAATGAAAAAGGAATGTTTGCCGGGTCATTTGTTCGTAGGTAAGAACCAACAATAGGGAATAAATCCCTGATATCCTTAAGATAAACATTTTCTCACCCGGCAACAGGCCCTGCCGTTTCCCTACTTCGCTCGACCTTCTCACGGACTTGGCGGAGGCAGGGATGAAGCGGGCTCAGGCTCCTCGTTTTATCCTTCTGCTGCCGCGACTACGACCAAACCTAGTCCCAGGAACGAGCCCTAGGGCCTAGAGTTATGGGAGCACAGTAGCCTAAGGAAAAGAACGAGGTTTCACATGATAAGGGATAAAGGACTTATCTGAAGCTGCAGCCCCCGGCAACCCTGGTCTGCCATGGGCGAATTCTTGCCCTTGCAGCCTCCGGCAACACTGGCTTGTCGAGGCCTAGGCACTGGTCTGGCCTTCTTTCCTTCCTCCAAGTGGCTTCGGCAAGGATGTCTGCGCGTCATGTGAACCAATGAAGACAGAGGAAAGACAAAGACTCGACCTCTAAGCTAGGGGTTAGCCGCTGCTAAGCACTATCAACCCTAACTAAGGACGAGACTCGACTCAGCATGCATGCTATAACTTAGGGCGCCAGCGCTTCATTTATTTACGCTCAGGGTCTGCGCCTGGATTTGTACAAAGGGTTACATGCCTTGCCGGCAAGGCTTGTACAAAAGGGTGGCTTGCCTGGTGGCCCAGCAAGCCGCGCCTTATGGGTAAAACTTGCGAAGATGCACGATGTTCCAGGAATTACTCACCGGAATGGCATCCTCGGTCTCCAGGCAGACAGCGCCGGGCCTGGTGACTCGTATTACCCGATAAGGGCCTTCCCACTTCGGCGTCAACTTGTTCGTATTCCTGGCCGATTGAACGCGCCGGAGAACAAGGTCGCCTTCCGTATAGCTTTCGGCACGGACCTTGCGGCTATGGTAGCGGCACAAGGCTTGCTGGTAGCGCGCTGCTCTCGCAGCCGCCCGAAGACGATCTTCCTCAAGGAGCATTGCATCATCTTGTCGCAATTGCTCTTGCTCAAGCTCATCATAAGTGAGCACTCGAGGTGACCGGTATACGAGTTCCGTGAGGAGAACTGCTTCTGCCCCGTATATTAGGGCAAAGGGCGTCTGGCCGGTGGCCCGATTTGGCGTCGTCCTGATGGACCAAAGGTCTTTTTCCTTAGTCCTCGCAACACTTCAGCATTTGCCCTCTCAACTTGACCATTGCTTCGGGGGTGAGCAACAGAAGCGAAACAGACCTTGTTGCCGAGGTCTTGGGTATATTGCATGAAGGTGCGGCTTGTAAACTGTGTGCCGTTGTTGGTGATGATCATGTTGGGTACACCGAAACGACACACTAGTCCCTTGAAGAACTTGACGGCTGACTGAGCTCTGACCTTCCTTACTGCCTCCACCTCTGGCCACTTTGTGAACTTGTCGATTGCAACGTACAAGTACTCAAAGCCCCCGACGGCGCGGGGGAAAGGGCCTAGTATGTCGAGCCCCCATACCGAGAAGGGCCAGGAGAGAAGAATGGTTTGAAGGGCTTGAGCTGGTTGATGAAGTTTCTTTGAATGGAATTGGCACGCTTCACACCTGGTGACCAGCGCCACCGCATCCTGGAGGGCAGTGGGCCAGAAGAAGCCTTGCCGGAATGCCTTGCCGGCAAGGGCTCTCGACCCTATGTGGGATCCACATATGCCTCCATGTATCTCTGTCAACAACTCCAGTCCTTCCTCTCGAGGGATGCACTTCAATTTCACACTGTTCGGTCTCCTTCCATACAGGACGTCATCGACGAA
Source organism: Secale cereale (assembly GCA_902687465.1). NCBI lineage: Eukaryota > Viridiplantae > Streptophyta > Magnoliopsida > Poales > Poaceae > Secale > Secale cereale. Next base: position 346,769,439 of record LR738711.1, read on the forward strand.
CTGGTACATCGCAGACCGACGGGCTACTTTCTCCGCTTCAACCTACTCTTCAGAAAGTTCCCCAGTCTGAAGGAATCGGACGGTATGCTGCGCCCACGCTGGAGCCTGGGGCTCGACGGCGAGGACTAAAGGCATTTCCTCCGCCAAGGGAGTGGCCATCTCGATGGAAAAAGCTTGACGCTCCGCCGGAGTTAGCCCTCAGGTGGCGGGCTCAGTGTCCCCGACAACATCCTTGCCGGCGGCTCCGGGGAGCTCGGCGGGAAAGTACTTGTCGGGCCCTGACTTCCTCCTCTTGTTCTGCTCTATTGATGGATCAACGGATGGCTGAGAAAGCTGAAGCACAAAGGTACCTGGTTCCACTGGTAGCTTGAGGGCAGCGCTCTTTGACAGGTAATCAGCGATGTCATTCTCTGCTCGAGGAATGTGGTCCACCTGTATTCTGTCAAAAAACTCTTCCAACTTATTCACTTCATCGACGTAGGCCTTCATCAACGGGCTCTGGTAATCCTTGTTGACTTGTTTGACGACAAGCTGCGAGTCGCCCCTGACAATGAGCTTCTTGATTCCGAGGTCCGCCGCGATCCTAAGACCAGCAAGCAGCCCCTCGTACTCGGCAGTGTTGTTCGTTGATACCTCCCTAGGGAAGTGCATCTGGACCACGTACTTGAAGTGCTCTCCAGTGGGCGCGACCAGCAGTACGCCAGCCCCGGCGCCCTGTAAGGAGAAAGCCCCATCAAAGTACATGATCCAGTTGCAGCTCGCCTCTTTGTCGGGGAGAGCAGTTTCATAGACTTCTTCATCAGGCGTTGCGGTCCATTCTGCGATGAACTCTGCCAGGACTCGGCTCTGAATTTTCAAGGTACTTTCAAACTTGAGGCCAAAGCTGGACAGCTCGAGTGCCCACTCTAAAATCCTTCCCGTCGCGTCTGGATTGTGCAATATCCGTTACAGAGGGAGGCGAGTGACGACAGTGATCTCGTGTGCCTGGAAGTAGTGAAGCAGCTTCCTCGAGGCCATAAGAAGGCCGAAGAGACATTTCTGCACACCGGAGTACCTTGATCTAGCCCCTTGCAAGAGGGAGCTAACAAAGTAGACCGGGTGCTGCATCATCTTCTTTTTCGGCTGCACTCCAACCGACTGTGTCGCTTCTGCACCAGTGGCACCAGGCTCTGTTGCTGCTATCACCTCATCATCAATTTCTCTCTGCGCCACTAGTGCGGTGCTGACCACCTAGTTTGTTGCCGCTAAGTATAGCGACAACGGTTCTTGTGGTTTAGGTGCAACCAGTATTAGCGTGGACGAAAGATACCTCTTCAGATCTTGTAATGCTGCCTCGGCTTCCGGCGTCCACTCCATTGGGCCCGCCTTATTCAAGATATTGAAAAAGGGGAGGGTGCGCTCGGCAGACTTGGAAATGAATCTGCTCATGGCGGCAACGCAGCCAGCAAGTCGACACACATCCTTGACCCGTTTGGGTGCTTCAATCTGCTCTATAGCTTTGATCTTGTCCGGATTGGCATCTATCCCACGCTGCGACACAAAGAACCTGGGAAGCTTGCCTGACGGAACGTCGAAGATGCACTTCTCAGGGTTCAGCTTGAGGTTGATCTTGCACAGGTTCACAAATGTTTCTTGTAAATCCGCTACTAGGGTTGCCTTGTTCTTGGTTTTGACCACTATATTATCCATATAAGCCTCCATATTTCTATGGAGCTGGGGTTCAAAACCAATCTGGACTGCCCTTGCAAACGTCGAGCTAGCTCTCTTCAACCCTAAAGGCATTCGTAAGAAACAGTACGTACCACATGGGGTGAAGAATGATGTCTTCTCTTCGTCTTCTCTTGCCATGAAGATCTGGTGGTAGCCGGAGTAGGCATCGAGGTCTATGCGCGGCAACGGGAAGGGGTCCTTGGGACAAGCTTTATTGATATCCGTGTAATCAATACACAGCCTCCACTTCCCATTTGCCTTGCGCACTACCACTGGATTGGCAAACCACGTTGGGTGGAGCACTCCTCTCACCAAACCCGCAGCTTCCAGTTTCCGGATCTCCTCAGTGATGAACTCTTGCCGTTCCAAAGCTTGCTTTCTGACCTTTTGCTTGACGGGCCGCGCATGAGGACAGACAGCAAGGTGGTGCTCAATCACCTCCCTGGGAACGCCGGGGATGTCGGACGCTTGCCAGGCAAACACGTCGACATTCGCCCGCAGGAAGGTGACGAGCGTGTCTTCCTATTTGTTGTCAAGGGCAGAGCTTATGGTAAAAGCCCTTCCCGAACCGTCCTCCTTGACAGAAACCTTCTTGGTTCCTGGCGGTGTGGCCCTAGATCTCTTGTTTCTGCCGGTGGAGCCCTTTGGCACGTCCTTGACGGGAGCGCGACACTCCGAAGAGGTGCGCTTACCGAAGTGGGTGTCTGAGGTCTCGCCGGTCTTCTTCTTTCAGGTGGAGCTCTTAGGCACGTCCTCGACGGGACCACAACACTCCGAAGAGGTGCGATTGCCAGAGTGGGCGCCCGAGGTCTCACCGGTCTTCTTCTTCTTCCCTCCCGGGGCTCCAGTGGAAGGAGCAAGTGCCCCCGTAGCGGTAGTTGCTGCAACTGCTTGCTAGAACAATTGGTCGGCGCAAATCAGCGCATCTTTCTTATCAGAGGGGATGGTGATGATCGTCACGGGCCTTGGCATCTTCAGGGTGTTGTAGGCATAGTGTGATGCTGCCATGAACTTGGCCAGTGCTGGGCAGCCAAGGATATCGTTGTAAGGCAGGGGGATCTTGGCAACATCGAACACGATCCTCTCTGTCCTGTAGTTCAGATCACTTCCAAAAGTCAGAGGCAGCGTGACTTTCCCCTTCGGTTGACTCATCCCTAGGTTGACCCCCTGAAACTTGCCCGTCTCCTCGAGGTCTCCATCAGGAACTTGCAGCTTCTCGATCATGGTGGGCGAAAGTAGTTTCCGACCGGCCCCGCCATCGACTAGCATCTTCGTCACCTTGAGGTTGCGTATTGTCAGTGAAACCAGCAATGGCAAGCACCCGACCGCAGTAGTGCGATCTGGGTGATCCTCGGCATCAAAGATGATAGGTGTGCTGGACCATTTCAGCGGCTTTTGGGCACCGGATGATGGCTCTGCCGCAATAATCTCACACGCCCACTGTTTAAGCTGGCGGTGAGAAGCATGCAGCGAGGCGCCACCATGGACGCACATGGCAACCGTAGCTTTCTGAAACTCTTGGCCGCCGGACTCGTCCTCCTCTTCGTGATCATCGTCTTCTGGTCTTCTGTCACAGCGCCGGGCGGGCCTTTCCTGCTGTTTCTCGTTGCCACGACGGCCTGCTTGGCCGTCACGCTTCTTGCTGGATCCCTCAGCGCCGTCTTGGCCCTTCTCCTTGTCCCGCCTCCCGTATTCAGCCCTTTGCTTCTCAGCAACGAGCTCAACCTGGTGGCAGTCCTGGAGATCATGGCCCTTGGTGCGATGGATCTTGCAGTATCGCTTGCCGGAGTTTCCTGGCTTCTCGGCAGCCGCCAAGGCCCAGCAGGCGACACACCCGGCAATTTCTTTGCCAGGGTCACCCGCCTTGGTTTTCTTGGCGGAGCCGGTGTCATCAGATCCCTCGACGGCAAGCACGGCCTTCCCCTTGCGCTTCCTATTACGGTTCCGGCCCTTATTCGCTGGAGCGGCAGTATCCTCGTCTGAGGAGTCGGTTTCCGCACCGGCGCTTTCGCCGGGGTACTTCCTTCCCTCTTCAGCCCGGGCACATCTGTCGGCAACAACGTAGAGTTCCGCCACATCCTTCACCATGGTCATCGCCAATTCTTCGTGCATCTTGCGGTTGCGCACGTTCTGGTGGAACGCGCTGATGATGGCGGCAGGGTGAACATCGGGGATATTGTACTGTACTCCGCTGAATCTCTATATGTACTTGCGTAGAGTATCGCCTTCCTTCTGGGGTATGACATGCAGGTCACTTGCTTGGCCATGGGCTTGGTGGCCTCCGGTAAAGGCGCCAACAAACTCATGGCACAAGTCGGACCAGGAGGAAATAGAGTCTACTGGCAAGTGCATCAACCACGACATGGCGTTAGGTTTAAGAGCCAACGGAAAGTAATTCACAAGCACCTTATCGTCGCGGGCCCCGGCAGCTTGCATCGTGATGGTGTAGATGCTGAGGAACTCCCACAGGTGGGTCTTGCCGTTGTACTTCTTGCCAACGTCAGGTTTGAATGTGTGGTGAGAGGGCCACTGGAATTGCCGTAGCTCACGGGTGAAAGCTGGACAGCCTACCTCATAAGGTAGACCCCAGGGCTCTCCGGTGTTGGGCGGTCTGTAGCAGGCCCTGCTCGCCTGTCTGACTGGTGGCGCGTTCCGCGCCGGTGCTCGATGGTGGTTCGAGTCGGACCAGGAGGAAATAGAGTCTACTGGCAAGTGCATCAACCACGACATGGCGTTAGGTTTAAGAGCCAACGGAAAGTAATTCACAAGCACCTTATCGTCGCGGGCCCCGGCAGCTTGCATCGTGATGGTGTAGATGCTGAGGAACTCCCACAGGTGGGTCTTGCCGTTGTACTTCTTGCCAACGTCAGGTTTGAATGTGTGGTGAGAGGGCCACTGGAATTGCCGTAGCTCACGGGTGAAAGCTGGACAGCCTACCTCATAAGGTAGACCCCAGGGCTCTCCGGTGTTGGGCGGTCTGTAGCAGGCCCTGCTCGCCTGTCTGACTGGTGGCGCGTTCCGCGCCGGTGCTCGATGGTGGTTCGAGCGTCTTCATGAGCTCGCTCCTGAAGAACTTGACGCTGGTCGCCGCGGGTCCGTGGGTCGGACGACGCTATGGAGATGGAGTCCCCCGCGACGCCTCGACGGGTCGACGCATGCGGCACCAGGCGAGGAGGAGGCGAATGCACCGTAGCCACGGCGCTGCCGGCCCTCCGGCCGCCGGTGCGTGGGACCCCATCGGAGCGTCGGCCTGGGAGCTCCGCTGTATTTAGGTCATCCATGTTGGCGACTTCGACAAGGCTTCGGATGGTGGCTCTCCATTCTTCGAGTTTCCCCGTAGCGGGAGGAAAGTCGAGGAGCAACTGCGCGCGCGCCAAAGCTTCGGCTGGTGTCAACGATAGGGAAACCTGTACGGACCGTGACGCGCTTCGACCCCTGAACGTGTCAGGGGGAGCTCCATCACGATCACGCGGTTGCCTAACGTCTCCACCAGCGCTTCGGCGGGCGGGCAGGTCTTCTATGTCCCGAGAGTGGCGCTCGGGGCCCTTCCCATGGCGATGTCCGGGATCCTCAGGGTGACGATGTCGTCCGTTGCGCGCTGCTTGAGAAGAGCGTGCTGATGGCGCCGGCGTGGGAGTTCTGGAGGCCCTTGCGTCGACTTCGGGTGATGCGTCCGCGACCTTGGAAGGCCCCGCGCCACCCGCAGAGGGTCGGGCTCCATCTTTGGAAATGGCGGTGTGTGGCCCGTTACCAGGCGCACAAACATCGCCTCCTCCCAAACTCTGGCTATCGGGATGGGGTTGGTGTTCGCGAGCAGCGCCTCGAGTCCTTTCCACGACTGGTATGCTGCTCGCCCGCGTCGGGACGGGTTGTCCGTCTTCCGACTGGCCAACCGCCACCGTCGTCTTCTTGTTGGGCGTCATGACGATGCAGGAGTGCCGAACTAACCGCTAAAGCTGGTTCTCACAACTGCGATCCCCCTACCTGGCGCGCCAAAGATGTCGGTGTATTTCGATCGACACCTATGGGATCACAAGAATCCCTACTACGGTTGCGGGGCGCGGGGTTGAGAGAAGAGCGGATCTAACAGTCAGGACACGGTTCCTTTACCCAGGTTCGGGCCGCAAAGATGCGTAAAACCCTACTCCTGCTTTGGTAGATTATATGTTGGTGTTCTTCAGCTAATGAGAAGCTCCAAGACGGTCGCGAGCAGTTCCAAAAAGACGAATCCTTCTCCTAGTCACCTTGGGCCTCCTTTTATAGGAAAAAGGGGTTGCCACAGTGGCACACAGGAGGTGGAAAGGGTACAGTGATGCAGGGTTATCCCTCGCATTAAAGGACAAGGTGCATTTAATGCGCCCAGCTTAGGTGTCCTTGCTTTATCGGGGACGAGGGGAGATGTCCATCTTCTCCGTCGCCGCCCCTCCTTGTGTTGACATGCGCCCTGGCCAGCAGTGCCTGAGGCACCATGTAGGCAGACAGGCAGCTGAGGTGGCGCAACGGCGGGTCTCCACGAAGATCTGTGGGTTGCCACGTAGGAGCCCGTCCAGCTGGTTGGGTCGGCAGGTGCGTGGGTCAGTGGAAACCCAGTTGGTGTGGGCCTGACGGTGGCCCTGCGGGTGTCCTTGACAAGGGCCTTGCCGGGGCTTCGGCAAGGGTCCTGCCGTGGTGCCTGCTTTCATCCCCGACAAGGTGCTTGCCGGGGGCCTTGTGGTTCTCCTTGGCTGGAATCCCGCCAAGGGTCGTCTTCTTAACTTGTATCCAATCTTGAATGTCTTTACAAAGATCTGCATGGCACCACGGGGATATCTCCCGAATCCTCGCCCCATGGGGGTGGTGGACTCAAGGGTGATTCGCTCCGTAGGTGCGGGGCGAGCTGCCGCGGCAAGGGTCTTGCCGGGGCTGCCAGTGCTGGCCCCGGCAAGGATCTTGTCGGGGAGAGCCGCTTCGCCCCTTTGCTCTTTGTGGTCTTGTTCTTGGCGTCGCTCCAGTCTCCATCGAGCTTCAGTCTTGCCCTGGCTCGCCTCCCTCGCCATGCTTGCTGTGGTGGCGCCGTGGCTCAGACTGCCCATGCACAGTCATAGGGGTACAAAAAGTGTACCTCTCTTTTTGTACCCCGACAGAACCCCATCAAGATGACAAGACAGGACGTGGTGGCAGTGTACGGTAGGAGGCGGCGGCACTATAGCCATTCCCCTCCTAACGATGCTACCGTCAGTCGAAGAGCGCCCATAGTGAAAAGCAATCACGGGGGGCCGCAGACGACGAGCCCAAACAAACAGGCGAGAAGGCCGGCTCCCGAAGACGCTGATAGCTGGGGAACCGTTGTACACCTGGGGGGTAGGCCTATATAATCCCCCAGGGTCCTCCATGTGGAGGGGTTGGACCCGAAGAAGAAAGAGACACAAAGAGAGACACACAGATAGGGAGAAACCCTAGTGAGGACCTGCATTCCCTAGAGAGAGAATACAGAACTAGCCTTGCCCTTCTTCCTCCTCTGGACGACATAGCTGAAGGAGCAACCTTCTAGTTACCATATTGACATTAGTCATGACGCGGAGTCCCCGTAGAGCAGGACTATGGGTGTTATCTCCACGGAGACCCCCAAACCTGGGTAAGATTTGTAGGCATCCTAAGTACCGCCTTATCCCGCTTCAAGGGCCCGACGACGTTCTATTATCCCCATGCATGATAAGCCATCCTTTGGCATATGTCGCACCAAAACCCCGACATAGGGTTTCACTGAGAGTTGAACTCGGACACACCGATTTGTAAGTTTCGGTCAGATCGAACGTTACAAGTGCAATTGCCTAAGTCAAATCGGTGAGACCGATTTCTACAACTCGCTGGGTCCGAGATGAGTTCGGTGGAAACCTAACCCTAAGACTTTGAATCAAAACTAATATATATGGAGTTTTTGCTGGACAGGATAATCTCATACGTGGAATAATCATATCATTGACTTCGTGCTTAGAATCAGATTAAGGAAAACACAAAGGGTTGAACTCATACCCTAACCCGGCGATAATTTCCATTGATGGCGGCGAAGACCGGCGGTAGGAGGTCGCGGGTGAAGAGAGGATGATCCGGAGACCTCGAGTCGGTAGAGTTGGATAGGCACGGGCGAAAGGATTCGGAAAAATTTCCAAGGTTCAGCCCGTGGGTATATATATCCAGACCTTGTCGGTGTGACCGAGTGGAACGACTCAGTGGTATCGAGATGCACAACTGCTAGCAGTTACTGCAACTCGCTGTGACCGAATTGTTCAAATCGGTTGCACCGATATTGAAAACCTAGATCAACTTAATGATCTCGGTGTGACCGAAGGGAAAGAATCAATCAGATCGAAATGCACAAAGAGGTTTTGGAAGTCTAAGTCCATGACGAATCGGTGACTCTGAGTGCTCCTCTCTTAGAGTGGTTCAAATCTGACTTGATCAAACTTTGTGATGTAGCATGAATAGAGTTTGAGAAAAGAAAAGCATAGATAGCTAGAGGAGGGTTTTAGGCATTCTTGTCAATCCATTTGGCAAAAGAAGAAAGCCAAACAATCAAATCAACAAATGGATGTCCTCGAATGGGAAAAATATGCACTCAACATGCTCACACAATAGGATAGCAAATGAAATATGTGGCAAAGCATGCACAAAGATTCTAGCATCTATCAAGCAATTGGCAATGACTAGGTCATCTATATATGAGTATGTTGACTTAGGAGTCAAATGAGAACATTTGATCATAGGTCATACTCATCGTTTAAGCACGAGTGGGGTGACCACTTTTACATAAAACATTGTTGTGTTCACATCATTAGAGTTGCTTTAGCTCAATTCTTAGAGTAAAGCTCCCCTAGATGTGATATCCCACCTAAGAGGGATGAACTAACCTTGGGTTTTGTCGATGATGACATCATGTAGGTGTTGAACATGTAGATGCTCAATGTTGCTGTAGATCATTTGGAGCAGTCTATTGGAGTAAGTTACACTTTCAATACCTACATGGGTTAGTCCCACAAGGAACATGCAAGATATCCATGGACATAGAGTAAATTTCACACAAGATGATGTCAATGACAGCATTAGGTTACCTTGTCACCTGTCTTACCTGCAAGAGGGTTTGTGACTCCTTTTACTAGTGAAAGATGCTGCCAATATGAATATGAGTGAAGTATGTTGGTGGAGTCACCCTCAAGGACACTCTAGTTCTTCTTCTTTGGGATCCACACCTGTAGCGACCACGATTCCAATTATTCGAAGTCTCTGTGCTCAGTGTCATCCCTGGATCGATATGCTGACACACACAGTACTCGATGATTTATAACAGAGTTTCAATCACACTTATTACATCGAAAATTCTTTGAAGAGGTAATATCCTTTACACGAATATGGCTGAAGGCCATCTAAAATAATAAACAATGGAAGCTATGAAGAGTAGTTGAGTCCATCCAACTCCACGGCAAATATTTAGTGAATGATAACGACATATCGCACCTTAATCTTCGTCTGAAAACTCTGCAACATGATACGTTGCAGCCATGTAGGTCAGCACATTGAATATGTTGGAAAGAACACACTGTAGCAATAGTGATGAACAATGTCTACAACTATATGCATATTTGGTTGGTGGAGGTTGTAAGGCTAATTTTGCATAAAGCTAATTTTTTCCTACAACAAAGGAATATAAGTTATTTACTACTTAGTTTAATTAAGTAAAACATTGAGAGTGGTACCCCCATCTCAATCCCAAACCATCCAAAATCATTAGCAACCCAACAAATTATTAAAGTGATATGATCAGTCCATAATTCAAATACCAGGGTACTCAAGATGTCCATAACCAGGGACACGGCTACTCATGAATAGATTGTACACTCTGCAGAGGTTTGTGCACTTTTCCCCACAAGACTCACATACATGATCGAGGATCGAGACACAGTCTTTCAGAAGCATTACCTATTTACTCCGGGTAGACCAGTACACCTACACTTCGATGCATCTTCTAGTCTACCACTGAAAGAGCTCACACAACATAACTATTCCAGAGCCCATAATGGCTAGTGGCTGCACACGGAAGTTTCGAGGCATGAATGATATATGATCCCGTTGAGCCTGGGTGGCATTCCATTGGATAATCACATGGTATCTCTGGGATCTCCTTCGACAATACTGGTATATCCCCACGTGCCCTAGCAAATCACTAGTACATCCCCAGGGTGCCATAACCAATCCACCCAGATGTGTATAAAATTTCCACCTTAAACTTTCCCTTACATAATATTACTCTCGCAACTTTCATGAATCTGTCATACCAATCCACGTCTATGAGAATGGCTACGCAATGAATAACAAAATGTATATTCCCGGGTTTTATCTCAAGACATTGGGTTCCTACCTCATGAACTACAAAGCATCATCACATGTAACCAGTCCTACTCATGCAAGTGTTCGAGGATATAACTCATGCAAGCAAAACTGGGTATTGAAAAGTATGATATATGTACGAACTTTCCTTGATGAGGATCATTGAAACCTAGAGACTCATAGTAGCAAGCTTCGCACTCCGGAAATTCTATCGCAATCAAACAATAGCATACATAAGCAATCATGCAACAGAATTGGAAAACGAATCTCGAAAGATCTCGAAAACAAGAGAATAAGTCTTGCAATAGAAACCAATTTCGAACAGTACCAGAATTGAATGAATTTGGTCTTATCGTAAAGTTTAGATCATGAGCTTCAATTTGCAAAACGAATCGATGATAACGGAGTTACGAAACTTAAGATACGACCAAACGAAGTTCAAATTCAAAACTGTTTAAGTTCAACTTTTAAAACTTTCAGAAACATGTTTGAGTTGATTATCTGGACAGAGGGGATTATAACGAAAACGTGGGCATTGGTTTCACATAATTCCATTAAATGAGTAAAAAGTTGTGATTGAAAGAAGTTCATGGACTAAACTATAAAATAAATAACTATGCATAGGTCCCTGGCTATTTAAAATAGATCTAAATTAAAAATGTTCACTGCTATATACTAACTAACTAATATGTCCACTACCAACCCTAAACGAACGAGTGTTCATTAAATAACAAAAAACTAAAAATAAAACCGATCTAACCTAACTAATCGGAAAAAACTGGACTAAACTAGAAAAATGCTCTGGGGTTTTACCTCGAAAACCGACGAGAAAATCGGCGGGCGGTGAGGTTGGCTGCGGCGAGGGGGCGAGGAGGGGCGGCGCGGTGCGGCGGTGCGGATGGCGGGGTCGGCGGTGGCGCGTGGCGACGGAGTGAGGCACAGCCGCGGCAGCTACATACCGCGGCGGCGGATACTCCAACGAGGCGGCGGGGCGGCTACGGGGCTTGGCGGCTCGGGGCGATGATGAAAACGAGGTGAGAGCCTTGATTTATATAGGTTAGGGGCGGCGCGGCTTGGGCGAGGGGAAACCGAGGTGGCGCAGGTGTCCGTCGTGGCGACGGCTGCCGGCGGCGTATAGGAGCGGGACTGCCGCTCGGGGTCGGAGACGACTGCGGGATGGGCCGTGGGCCGCAGCCCAGGCGGGCGTGCGCGCGAGGTGGTGGCTGGCCTGGTTGGCTGGGCTGGCTCGGCTGCTGGGCCGGTGCTGGCCTGGCGCGGCCGTGCGGCTAGCTCTTTATATATATATATATATATATATATATATATATATATATATATATATATATACATAGGAAAATGGTTGTGTACTCCTAAGAGTACGTACTCCTGCTCCTCATATACCATATAGATGAATCTTTTATACCTCTTTATTATTTTTAATATACTTCATTAGTCATTATTAGATACCCCAAAATAATTTTCATGAAAAAATTCATGCGAGTCTACATATTTTAAATGTTTACGTATATACTGATGTGTTTGTACGTGAAAAATGTATATTCCAAAAAGTACGTCGCAGATGATATTTTTTCAACAAAACTCGTATTGGGGTATCTTAGAATATTTAATGAAGTATATTGAGAATGATAAATAGGTACAATTAATACGTATATGAGGTATATTGAGGATGGGAGTACATACTCCCAGGAGTATAAAAGAGGAGTCCTATATATATATATATAGATATATATATATATATATATATATATATATATATATATATATATATATATATATATATATATATATATATAACTGTTTTAGAGACGACAATAAACCAAAACCCTAAAAATTAAAAATACTAGAAAATATGAGAAAATTCACAATAATATCTGGTCTTATATATGACCTCGTGAACATTTTTCTGACATAAATAAAAATGGCTAAAAATTACAATAATAAAATGCAACTAAGAATCCAATAGCAATTATTTTTACTCAAAAATCAGATTCCAATATTTTCATTATATTTTTGAAGAAGTCATATTATCTTCTCTCATTTATTTTAAATGTTGAAAAATGAAATTTGGCAAAAGTATTATTGATCCAACCCCACTTGAAAGTATTGGAACTAGTGGGTTTCTCTTCGGAAAACTTCCAACTCTCTCACTTGGGTCATTGAGTTGCTTAAAGTTTTTGATCAATTTTCAAATAACTTAAATTCAAAAATGCTGAATGTTGAATGCATTTGAATGATCTCTGATAACATCCAAATTGAAAATTGGGATGTTAGAAACCTACACCCCTTAAGATGAATATCTCCCTTGTTATTCCTGTTGGCTAGAAAATAGGTGTTGGTGGTCCTGGCGTAGATCATCCACTCGTTCCCAGATGGCTTCGTCCTCTGTATGGTGACTCCACTGTACTTTGTAGAATTTGATGGCTTTGTTGCGGGTAACTCTGTCGGCTAACTCGATAATCGTAACGGGCTTCTCCTCGTAAGTCAGGTCGCTCTCTAACGGAATTTCTTCTAGGGGTACTGTATCGCGTAATGGAATATCTGCCATCCCTGCGTGACACTTCTTCCACTTAGAAACATGAAACAAATCATGAACTCCGGACAAAGTTTTCGGCAACTCTAGCTGATAAGCTACTTCTCCTCTGCGCTCCAATACTCTATACGGTCCCACAAATCTTGGTGCTAATTTACCCTGAACAGCAAAACGTTTAACTCCTCGAAGCAGGGACACAGGAAGGTATGCGCTATCTCCAACTTCGTAGGTCACCCTCTTGCGTTCCGTATCTGCATAGCTCTTCTGCCTAGACTTATCTATCTTAAGTCTGTCACGAACCAACTTGACCTTCTCTTCTGAATATCTGATTAAGTCGGGTCGAAATAACTTGCGGTCTCCAACTTCATCCCACATCAACGGGGTTCTGCACCTCCTTCCATACAAAGCTTCGAAATGAGCCATTTGTATGCTAGTCCGATAAATGTTATTTGTAAGAGAACTCTGCGTAAGGTAAATTATCATCCAAACTAGATCCATAATCTAGCGCACAAGCTATCAACATGTCCTCCAGGATCTGATTGACTCTCTCGGTCTGTCCATCTGTCTATGGATGAAAGGCTGTACTAAACTCAATCCTCGTACCCAAAGTCTCGTGCAACTGCTTCCAAAACTTTGAAGTAAACTATGTTCCTATATATGATACAATGGTCCTCGGAACTCCATGCAGACATACGATGCTGGTCATGTATATCTTGGCCAACTTGGCACTCGTGTAAGTGGTCTTCATGGGGATAAAGTGAGCTACCTTAGCCATGCAACCAACTATCACCCAAATCGAATCGTACCCTGAACGTGTCATGGGTAGTCCTGTGATAAACCCATTCCAAGTTTATCCCACTTCCATTCGGGTATTGGTAACGGTTGCAATAACCCTACTGGTTTCTAATGTTCCAATTTAACTCTATGACAGACGTCACACACTGCTACATACTCGGCAATGTCTTTCTTCATTCCGGTCCACCAGAAATTATGCTTCAAATCCAGGTACATCTTAGTGTTGCTTGGGTGAATCGAATACGGCGAATCAGGAGACCCTGGAGAATCAACTTCCTGATCTCGGGGTCATTGGGCACATAAATATGCTTTTCAAACAAAAGCGTTTCGTATTCATCCTCACGAAATCCTTACGCTTTTCCTATATTTATCCTCTCCTTTATTTGTACAATCTATTTGTTTGTCTTCTGGGATTCTCCAATCTTTCCCAACAAAGTGGACTGAATTTTCAATGTGGCAACATAACCTCTAAGGACTATCTCCAATTGCCAATCCCTAAGATCATCAGCTAACTCCTGGGGTAAACCTCTGGTTATGATTGTATTAACATAACTCTTGTGACTTATGGCATCTGCCACAACATTGGCTTTACCTGGATGGTAATGTAGTCTCATATCGTAATCCTTTATGAGCTCCATCCATCTCCTTTGTCTAAGGTTTAATTCCTTCTGTGTGAAGATGTACTTCAAACTCTTATGATCCGTGTATATATCATAATGGTTTCCAATAAGAAAATGCCTCCAGGTCTTGAGTGTGTGCATTACGACTGCTAACTCCAAATCGTGCGTGGCATAATTCATCTCATGTGGTCGAAGCTGGCATGAGGCATATGACACAACTCTTCCATCTTGCATGAGAACGCCTCTAAGTCCTTGACGAGAAGCGTCACAATACCCTTGAAAATCCTTGCGTATATCTGGGAGAATCAGCACTGGAGCTATAACCAAATGTTTCTTCAACTCCTAAAAATTGGCCTCACACTTCTCGGTCCACTTATACTTAGTCTCCTTTTCAACAATTCTGTCATGGGCTTCGCAATCTTGGGGAAATTCTTGATGAACCTCCGATAATATCTTGTGAGTCTAAGAACACTGCGAATCTCACCAACTAAGGTGGGTGCCTTCCATTCGGTGACTGCCTCAACCTTAGCGGTGTCTATGTCTATACCATCTCCTGATATAACATGTCCAAGGAATCAAACTTCCCTTGAACCAAAACTCACATTTGCTAAACTTGGCATATAACTGATTCTCTCGGAGCTTCTCAAGAACTAACCGCAAATGTTCCTTGTGCTCCTCTTCATTCTTGGTATATCAATATGTCATCAATGAATACTTCCACAAACTTATCCAAAAACTCCATGAATACCTTGTTCATCATACTCACTAAATAGGCTGGGGCATTAGTCAAACCAAATGACATAAATGTATACTCATAAAGCCCGTACCTCGTGGTAAAAGTTGTCTTTGGTATATCTTGTTCTCGGATCTTCAGTTGATGATAGCCAGATCGCAAATCGATCTTAGAGAATACCTTGGCCCCTTCCAACTGGTCATACAGATCATTGATCATCGGTAGTGGGCACTTGTTCTTGATGGTTACCTCTTTCAATTCACGATAATCAACAACCATTCTTAAGGATCCATCCTTCTTGTCGACTAAGAGCACTAGGGCTCCCCCCCGGCAATGAACTTGGTCGAATGTAACATTTATCCATTAACTCCTTAATTTGCTTCTTGATCTCCTCCAGTTCATTAGCGGGCATCCGGCAGGGTCTCTTCGGTATTGGTATGGTGTCTAGTAAGAGCTCAATTAAGAACTCGATGTTTCTATCCGGTGGCATGCCTGGTAATTCCTCCGGGAACACATCGGGGTAATCCTTCACAATAGGTACTTCCTCCTGAATGACTCCTGAGAGTTCATTCACTTATTTTCTCCTTGGTGTGTGCCTCGACACGTACTTAATCCTCTTTCCTTCCGGGGTGGTAAGAAGAATTGATCTACCCGCAATCAATATTTCCTCCATAATTGGATATCCAATCCATACCTATGATCACGTTCAAACCATGGGATTCCAAGACAATGAGGTCTGAGGGAAATACATGTCTCCCAATGGTCAATGGAACTAGATAGAACCCTCGGCTAGCCATGTACTCTTCTCGAGGGGAACACACTAACATAGGTGTCTTAGGGCCTGTTTGGGACTGCTCTACTCCTTAAAATTCAGCTCTGCTCCGAAAAACATAAGCCAAACAGGGGCAGCTCCATAATATGCTGCTCCGCAAAAAACTAGAATCTGGGGCATAACTCCTAGTTTTTTATGAAGCTCCTCAAGGGGTGCTCCAAAAAACTATAGAAGCTGGAGTTGGGTAGAAATTACCCACCACTACCACCAGTAAGTGGATACCCCTTCGTTTCTCCGCCCTCAACCAATCAAATAGATTATTTTCACCAAATTTCTCATTCTTGAAGCTGGAGCTAGATGGAAGCCAAACATTCTCTTTGGTAGTGCTACAACTTCTAGTTGAAACTGCTTCAAAGTGAATTTAGTGGAGCGAAACTGATTTTGGTGAAGCATAGCAGTCCCAAACAAGCCCTTAAGAGCTACGGTTGGCAATTTATAATTTTCCACAAAACCCCTTGATATGCATGCGATGCACCATTGTCAAAAAGAACAAGGGCAATAAATGCATTAATCAAAAACTTACATTGACGTGATTCACTTGTCCTCTGGTGAACGGGTTGGGCTTCTTTCCATAGCTTCCGTTACCATTCCCATTCTTTGACTCGGAACAGTCATTAGCGTAATGTCCAGTCTTCCCACACTTGAAACAAGTAACGTGACTCAGATCCCTCTTGGTGGGTGTTGATGGGGTCGAACGGTTCTGCCTGTTACTTGCACCATTCCCATTGCCATTCCTGGGACCACTGTGGTTGTGTGAATTCCCTCCATTGTTAGAATGGCTTTCATGGTTATGAGTGGGATGGTTATGCCCTCCTAAGTATGGAGTATAGCGGGGCTTCTATTGAGCTCCAGAGTTATACTTCCCAGCTCCATAATTCCTCTTGCGGTTCTCAATCTGCTGCTGCTTTCCTTCGATCATGATGGCCTTGTACACTAGCTCTTGATAGTTGTTGTTGGTTGCTAGCATCAGCTGCATACTCATCTCAACATTGAGTCCTTCTAGAAAATTCTCCTGCTTCGCAGCGTCAGTGGCCACATCATGTGACGCATAGCGAGCTAACTGCCTAAAGTCATCCACGTACTACCCCACAGTTTGCTTTCCTTGGTGCAAGTTGTGAAACTCACACTTCTTCAGGCTCATGGCTCCAGTTGAGACATGTGTGGTGCGGAAAGCTTGCTGAAACTAATTCCATGTAATAGTAGCAAGTGGATAAGAGGCGGTGTAATTCTCCCACGATGCGGTTGCTGGTCCCTCAAGCTGATGTGCGGTAAAACGCACTCTCCCAGCATATGTGCATCCAGCTGTTGCTAGCTCTCTGTCCATCTTGCAGAGCCAGTCATCTGCAACAATCGGCTCGGTGCTACTAGAGAACGTCGGCGGATTCAATCTTAGGAAATGGGTCAGTTTGTCATGCGGAGGCGGAGGTGGGTTGTTGTTGTTGTTGTTGTGGTGGTGGTGGTGGTGGTTCTGGTTCTGGACAAGTAGTTGCATGAAGGTGTTTTGCTGCTGGATCAACTAGGTGAGCTTAGGGGGACACTGGAATCCGGGCTCATGTCTCAAAGGCATCTGATGGGTTAGAGGGGTGAGGATTAGAATAGAAATGAGGCCTAGCGAGAAATTTCACTACACATGAGACAAACCATTTCACATTATATAACTCAATTTCAAACCAAGTCACACAATTGATCCTAATATACTATTACAAGCGATGAACGATCCTAACTTCTTGGTGGGATACTAAAAATTTCAGCGTGGGTATCTAGTAATTTTCGTCGGACGATGACTCCATGATATCTGCTCCAGCTTCGTCTTAATAGTCACTTTCGTCACTGTCGGTGTCGTCTATCAGAATGTAGTTCTCCGGATGAATACCCCTCTCTGGTTCTGGTTTCACCATGGGTATTCCGATCTTCTTCCTCTGCTCCTCATTCTGCTCCAGAAGTACGACTATTTCCTCTTCATATCCATCACGTGTGGTCTTGAGTTCCTCTTCTAGCTCGTTGTTCCGAGTCATCACCATCATGGTCTTTTAAATGAGTGTGCATGTCTGGTTCTCATAGCGGCGAATGTGTTGATCCATCTCTTGTATGAATGCTGCTATGGACTTGTTGTTCCTGGTGTGAATCATCTCCCATTCCGCATCTCGGTGTCCACAAACATGGTAGATGGTGTCTTCAAGGTCCTTGTTGTAGACCTCACAGATGCGCCCGAAGGTAATGTGTGCTGCCATGCTCTTTCCTAAGTCCCATGTGGGGGCATAGAATACAAGCTCGAGAGGTTCCGTGACTGGTGCAATAGTCCTCCCAGGAACGCTCACGGTGAGCTCCCAATGCTCTTCTTCCGGTAATGTAGCAGCGAATGTCCTAGTGATACTTGGTATTCCGATGTGCAGGTATCGAGTGACTTCCTTGAAGTGCTTTCCAAAAGGAGTGTCGTCATCTAGCTGGGTGAACTTGTTCCCAGGGCTTGACATGTATAGAATATAAATTGAGAAGGATTAGAGAGAGTAGACAAGAATCCTCCTGTGTCTTATCCTAATGGTCGCATCCTACAGTCAACGTGGGCTCTGATACCATATTGTAGCGACCATGATTCCAATAAATCGAAGTCTCTGTGCTCAGTGTCATCCCTGGATCGGTATGCTAACACACATAGTACTCGAGGATTCATAACAGAGTTTCAATCACACTTTTTACATCGAAAAGTCCTTGAAGAGGCAATATCCTTTACACGAATATGGCTAAAGGCCATCTAAAATAATAAGTTGCGGAAGCTATGATGAGTAGTTGAGTCTATCCAACTCCACGGCAAACATTGAATGCATGAAAACGACCTATCACACCTTAATATTCGTCTTGAAACTTTGCAACATGATACGTTACAGCCATGTAGGTCAGCACGTTGATTATGTTGGCAAGAACACACTATAGCAATAATGATGAAAAACGTCTACAACTATATGCATGTTTGGCTTGTGGAGGCTGTAAGGTCAATTTTGCATAAAGCTAATTTTTTCCTACAAAAAAGGAATAGATTTTATTTACTACTTAGTTTAATTAAGCAAAACATTGAGAGTGGTACCCCCATCTCAATCCCAAACCATCCAAAATGATTAGCAACCCAACAAGTTATTAAAGTGATGAGATCGGTCGATAATTCAAATACCAGGATACTCAAGATGTCCATAACCGGGGACACGGCTACTCATGAATAGATTGTACACTCTGCAGATGTTCGTGCACTTCTCCCCACAAGACTCGACCACATCCATGATTGGAGGATCGAGACACAATCTTTCAAAAACATTAACTCTTTACTCCAGGTAGACCAGTACACCTACACTTCGCTACATCTGCTAGTCTACCACTGAAAGAGCACTCACAACATACTAAACTATGCCAGAGCCCATAATGGCTTGTGGCTACACCAGGAAGTTTCGAGGCATGAATGATATATGATCCCTTTGAGCCTTAGTGGTATTCCAAAGGATAATCACACGGTTCCCCCGGGATCTCCTTGGACAACACTGGTATATCCCCAGGTGCCCTGGTAAACCAATTGTACATCCTCAGGGTGCCACAACCAATCCACCCAGATGTGTATTAAATTTCCACATTAAACTTTCCCTTAGATAATATTACTCTCTCAACATTCATGAATCTCTCATACCAATCCACGTTTATGAGCAAGGCTAAGCAATGAATAACAAAACATATATTGCCGTGTTTGATCTCAAGTAATTGTGTTCCTACCTAATGAACTACAAAGCATCATCACATGTAACCAGTCCTACTCATGCAAGTGTTTGAGGATATAACTAATGAAAGTAAAACCGGGTATTCAAAAGTATGATGAATGTATGAACTTGCCTTGCAGACGATCTTTGAAACCAAGAGACTCGTAGTAGCAAGCTTCGCACTCCGGAAATTCTATCGCAATCAAACAATAGCATACATAAGCAATCATGCAATAGAATTGGAAAACGAAACTTGACAGACCTCGAAAACAAGCGAATAAGTCTTGCAACAGAAACCAATTTCTAATAGTACCATAATTGAATGAATTTGGTCTTATCAGAAATTTTAGATCATGAGTTTCGATTTCCAAAAAGAATCGAAGAAAACGGAGTTATGGAACTCAAGATACGATCAAATGAAGTTCAAATTCAAAACTGTTTGAATTCAATTTTTAAAAAATTCAAAAACATCTTTGAGTTGAATATCTGGACAGAGGGGATTATAACGAAAACGTGGGCGTTGGTTTCACGTAATTCCGTTAAACGAGTAAACAATTGTTATCGAAAGAAGTTCATGGACTAAACTGCAAAATAAATAACTATGAATAGGTCACTGGCTATTTAAAACAGACCTAAATTAAAAACGTTCACTGCTATATACTAACTAACGAATATGTCCACTACCAACCCTAAATGAACGAATGTTTGTTAAATAACAGAAAACTAAAAATAAAACCGATCTTACCTAACTAACCAGAAAAAACAGACTAAACTAAAAATATGCTCTAGGGTTTTACTTCGAAAACCAATGGGAAAATCGGCCGGCGGTGAGGATGGAGGTGGCGGCGGCTTCGGCGGGGCTTGAGCTCCGGTGAGGGTTCGGCTACGGCGAGGACGCGAGGAGGGCGGCGCGGCGTTGCGGACGGCGGTGTCGGCTGTGGCGCGGGACGACGGAGTGAGGTGGGGTGGCAGCCGCTAGATGCGGCGGCGGCTAGTCCGGCGAGGTGGTGGCGCGGCTGTGGGGCTCGGCGGCTCAGGGCGATGGTGAAAACTAGGCGAGGCCTCGATTTATATATGTTGGGGGTGGCGTGGCTTGGGCGAGGGGAAACCGAGGCGGCGGAGGAGTCCGGCGGGGCGACTGCTGCCAACGGCATACGGGGGCGGGACTCTCGCTCGGGATCGAAGTCGACCGCGGGATGGGCCGGTGGGCCGCGGCCCAAAAGGGCGCGCGCGAGTGGTGCCGGATGGCCTTGCTGGCTGGGCCAGCTCGGCTGCTGGGCCGGTGCTGCACTGGCGCGGCCAGGTGGCTAGCTCTTTTTTTTCTTTTTTTTAATAAAACATTTTCATAGACGAAAATAAAGCAAAAACCTAAAAATAAAAAATACTATAAAATATCAAAAAATTAACAATAATATCTGGTCTTATATATGACCTCGTGAACATTTTTCTGACAGAACTAAAAATGCCTAAAAATTATAATAAATTTTTAATGAAAATTTTAAAATAATAAAATCCAACTAAGAATCCAATAGCAATTATTTTTACTCAAAAATCAAATTCCAATAATTTCATTCTATTTTTGAAGAAGTCATATTATCTTCTCTAATTTATTTTAAATATTGAGAAATCAAATTTGCAAAAATATTATTGATCCAACCCCACTTGAAAATAATAGAACTAGTGGGTTTCTCTTCGGAAAATTTCCAACTCTCTCACTTGGATCCTTGAGTTGCTTAAAGTTTTGGATCGATTTTCAAATAACTCAAACTCAAAGATGCTCAAATGATGAATGCATATGAATGATCTATGATTACATCCAAATTGAAAATTGGGATGTTACATCACCATATTGATTGGAATCCTTGGAGTTGTAGATGTCCTTGATGAAGTAGAACTTGACGTAGTCTTGGGAACCCACTTGACCAAGGCCTTAGAAGCTTCTTCAAATACATCAATCTCTTCTTGAAGCTTGTCCTTGCCCTTTAGCTTGTGGTCTTGTGGTGGAAGATCGTCTTGGGCTTGTGTCCCCTTGAAGGAAGTAGGATCATACTTCTCTTGTTGAGGAACAAACTTTGTCTTTGGGTATTGATATTCTTCCTACTCAACTCCATTTTCATTGAACTTTCGTTCAAAACCAACACCTTGATTCTTCTGGTGCCTTCCTTGCTTGCGTACAATTTCCTCGAGTTGATTACTCCCGGCAAGGCTCTTATAAACACCTTTCTCTATAATTCCCTTCGATAAGCTATTTTCTTGCTCAAGTGTAACTTGGCTAAGATAATAATTAGTGCAATCAAGAGAACTACTAGAAGCGACAACATTGGATTTATCGTGATTATTGTTACTACTAGAGGAAGTATCCTTCTTGTTCTTATTGCTAGATTTTACTTGTGGCATATAGGTAGACAAGAGTAAACACTTGGCAATGTTGGAAGAACTTTTCTGACGAAGATCATCATTGATTGCTTTCAAGAACTCATGCTCTTGCTCTAGATTTATCTTTTCAAAGTGGATCTTCTCATGAGTCCTCAAAAGTTCTTGGTGATCCTCTAAGGTAGTTTCATGAGCTAACTTAAGAATGTTTAATTCTTTAGTTAGATACGCAATCTTCTCCTTATTATTGTCATTCATTTTATCTCGATTAGCGTTAGTAATAGCAATTTCATCATAGTTTTCATCACTATATCTACCAACAAGTAAATCATCATCACCTAGCAAGCCATCTTCATCACTATTGAAATCAAGATATTCGGGGTGTGATACCTTAGGACCTTTAACCATGAAGCATCTTCCAATTCCTTCATTTGGTGAGTCAAATATCTCGTAGGAGTTGGATGACACAAGATCAGTTCTGGCAACACCTTCATCTTGAGTATCTTATGAGTTTGAGTGATAGCTTCTCTCGGAGTAGTTATCGGAGTAGGAACCGGATACCCATTCACCAACATGAGATTGATGTCTTCTTCTTGTATAGCTCCTTGATTGTTTGTCCTTCCTTTCTGAATCCTTGCTTCTACGAGAGGGTCTGCGTTAATAACGGTCATCTCTACTCCTTCTCTCTCTTGGTGGTGATTCTTCTCTTCTACTTCTCCTTTTGGGTGAGTCTTCCCTTTTCTTATGAGGAGGCGTACACTCATTTGAGTAGTGTCCGGGTCTTCCACAATTTTAGCAATTGCGTTCACGACTAGAAGATGATTTGTCATTGTAGGACCTTGACTTGGAACTCCTCTCTTTGCTTTTACTCTCATAGAAATTGTTGAAGTTTTTCACCATTAAGCTCTACTCTTCATTGAAGACTTGTTTCCCACTTGATGATGTAGGAGCATCAAGTGAAGCTTTGTAAGCGCCACTGGACTAGTCGTGAAGCTCTTCTTTATCCATAAGTGACATCTCATGAGCAACAATTCTACCAATGACCTCCGTTGGCTTGAGATCTTTGTAATTTGGCATCATTTGGATCAATGTGCACACGGTGTCATATTTTCCATCCAAGACTCTTAGTATTTTCTTGATTGTGAATCTATTGGTCATTTCTTCGCTTCCTAATCCAGCAATATCATTTGTGATGAGAGCAAGCCTAGAGTATATTTCAGTGACACCTTCACCATCCTTATTTTGAACTTGTCAAGTTGACTTTGAAGCACATCCAACTTGGATTCCTTGATGGAGTCGGTACCTTCGTGCATATCAATCAAAGTATCCCAAATTTCCTTTGCATTCTCAAGACGCGTGATTTTGTTGAAGTCTTCGGGACACAATCCATTGAAGAGGATATCGCAAGCGTGAGCATTGATTGCAACATCTTCAATTCTTCGGTGGTAGCTTCGCAATTTGGTTCCTTCTCATCGAATAATTCACCTTGCAAACCAATACACACAATAGCCCAAATGGTGGGGTTATGTCCAAGAATATGCATTTTCATCTTATGCTTCCAACTAGCAAAATTGGTACCATCAAAGTAAGGACCTCTACGGTGGTAACTTCCCTTCCTACACGCCATACTCTCCTAGGTTGTGGAACCAAGGCTATGATCTCCAAAGCTATGGAAATCAAGGAAAATGGAGACCAAAGCTCTAATACCACTTGTAGGATTAAAAGTATGTCTAGAGGTGGTGATTAGACTACTTGACCAAATAAAAGCTTATCCTTTTCCCAATTTATAGTTTTGAAAGTTTTTAGCAATTTAGCACAAGTCAAGCAATCTTCCTACACATGCAATTCTAGAGTTGTGGCAGCGGAAAGTAAATCACTAAATATGAAGGTAAAGGGAGGGGTTGGAGAGTGCAAATGCAATTGGAGACATGGATGTTTTCGGCATGGTTCCGATAGGTGGTGCTATTGTACATCCACGTTGATGGAGACTTCAACCCACGAAGGGTAACGGCTGCACGAGTCGACGTAGGGCTCCACCCACAAAGGGTCCACGAAGAAGCAACCTTGTCTATCCCACCATGGTCATCGCCCACGAAGGACTTGCCTCACTAGGGTAGATCTTCATGAAGTAGGCAATCTGCTTGCCCTTACAAACTCTTTGGTTCAACTCCACAATCTTGTCGGAGGCTCCGATGTGACACCTAACCAATATAGAAGGCACCACTCTCCAAAAGGTAATAGATGGTGTGTTGATGATGAACTCCTTGCTCTTGTGCTTCATGTGATAGTCTCTCCAATAATCAACTCCCTCTCACAGATTTGGATATGATGGAAAGAAGATTTGAGTGGAAAGAAACTTGGGGAAGGCTAGAGATCAAGATTCTTATGGTTGGATTGGAATATCTTGGTCTCAACACATGAGCAGGTTGTTCTCTCTCAGATAATGAATAGTGGAAGTGTAGGGATGTTCTGATGGCTCTCTATCTGATGGAGAGGGGGTGTGGGGGTATATATAGCCTCCACACAAAATCTAGCCATTACACACATTTGACCCAACTTGGTCACACCGAACAAATGAACTTGGTCCGACCAAAGTAGTTCAAAATGTGAACATTAGACATCTCGGTGGGACTAGTACTATCAACTCGGTGAGACCGATGCATTAGGGTTAGGGCAAACCTCATCTCGGTGGGAATGATCACATGAACCCAGTGGTACCGATTTCAGCAATGATCAAACATAGACATCGCAAGGCAAACTCGGTGAGACCGAAGCGTTACGAAAAGTAAACAAAGAGTTTGCATTGTCAACTCGGTGGGACCCATTCGCTCATCTTGGTTAGACTGAAACGTTGCAAAGAGGAAACAAAGAGTTGGCAATCCCATCTCTGTGAGACCGAAATCCCTATCGGTGAGACCGAACTCAGTAGGGTTTGTCGCAGTGGCTATGTCATGTAAACTCGGTGGTGCCGGATAGATCAAATCGGTGGGGCCGAGTTTGACATTTAGGTTTGGGACATATGTGGAAATGAGAAAGTGATAGAGGGATTTGGAGCATATTACGAAGCACTTGAGCAAGTAGACCATTAACCAACACCTCATCCCCTTTTCATAGTGTTGGCTTTTCCTATGGACTCAATGTGATCTTGGATCACTAAAATGACAATGTAGAGTCTTGAGCTTTTGCCAATCTTTGTCCTTAGCTTTTTGTGGGGTCCACATCTCTAGTCCATGCCATGCCAATCATTGAACTTACTGAAATATTTGTCTTGAAAGGATATTAGTTCAATGAGCTATATGTTGTTATTAATTATCAAAACCACCCATGGAATAGTTGCACTTTCACCCATCTTCTTGATTCTCCACCCCTCACTCTTGCTGCAGCACTCATGGCACCGCCGAGGAGGTTCTCGGCTGCCGAGAAGGGAAAGGCTCCACGATAAGTGCCAGAGTCGTGTCCGTCGAAGAGGGGGCGAGGCCGTCCTCGCAAGAACACCGCGACGCTGGTAGTTGCCCCTCCGAGGATGCGACCGCGTGCGCCCAGGCATCTGCACTACCCCTGGTAGTTGGGGAAAATTCCTTTTTCGCGGGGCATGGGGGGGCAACGGGAGTCGCAACGGCCGCAGTATAGGTAGAAATCCCTCGGTGGCCACCCAACCACCACACGCGCATCTTCACTTAGCTGACGCGGCTCCAGAGTTCTGGGTGTGGGCGGAGAAGCCGGGGGACCCCTGGATCCATCCCCCACGCTTATTCGCGGAGGGGCTGTTGGTTGGGTGACCGGGCGGTCTGTGGCTACACGCGGACGACTGTTGCAGTAGGGCCTCGTGGGTGGAGGTCAAGGTCACCCCCGCTGGGAATGTGTTCCTTAACCACTGGTGGCAGGCGTTTGCCTGCACCCGTGGCTTGCTGCGGCAGCGAACCCTCCACTTCAAATACGAAGGAGCGGTGATGCTCTACATCAAGGGTCTTAAGGGAAGACGATAGGCTCCTTGGTGCTGCCCAGAGAGGGGCGGTGGCGGCAGTGTCCACTCCTCGGATGGTGACGACCACCGCGGCGGCGACGTCCTCGGTGGTGAACTTAAGCTTTGCGATGGACGTGACCCCTCCAGTAGCAGCGGCGTCTCCACCGGAGAGAGCTCCATCGACAAAGACTATGACAAGCCGCCCCGCCTCGTGCTCGGACCCAGGAGGATGATGAGCCGGCATGTCACCGTGCCTCCGTCAAGTAGGAGGAGTACTCCGACTGAGTGTGGATGGAGCTGGAGCCCAGCCTCGAGAGTTCTTGCACTCGGGAGGCCGTCCTTTTTGTTTTTATTTCTTGCATTTAGGAAATGTGAAGAGCCCTCCATAGGAGTGTAATGAATCTCGGTGCTTGCGCCTTTATATTGGTCCTTCCTTTCCGCATCGTAGTATTTATATCATTGATAACTAAAGGGCTCTCGCCCGGCGGGATTAGGGTTCTTAGCTTGGTGTCCTTCATGACCAGTGGCGGCTTGCCGCATCGTGGGGGAGCAACCTTCTGGAGCTTTGACTCTATGTTTGCCGCATCGTGGGGGAGCAACCAGATGCCTCAATGGTCTTGGGAAGAGCTCGCGACTCGTTAGGCCTCTTGGGGACTCGCGGGCGCTAAGGCCTCTGAAGGCACGTACACCAATTGTCGGTGCCTAAAGCCCCTGAGTGAGGGTCAGTCGCCGCTGGTACGCTAGGCGGCGGTGCCTGACAAGGCCGAATTTGATATGTGCCCGCTGGCTCGCTAGGGAGCATCACGCGAAGTTTCGAGATCCAAGGTCTTGGTGAGGTGTGAGCGTGAGAAAACTCACTACCGACCTAGACTGTCTAGGTGGTACACAACATACCCAACCCCCGCTCATGGGACGCAAGGGAGGGAGAAACGGCCACCCATCACTTTTCCAGGAAAAACCTCAAGAGGGAAAACAGTACAAGGAGAAGAAAAATTTCCTAGCCTTTTCCAAATAAAGACGAGAAAACTTCAAAATTTATTCCAAGAAGGAGCAAATTTGTTTACAAAATAGATCAAAAATAGCCGCGTCCAACACCTACACTAGTCTTCTAGTCTTGCCCTCCAGCGCGGAGCATTGGTCCTCCACTAGGCGTGGGCACAGTCGCTGAAAGAACATATCATCCGCCAGTGCTGAGCACGGGGCTTCCACTTCGGCGTGGGCAGGAGCCCTCATGTCCGAGGAGCGGTGCACCGGGAGACTTCGGGCCGTGTATCGCCCCACTCATTATTACGTGAGATTGTCACATGTAGAACCTGTGGAGGTGCTGGATGTTTCAAGCATTCTGGAAGGGGACCCCGCCCCGCATCTCCAAGCGCGCGGCTCCAGGCCTAGAGACACGGCCAATCCTGAACGTGCCCTCCCACATGGGCGAGAGCTTGTGGAGGCCCTCCCGGGAGAGGACCCACCTCAGGACGAGGTCTCCAACGTCAAGGGTCTGGGGGCAGATGTTGCGCCAATGGTAGCGCTCCACTGCTTGTTGATACCTCGCTGCGCGGAGCGAGTCCTAGCGGCGGACCTCCTCCCCGAGCACATGATGGTTCACCGTGAGGCATCTTGACGCGGCTCATCAAACGCCATGAATCGCGGGGAGCGAAGCTTGACCTCATGTGGGAGGAATGCCTCAGCCCCGTAGACGAGGAAGAACTGGGTCTCGCCGGTGGGTTAGTTGTAGTGGTGCATATGGACCACAACATGGACTTAAGCTCACCGAGCCAACCCCTACCACAGGCTTCGAGCCTTTTCTCGAAGCTCCTCATCTTGAGGCCCATCAGGACCTCCGCGTTAGTGCACTCGGCCTGGGCATTGATCCGTGGGTGCGCCTCTGAAGCGTAGCATATTTGCATTCCAAGGTTAGCACAATATTTCCTGAATAGGTTACTTGTGAATTGGGAGCCATTGTTTGTAATGATATGGTTAGGAACAACGAAATGCCTCACGAGGCCCCTAATGAACTTGATGGATGATTCAGCGGGGATGGTATGAACGGGCTCCACCTCCGCCCAATTGGTGAACTTGTCGATATTGATGTAGAGGTAGAGATAGCCGCCGGCCGCCCAGGGGAATGGGCCCAGGATGTCTAGCCCCCAAACTACGAAGAGCCAGATGAGAGGGATGGTCTAGAGGCCTTGCGCAGGTTGATGAATTTGCTTGGCGTGGAATTGGCACGATTTATAGGATCACACCAGCTCGGTGGTGTCATGGAGCGCCATAGGCTACTAGAACCTGCTACAGAATACCTTGCCCACAAGGGTACGCGACGAAGAGTGGTGCCCGCGGTCTACATCGTGAATGTCAGCTAACAGCTCGTGCCACTGCTACTCGAATATCCACCCCTGCGAGACATCGTTGTGGCGTCTCTGGGACAACTCGGCGTCCTGAAAGTAGAAATCATTGGCCTGGCAAACCATGCACACTGCATATTCCTCCTTCTCCGGCAAGGCGCCGCGGAGAAGATAAGCCTTGATCTCCTCAATCCAGCAGCTACCCGAGGATCCAACGCTAGGAGCAGTAGGTCTCCTGAGGCCGGGCCATAGGCTGTGGCACTTGAGGGCGGGCCGATGGTAGCTCGTCCCGAGGCAGCGCCAGCGATGAAGACATCAATGCCATTGTTACACCCACTGCCCTTGCTATTAAACATACTAGACCAATTACCAGAGCTCGCGCATGCCAATTGAATTACCAGGTATTTTTTTTCTTGGTAACGATTCTAATGTTCAGGAGAATATGATGCTGCCTAAATTGGATACATTTGTCTTGATTACTAATGAAGGTCCTAGCATGGACAAGAGGGATGAGCACTGGAGTACGATCACGCATGGAGAGGAAGGCACGCGTGAAGGGATCCACAACGGTGTTTCTAGTGCGTATTTGAGCACTTTGAAGCCTTCGTGATGACCTACAAGGACATGGATGAAATATACAAGATTCCCCTTCATAAATTTCGTCCATAGCTGATTTTAGGTGTTGACTCACCTTATATTTGGGCCAGGCCCATGTAATTTCGAAATACTAAAGTATAGGATATTTTTAGAGTCCGTATGTGTGGGGAAAACAGAGTTAAGGTTGGTTTCAGAGCCCTCCTCCAAGGGGCCACAAAATTCCGCCCTCTCTTCCTCCATATATACAGCCCTTAGGGCATCGTTTAGACTTTGGGTTTTGTTTAGATTAAAGTTCGCCATAACTGCAACTTTGCGTACTTCGTTTGTGTTCAACGACCAGACAAAGACGTTACAGAAGCCCACTTTCATCAATAAAGCTTTCCTCTTAAATTCACAATATCCAGATTGCAATCTTAGTTTCTTGCTTGTTGTTCATTTGCTTGCAGGAAATAGACCCTTGTGGTTAGGTTGATCGTGCTCCAGTGTGGTCAATAACCTCTCAGAGTTGGTTTAGCGATTGCTAAGGCGCGACTTCCTCGCATGTTCATAGTCGGATCGTCAAAGTCTACTCCACCATAAACGATAGCCACACTCTCATCGAAAGATGGGACTCCTTTGCCTCTATCATGTGGTATCAGATTTCCAGGTAGCTCCATGAGATATTACTGTTTTTCGTAGTTTAGATCGAGTCCGTTCTTCGTCCCTACAATCCAAGAAAAAGCGAAAAAAATAGGGTTACTTCATCATATATGAACCAGTCTGAGCCATTGCATAATCTTTTCCGTGTTTTCTTAGTTGAGTTTGCGGTTGCATCGTCATGTCAAGTTGCTGGTCTTAGTGTCTAGTTCTTTAGAGTTTCGAGTTCTGTTCACAGGTTGTCACGCCGCAGCCGCATCAAACTCATCTCCACTGCCATATACCACCACCACTGACATATCCTACCACCGCTGCCAGATACCACCACCATATATCCACCACCAATCCGAGTTCTTTTCATATTAGGTTTGTTTTTTAGATCCCTCTAGTTTTGGATTCGTGTTTCCTTGCATGAGTAGGTTACAAAAAAAGGAGTCTAGATACCCCCGGGTAGTTTTTAGGCCTAAATTTTGTCAGGTGAAAATATTTTTTGCCTATCCTGTTTTTAGGCTTTTCTGAGTCTTTTAAGACACGTTCCATCATACTGATTTATTATCGCACTTTTTGGTCGTTGCTTCCCTGATTTCCGAAAGAATAGTCAGAACTAATTTGTGCCTATGATGTTATTTTGACTTGGGAAGATTTTTGAGACACTCGCCATTATAGTGATGTTTGGCAAAAAAATGAGCGAAAAAAGAGCGCAAAAAAGTGCGGATTTTTTCCCAGAGTGTGTTTTTCCCTTGTTTCCGTGCCGCTTCATGATTTTGTAAATGTTCTAGGCTCGTGTCTCTAGCACCGTCTAGCCTAGGACCAGCACAGTACCGTCATTGAGCGTTTATTTAACTTTGCATCTCAAAATTGATTATTGATGACCCTTTTTGCTACCACATTACAAGCCTTCCCAGCTCCACATACATCTACGTCAGGCGTTTGACTCTCCCTGGTAATCGCTTAATCCAAGCTTTGAGAGTTTTGACTGCCACGGTTGCTGATGACCACCTACTACTAGGTAAGAACTGGTAAGAATTTGAGATTTGCTTTACGGATTTGTGACACCCCACCACTACCATTTTCTAGTAGTCTGTATGATTATATTATTCTGTGTTTCTATTGCTGCTAACCTTGGCAGGATCAGAAGCTGATGAGACTAACTGGGAGAACATGAGAAACAAGGAGTTGCATGATAAGTTTCAGCAAATGATGAGTGGTCAGGTGGGAGATGTGCTAAATAGATTTGAAGAGGCCATGGAGAAGATTGATGGCATGGACAAGTGCTACCTCTTGAGCTTGCGTTGTATTCCCTCGAAGAGGAAATGGAGATGCAGCACAATAGCGTAAGTTTTTCCCTCAGTTTTTTAGAACCAAGGTATGAATCCAATAGTAGACCACGCGCAAGTCCCTCGCACCTGCACAAACAAATAGGAACTTCGCAGCCAACGCGATAAGGGGTTGTCAATCCCTTTACGGTCACTTACGAGAGTGAGATCTGATAGAGATGATAGTTATATTTTTGGTTTGTTTGTTTTAATAAAACAGCAAATAAAAGCAAGAAAAGTAAAGTAGATGTAGATTGATATGTTGAGAATAGACCCGTGGGCCATAGTTTTCTCTAGTGGCTTCTCTCATGATAGCGATATTCTACGGCGGGTAAACAAAATACTGTCGAGCAATTGATAGAAGAGCAAATAATTATGAGACTATCTAGGCATGATCATTGTATATAGGCATCACGTCCGAGACAAGTAGACCGACTCCTGCCTGCATCTATTACTATTACTCCACACATCGACCGCTATCTAGCATGCATCTAGTGTATTGAGTTCATACGAACAAAGTAACGCCTTAAGCCAGATGACATGATGTAGAGGGATAAACTCAAGCAATATGATGAAAACCCCATCTTTTTATCCTCGATGGCAACAATACAATATGTGCCTTGCTGCCCCTACTGTCACTGGGAAAGGACACCGCAAGATTGAACCCAAAGCCAAGCACTTCTCCCATTGCAAGAACTATAGATCTAGTAGGCCAAACCAAACCAATAATTCGAAGAGACTTGCAAGGATATTATGAGCACACATAAAAATTTCAGAGAAGAACCAAATATCTTCCATAGATAACCTTGATCATAAACTCACAATTCATCGGATCTCGACAAACACACCGCAAAAAGAGATTACATCGAATAGATCTCCTCGAAGACCGAGGAGAACTTTGTATTGATGTGGGGACCCCGACTTGGGAGTCGAGATCACCGAATGCGCGTGTACAGTGATCCCAGAGATCAATGCTCACTGAACACACAGAAGCTGAAATAACAAGAGTCTTACATCCATACAAATAGTCTTACACGAATTAAGGCCATTATGGCCAAGTCTTACATAGATAGAGCCTCACGGGCTGAATAGCAAATACTCAAATAGCGGAAGTCTTTGATAAAACGGGTAGAACCCATGCCATCTGCCTTAACCCTACAGGCATTCTGACTGGGATAGCGTCCTAGTTCGCATGGTCGTCTCCAAAGAACTCTTCCTCATAATCCTGCTCTTCCATGCCTGGCCAATTAAATAACCAGTGGCAAGCCAATGAGTACTTTGAATGTACTCGCAAGCAACCCATGATGTGGTTCAGGTAACAATGCAATTTGAATAATAATGAACGATCTAGCAAGAGGCTAGAACAATATGATATCATCAAGCTTATGCATCAATAACCTCGCGTAACCTCGAAGACAGGTTACCGACATCATCATGAATATAATTCATCTCACTGAGTCAAGTCACCATCTTGACTCATCACACACAATGTATCACCAAAGAAGTAAAATTCTGGACATAGTTTAAGTAGCACCACCCAACTGTCCATGACCGCGGACACGGCTATTCGAATAGTTTGACACTCTGCAGAGGTTGCGCACTTTACCCACAAGATCCGGGGAACTTCCGTGTCGTCCACGACCCGCGGTACCTCAAGTACCCGGGGTAAGCACCCGGTCATTACCTTTCCTTAGACGACACTAACATAGAGTCCACTCGTTGGTACACGGCCTTTGGGTACAACAATAGATCACGGGACTTGCCCTAATTCAGTGTTACGCGTACCCGCAGGGACCAACGGTGTGTCCGGTGCCCTGTGAAAACAGTCATGGTCGCCTATCCAAGCACGACCCCGTCCCGGAAAAGACCTCAAGTCTTCCCGTCACTAGTAATGCGGGCACCATGCTAGTATCGACCTAAGTAATCAATAAAGCCCCGTCCCATAAGGGGTAGTGTGGTTGCACATGTTTGGTTGGGACGGTAGTCACACATAAATCTAATCCATCATTCCACCATGCACATGATAATACCGGCACATCACTTCTTCCTCAAGTGATGACCTAACACTTCATCACCCTCGGGCATTAGGGGCACCCGATGGGCTCATGCAAAGTTTTCACTACGGGGGTTCATCTTACACATGCATCATATGAGCATCAAGACCAACTATTGTATGTCATCTAGCACATAGCAAGATCAACAATAGAGCATGCATCATGTGGTGGTTTGTCTAGGTTACCATCGTAACCCTAATCATCATGCATCGGAAACAAACGGGTTCCGAAGAACAGTGGATCATTGTCAAAGGGCTGCTTGCCTGGATTGGCTTGGTCTTCAAAGTCTTCAAGTCCTTGTCCTTCTTCTTCCACAGCAACTTCGTCAAATATGGGATCTATACGTCGCATAATAATAATGGAAAAATAAGAATACAAATAAAACAGAAAAACCAAAGTGCTCAGAAAAATGTCAACTTATTTTTGTAAAATACTAGAGGGTTTTCTAAGATGGGGAAAAAATCTTAGTTGGAGTTTTGGAGTTACAGAATGGGATATATTGGTTTTTGAACAGGAGTTATACTGCTCAAATTTGAATTGAAATTTGAACAGTACAGAAAAGTTTCATGGATTTGAATGAAAGTAGTACCATTAAATAGGTTGGAATATTACAAGATTTTAGGAGTTGGAAATAATTAATTTGGATCAATATTCTTTTCTGCATAAATGTTTGAAACATTATCAGAAAAGAAAAAGGGAAAAGGGTTCCTGTGCACTGGGCCAGAAGTGGTCACAGTGTACGGCCCAGACGGCTCGGCCTGGCCGCACGGAGCCAGCGCGCGCGCACGTCAGGTTTCAAACCTGACGGGCGGGGCCCGTGGGTCAGTGGCTCAGAGGAGGGGAGAGAGGTGGGAGGATGACAGGCGGGGCCCGCCTGTCATCTCTAACCCCGTGGTCACGGCGGCGGCGAGCTCACCGGCGACGACTCCGGCCACGGCGACGGCAACGGAGGGCAGGGTCGAGCTCAGCGTCGTGTCGCGGTTGCAACGGTGGTAGTGCGGCACGGCGGGGAGCCCTGGTTCGCAGGCGACGAGGTGCGACGGCGGAGGTTCGTCGGCGGTCAGTTGCAGCGGCCGTTTCCAACTGCGAACAGAGGGGGAAAGAGAGGGGAAAGGGTCAAGGGTGTGCTGCGGTTCCAAAACAGGCGGAGGGAGAAGCAGGGGAGGCCTATACCTCGAGATCGCCGGCGGCCCGACGCGGCAGAGCTCCGGTCGATCCCGAGCACAGGGGTGCTCCGGGGCTGAACTAAGGGTGCAGGAGGGACTAGGGGAGAGTGGTGAGGCTGGTGGTGGTGTTGGAAGAGCTCGGGGAGGCCTATTTATAGGGCCCCGACGAGGACCCGTGGTCCAGTGCGCCGGCGAGCTCCGGCTCGTCGCTACAGCGCACGGGAGGCTGCGGGAGTGAATCAGGGGAGTTGCTGGACGAGTCCTACGCCCAGCTGAGGCAAGAGGAGGGGCGGGGGAGCAACAGGGAGGCGCGCGCGCGTGGAGCAGAAGAGTAGCCGAAGCGGGCGGCTGGTGCGCGTGCGGCGATGGCCACTGGAGGGCGCAGGAGGAGGGGGACAGCACCGGTGGGGGCTGCGGACGTCGAGGCACGTTGGGAGGCGCAAGGGGGAGGCTCGAGGTGGTCGGGGACCAACGATTGGCCCGAGCCAGCGTGTGAGCTGCACTGTTCACGCGCTCTGGAGCGCGCGTATGGCTGGCATCAGCACGCTCTCGCCGGCTTGGTCCATTCCAGCGTGCCCAACAGTGTCTGGTGAGTAGAGGGAGTAGTAAAGAATTGCCCTAAGGCATTGGATGCTCTGGGGTGTAGAGAGAGAGAGAGGGTGCTGGTAAAAATGGTGAAAGATGGGTGCACAGCAAGGTAAAGCTGGGGTTTCACCCCCCAATCATGGAGATGAGGTGCTGGGGAAGTTACTGGGGTTTGCTAGCAACCCAATAAGTCTGTGGTAAAAAGCTGAGGCCATGGAGAAAAGTGAAAGTGGTAAAAAGGGAGGTTTTAAGATTTCTGCAGAAGGTGTTTGATCATGGTTTGATCAAGTAAATGAAGTCCACTTGACATGGCACTTGACAGGGTTGAAAGACATGAGAAAATAGGATGCTTCACCAAATTTGGCCTCATTTGGAGAAACTAGCCAATATAACTTTGGTGAACCCTAGAATTCAACAGAAACAGTTTCATCTTGATTGAGTCAAGCTAATTATCTCCCCTTGATGCACCACTTAGTGTAGCATCCTCATTTGGGGTATTGATCATGCTCACAAAGTTTGAGGCTCCAGATAAAAAGTTGGTAATGTAAAGTTGTTCAAATTTGCATTTGAACAGAAAGGGTTTTGAGGTGATCTGATCAAGTTGCTCTATTCCAAATCTTGTGCCATTTGGTCTAGGTGCCTTATTAGGCTATCCTAGCATGTGCACCAAGTTTGAGAGCATTTGGTCAAGTTTGGCAATGTAGAGTTGCTCAAACTTCAAATATGGACATAATGGTTATGATGGGGTTTGAGGAGGTTTTCTTGATCTCCAATGCATGAGGCTTTGCAAGATCATCAAATATGTCATATATGACATGATAGAATTTCCCTGGAATTTTTGGAGATAAATTCCTTTGTAAATATTTCAAAAGCTTGAAATATCCAGAAAGGGTTTTAGAGGGTTTAGCCCATTATTTTGAACATGACCATGTGTTGAAACTCTCATATATGGACAATATATGTCCTATGAGTCTCTCTGAATTTTGGCAAATATTTTTGAAACAGTTAAATAATTTTCCCCTATTAAAGACCATTTCTGGCCTTAAGAAAAAGCTTTTAAATAAAATAGGAAAATAACTTTTAAAATTATACCTTTGTGGTTTATGGGAGTCCTATGACTACTAGGTCTCAAATAAACCTTTTGAAAAAGTTTTCACACCCTTAATCAAGTACTTGCAGTGCAAATCTCAATTCAGGGGTTTTTGGAAAACTAAATTTATAAAATGCTTTTTGGCCAAATTAATTTTGTAAGAAAATACTATACTGCTATATAACACTTGGCATGATCATTGGGCAGAAGTTTTGGATAAGGAGATGAAATCTACAAGAGATCATAGTTGACTTTAATGAGCACATGAAGAAGCAAATGAAGAAAACTCAATTCCAAATAAAAGCCAAATGATGCTAAAAATTTTTGCTGGTCCAAATTTTCATGCTTGAAAGTTACAAACAACATGGTACAAAATGCAGGGTGTGACAATTGAGATCCAGAGAAAGAGAAGCAGCCATCTAGATACTAGCTATGGACCCGAAGGTCTGTGGTAAACTACTCACAACTCATGGTGAGCGCGATGATGATGATGATGAAGGCCTCCGTGATAGATCCCCCTCCCGGAACAGGCTCCAAGATGGGATCTCCACGGGAACAGAAGCTACGGCGGTGGCATTAGGGTTTTCTCTCTGCGTATGAAGTTTCTAGGGTACGTAGGTATATATAGGAAGAAGGAGGGCAATGGGGGCTGTGTGGGCCAGCCTCGAGGCAGGGGGGCGCGCCCTGGGAAGGGGGGCACGCCACCCACCCTCGAGGGCTGGCCCTTCGTCCCCTGACTTGGTCCCGAGCCTGATTTCCTCCAAAAATATCTCTCGCGAAGGTTTCATTCCGTTTGGACTCCATTTGATATTCCTTTTCCGCAAAACCCTGAAATATGCAAAAAACAGCAATCTGGACTGGGCCTTTGGGTTAGTAGGTTAGTCCCAAAAATGATATAAAAGTGAATGATAAAGCCCATTAAACATCCAAGACTTCATAAATAATAGCATGGAACAATAAAAAATTATAGATACGTTGGAGACGTATCAAGAAGACATTCAAAACAAAGCTCGATGGCAAGTTCAATGAATTGCTCGTGCGTCTCCCACAAGCACCGTCAGCTGCTCCTCTGCAACAATAGCATCAACACCTACAACATCGTCTTCGAAATGAAGCAGGACGAGCAATGCGTGTTCCCCTTGAACCCGACCAAACTTCTGGTGCCGCAGCACCTACTGTTGATGCTTCTGTGGATGCTGTTGTTGCTAAGGTGGAGGACGATTACATGGGCGATTACGAGGATGAGGTTGATCAAAATTAGAACTACATTCAACCACCAGCACCAACATCAGGTCGTCCTGATGCAAATAATTGCAATGGTAGGGCTGCACCACCCCCTCGGGTACGAGATCATGACCATCTCCCTAAACTAAAATTAAATAATCCACCATTTGAGGGTTGATATGTTCCTGATATATATCTTACCTGGAAATTAGAAACCGAACAATGTTTTACATGTTTAGAATAACTAGAGGAGAGATGTGTTGTTGCTGCTCTTTGTGCTTTCACTAGTTTTTCTTGTGTGTGGTGGTCCGAACATCGTTGATTATATATGAACAATATTCCAACTACTTGGGCTGCTTTGAAAACTGCTATGTGTAGTCATTGGGTTCCACCATATTATCAACATGAATTACTACAAAAACTGCAGCGTTTAAAACAAGGAAAATATTATGTAGAAAATATTATCAGGAATTACAAACTAGCATGATTAGATATGGTATTGTTGAGGATAATGAAGGTATGCTTGCAGGTTTTATGGGTGGCTGAAATAGAGAGATTCAAACCATTCTAGACTATAAGTAGTATAATAATATCACTCGTTTATTCCATCTTGCTTGCAAAGATGAACGTGAAGTGCAGGATTGACACGCACTGGCGCGGACTAACTTTTCTGTAGGTCGACCTTCATCATGGTCACCGCATGCATCTACTTCCACACATTCTGCTGCGCCGACACCTCCATCAGTTCCCACCTCCAGCCATGATATAAGAAAGCAGGCACAATCACAGCTATCTGCAAAAATCACACCTACCAGTCCTGCAGAGAGCTCCTCTTCATCCATGGCATCAACAGGGCACACAAGTGATATTATTTGTCGTCGTTGTAAGGGAAGAGGTCATTTTGCGAGGGAATGCAAACCTCAGCGTGTGATGATTGCTACTGAGGATGGTGGGTTTGAGTCCGCTAGTGTCTATGATGAGGAGACTTTGGCTCTTATGACACGTGAAGAACACGTTAGAGATGATTATGAACAAGAGACGCATTACATGGGTGCTGACAACGCTGTCAGGTATGTTGTGTCAGTGCAATAGACCCTCGGACATTTGCCCCAGACTGTGCACATGCCCAAGGGTAAGTTTGCAACACCAGCATTAGATCAAGGCTCGAAGGGATCAACTCTTTGAGAAATCAGAGAGCTGGTCAAGAAGATCAAGACCACCAAGACCAGCCGACGAGGCAAGATATCACCAGAGGAAGAACCTCCCTTATCGGGCACGTGAGCCTGGCGGGGTTGGATAGCCCTGGAAGCAAGCCTCCAACATCGCCCCGGCTGACCTGCCGAGGCTCGTGGAGGCAAACCAGCAACCCATAACGACGCCCGCCGTCAATCAATGCGGTGTCAAACTCCTAAGTGGCTCAGCGGCAGCCTCCAGCCAAATGGCAGCCACTTCCGACAGAAAGAACCTCCAAATGACACCCGTCCCGAGACATGTCAAGCAAGCAGGCACGAAGCTGGCAAAACAGCCTGGCAGGGCCTGCCGAGCAAGCCGTGATGTGAAACTGAGCGGTGCATTTAATGCGCTCTGTCAGCCTGCAGAGTTAGGTATGATAGCACTGCTTGCTATCTAATTAGCCTAGAAAGACTAATTTTCCACTGTAGTGACCCCTTAACTATAAAAGGAGGCCCATGGCAACCGTAGAGAGGATTCTGCCACTCGAGCCCTCGCACACACATACACGCGCGACCGTCCTGGCCCCGAGGCAACCTTGCTAGGCAAGAGCGTCATGCTCTTTTCCACCATTCCACCATCAATCCACCAAAGCAGGAGTAGGGTTTTACGCCTTGCGGTGGCACGAACCTATGTAAAACTTGCCCGTGTGATCTCTGTCCTGCTGCACTACGCTTACCACTCTTTGTGCAACATGCCCATCCCCCGCTGAACCAAAAGAGACTCCTGTCCCATAGGTGGCAATGGTTTTCCTGCGACATCTTTGGTGCACCAGGTAGGGGGGTGACTTGCGCGAACCCAAGAGCGTGAGCCGCGCATCATCCTCGTCACCATCTTTATCGTCTTCAGCTCCAACAACCATGGCACCCAAGAAGAAGTCTGGTGTTGCACATCACCCGTACACTTCGAGGACCTCGCTGCCCATGGCCACCGACGCCGCGGGGAATGCGGGGATGCACAGGAATGCGGGCGCTTCGGGGGACATGGTCGGCGCAGGAGGTGTCCTTACCGGACCCCACTTGGTTCAAGCGGGAGCTGGAGGTGCTGGAATCGAACAACAACATCCCAGCGGCAACGCCCAGGAGGTACGAGTAGAGAGTTTATTCCTTCTGTACCTCCTTGCCTAGCCGAAGAGCACAGTCTTGGCGGTGTTGCTCATTCTGGGGCGAATCACAACTCTCCG
This sequence comes from Secale cereale, assembly GCA_902687465.1. Classification (NCBI taxonomy): domain Eukaryota; kingdom Viridiplantae; phylum Streptophyta; class Magnoliopsida; order Poales; family Poaceae; genus Secale; species Secale cereale. The sequence continues at coordinate 346,808,538 of LR738711.1, forward strand.
GCACCCCCGTTGCGGGTGCGACCGCAGATCATGCGCCACCACTGGGATGAGCTAACCTAACCATTGTGCTCGACGGGGCCACTAGCCCTCATGCACCTATGCCTCGTCCCCATGCCGTCCAAGCGGCTGGCTCACGGCAACGAGGGCACAGCGCGGTCGTCACCGGCACCATCTGGAGTCAGGCGACGCTACGTTCCATCTCATCATCACCAATGCCAAGCACCGCCTCGGAGGCTATGGCGCGGGCCCAACTACTGCTGAGATTTCCGGTAGCGGCCGATCAGATGGATGAGTGGCGAGTCACCATCCAAAGTCTGATTGGTTTCGCCGAGGCGGGAGGGTCACAACGAGCTGGCACTCACGGGCTCCCCAGGCGACGATAACGACCCATGCTATTGGCCGTACTGGAGGGGCCACCCCCATGGTGATGTCACATCCCTAGTCAGTGCTTGCATTAGGACTAGCTAGAGTGTGCATCATGTTTACTTTCCAAAGAAAATTGAAATGGGAATGACAGAAACCCCAGCACCCCTCTTCTAACAACTAGGGTTTAATAAAATCTTTTCCAATGTACCCAAAATGCCCTTCAAAAATGTTCATCATCTATGCCTTGGTCTTAAACCTCTGCCAAAAATGCTGCACAATTTTCTAGGGCACCCAAGGTCTCTAGATTAATTCATATGGTATTAGCATTTGGGCATTTAAATGCTATAAAATATTTGGTGTGTCCAAATAATCATAAACTAAAATGTTCCATACTGTTCATATTATATACAGTGGGCATGACTAGTTTTATGAGCTATAAAAATGTTCTAGCATTTTTATTAACAAAGTTGCAAAAGAAATGAAACAGAAAGTCAATAGAAAGAAATAGGAAGAAGAAAACTTACCTGGCGCCACTAACAGGCCCACCTGCCGGCCCATCCCAGCCACCGCTCCAGCGAGCTGCTTGGCTCGGCCAGGCAGGCAGGCAGGTGCTCGACGGCGGCCGCAGCGCGCGCCACGCAGCTGCCCGCTGCCCTGCTTCCTCCCCTCGCCATTCTAGTGGGCGGGATCGACCACCCACTTCCCCCCCAAGCTTGCAAACACGCTCAACCTTCCCCAGCTCCTCTCCCTCGCCTTCCCCGCACCATGGCCGACGCCGCCGCGCTCGTGCCGTTGTGATAGCCGCGTCCACCGCTGTCCCCGAGCTCCGTCACCGTGTCCGTCCGCTCCATCGTCATCAACTACGTCGAGCAGGCTGAGCCCCGAGCGCTCGCCCGCTCTGGAGTCGCCCCCGACCCCGTCTTCCCCAACTCCGGCCGCAGAGATCCCCATCGCAGCCCCGCTCAGCTCCGACCGTCCCCGAGCCTGCCTCGACGTTTACTGCAACCATCGTGAGCCCAGCTCCGTCCTCCCCCTCTCCGTTAGTTCTCTCCTACACCATACGCACCGCACGAGGCTCACCTGCACGCGCCACCGCGGAGCTCGTCGCCGACGAGGCTACAGCCATTTAACGGCCCGGCCATCGTGCCCACCAGCTTCAATGTCCTGTGTAGGTGCTGTAGGATCACTCCACGCACCTCTACGAGCACCGCACTGAAGAGTTCGACCTCGCCCGAACTCCGGCAGCCGCTGGACTCGTCGCCGGCGTCGTTTCCGGCGACTCCAAGGCCAGCCACCACCACCACTCGATGCGGCTCACTCCAAGCTGCCCGTAGGCGTGCTCCGCCGTTGTTTTGGAAGCCGGAGCACAAATCCCGCACCTCAACGCCGCGTTTGGCCTCGCCGGCGGGTAAACGCTGGCGAGTTAGCCCCGTTTGACCAAGGGTTTGACCCCCCGGTGTCACTGACATGTGGGGCCGGCCGTTGACTAATTTCAGTTTAGGTTTTTAATTAAGTACTAATTGCTGTCATTAGTTTAGTGAGCCACTGACATGTGGGGCCCAGCCCCTGTTAACTATTAGTTTAGTGTTAAGCTCTTTTTAGTTAGTACTGAGAGACTGACCAGTGGGACCCACTGGTCAGGTTTGACCTGGACGCCCTGTTGACTGGCTGACGTCAGTATGATATCATGCTGACGCAGTAAAGGATTTTCTGGGATTATTTGATTTAAAAACAATTCAGGAAATTCCAGAAAATGCTTTAAACATCAAAAAATCATATAAATTCAACAGTAGCTCAGATGGAAAAGATTTATATATGAACATTGATCAGAAAAATCCAATCTTTCCAATGGCTCTGGTTTCATGCATGTTTGAGCAAGTTAACCTTGATGTATATTCTAAAACATGATAATGCACTTAAATAAATAATAGTTTGAGTTTCAATTTGAATCTTTGATTCAAATGGGCTCAAACCCTTTTGGTTATAGTTGCATTAGCCCAAAACACATGCATCCTGCCATATCATGAGCATGCATCATATTGTTGCATTTGCTTGCTTTATTCATGGTATCGCCGTTATTCTCCGTGTTATGTCCTGCTCCCGAGGGTACTTCTGCGTATCCAACTGAAGAGCAGTACCCGACAACCACTCTGTCAGGCAAGCAATCATTGACCATTCCGATACAAACCCATCTTCTCGCTCCTGCTCTCTTTTACTGCATTAAGGCAATAGCGTGTGAACTGCTACTTGCTGCGTTATTTGAACCCTATTCCCTTGCATGACCTGTCATTGCCACAGTAAATAGTTGAAACCCACTAGCATGTGTAGGAGTTGATTGAGCCATGTGATGTGTGATCCACCATGATATTTCTTTATGTTGCCTGCTATGCTTAGAGTTGTGTCAGGTCTGATTCATCTGGGTGATGGATCAGAGTGAAATGATCGTACCGGTAAAGAGAAGGAAGTGTGGAACATGTTTGGTAAAGGTATCGATGAAAGGCCATGTAGGAGTACGTGGTGGGTTGTTTCATTGGAACCGTCCATAGGACCTGAGATGTGTATGTGTGGTTCAAGTTACAGCTACTACCACACATTGGGCCCTGAAATTTTACCCCGCTCGACTTATTGACTGCCCATGTTCTCTGTCCAGGAGTTGCAACTAGTTTCTGGTGTTTGTAGTTTACTGGTGGTTGTGCACAGCGCTGACCCTCGGGGTGGGCTGTGATGCGATAGGTACGTGGCACGGTGTACCGATTGCCCGTTTGGTGACTCGGGAACCCTGTACACATCGTTTGGGGCCGTGAGCGACACCCCGGCCGGATCTCCCCACGGATGGAACCCAAATAGGCGATAAACCTGGACGAGAGACTTGAGTGGTTAATTAGGTCGTGATCTACACCCACGTCGGCTTTCGCTTGAAGTCTGCCGAGCACATGTCGTGTGCAGACGCTAAGTGGTGAACACATGTGTGAAGAAGTACACCCCTCCAGGGTTATCAATCTATTCGAATAGCCGTTATTCGCGATACGGACTACTTGGTTACTCTTACAGTTCATAGACAAGTTGATGGATACTACTAATAGCCTCAAGACAAGTGTGAGTGCCATGGATGGCCCTTCCGTAGGATGACGGAAGAGGATCCTCGGTGGTGTATTGTTGTGGTGAGTAGAGGACTCGTGTACGTAGTAATATCTTGCAATCTGTTGAGAGTTGTAGTATAGGTTAGCCGAGAGTCAAAGCTGGCTTTCTGCTATGAACTCCACTACCCCTGTTGATAATGTTGCATGTATGATAGGTTCTGTTGTAAGACTTCCTTAGTACCTTTGTGCTCATGTTTGCTTAATAACTGTTGCAGAGGAGAACCCTGCCCCTTCTGATGGGTTCTACATAGACGTTGACGTCGACGAGTAGCTTGCTACCCAGACGAAGATTTGGAGCTTGTGAAGGGCCTTGTAGATAGTCAGGCTACACCAAGCCTGTTTTATTTTCCAAGTTGTCAGTACTCAGACATGTTAGCTTCCGCTTGTGCTTGAATGACTGTATGACTTGAGTGTTGGGTCATGTGACCCCTACCTGTATGGATATGTTATGTATGGCTCCTGGAGCATCTTAAATAAAGTACTTTGAGTCATAGAGTTCTGTTGTGATGCAATGTTGTATTTGCACATATTGAGCATATTGTGTGTATGATTGAAATGCTTGGTATGTGTGGGATCCGACACCTAGTTGTTTTCCTTTGGTAGCCTATCTTACAGGGAAATGCCTCCTAGTGCTTCCAATGAGCCTTGGTAGCTTGCTACTGCTCGGAACACGTTGGCTGGCCGGCATATGTCCTTCTTCGTTCCTGTGTCTGTCCCTTAGGGGAAATGTCACGCATTGTTCCTTTAAGTCCATGTAGCTTGCTACGACTTGGGTTCATACGTTGATGACTGACACGTTCGTTGCTGGGTCATGGATGCCTGTCTCTCTAATTTAGTGCCACTTTTGGTTTATAACTAGCCATGTCGGCCCGGGTTCTCTGTCATGTGGATGCTAGCGATACTGTCATATATGTGTGCCAAAATGCGCAAACGGTCCCGGGCCAGGTAAGGTGGCACCCGTGGGTATACCGTGCGTGAGGCCGCAAAGTGATATGAGGTGTTACAGATAGATCGGTGTGACTTAGGATCGGGGTCCTGATAGGTGCAGTCCCCGCCCCGGCATCTAGGGCGTGAGCCATGCAATCAAGAGCTAGACAGCGTCTCGATAGCCTCATCGGACCCTCGATTGCATCAAGGCCAACTGATGAAGGCACGTAGCTAGGGTAGGGTCATAGGCCTGTCCTAGACACCCTACCCAAGGATACTAGACATGAGTACAAGGCCTGAAGGGTTCTATAGAAGATACCGAATGATATTCTCATCAAGTGAGGTACACTCGACAAAAGTTCCCACTTTGATTTTCCAATTCCACTCGACCATGCTTATTCACTCGACCATACAAGAACCCACTCGGAGTACAGAATTCCTACAGTCACCCCAGGATGTCAACAGTCTCAACGTTCACTCCGTCGTCATCAAGATCATTTAACACGGGCGTTACCAGTAACGTCTAGGTCTTAACTCTCGTTGAACCCCTGCGTAACTGAGGGTTGCGAGGGCTAGGCGCACTCTATATAAGCCTCCCCTCCCCTCTGGCACAAGGTTTCAGACCCCCTGTAACTATTCCACATTCCAATAGAGAAGCCTCCACGGCACCGAGATGTAGGGCTTTTACCTCCTTCGGAGGGGCCTGAAGTTGTAAATCCGTGTCTACAATCTCACCATAGCAAGGACACTACCCTCTTGTATGTACCCCCTACTTCTACTGTGAGACTAACTCCCACGAAATTTGGCGCCCACCGTGGGGCAGGCGCATGAGTGGCTTTCTGTGAGGTTGCAACCGTCAATCTTCATCAACAAGGTTTCCTGTGGTGGTTTGGCCCTGGGTCATGACATCCGTCTCACTGCACTCATCTTCATCGCCGATGACTCCGCCTGGATCCATGAATCCCCCCTCAATGTCGAGGCACTCCCCGTCCGTGAGGCGGCGCACTTCCATGCGGGTGCCTACGGCGTCCTCCCGCGACAGCCGTCGACCTAGTATCGATCGGCTCTCGTGGCATTTTCGCTCCTTGTTGTCCGCCACCATAAGTGATCCGGTCGTTCCCGGCTCTAGCGGTGGGTGAAACATGCAGTGGCTCGTTAGTCGACCACCCCACAAATCACGGCGATTGCGCCCGATGAATCCCTTTATGGGTTGTTTGGTTTGTCGACTGGTCTTTCGGATATGCTTTCCACGTGCGAGAGCAACGACCCCAAGGCAGAGGTCCCAATGGTGGACTCCCGGCACAACCTTCCTACATTTCGTTGCATGGTGGCGGTGGCAGTGATGTCCCATCGCGCGACCACGACAAATATTATCCTCAAGCCCTCACAGAAGAACAGAGGGAGGAGCTGCATCACAAAAATGTTCATGCTCTCAATACCGCCATCGTTGGGGAGACCTCCGAGGCTCGGGCTTTGGAGGCTGCACTCTTAGCCACCCTAGTAGAGCGTACGCATCTGGAAAACCTTCAGCAAGCACTTGATGACTGTGCTCACTGACAACTTGTAGTTTCCAGTCGACGGCCACGGCAATTGTTTCCCTCCGAGCCTCGGGAGGAGTGTAAGGCATATTGTACCCCGATCCAGAATGTTGCAGCAACTGCACGTATTGTAGATTCAATCTAGTAGTCCAGTTTCATTGCTAGTAGAGGGTTACAACAGATTCAAGCATTGCTCAAGGCGGCTGGAGAGCAGAACTCACCTATTTCTTAGTCGCGCAACAGGATTCATAGCAGGTCTGTCGTGGGAGACACAGTTCAGTCGGCACACAACCCAAGATCACCTCTGCAGCGTGATGATCGTGGTTATCACCAAGACAAGTACCTCGGTCAAGGCCACATGAAGTTTGGTCCTCAATATCACTCTGATGACCGCCGTCAAGTGCATACGCCCTCTCCGAGGGGCGGTTCGTACGCGCCCCGGCGGTATGATGATATGCGCTCTTTCGGTGACGACCGGAGAATTCTAGTCGACCCAAGGGAGCCTCGGTTCGATGCGAGGTGAGTCCTCGTGCAGGGCCTAGTTGACAAAGGCAGAGCTAACATAGAAGGGTTGGACAGAGATCGCCCGAGTGGAAGCAGGGCTTTCGTCTCTGGGCCCGAGTGTTTCAGCAGAGCCATCCGTGCAGCAGATCCCTCCCAACTTCAGGTTGGCGATCAGAGTGAGTAAGTTTACTGGCGAGTCGCAGCCAGACACATGGATAGAAGATTACTGAGTGGTGGTGCAGATTGGTGGAGGCAATGATGATGTAACCATCAAGCACCTCCCCTTGATGCTTGAAGGTTCGTCCAGAGGTTTGTTGAATCAGCTAGCCCCTGGGAGCATATTCTGCTGGGAAGATTTAGCCCGAGTGATTATCAAAACATTCGAAGACACATGCAAACTCCCCTGTGGGTTGTCTGAGATGCAACACTGTTTTCACAAACCGAATGAAACATTGAGGGACTACATCTAGTGGTGGACTACGCTTCATCATCTCGTGGAGGATGTTTTAGAGCATCAAGCCGTCTGTGCTTTCAAGGAAGACGTACGGTACAAAGATCTCACATTGAAATTCGGTCGTTCCGGAGCCATGACCCTTAATCGGATGATGGAGATAGCGACTCGGTATGCGAATGGCGAAGAGGAAACCCCAGTCGGAAAGATAAATACAAGGCTGAAACCACTGGACAAGGTGAAGGAGAACTGGTCAATATGCAAGGAAAATTTAAAGGAAAACCCAAAGGGTTGTAGGACCCCGGCTCAGAGCGACCAGTTTACCCTGCATTACCAGCCCAGAGACCATGTCTTCTGGCAACACACAACATCTTGGTACAGAAAACAACCGCTTTATTTATACTAGCGGATCAAAGTTTACATTACAACATATAGCGAGGCCAGGCGGCACACACGGTGCCGCTGAACAATATGTACATTATTTAGTGAACATAAATGACCTCGGTCATAACATCTATGCGGCAGCAGAACGACTTCATAGCGGAACTCCATAACACAGGGACACCGATGTGGACACGGTCTAGACTCGGACGGGACTCCTTTCCAGCGAGACTTTCCTAAAATCTGGCATGACACGCCAGGTCAGTACATTGAATGTACTTGCAAGCTTACAGAGAAGATAAACATATTGACAAACAATATCGTGATAAAAAAATGCCACAAAATACATACGTATGAATATAACCAACATGTTGTGCTCATGCCTTTGCAAAAACAGTCCCTCGGACTGACTTAACAACGGTGATCTTTCTTAACATACCAACTTGTCTACCTCAATACGGATTATCTCGTGATCTTTTCGGCGATCACCACCCTTACCAATACTTGGTGTCAAACATCTCGGTGGCCTTTCCACCATCTCTAATAGTGCAAAGTTCATGACTTAGTGATCAAAATTTTATTAAATGGTGACCCATGGTGTGACCTACTTTCGAGCATGTCTGTGACCATGGACTCGGCTATCGACTGATCAATTACACTTTGCACACGTAGTGCACTGTACCCACACCACGGAACCCATGGCCTTGTTCTCCCATTCGGGTGGACCAATGGCGTTCCGGCGAAACCCCTCCATTGCCATGACACTCTCTCGGCCGCTCCGATTCATTTCCCATCGGAATAGTCCTGGGTGGCCCCATGCCTACCAAAGGCACAACGACCACCGTCATGGCCAAACATAAACTGTCCCAAACGGGGACTCGGTACCATAATCTCAACAATGGGCACACAAGGTTATGACTGCTTACCGGGCCAGGGTACCGCACACCCATAACCTTCCCTAGTTGGAAGTACTGACAAGAGGCATGACAATGGACCGAATAAAGGCCTTCCCATAAAGGCAAGTGTGGTTGCACTGGGAAAAACTCGATTCAGTGGTACTATGGCCTGGTCAACGATACATTCAAGGTGAGTTATTAGCAGGTTCAACTTATAAATAACCGGTGTCATAAAATGCCATGCAAATGCAACACAAAACATACATCATCATAAAGAACTGGGTCAGCTCTACCACACTAATACTCCTCTGGTTAGGATTTAATCTCAATTAAAACATAATCTTTTATAGCAAAATTTAATCATTTTTGTTATGCAAGAAAATAACTCCAAATAAATATTTATATCCATAACCATATTAGTTTTTCATAACCAAAACTTTCTTCTAGTTACATTAATAACTTAATCAACTTCCAACTTTCTGTAAACTAAATATGACAACTAAAACAAGCAACCAACATAATAATAAACTAATAAAAGTGATTTATATGCATGGATTAAATCATTCATTCAAGTTGTAAAAATCACAAATATTGAAATGGCACCATGAAAATGTTGCTGTGGCTTGCCTTAGTGCAAATGATGTTCACAAGCCTCCTGGTGATCCTCAAGACAAGCTTCCTCTTCTGAAAAGATTTAAAAGCACAAAAAGAAAACAACAAGAACCCTTATGAAATTTTCCAGAAAATCGACACAACACAGAAAGATCTCATTTTGGGTGTGCTGCAAGATTTCTTTACAATGAACACAATGCAAAAAGAATCAATTCATTTGGACTTATGGTTAAAAAGTTATTGATGTTTGAAGTTCTCTGGAATATATATAAATTAGAATTTAAATAAACAAACTGGGGGGTGACGTCGAAGGCGTAAAGCCTCGGGGCGCCACACTCGTACCGCTTCACGCGGGTATGGAGTGGCTGACTAGAGGGCCCCACTAGTCAGGTGAGGGGGAGAGGGAGAGAGAAACAGAGACGGCCGCGGCTTCGCCGGAGCGCACGCCGGCGATGAGGGCTCGTTGGCCAATGCGAGAAGGAGGGATCTAAATAGGGGAAGGAGGCGCACCTGACCGTACCCGTAGTGTAGCTAGGGGCGGTCGGACGACGTCGGAATCGACCTCGCAAGCGGAAGCAAAGCGAGGTGGTTGTCAGAGACGAAGACGACGACAAGCAGCGGCGACTCCAGAGTCTCCAACTAGGTGGAACAACACCACCATCTAGGGGAATGCGACGAGCACAGTGCGCATCGCACTGTTACTTTGGCCGGACCGCGCTCGTGCTCGCCACGACGAGCTCCAGCATCGGTGAATGCAAGGAGGAGCTGAACGAGTCGAGACGAGGATGGTGGCGAGGTTTGGCAACCTCTGGCAGGCGGGGAAGCGAGCACGTGACAAACAGAGCGCTCGGCGGCACTCAGAGCGCGTCAACTAGCAGGCTGGCATGGCGCACACACGTGGTCACCGCGTGAACTCTGCCCCCAGGCAGACTTGTGTCCAAAGATCATGTCTGGCGTGTTGTTCGTGCTAGTTTTGAAGGTTACCATGATTTGGTTTGGACCCATACGCAGTAGAAGAGATTTCACAAGCCTGGTAAGGTTCTGGACAGTAACTTTGAGAATTTAGTGAGGTCAACTGGCTCGGAGTTGGGAGGTGAGCTTTGGAGGTTAGCAATAAGTTACTAAGGTGAAGATGCACAAGAAATTTCAGCTACAATGGAGCAAGTAAAATGGTAGTTGATGTAGAAACTACCATTTCTGTCCAGAACAAATAATATTTTCTGTAGGAAAAATATTCCAAAAAGTAGTGCAATATTTTTGCTCAGAAAGGTGTCCTAGGGTTCAAAGAATATCTTTGAATTTCCTCAGATTTTTGTGGGCAAGAAAAGTTGGGGTTGCTTTGGAGCACAATGAGCTGCCTAGGGTTTTTGCGGGGGAAAATGAATATTTTTCATTAAAGAAAAATATTCCAATTATTATTTTAGGATGAATCAGAGAGGAAATGATGATTAGTGATAGAAATGAGGTACTTGGGTGAAAGCCAAGGGTACCCAAGTGTTTAAGTCCATATGAAAAGATTCAAAAACAATCCTAGTTTCAACTCAATCCAAATGAAACTCAGGCAAATAAAAGAGGGCAAAAATTCAGGCTATCACAAGGGTCGTGGGTGCCCAAAAAGTTGAATGATTAGTACGGCCAGGACCTTCTGGATTTGCCGTCTCATATTCACACAAACAAGGATGAAGAGGGTAACCCGATTCTGCCCAAACATACCACTCGACGGTGCAGGCTCCTGATTCAGCAGTCCCAAGGGATTCATCCCAATGTGAAGGACTCTGATATGGACGAAGATGAGGGAAAAGATTACGGTTACCTGAAGTTCAATGCTACCTTGGTGATTTTTGCTGATGTTGAAAGCAAAATTCGAGTGAAATTCATAAAAAGATAAGTGAACATGGTTGCTCCGGCAACTACGACGTACCTGAAGTGGTCAAAAACTCCCGTTACATTCGACCAATCAGATCACCCCGCACCCATTGCTACTCCTGGGTGGCAAGCGTTGGTGGTCGACCAAGTCATTGTGGGCACCCAACTGAATAAAGTTCTCATGGATGGTGGCAGCGGTCTGAACATTATGTATGCTGAGACCCTTCAGGGGATGGGCATTCCGATGCCCCAACTCACTGAGAGCAACATGCAGTTCCACGGAGTCATCCCAGAGAAGAAAGAAAATTCGCTCTGACATATTGCTATAGACATGGTTTTTGGTGATTCGAAGAATTTCTGCAAAGAGAAGTTGACCTTTGAGTTAGTGGATTTCCACAGTGCCTATCACGCTATTTTGGGCAGGCCCGCATATGCTCGTTTCATGGCCCGTCTGTGTTATGTGTATCTCAAGTTGAAGATGCCCAGTACCAGAGGTGTGATCACAGTCACTAGGAACATGCAGAACGCAGAAGAGTGCTTCCAGAAGGGTTCCAATATTGCTGATAAGAAAATGGCGGTGGTGGAAGTGGAAGAATACAAGAGACATGCCGATCTGAGTGTTTTGTTGTGAGCCATGTGTTGGGGAACGTAGTATTTCAAAAAATTCCTACGATCACGCAAAATCTATCTAGGACAAGTATATCAACGAGCGGGAGAGTGTGTCCATGTACCCTCGTAGACGAAAAGTGGAAGTGTTTAGTAACGCGGTTGATGTAGTCGAACCTCTTCACGATCCAACCGATCCAACTACCGAACGTACGACACCTCCGTGTTCAGCACACATTCAGCACGATGACGTCCCTTGAGCTCTTGATCCAGTTGAGGACGAGGGAGAGTTTCGTCAGCACGACGGCATGGTGACGGTGATGATTAAGTTACTGGCGGAGGGCTTCACTTAAGCACTGCAACAACATGACCGAGGTGTGTAACTACGGAAGGGGGCACCACTCACGGCTAAGAGATTGTCTGTTGTGCCTTTGGGGTGCCCCCTGCCCACGTATATAAAGGAGGGAGGTGGAGGAGGCTGTCCTAGGAGGGGTGCGCCTATGGGGGAGAGTCCAACGAGGATTCCCAATCCTGGTTGGAGTCCCCTTCCTTTTCCAAGTGGCAGAGAGAGGGAAGGAGGAGGAGAAGGAGAAGGAAAGAGGGGGGTGCCACCCCCTCCTAGTACAATTCGGAGCAGCCCATGGGGGCGCGCTGCCTGCCCTTGTGGCCCTTCTCTCCTTTCAAGTAAAGCCTAATAAGGCCCAATACTTCCCCTGGTGACTTCCTGTAACTCCCGGGTACTCCGAAAAATACCCGAATCACTCGGAACCTTTCCGATATCCAAATATAGCCTTCCAATATATGAATTTTTACCTCTTGACCATTTCGAGACTCCTCGTCATGTCCGTGATCTCATCCGGGACTCCAAACAAACTTCGGAAATCAAAATCACATAACTCATAATACTAATCGTCATCGAACGATAAGCGTGAGGACCCTACGGGTTCAAGAACTATGGAGAGATTACCGAGACACATCTCCGGTCATTAACCAATAGCGGAACCTGGATCCTCATATTGGCTCCTATATATTCTACGAAGATCTTTATCGATCAAACTGCATAACAACATACGTTGTTCCCTTTGTCATCGGTATGTTCCTTGCCCGAGATTCGATCGTTGATATCATCATACCTAGTTCAATCTCATTACCGTCAAGTCCCTTTACTCATTCCATAATACATCATCTCATGACTAACTCATTAGGCATTTGCTTGCAAGTCTTACTATGATGTGTATTACCTAGAGGGCCCAGAGATACCTCTCCCGCACTCGGAGTGACAAATCCTAATCATGATCTATACCAACACCACAAACACTTCTGGAAACACCTGTAGAGCATCTTTATAAACACCCAGTTACGTTTTGACGTTTGATAGCACACAAGGTGTTCCTCCGGTATTCGGCAGTTGCATAATCTCATAGTCGGAGGAACATGTATAAGTCATGAGAAAAGCAATAGCAATAAAACTAAACGATCATGGTGCTAAGCTAACGGATGGGTCTTGTCCATCACATCATTCTCCTAATGATGTGATCTCATTCATCAAATGACAACATATGTCCATGGTCAAGAAACATAACCATCTTTGATCGACGAGCTAGTCATGTAGAGGCATACTAGGCACACTCTGTTTTGTCCATGTATCCACACATGTATCAACTTTTTGATTAATACAATTCTGGCATGAATAATAAACATTTATCATGATATAAGGAAATATAAATAACAACTTTTTTATTGCCTCTAGGGCATATTTCCTTCAGTCTCCCACTTGCACTAGAGTCAATAATCTAGTTCACATCGCCATGTGATTTAACACCGATAGTTCACATCGTCATGTGATTAACACCCATAGTTCACATCGCCATGTGACCAATATCCATAGGGTTTACTAGAGTTAATAATCTAGTTCACATCGCCATGTGATTAACACCCAAAGAGTACTAAGGTGTGATCATGTTTTGCTTTGTGAGAGAAGTTTACTCAACGGGTCTATCACATTCAGATCCGTGTGTATTTCGCAATTTTCTATGTCTACAATGCTTTGCATGGAGCTACTCTAGCCAATTGCTCCCATTTTCAATACACATCCAGATTGATACATAGAGTCATCTGGATTAGTGTCAAAATCTTGCATCGGCGTAACTCTTTACGACCAACTCTTTATCACCTCCATAATCGAGAAACATTTCCTTAGTCCTCTAGTTACTAAGGATAATTTTTGACCGTTGTCTAGTGATCCACTCCTTGATCACTTATTGTACCCTCATGCCAAACTCATTGTGAGGTTCGCAATAGGTCTGGTACACAACATAGTATACTTTATAGAACCTACAACTTCACAAAGGAGATTGATGAGCCACGTGCCTAGAACGCGGATCCACTTCACTGATTTTATACTTAACACTCGGATCATTGAGGTTTAATAAGAGTACTTTCAAATTATTCAACAAGACATGATTCCCACAGTTTCGTGATGATTGTGCTCGCGTAAAAATGTGTTCAAATCCCCCAGCGGGTGTCTTAGCCGCGAACCTGCTTCGCCTAAGATAAAAACTACTCCGAGTGGAGAGCAATCCTCAAACTCAGAGGCTTAGCCGCGATCCCGTACTCGCCAAAGTTACAAAAACTACTCCGAGTGGAGAGCAATCCTCCCACTCAGGGGCTTAGCCGCGAATCAGCTGCACCTAAGTTTCAAAACTACTACAAGTGGAGGGCAAGCCTCTCACTCGGGAGCTTAGCCGCGAACCAGCTTCACCTAAGTCAAAAAATTCGATCACATGAATGTTTAAGAAGCAGGAAAGCAGTATTCAGATAGAACCATCCTGTTCGAATAAGTTAGGCAAGTCTCAGAGCAGCAGACAAAAGTACTCGGGCGTCAATCCTGATGGAGTTGTATGGTTAGACGACCACTCGGCATTCCGAGGCAAATAAATTTAGATTCTTAAAAGTTTTTCACACGGCAGGAGGAGAACTTGCTGGCTCGACGAAGGTGTCCAAGTCGATGTTGTCGGCTATACGAGCCGTTGCTTCTATGAAGGTCTCCATGAAATATTGCAACTGGAGTGTCTTCAAGTTTGCTACTTGCATAGCCTTCAGTTTTTCCTCCTTGGCGTCCCTGCAATGGACTCTAACGAGTGAAAGAGCCACATAAGCTCCCCAACGAGCAGCAGATTTCTTCCACGCCTGCACTCGACTAGGTATTTCATTGAGTCGAACCATCAGTGACTCAAGGTCATTCTCAAGTATTTATTCTAGCCATAGCTCTTTATCTATTTGGACAGTGCAACCTTCAGTCGAGCAATGTACCCCAAGATGATGTCAAGATGAGCTTCAAGTCGCATCACATTCATTGCATGTCATAGCCCTAAATCAGCCCTTGTTGTCTTTGCTTGTAATTAGTTGCACTTTAGTGTATCATGCGTCATGTCTACATTCCATTGAAGGTTGAAATGGGGATTGTTCAAACCCTAGCACCAAATGAACTCAACTAGGGTCAAAAATAAAATCTTTTCCAATGAACCCAAAATGCCTTCATCAATGTTTGATAATTTTGGCAAGGCCTTGAGACCAAACCAAAAATAGTGAAAAAATTTGTTGAATATTTTGGGCACTGAATTAAATCATACCTTATTTGCATTTGGGCAATTAAATTTATGTATTATTTTAAATGTCCAAATATTCATGAACCGAAATGTTGGCTATGGGAAATAATCCAAACAGTGGCCACAAGCAGTGTCATGATTTTTGAAAATGCTCTGGCATTTTTAATGAAGCCAAAACAAATATCAAAAATAGAAAACAGAAACAGAATTAGAAAAAGAAAGAGAGAGAGACTCACCTGGGCCTTACCTGGTAGCCCAAGTAGACAGCCCAGCCCACCAGCCGCCGCACCGTCTTCAACCTCCTACCAGTAGGCAGGAGGGCGTGTGCCCGACGCGCGCCACCACGCGCGCGCCACCTCCACCCTGCTTGCCTGCCTCGTCGACGCTCTGAACCTCCCTCGCGTTGCCACGCGCCTCCCTGGTCCATCTCTCACTCTCCCCGAGCTTCTCCCCGTTCCATGCTCTCTCCTCGCAACATAGCTGGACGCAGCCGTCAGCACCGCTCGCTGTTGCCGCGGCCAGAGCCACCTCCTCGCCCTTCGTCCGAGTCCAGAAGCTCCGCCTCGCCTGCCTCGTCGTCTTCGTCCACTCAGGTGATGCCGGACGCCTCGAAGTGCCACCCCGACGCCTTCTTCAACCTAGGGTGCCGCCGTTCGTCGCCATCGATTCGCTCCGTCCAAGCCGTCCTTGAGCCCGTTTCGTCGCCCCCTGCACGCGCCGTGAGCATCTGCGTCTTTCCTCTCTCTCCCCGCAGTGTAACCCGTCATCTAGCTAGCTCACAGTCAGACCCGAGAGCTCCACCCCGCCGGCCATGTCGTCGCCGTGGCTGGAATAAGTGCAACTTGCGTCTGGGCGTGTCAACGTGCTCAGTGGACCCCCAAGAGCGCGTAGCATTCCCTAGCTTCTTCCCTAGCGCACCTTAGCGTCGAACTCATCGACGTCCAAACTTCGGCCACCGCCTTTGAGCTCACCACCGTCGACTTAGGCCTCCCCCGGCGAAAATCACTGAACCAGTGGATGCACGCGAGCGCCAGGAAGACGCAGAGCCTCTCTTCGTGGCGTTTGGTTGCCGAACGGCAAAACCCGGCGCCCTCCGCAACGTTTGGACCTCGCCGGCGGCTTATCTCTGGTTAACCACCAGTTTAGCCTAAGCTAATCCACCCTTGGGTCACTTGCAAGTGGGCCCAATGCTCTGCTAACCTCGGCTTAGCTTTAGTTAAACTTAATTGACCTATGGCTCACTGACTTGTGAGCCCAACCTCTGGGTTAGTCAATTTAATTAGGTAATTAGCACTAACATCCTATGTTAACTGGCTGTGCCACTGACATGTGGGTCCCAGCCGTCAGGTTTGACCTGGACTGACCCTTTTGACCTGCAGACATCAGAGTGATGTCATGCTGACGTAGTATTTGTTTTTTGGGACTTTAAATAAATCATTTATGATTTATTTATTTCATAAAATGTTTAAAACTTCTAAAAATCTTAGCAAATCAACCGTAGCTCAGATGAAAATAATTTATATATGAAAATTTATCAGCAAAAATCCAAGGAATCTGTTTATAGCATTATAATGCATGTTTGAGCAACTTATGGCTGCTGATCAGGTCAAATCAATTAAATGCCATTTGAATATTAACATATGGGGTTTGAATTTGAACCTTTGGTTCAAACAAACTTCATTTAATATGGTTGCTAGTTGCATTAGCTCAATCAACAGCATATTGTCATGACATGATTATGCATCATATTGTCACATTGCATTGATTGTGTTCTCTCTTGTTTGCCGGTGTTTGTCCCCTCTCAGTAGACGTTGTTCCGACGATGTGATCGATGACACCGATGAAGAACTATACTATCTTCAGAAGTGCCAGGCAATCAAAACCCCCTTGTTCATTCCGATACATTCCCACTCTCTCGCTCTTGCTCTCTTTTACTGCATTAGGACAACAATGTTTCAAGTGTTACCTACTGCGGTAGTTGAACCCCTTTCCTCTGCATGACCTGTCATTGCCATAGTAAATAGTTGGAACCCACTAGCATGAGTAGGAGTTGTTTGAGCCATGTTGTGCCTACTCACTCATGTTTTCTTGTCATGCCTGCTATTGCTTAGAGTTGTGTCAGGTCTGATTCATCGGCGATGAATTGGAATGGTGATGAACATGTCCTACTGTGTGTGAGCTAAGTGTGTGAACACGATTTGGTAAAGGTAACAGTGAGAGGCCATGTAGGAGTACATTGTGGGTTGTCTCACTGGATCCATCCTTAAGAACTGAGTTCTGTGTAAGTTGTCCAATGACTAGTTACTACCACATATTACAATGCTTAAGTGCCCCGTTCGACTTATTAATCAACTCGATCTCTGTCCAGGAGTTGTAACTAGTTTATGGTGTTTGTAGGTTGTGTTACTAGTCTACCAAGTGGCACCCTGTCACATCCCTAGTTTAGCACTTGGATTAGGGCTAGCTAGAGTGTGCATCATGTTTACTTATCAAAGAAACTTGAAATGGGAATGACAGAAACCCCAGCACCCCTCTTCTAACAACTAGGGTTTGATAAAATATTTTCCAATGTACCCAAAATGCCCTTCAAAAATGTTCATCATTTCTGCCTTGGACTTAAACCTCTGCCAAAAATGGTGCACAATTTTCTAGGACATCAAAGGCCTTTGGATTAAATCATATGTTATTTGAATTTGGGCATTTAAATTCTATAAAATATTTTAAATGCTCAAATAATCATAAACTATAATGTTTCCTACTGTTCATATTATATACAGTGGGCATGACAAGTTTCATGAGTTATAAAAATGCTCTTGCATTTTTATTAATTAAACAAAGTTGCAAAACAAATGAAACAAAAAAGAAAATAGGAAAAAGAAAAAGGGAGAAAGCACTTACCTCGGGCCCAGCCCTGTAGCAGGCCGGCCCAGCCCACAGCCTCTTCTTTCGCCTTCCTCCTCGCGCCAGAAGGACGCGCGCGTGGCCGCCGCGCGCCGGCACGCGTCCGGCCACCTCCACCCTGCCTGCCTGCATCCCGACGGCCTGGACGACTACCCGCGACGTCACGCAGGTGCCCGACCCCTCTCGCACTTTCCCCTTCATCCCCGTTGCCTCCCCTGGCTCTCTCCTTCTCCATCACCGAGCCGCCCGTCGCCGCCGCTCGCCGTTGCCGCACCTAGAGCTACCCCCTTGCCCCGTGAGTGTGTCCAGAAGGAGCGCCGCGTCGTCCTCTTCCTCCTCGCTGAGCCACGGATAGCCGGAAGCCCTGCAACGCCTCCACGCTGTCGTCCCCTTCCTCGGATCGCCGGAGCACCTCGCCGCCGTTTACGAAGCTGCAGCGCGTCCCCGACCCCTCCGTCGAGCTCGTTAGCACCGTAGTGAGCTCCTACGCCGTTCCCCTCCTTCTTTTGCTTCAATTGCGCCTTGTAGCCGCCGCTCCGTTGATCACCGAAACGCACCGCCGCCGTGCTCGCCGCCGGCGATGCTCCGGTGACCATTTGGTCACTGGCACACGTCCATCACACTCGCCGCAGCACGTAGATGCGCTAGGTACTACGCATGCATCGCCTAGGCCACTTCAGCCGCGTCTCCACACACGCCTGACGCCGGTCGCCGCCGTCGAGCTTGTTGCCGTTGTCTCCGGCCACCCCAGTTCCGGCGACCACCACCATTCGACGCGCAACGACAAGAGCTTCCCAACGCACCCAACCGCAGCTCGAGCCGTGCCCCCTAGACGATTTCCGAAGCACGCCGCCGTACTTGGCCTCGCCGGCGTCTCGTCGCCGGCAGGTTTGACCTTTTTGACCGCGGGGGTTGACTACCCCTGGGTCACTGACGTGTGGGCCACCCTTTTGCTAATTAGTTAGTTTAATTAAGTTTCTGTTAATTTAATTAGTTATTAATTAAGTCACTGACCCGTGGGCCCAGGCCCCACTGACAGCTAATTAGTTTTAGTTTAACTCTAATTAACTTTGTTAGTTAGCTGTGACACTGACATGCTGGGCCCACATGTCATGTTTGACTGGACCAGCTCCTGTTGACTGGCTAACGTCAGCATGATGTCATGCTGACGTAGTAAAGATTTTTCTGGGATTTTTAGATTAAAAAATAATTCAGGAAATTCCAGAAAATACCCAAAACTTCTAAAAATCATATAAAATCAACCATAGCTCAGATGGAAAAGTTTTATATATGAAAAATGATCAGAAAAATCCAATCTTTCCAATGGCACTTGTTTCATGCATGTTTGAGCAAGTTAACCTTGCTGTATACATTAAAACATGATAATGCACTTATTTAAATAATAGCTAAAATGACAATTTGAATCTTTGGTTCAAATAAGCTCAAACCCTTATGGCCTTAGTTGCATTAGCCAACACACATGCATCTTGCCATGTCATGAGCATGCATCATATTGTTGCATTTGTTTGTTAATGATTGTATCGTCGGTATTCTCTGTATTAGGTGCTGCTCCCGAGGATACTGCTGCGTATCCAGTTGAAGAGCAGTACCCGACAACTACTTTGTCAGGCAAGCAATCATTGATCATTCCGATACAAACCCAATATTCTAGCTCCTGCTCTCTTTTACTGCATTAAGGCAATAGCGTGTGAACTGCTACTTGCTGCGGTAGTTGAACCCTATTCCCTTGCATGACCTGTCATTGCCACAGTAAATAGTTGAAACCCACTAGCATGTGTAGGAGTTGATTGAGCCATGTGATGTGTGATCCACCATGCTATTTGTTTATGTTGCCTGCTATGCTTAGAGTTGTGTCAGGTCTGGTTCATCTGGGTAATGGATCAGAGCGAAATGATCAAACCGATAAAGAGAAGGAAGTGTGGAATACACTTGGTAAAGGTATCGATGAAAGGCCATGTAGGAGTACATGGTGGGTTGTTTCATTGGAATCGTCCATAGGACCTGAGATCTGTATGTGTGGTTCAAGTTGCAGTTACTACCATGCATTGGGCCCGAAACCAATGGACCCTCTCGGGTTATTAATTACCCTCGATCTCTGTCCAGGAGTTGCAACTATTTTCTGGTGTTTATAGATTACTGGAGGTCGTGCACAATGCTGACCCTCGGGGTGGGTTGTGATGCAACAGGTACGTGGCACGGTGTATCGGTTGCCCGTTTGGTGACTCGGGAACCCTGTACACATCGTTTGGGGCCGTGAGCGACACCCCGGCCGGATCTCCCCACGGATGGAACCCAAATAGGCGATAAACCTGGACGAGAGACTTGAGTAGTTAGTCAGGTCGTGGCCGACACCCTCGCTGGGCTTCCGCTTGAAGGTTGCCGAGTACACGTCGAGTAAATGGCGATAAGTGGTGGAAACGTGTGTGAAGAGGTACACCCCTGCAGGGTTATCAATCTATTCGAATAGCCGTTGTTCGCGGTACGGACTACTTGGTTACTCTTACAGTTCATAGACAAGTTGATGGACACTACTAAAAGCCTCAAGATAAGTGTGAGTGCCGTGGATGGCCCTTCCGTAGGATGACGGAAGAGGATCCTCGGTAGTGTATTGTTGTGGTGAGTAGAGGACTCGTGTTCGTAATAACATATTGCAATCCGTTGAGAGTTGTAGTATAGGTTAGCCAAGAGTCAAAGCTGGCTTTCTGCTATAAACTCCACTGCCCCCTGTTGATAATGTTGCATGTATGATAGGTTCCGTGGTAAGACTTGCTGAGTACCTTTGTACTCATGTTTGCTTAATAACTGTTGCAGAGGAGAACCCTGCCCCTGCTGATGGGTTCTACATAGACGTTGACGTCGATGAGTAGCTTGACACCCAGACGGAGATCTGGAGCTTGTGAAGGGCCTTGTAGATAGTCGGGCTACACCAAGCCTGTTTTATTTTCTAAGTTGTCTGTACTCAGACATGTAGCTTCTGCTTGTGCTTGTATGACTGTATGACTTGAGTGTTGGGTCATGTGACCCCTACCTGTATGAATATGTTATGTATGGCTCTTGGAGCCTTTTAAATAAAGTACTTTGAGTCATAGAGTTCTGTTGTGATGCAATGTTGTACTTGCACATATTGAGCATATTGTGTGTATGGTTGAAATGCTTGGTATGTGTGGGATCCGACACCTAGTTGTTTTCCTTTGGTAGCCTACCTTACAGGGAAATGCCTCCTAGTGATTCCAATGAGCCTTGGTAGCTTGCTACTGCTCAGAACACGTAGGCTGGCCGGCATGTGTCCTTCTTCGTTCCTGTGTCTGTCCCTTAGGGGAAATGTCACGCATTGTTCCTTTAAGTCCATGTAGCTTGCTACGACTTGGGTTCATACGTTGATGACCGACACGTTCGTTGCTGGGTCATGGATGCATGTCTCTGTAATCTAGTGCCACTTTTGGTTTATAACTAGCCATGTCGGCCCGGGTTCTCTGTCAGATGGATGCTAGCGACACTGTCATATACGTGTGCCAAAATGCGCAAACGGTCCCGGGCCAGGTAAGGTGGCACCCGTGGGGTTACCGTGCGTGAGGCCGCAAAGTGATATGACGTGTTACAGCTAGATCGGTGTGACTTGGGATCGGGGTCCCGACAGCGTTGGCATCAGAGCTGGACTGCCAGTAGGTTTCTCAAGCCAAACTGGTCGATGTTGAGTCTAGAAAAATTCTTAGTTATATATAGGGGAATTGATTGTGGAAGGGAACGTAAGGCTCTTTTTACTCCTTTACCTTATGCCCTTCTGATCTGAGTCAGTTTATTCTTCTACGGGGATTTAGGACTAGGCCTCTTATCCTTACTAGGTCCACGTGTTACTAATCCGTAGACTCTTAGGATTGTTGGTTTCAAGCCTCAGTTCAGTTCTATCCCTTTTAGTATGATGATTGTTGGACCAGAACCTTGATATGAATTGTTGAGTGGCTATGCTATCATTTGTATGATGTCTCTAATCTTTGTTTGAGCATTTACAGTTGTTATGCTGCCCGATTTCTTCCAGAAACACTAATGCCTTTGCATTACTTCGTGTTTCAGATGTCTGGCCGCATCCCTCACCAAGTGGTTCGTTTGACTCGGTGCATTAATGTGCCCGGTCACACGGCCATGCTAGTCCGTGTGCTGACTGAGACCGGTTATCGCTGGTATCCAGAGTACACTGTGGAGGAACCGTACCGGGATTTCAATCAGAGTCAGTATTTCTGCATAGTCCGGATATACCCCTCATATCCTGGAGCTAATGACCCCATCCATTGGTCTTATGGACTCAGGATTACCATCGAGATGGCAGTACAGGATGCCGCCTATTCGATGATGACCATTCTCCGGGCTAGGCATGCCCTGTTGCTGAACACTGAGTTCTGTTACATGCCAGCCTCACTTCCCGGAGAGGAAGGCTACTACACTGGTTTGTATACTGATGCTGCTCATGAAGAGCCACTGCTTCAGACTACTGTTCAGATGTTGGAGGATAGGGACCGTGAGGTCCGTGCCCTCCGAATGGAGCTGTATAACACTCGAGCCGCCCACTGGACTACTTTGACACGGCTTGCACCTGCTGTGCACGCCGGATATCTGGACACGCGGGATTTGTACCCCGTGCGGACTCGTCTGCCTGATCGCATGGATTGGCGTGACGTTGGGGGTATTACACCTCCACGTGGGCGTCGGTTACCACCAGCATCGGGACCGAGACCACATCCATGTCCCTATGATCCATAGCCTTCGAGTGCTCGCGAGTTCCAAGATCCATCTGTTCCACTTCCAGGCTACGGTGGTAATCTTTACGAAGATTACTACGGGAATTTCTTCGCTAGACCGTGGTTGTAGTAGTATTGTAGTAGATGTATTCCCACAGTCCTGCGCGTCTTGTGGGATATGACTTAGTGTGTACTGAGTTCCGGAGGTGTAGCTAAATAATGTATAGGAGCTTGGAATGCCTCTGATGGGATGTATCGTCTTTCACCGCAGTTGTACTTTAGCCTTGGCTTGTACTAAACTATGTATGGTGTGTATGACCACTGGTGTATATATAGCAGTTTCTATATTACCATGTCGTACGGATAAACATCTCTGCATTCCGTGTCATCCATTACATTCTGCACTTCTATGTCAAATTTTTGCCATCCTTGTCTAAACCGTTGTTTTGTTTTCCTAGGATGGTCAACACTCGCAACACTCCTGCAGCTCAGGAGCAGGGTGAGGCTAGTGGGGCTAGAGATGGGAATCTGCCCCAGCCACCCTCCTTGGCGGAAGTTATGCTCGAGGCAGAATAGAACAAGAGAGAGACCAACCGTCTGCTGGAACGCATAGAGCAGAACATTGGGTTCCGTCAGAGGAATGACGTGGTGTCAATCAATGACTTTATCAAGATGTGTCCACCGAAGTTCCATCACTCCACTGAACCTCTGGATGCGGATGACTGGCTACGTAGTATCACCCACAAGCTACACTCTGCCCGTGTGGCCGAAGCTGACAAGGTTACCTACGCCGCCTACCATATTGAGGGCCCTGCCAGTCTTTGGTGGGAAAACTTTGAAGCTATGTGTCCCGCTGGCCAAATCACTACTTGGGTTGAGTTCAGTGAGGCATTCCGTGAACATCACATACCGGAAGGTCTCATGGATCGCAAGCGGGAGGAATTCTGCAATTTCACCCAGGGTCGGTTAACTGTGGATGGTTATAGTCGCGAGTTTGGCAACTTGGCACGCTATGCACCTGAAGAAGTATCCACCGATGCCAAGAAGCAGGCGAGGTTCCGCAAGGGAATCAGCCCTGAACTCCATCGAGATCTGCGTCTGCACGAGTGCACTTCCTTCCAGAAGTTGGTAAACAAGGCTATCAGTGCTGAAACAGGCCAGACCGACTTCGAGGCCACCCGCAAGCATACTCGAGAATTTGGTTCCTCATCCGGCTCTGGCTCTCACAAGCGCCGTGTGTGGGTTCCTAACACTGCTCTGCCACCCAAGTACACACCGAGGCCATCCTATGAGGCGCCTCGCCCAACTCAACAGTTTGCACCTGCTAAGACCTATGGAGGACCACCTTCCAATTTTGCTCCACGCACCACCACTGTGTCATGCTTCAAGTGTGGAGAACCGGGGCACTACATGCGTGAGTGTCCTCAGAACCAACCAGGAAAACCCGTTGGCCGTGGTAAGCCAACCGGCAAGGTGAAATATGTCAAGCCAATCCCCACTGCACGTGGTCATGTCAACTATGTCTCTGCTGAGGAAGCTTATGAGGATTCTAACGTCGTCCTTGGTACGCTTCTCGTTAACTGCCATCCGGCATCTGTTTTTTTTTCGATACTGGAGCATCCCATTCGTTCGTATCTGAGAGCTATGCTCGATTGCACAACATGACTTTTTGTGACATGCCTACTTCCATGGTTATTCAAACTCCTGGTTCAAAGTGGCAAACCTCTAGGGTAAGCCATGGAAATGAAATCCTTGTTGATAGACTTGTTTTCCTAGCATCTCTAATCGCTCGCAAGTCCTCGGACATAAACATCATTTTGGGTATGGATTGGATGACAACTCATTACGCCAAGATTGATTGCTATACTAGGACCGTTCAACTTACACATCCATCCGGCAAGATAGTCAATGTCTTGACCCGAATGGCTGAGCGTCAGCTCTACTCTCTTAATGCCAGCCCTCTACCAGAGCTCGAAGATATTCCGGTAGTCCGTGACTTTCCGGATGTTTTTCCAGAAGAACTGCCAGGAGTTCCACCTGACAGAGATGTAATGCCCAGGATGGAGTTATACCTCCTACGTGTCGAGGCACGACTTAAAGGCATAAATCCATCCTAGAATGATCTCAAGTTTGGTATCTTTGCACAACTCATGTAAAAGAGGGATTAAAATGCAAAAGGAGATAGTTGGCTTACACTCGCCACTTCACACAATACATTACATAAACAATCATCATACAAAACATCACAACCCGACTACGGGTGAAGAACCAAAAGAAAGATACCAAAACAACATAAAGCCACAGGTCAGGATCGAATCCTAGTAGAAACCACTACTGAACATCGAAACGTCACAAGCAAACGGCCACACTCTTCAACGAGCTCCCAGTGAAGCACTGATCTAACTCCTGCATCAACTCGGCTGAACCTGCACCTGGTGTTGTAAAGTAACTGTGAGCCACAGAGGACTCAGCAATCCCGTTCCCGGGTAACAAGATTATTTAAGCCTTGGGTGAGGACAAGGCTGAAGAAAGAATATGAGGTGAAGGAACAACAAGAGTCTGCAGCAGCAACTAGCACTAACTTACGCAAAAGAGAGCGAGAAGAGAAGAGCATCGGTCGAAAGATGATCACGAAGTGATCCTAGCTAAAGCCGGTCAAACATAACCCCACCGTGTTCAACTCCCGGATCCCTATTCGGAAATTGACAGTCACGGTACACACGCTGGTAGTGTATTGAAACATTGTGTCAAGTTATCTACAACCGGAATTAACAAGCTCCCATCTGCCACATAACCGCGGGCACGGCTTTCGAAAGTTCAAACCCTGCAGGGGTGTTCCAACTCGGCCCATCACAAGCCCACGATCCGCGAAGTCGCAACTCCATAGGTGGGAAGACCCGAGTATTCTCGGAATCCCGTGCTCAAGTTAAACCGAACTAAGGTAAGGCTAATCCAGCAAATCCTCCCGGCGTGTCGACACCCTGATAGTAGCCGCGCGTATCTAGGTCTCAGGACACGACCGGATGGGCGATTCTACAGGACCCAAACCTCGAGTTTCCCCGTGGTGGTTCCCGCAGACTCCCCGTTTGGGACCAACACCATCGGCACTGGCCCCCCCTGCTATGTAGAAATAAAGGATCCTCGAGGGAGCGACCCTCTATGCAAATTTAATTAATTAAATAAGTTGTTATTATGAGGCAAATAGTACCAAATGTTGGGACTTGCTGGAAAAGACTTAGCACTTAGCGGTTTATCAAGGGGGTCCCATACACCCCAACCGTGTTAGGAACGCAAAATCAAGGAACATAACACTGGTTTATACGGTTCCTAACGGCACGAGTGGAACAAAACACCAAGCAAAAGGCTTAGCCTTCCACCCTGCCAGTATATAGATGATTTCATTTTTAAGCATTTATATAGTGTGATATAACCCAACCAAACTTCAACATGAAGCAAGCATCTTCAATCTTCACCTGCAACTAACAATGCTATAAGAGGGGCTGAGCGAAGCGTACTTAGCCAAGCAACGGTTTGCGTAGGTAGGGTGGTTAAACATGGCAATGGTTACAAGTAGGAGGCTGACAAGAAGACATGGGCATCGAGGCAAAACTATAGAGCGATACTCTAGAAATAGGCAAAAATAGTAATGGTATCCGGGTTTGGTCATCTTGCCTGGGATTCCACAAGGGAGAAGAACAGATCCAAGAAGAAGACGGAGAAGAAGCCTCACAACTCCGGAACGAAACTGAAGCTAACAAAAGAAGCAACCGGAAAGAAAGAAACAACACGGTAAACACACAAACATAAACATGGCATACGATGCACAAGCAAGCATGATGCATGTCCGGTTTAATTATGCATGGCATGGCAAAGTGCACAAACAAATACTACAAGTTAAGTGGAGATCAATATGCAACGAGTTGCATATTGACGAAACACCACATTTAATTATTTAGTTGACTCTCATTTAATTACAAGACAAGATTAATTGTTTTTAACATGGCAAGAGGTGAAACATAAAGAAACTACACTATTTAGGCATTTTAAATGAGGCCGGAAAAGAACAACAACATATCCGGAAAATCCCCATAAGCATGTTTAATAATTATAAGCAACAACAATTCACACATATTAATGTTGTTAACATGATGCGGATGACATGATCAAGTTTATGCAATTTTATTAAAAGGTTGACTTAAAGGAGATATGAAGCATTGTCATCGTGGTGGAAAGGAAGGGTGCCACGGCAACGATCCGAAAATGAAGCAACGGCATCATATCGGTTCCGGTATCTCGTTGAGAGACCGGTGCAAAACAAAAGGTGGAGTGAACGAGTTGAACAAGATGATGGGGTGGTCCCGTTGCCGGGTTCCCACGAGTCGGTGACGAGGCAACCGAGGAACATGACAAGAGGTGGAACGGGCACGAAGCACACACAAGGGAGACATTTCCTACAACACAAGCAAGCACAAGCGTTCACGGGTCACGTCTCGGGGTTATACCTTCGGAACCATCGTTCTCGGAGGGGTTCGAGATCGTAGTGGAAGTAGAGGAAGTAGTCGTTCTCGCAACTCGTAGTGGAAGTAGTGGTTCACGTCATCGTGTCGTGGTACTTGGCGAATCCCTCGTTTCCGGGCGACGGTAGTGGTACATGCCGTAGAGGTACTTGAGGGTGCCGACGGATCCGGGCGTCGGTAGGGGTACTTGTCGCATCGTCTTGTGTCGTGTAGGCGTACACGGGGCGTTTTGTAGATGTACTCATATCCGTAGCCGTTCACGAGCTCGTCTTCCCGTAGATGTACACGTTCTCTGTCAAGTCAACAGCAAAAGCCACCAAACAACACAAAAACTACAGCAGCTAAAACAAGGGTAGCACGAGGCCACGGCAGCAGCAGAACAACAAAACACGGCAGAAGCAGGCCGCGGGACGGAAGAGCAGCGGCTTCGGCCGGCTTGGCAGGGTGGCTGAGGGAGACCACGGCGACGGAGGCAGAGCCCTGGGAGCCAACGGGGCGAGGCGGCAGGTCCTCTGGCCGCGCGAGGATGGGACGGGCGCCAGCCTTGGCCTCTGGCGCGGAGGAGAACGAAGGAGGCCGGAGGGACGGCTCGCAGGTGGAGGCGGAGGACTCGGGCGCGGCCTGGCTGGCTTCGGCCCCGGGCCGCTGGAGGCGCCGGACTGGATCGGGGCGTCGGGGCGCACTGGCCTCTGGAGGAGGAGAGGATGGAGGGGGCGCCGGGCCTGGCCAGCGGGAGCGAGAGGGAGGCCTCGGCGCGGCGCCTGAGGGAGTGGGGCGCACTGGGTAGAACCGCGAGCGAGAGAGGTGAGGCTCGGGCAGGGAGCGAGGGCTGCGAGAGGGAGATGAGGCGAGGGGAGGGAAACGACATCGAAGGAAAAGGTGCGGGCGAACGGGACTCTGGCTCGGGGTCGAGCGAGCGATGGGGAGAGGCTGGCTGCGGGAGAGGAGTGCGAGGGGTGGCGGCGCACGAGGGAAACGGGTGCGGGAAGGTTAGCGCTAGGGTTAGGTGGTGGCCGGGCCGGGCAGATGGGCTGCGGAGATTGAGGAAACAGGCCGGCTGGGCTGAGGGAGAGCTAAAAGGAGGCAGCAGGCTGGAGAGAGGGAAAGGAGGAGGCTGCCCTCTTATTTATTTAAACATTTGGCAGAAAAATAAAAGAGGGAAGAAAAGAAAGAAGAAGGAGGAGGACAAGAATTAGCACACGAAGTCAAAATCCCCGGGCTCACAAAAATGTCAGGGATTTAAATAAAATAGAAGGAGGTTTTTTGGAAGAACCTCGAACAACGGAAAAGAACTTATTGGCAAGGTTTTTGAGGTGAAACTCGAAATGAAAAAGGCATGAAGAAAAATATGCAAGTATGTTGGGTTAATTCCAACGAATGGAATAATTATTAATATAGCTCCATAATTATTAGGAGGCTTTTATATGTTATAAAGAGAAGACATCTTCCCTCGATTTAAATGGACCGAAGGTCCACACGATTTATTTAGGTTGATGCAAAAATAAAATGACATGATGGCATGATGACATGATGCAATGCAAAAAAATAAATAACACAAGCAAAAGAACACACGGGCAGCCCGGAACATCTGGAATCTTCGGGAAGCTTCTGGGACGTCGGTCTCGGGCGTCACAACTCTCCCACACTAACAGAGGATCTCGACCCGAGATCCTAGAGATATCACCGGGTAAAAACGGAAAAGGAAGAGGTAAAACAAAGTTGCTTCTTTGACAGACGAGTGAAACCAAAGAACCTTGAGAGGTTGAACAAGTCGAAAGAAAGAATGCCACGAAGATGAACGAAGATGAAAACACTCCGTTAGAAAAGAGGAACAAGGAGCATTATGAGAACCTTATAGGTTGAAAGACATTAAACAAGAGCTTACGGACGGAAACAATATGAAACCGCAATGGTATAGCCAAGGAATAAGAATGACAGAATTTCGGCAGCACTCCGTCTGAAAATGGAAGGAATTGAACAAGAACTTGCCAAGTTGAGATGATACTTGATGAAAACAACCACATATTGCCTCCGAAACAATTGAAAGAAAGGCACAAAGGTAAGAAAGATTCATACAGCACTCCGGTTGAAAAGAGAGGCAAAACTTGATATGATGAGGTTACTTGGATGAAGAATACAACACTCCGGTTAAATGATAAGCAAGGGAAAAACATGATCTTGATAAAAAACGAGATGATGGTTTGGAGAGAGCAACATAACAATGCCTCCGGAATGAAAGAATAGCATAAAACTGAATGAAAGACTTGAACGGAGAAGAAAAATGACAACTTCTCCGGCAAATGAATTGAAAGAGCATCCTTACGAAGAAGGGTAGAACGGAGTTGATGGAAATTCAACAACGAAAAGAATAAGCTTGAAGTGGGCTTATGGAAAACATCTCAAAATTAAGAGGTGACAACCAGCCACTAATGAAAAACAATTGATTGGATCGAGATCAACAAGGAGATGAAAAACTTATTTCATCGGAATGATAAATGAAGAACTTGGGTCATTTATAAGCACCATAATAGCAACAATCCTTAGGGAAGGCTTTTAGGTGAAATACAACCCAAGATAACTCCAATGAATAAATTGAAGGGTTGGAAAGATCTCTTGAACAAAGAAAAATGATGGTTTTAAATATCTCAATCTTGACAACTTGTGAATCATGAAACATGAAGGAATTGTCAAGAATGACATAACACCATCTGAAAAGATAAGGTAGAAAGAATTGCAATTGGAAAGCATGATGAAGAATGCTTGAGCTCCAACAAGAATCTTGATGAAGACTTCGAGGATGAATTAAAATATGATGATGAACCACCATGAGAACTCCGGTAATGAAACATGAGAAGTGAAAGATGAAAAGAATAAGATTCAAGGCCTGCGATGAATTAGATGGATGTTTGAAAGATAACTGAAATAACTTGGAGCTCCGGAAAAACAAGATGAAGAATTTAGAACCAAGGATATGATATGATGAACAGCTCCAGACAAAAGAATTAAATCACTTAGAAGGAATAAGAATAAGAATTATGTCATGCATCTCCTTCACCAATTTTAAATTGATGACAACCAAAGGATTTGGCATACTACTTATTCTCGTTGGAAAGAATTAAAGAGAGATCTAGCACAAGCTTGGATAAATCTTCAACAAAGCACCGGTAGGATTATGAAAGAACAAATGAATTAAAACGATAACAAGGAAGAGTAAACTTGAAAGAACCACCGTAAGAATATGGAGACGAACGAAGAGACATCAATGAAGAATATTTGGAGGACGAAGGTTGAAAACTGAGAACGAAGAAATCTTCTGAAATGATGGCCTTCGGAGGATCACAAAGAAAAGAATTCATGAAAAAGCTCCGGATGGCATAAAAGGGTTCCTCACAATCAAAACGATAATGAGGATGGCAAGAAGCTAGAACCACGAATCTTCAAGAAGACGGGCCAAGATTTAAGAGAAACACTTCTCCGGTCTCCAAATGTTGAGAAGACGAGAAATGCCATAAGAATTATTGAGCACTCCGGAATGAAGAATTAAAAGGTTGAACCAATGAAGAAAAGAATTGAACGCGATCTTGGAGAAGGCATGTGACTGATGGGATTCATTCTTACGTCACACTTTGAAAAGAATGTGAGTATAACTCCAGAAAAGAAGAGTCAGGTAAGATCCTGGGAAAAGACCTGTGGGTTAGGGCCCACTAAAGAAATCACCGTTGAAAAAAGATTGCTTAAGAGATATTGCACCTGTTGAATTAAAAAGGCTTGAATAAGATAACAACCCTCAAAAATTGCTTGAACGGGTTAAGAATGGAAAATATGAATCTTCAGTACTCCGGATAAGAATAACAAGAGGAGAATGATTAATTGGGACAACGGAATAAGAAAGCATTGTGAAAAGAGGAAAAGGATAAGATCAACATCGAAATCTTGAATTACACCCACCAGCAGAATTTGACAACAAAAGAATGATGAACTTGAAGCTCTTGAGCATCTTCACGATAAATCACCGGATAAGATCATTGAAGGAAAAGAATGAAGAAACATCACCTGAATAAAATGGATACTTCATTGTAGAATTTCTAGCTCCAAGAAGAAAAGGGTGGGAGGGTGGGGAAAACAGGGACAACTTGAGATGAACAAAAAGGACACCGGTTGAAAAGAATTAACATGACCATCTTGATGATCAAGAAGAATTAGCACTCCCATAGGCATATGAGAACACCGATTAGGAAAGGTCTGGAAACAACATTTGACATCGAAGCAACTCGAATACCAGAAGAATTCCGCAGGAACATCAACTAGACGAGAATCCGCTTGAAGAACACAAGGTAAATAAAAAGGAACAAGGATCAGATAGAACAAATACAAGATAGAAGCTTCGTTCGACATCTTTGTGCTGTAAGATTATGGAACGTGTTACGAAAGGGTTTTGTCATCCCCGGATCAGCATAGCCAAGGATCCTTTAAGATGCAACTCCCGATCAGAACAAGTCCATAAAACCACTTCACTCAATGTATAACCCCAAACTTCATATCGAGCATCCGTTGGAAGAATGCCTAGAACTACTAGATGAACCCACCTATAGATTTCCGAAAGTTTCCAGTTATGCAATCAGGTGTTGGGGATACACGGGAAGCACCGCGCAATCAACTCTAAACCTATATCCAGGTGTATCCATCCTTCAACACATAACCAGTCTTTCTCGGAAACTGTTTACCTCGGACCTTCGAAAAGCATCCACTATAACAAGCTATGGCAATACTCTCGAACTACCTCCCCAGTACTGGGTGATGTCGGGGTTATCTTGCCACTGGCCGTATAGGAGAGATTTTCGATGTCGGCCGTCTTAAGTATTTAGTACTGCCGCGATATGCTTGTTACAATGATACCTCGAAGCTCAACTCCTCGGTAACAGGAGGCATCGAGAACAATATCCTTGTCACAAGAACATCGGAACAATCCCAGAATACTCGCGGGATCCTAAAAAAATTTGGTGCAATTTTTGAAAGTAGAAGAGAAAAGAGTAATCGTCAGGAGTCCTCACCAGAGAGAAAAGGGGATGAGAAGCAAAGAAATCCTACTCTCCGATATAATATAGGACTCAAAAAGTTTTCAGTGTGTGCCTAGACTCAACCGTCAACGATTCGATCAAACAGTGGGGGCTTCTAGGTCGGAGAAGGCTCTGAATACCAACTTGTAATGCCCAGGATGGAGTTATACCTCCTACGTGTCGAGGCACGACTTAAAGGCATAAATCCATCCTAGAATGATCTCAAGTTTGGTATCTTTGCACAACTCATGTAAAAGAGGGATTAAAATGCAAAAGGAGATAGTTGGCTTACACTCGCCACTTCACACAATACATTACATAAACAATCATCATACAAAACATCACAACCCGACAACGGGTGAAGAACCAAAAGAAAGATACCAAAACAACATAAAGCCACAGGTCAGGATCGAATCCTAGTAGAAACCACTACTGAACATCGAAACGTCACAAGCAAACGGCCACACTCTTCAACGAGCTCCCAGTGAAGCACTGATCCAACTCCTGCATCAACTCGGCTGAACCTGCACCTGGTGTTGTGAAGTAACTGTGAGCCACAGAGGACTCAGCAATCCCGTTCCTGGGTAACAAGACTATTTAAGCCTTGGGTGAGGACAAGGCTGAAGAAAGAATATGAGGTGAAGGAACAACAAGAGTCTGCAACAGCAACTAGCACTAACTTACGCAAAAGAGAGCGAGAAGAGAAGAGCATCGGTCGAAAGATGATCACGAAGTGATCCTAGCTAAAGCCGGTCAAACATAACCCCACCGTGTTCTACTCCCGAATCACTATTCGGAAATTGACAGTCACGGTACACACGCTGGTAGTGTATTGAAACATTGTGTCAAGTTATCTACAACCGGAATTAACAAGCTCCCATCTGCCACATAACCGCGGGCACGGCTTTCGAAAGTTCAAACCCTGCAGGGGTGTTCCAACTCGGCCCATCACAAGCCCACGATCCGCGAAGTCGCAACTCCATAGGTGGGAAGACCCGAGTATTCTCGGAATCCCGTGCTCAAGTTAAACCGAACTAAGGTAAGGCTAATCCAGCAAATCCTCCCGGCGTGTCGACACCCTGATAGTAGCCGCGCGTATCTAGGTCTCAGGACACGACCGGATGGGCGATTCTACAGGACCCAAACCTCGAGTTTCCCCGTGGTGGTTCCCGCAGACTCCCCGTTTGGGACCAACACCATCGGCACTGGCCCCCCCTGCTATGTAGAAATAAAGGATCCTCGAGGGAGCGACCCTCTATGCAAATTTAATTAATTAAATAAGTTGTTATTATGAGGCAAATAGTACCAAATGTTGGGACTTGCTGGAAAAGACTTAGCACTTAGCGGTTTATCAAGGGGGTCCCATACACCCCAACCGTGTTAGGAACGCAAAATCAAGGAACATAACACCGGTTTATACGGTTCCTAACGGCACGAGTGGAACAAAACACCAAGCAAAAGGCTTAGCCTTCCACCCTGCCAGTATATAGATGATTTCATTTTTAAGCATTTATATAGTGTGATATAACCCAACCAAACTTCAACATGAAGCAAGCATCTTCAATCTTCACCTGCAACTAACAATGCTATAAGAGGGGCTGAGCGAAGCGTACTTAGCCAAGCAACGGTTTGCGTAGGTAGGGTGGTTAAACATGGCAATGGTTACAAGTAGGAGGCTGACAAGAAGACATGGGCATAGAGGCAAAACTATAGAGCGATACTCTAGCAATAGGCAAAAATAGTAATGGTATCCGGGTTTGGTCATCTTGCCTGGGATTCCACAAGGGAGAAGAACAGATCCAAGAAGAAGACGGAGAAGAAGCCTCACAACTCCGGAACGAAACTGAAGCTAACAAAAGAAGCAACCGGAAAGAAAGAAACAACACGGTAAACACACAAACATAAACATGGCATACGATGCACAAGCAAGCATGATGCATGTCCGGTTTAATTATGCATGGCATGGCAAAGTGCACAAACAAATACTACAAGTTAAGTGGAGATCAATATGCAACGAGTTGCATATTGACGAAACACCACATTTAATTATTTAGTTGACTCTCATTTAATTACAAGACAAGATTAATTGTTTTTAACATGGCAAGAGGTGAAACATAAAGAAACTACACTATTTAGGCATTTTAAATGAGGCCGGAAAAGAACAACAACATATCCGGAAAATCCCCATAAGCATGTTTAATAATTATAAGCAACAACAATTCACACATATTAATGTTGTTAACATGATGCGGATGACATGATCAAGTTTATGCAATTTTATTAAAAGGTTGACTTAAAGGAGATATGAAGCATTGTCATCGTGGTGGAAAGGAAGGGTGCCACGGCAACGATCCGAAAATGAAGCAACGGCATCATATCGGTTCCGGTATCTCGTTGAGAGACCGGTGCAAAACAAAAGGTGGAGTGAACGAGTTGAACAAGATGATGGGGTGGTCCCGTTGCCGGGTTCCCACGAGTCGGTGACGAGGCAACCGAGGAACATGACAAGAGGTGGAACGGGCACGAAGCACACACAAGGGAGACATTTCCTACAACACAAGCAAGCACAAGCGTTCACGGGTCACGTCTCGGGGTTATACCTTCGGAACCATCGTTCTCGGAGGGGTTCGAGATCGTAGTGGAAGTAGAGGAAGTAGTCGTTCTCGCAACTCGTAGTGGAAGTAGTGGTTCACGTCATCGTGTCGTGGTACTTGGCGAATCCCTCGTTTCCGGGCGACGGTAGTGGTACATGCCGTAGAGGTACTTGAGGGTGCCGACGGATCCGGGCGTCGGTAGGGGTACTTGTCGCATCGTCTTGTGTCGTGTAGGCGTACACGGGGCGTTTTGTAGATGTACTTATATCCGTAGCCGTTCACGAGCTCGTCTTCCCGTAGATGTACACGTTCTCTGTCAAGTCAACAGCAAAAGCCACCAAACAACACAAAAACTACAGCAGCTAAAACAAGGGTAGCACGAGGCCACGGCAGCAGCAGAACAACAAAACATGGCAGAAGCAGGCCGCGGGACGGAAGAGCAGCGGCTTCGGCCGGCTTGGCAGGGTGGCTGAGGGAGACCACGGCGACGGAGGCAGAGCCCTGGGAGCCAACGGGGCGAGGCGGCAGGGCCTCTGGCCGCGCGAGGACGGGACGGGCGCCGGCCTTGGCCTCTGGCGCGGAGGAGAACGAAGGAGGCCGGAGGGACGGCTCGCAGGTGGAGGCGGAGGAATCGGGCGCGGCCTGGCTGGCTTCGGCCCCGGGCCGCTGGAGGCGCCGGACTGGATCGGGGCGTCGGGGCGCACTGGCCTCTGGAGGAGGAGAGGATGGAGGGGGCGCCGGGCCTGGCCAGCGGGAGCGAGAGGGAGGCCTCGGCGCGGCGCCTGAGGGAGCGGGGCGCACTGGGTAGAACCGCGAGCGAGAGAGGTGAGGCTCGGGCAGGGAGCGAGGGCTGCGAGAGGGAGATGAGGCGAGGGGAGGGAAACGGCATCGAAGGAAAAGGTGCGGGCGAACGGGACTCTGGCTCGGGGTCGAGCGAGCGATGGGGAGAGGCTGGCTGCGGGAGAGGAGTGCGAGGGGTGGCGGCGCACGAGGGAAACGGGTGCGGGAAGGTTAGCGCTAGGGTTAGGTGGTGGCCGGGCCGGGCAGATGGGCTGCGGAGATTGAGGAAACGGGCCGGCTGGGCTGAGGGAGAGCTAAAAGGAGGCAGCAGGCTGGAGAGAGGGAAAGGAGGAGGCTGCCCTCTTATTTATTTAAACATTTGGCAGAAAAATAAAAGAGGGAAGAAAAGAAAGAAGAAGGAGGAGGACAAGAATTAGCACACGAAGTCAAAATCCCCGGGCTCACAAAAATGTCAGGGATTTAAATAAAATAGAAGGAGGTTTTTTGGAAGAACCTCGAACAACGGAAAAGAACTTATTGGCAAGGTTTTTGAGGTGAAACTCGAAATGAAAAAGGCATGAAGAAAAATATGCAAGTATGTTGGGTTAATTCCGACGAATGGAATAATTATTAATATAGCTCCATAATTATTAGGAGGCTTTTATATGTTATAAAGAGAAGACATCTTCCCTCGATTTAAATGGACCGAAGGTCCACACGATTTATTTAGGTTGATGCAAAAATAAAATGACACGATGGCATGATGACATGATGCAATGCAAAAAAATAAATAACACAAGCAAAAGAACACACGGGCAGCCCGGAACATCTGGAATCTTCGGGAAGCTTCTGGGACGTCGGTCTCGGGCGTCACAAGAGATGTCGAGTTCGTGATAGATCTTATCCCTGGAACTGTCCCAATCTCTAGGAGACCATATAAGATGGCACCACTAGAATTAGCTGAGCTAAAGAAACAACTCGATGAGTCCTTGCAAAAAGGTTTCATCCGTCCTAGTTCTTCCCCTTGGGCTTGCCCCGTCCTCTTCGTCAAGAAGAAGGATGGAACGGAGTGGATGGTTGTAGATTACCGACCTGTCAATCTGGTCACCATAAAGAACAAGAACCGCTTCCCAGGATCAACAACTTGTATGATCAGCTCGCTGGATCCTCAGTCTTCTCTAAGATGGATTTGAGGTTGGGTTACCATCAAATCAAAATCAAGAACGGGGACATTCCTAAAACGGCTTTTGTTACTCGTTATGGCCAATATGAGTACACCGTCATGTCCTTCGGATTAACCAATGCCCCAGCTACATTTCTCGGTTAATGAATTCTATATTCATGGAGTACTTGCATAAATTTGTCGTGGTATACCTCGATGATATACTCATCTATTCCAAAAACAAGGAAGATCATGCCGAGCATTTAAGGCTGGTATTGACGAAACTTCGAGAGCACCGCCTTTATGCCAAATTCTCTAAATGTGAATTTTGGTTGCCGGAAGTAACCTATTTAGGTCATGTGATCTCTGGCAAGGGTATTGCTGTCAATCCCGAGCGAGTTCAAGCCGTCCTTGATTGGACTCCCCCTGAATCGGTCAAGCAAGTTAGGAGTTTTCTTGGCTTGGCGAGCTATTGCCGACGCTTCGTCGAGAATTTCTCCAAGGTTGCTAAACCTCTAACTGAACTCCTCAAGAAAGATAAAA
Organism: Secale cereale; assembly: GCA_902687465.1. Lineage (NCBI taxonomy): Eukaryota > Viridiplantae > Streptophyta > Magnoliopsida > Poales > Poaceae > Secale > Secale cereale. Next base: position 346,845,741 of record LR738711.1, read on the forward strand.
AGTTTGAGTGGACCCCACAATGCGAGTCCAGTTTTCAGGAACTGAAAAGACGCCTGACATCTACACCTGTACTGGTACCACCAGACTTTTCCAAGGATTTCATAATCTACAGCGACGCCTCGCGACAAGGACTAGGTTGCATACTCATGCAAGATCGTCAAGTGATTGCATACGCATCTCGACAGTTGCGTCCACATGAGGATAACTATCCTACCCATGATCTAGAGCTTGCAACTGTAGTCCATGCACTCAAAACATGGCGACATTACCTTCTTGGTAATCGCTGTTAAATCTTCACTGATCACCAAAGTTTGAAGTATATCTTCACCCAACCGGATCTAAATCTCAGGCAAAGACGTTGGGTTGAGTTTCTCATGGATTACGACTTAGGAATTACTTATACTCTTGGTAAGGCCAATGTCATGGCTGATGCACTAAGTCGTAAGTCTTATAGTAACAACTTGATGTTACAACAAGGACAACCACTTCTCCACGAGGAATTTCGTAAGCTTAACCTTCACATTGTTCCTCGAGGATTCCTTTCCACCTTGGTGGCGAAACGTACCCTTACGGATCAGGTCATCAAAGCACAGAAGGTTGATCCGGGAATTTCCCGTATTAGGAGGAACATCAAGAAAGGAGTTGCGGGATGTTTCTCAATTGATGATCAAGGAGTCGTATTCTTTAGCAACCGTTTAGTGGTCCCTAAAGTACGAAACCTGAGACGTTTAATCCTTAAGGAGGCTCATGAATCTCCTCTCACGATTCATCCCGGTAGTACCAAAATGTATCAGGATCTACGTCAAAGATTCTGGTGGACTAGGATGAAGAGAGAAATCGCTCAATTCATTGCTAACTGTGACGTTTGTCGTTGAGTCAAAGCAGAGCATCAACGGCCTGCTGGCACCCTTCAACCTTTAGCTATTCCTGAATGGAAATGGGACAAAGTCGGTATGGACTTCATTACCGGATTTCCCAGGACCAGGAAAGGGAATAATGCTATCTTCATCGTTATCGACCGCCTCTCTAAAGTAGCTCATTTCCTCCCTGTTCGAGAGAATATTACCGCTAGCCAGCTAGCAGACTTGTATGTCTCTCGGATAGTATCACTTCATGGTGTGCCGTTGGAGATTAACTCAGACCGTGGAAGTCTCTTCACTTCCCGATTTTGGGAAAGTTTCCAGAATGCTATGGGAACTCATCTCTCTTTCAGTACCGCCTTCCATCCGCAGTCAAGTGGTCAAGTGGAACGAGTCAATCAAATTATGGAAGACATGCTTCGAGCCTCTGTCATTTCTTTCGGTATGGAATGGGAAAAGTGTCTTCCATTTGCCGAATTCGCTTATAACAATAGTTATCAAGCCAGCTTGGGCAAAGCCCCCTTTGAAGTTCTATATGGACGAAGGTGTCGAACACCTCTTAACTGGTCGGAAACCAGGGAAAGACAATTCTTTGGCCCGGATATGATCCAGGAAGAAGAAGAGCAAGTTCGCATCGTTCGTGAGAGATTGAAAGCAGCCCAGTCTCGCCAGAAGAGCCAATATGATAGTCATCATAAGGCTGTGACTTTTGAAGTCGACGATAAAGCTTACCTTCGGGTTACTCCTCTTAAGGGAACCCATCGTTTCGGTATCAAAGGCAAATTGGCCCCTCGTTACATCGGTCCTTTTCGCATTCTTGCCAAACGAGGAGAAGTTGCCTACCAATTGGAACTACCTCCGCACCTCTCCAGACTTCATGATGTCTTCCACGTTTCTCAACTCAGGCGTTGCTTCTCGGATCCTATCCGCGGAGTGGACCACGAAACGCTTGATCTCCAGGACAATCTGACATATCGAGAATACCTCGTTCGTATTCTTGATCAAACCGAGCGCACCACTCGACGCCACAATATCAAGTTTCTCAAGGTTCAATGGTCACATCATTCCGAGAGTGAAGCTACTTGGGAAAGGGAGGATCTTCTTCGACTTGAGTACCCCACCCTCTTTCTGGAGGGACCCGAATCTCGGGACGCGATTCTTTTAAGTGGGGGTGAGTTGTCACATCCCTAGTTTAGCACTTGCATTAGGGCTAGCTAGAGTGTGCATCATGTTTACTTATCAATGAAACTTGAAATGGGAATGACGGAAACCCCAGCACCCCTCTTCTAACAACTAGGGTTTGATAAAATATTTTCCAATGTACCCAAAATGCCCTTCAAAAATGTTCATCATTTCTGCCTTGGTCTTAAACCTCTGCCAAAAATGGTGCACAATTTTCTAGGACATCAAAGGCCTTTGGATTAAATCATATGTTATTTGAATTTGGGCATTTAAATTCTATAAAATATTTTAAATGCTCAAATAATCATAAACTATAATGTTTCCTACTGTTCATATTATATATAGTGGGCATGACAAGTTTCATGAGTTATCAAAATGCTCTTGCATTTTTATTAATTAAACAAAGTTGCAAAACAAATGAAACAGAAAAGAAAATAGGAAAAAGAAAAAGGGAGAAAGAACTTACCTCGGGCCCAGCCCTGTAGCAGGCCGGCCCAGCCCACAGCCTCTTCTGTCACCTTCCTCCTCGCGCCAGAAGGACGCGCGCGTGGCCGCTGCGCGCCGGCACGCGTCCGGCCACCTCCACCCTGCCTGCCTGCTTCCCGACGGCCTGGACGACTCCCCGCGACGCCACGCAGGTGCCCGACCCCTCTCGCACTTTCCCCTTCATCCCCGTTGCCTCCCCTGGCTCTCTCCTTCTCCATCACCGAGTCGCCCGTCGCCGCCGCTCGCCGTTGCCGCACCTAGAGCTACCCCCTTGCCCCGTGAGTGTGTCCAGAAGGAGCGCCGCGTCGTCCTCTTCCTCCTCGCTGAGCCACGGATCGCCGGAAGCCCTACAACGCCTCCACGCCGTCGTCCCCTTCCTCGGATCGCCGGAGCACCTCGCCGCCGTTTACGAAGCTGCAGCGCGTCCCCGACCCCTCCGTCGAGCTCGTTAGCACCGCAGTGAGCTCCTACGTCGTTCCCCTCCTTCTTTTGCTTCGATTGCGCCTTGTAGCCGCCGCTCCATTGATCACCGAAACGCACCGCCGCCGTGCTCGCCGCCGGCGATGCTCCGGTGACCATTTGGTCACTGGCACACGTCCATCACACTCGCCGCAGCACGTAGATGCGCTAGGTACTACGCACGCATCGCCTAGGCCACTACAGCCGCGTCTCCACACACGCCCGACGCCGGTCGCCACCGTCGAGCTTGTTGCCGTCGTCTCCGGCCACCCCAGGTCCGGCGACCACCACCATTCGACGCGCAACGACAAGAGCTTCCCAACGCACCCAACCGCAGCTCGAGCCGTGCCCCCTAGACGATTTCCGAAGCACGCCGCCGTACTTGGCCTCGCCGGCGTCACGTCGCCGACGGGTTTGACCTGTTTGACCGGGGGGGTTGACTACCCCTGGGTCACTGACATGTGGGCCACCCTTTTGCTAATTAGTTAGTTTAATTAAGTTTCTGTTAATTTAATTAGTTATTAATTTAGTCACTGACCCGTGGGCCCAGGCCCCACTGACAGCTAATTAGTTAACTCTAATTAACTTTGTTAGTTAGCTGTGACACTGACATGCTGGGCCCACAAGTCATGTTTGACTGGACCAGCTCCTGTTGACTGGCTGACGTCAGCATGATGTCATGCTGACGCAGTAAAGGTTTTTCTGGGATTTTTATATTTAAAAATAATTCAGGAAATTCCAGAAAATACCCAAAACTTCTAAAAATCATATAAAATCAACCATAGCTCAGATGGAAAAGTTTTATATATGAAAAATGATCAGAAAAATCCAATCTTTCCAACGGCACTTGTTTCATGCATGTTTGAGCAAGTTAACCTTGCTGTATACATTAAAACATGATAATGCACTTATTTAAATAATAGCTAAAATGCCAATTTGAATCTTTGGTTCAAATAAGCTCAAACCCTTCTGGTCTTAGTTGCATTAGCCAACACACATGCATCTTGCCATTTCATGAGCATGCATCATATTGTTGCATTTGTTTGTTAATGATTGTATAGTCGGTATTCTCTGTATTAGGTCCTGCTCCCGAGGATACTGTTGCGTATCCAGTTAAAGAGCAGTACCCGACAACTACTTTGTCAGGCAAGCAATCATTGATCATTCCGATACAAACCCAATCTTCTCGCTCCTGCTCTCTTTTACTGCATTAAGGCAATAGCGTGTGAACTGCTACTTGCTGCGGTAGTTGAACCATATTCCCTTGCATGACCTGTCATTGCCACAGTAAATAGTTGAAACCCACTAGCATGTGTAGGAGTTGATTGAGCCATGTGATGTGTGATCCACCATGCTATTTGTTTATGTTGCCTGCTATGCTTAGAGTTGTGTCAGGTCTGGTTCATCTGGGTGATGGATCAGAGTGAAATGATCATACCGATAAAGAGAAGGAAGTGTGGAATACGCTTGGTAAAGGTATCGATGAAAGGCCATGTAGGAGTACATGGTGGGTTGTTTCATTGGAATCGTCCATAGGACCTGAGATCTGTATGTGTGGTTCAAGTTGCAGTTACTACCATGCATTGGGCCCGAAACCAATGGACCCTCTCGGGTTATTAATTACCCTCGATCTCTGTCCATGAGTTGCAACTAGTTTTTGGTGTTTATAGATTACTGGAGGTCGTGCACAACGCTGACCCTCGGGGTGGGTTGTGATGCGACAGGTACGTGGCACGGTGTACCGGTTGCCCGTTTGGTGACTCGGGAACCCTGTACACATCGTTTGGGGCCGTGAGCGACACCCCGGCCGGATCTCCCCATGGATGGAACCCAAATAAGCGATAAACCTGGATGAGAGACTTGAGTAGTTAGTCAGGTCGTGGCCGACACCCTCGCTGGGCTTCCGCTTGAAGGTTGCCGAGTACACGTCGAGTAAACGGCGATAAGTGGTGGAAGCATGTGTGATGAGGTACACCCCTGTAGGGTTATCAATCTATTCGAATAGCCGTTGTTCGCGGTACGGACTACTTGGTTACTCTTACAGTTCATAGACAAGTTGATGGACACTACTAAAAGCCTCAAGATAAGTGTGAGTGTCGTGGATGGCCCTTCCGTAGGATGACAGAAGAGGATCCTCGGTAGTGTATTGTTATGGTGAGTAGAGGACTCGTGTTCGTAATAACATATTGCAATCCGTTGAGAGTTGTAGTATAGGTTAGCCAAGAGTCAAAGCTGGGTTTCTGCTATAAACTCCACTGCCCCCTGTTGATAATGTTGCATGTATGATAGGTTCTGTGGTAAGACTTGCTGAGTACCTTTGTACTCATGTTTGCTTAATAACTGTTGCAGAGGAGAACCCTGCCCCTGCTGATGGGTTCTACATAGACGTTGACGTCGATGAGTAGCTTGACACCCAGATGGAGATCTGGAGCTTGTGAAGGGCCTTGTAGATAGTTGGGCTACACCAAGCCTGTTTTATTTTCTAAGTTGTCTTTACTCAGACATCAAGCTTCCGCTTGTGCTTCTATGACTGTATGACTTGAGTGTTGGGTCATGTGACCCCTACCTGTATGAATATGTTATGTATGGCTCTTGGAGCCTTTTAAATAAAGTACTTTGAGTCATAGAGTTCTGTTGTGATGCAATGTTGTACTTGCACATATTGAGCATATTGTGTGTATGGTTAAAATGCTTGGTATGTGTGGGATCCGACACCTAGTTGTTTTCCTTTGGTAGCCTACCTTACAGGGAAATGCCTCCTAGTGATTCCAATGAGCCTTGGTAGCTTGCTACTGCTCGGAACACGTAGGCTGGCCGGCATGTGTCCTTCTTCGTTCCTGTGTCTGTCCCTTAGGGGAAATGTCACGCGTTGTTCCTTTAAGTCCATGTAGCTTGCTACGACTTGGGTTCATACGTTGATGACCGACACGTTTGTTGCTGGGTCATGGATGCCTGTCTCTGTAATCTAGTGCCACTTTTGGTTTATAACTAGCCATGTCGGTCCGGGTTCTCTATCATATGGATGCTAGCGACACTGTCATATACGTGTGCCAAAATGCGCAAACGGTCCAGGGCCAGGTAAGGTGGCACCCGTGGGGTTACCGTGCGTGAGGCCGCAAAGTGATATGACGTGTTACAGCTAGATCGGTGTGACTTAGGATCGGGGTCCCGACACACCCGGTACATGTGGGCTTGTGACAAAGTAGGCACCATGGCCGGGTGTACCAAGGGTCACCCGTTTGGTGGGCTTGGGAACCCTGTACACATCGTTTGGGGCCGTGAGCGACACCCCGGCCGGATCTCCTTGCGGATGGAACCCGAATAGGCGATAAACCTAGACTAGAGTCTTGTGTGGTTAGTCTGATCGTGGCCGACACCCTCGCCAGGCTTCCGCTTGAAGGTTGCTGAGATACACGATGTGTACATGGCGATAAGTGGCAAGAGCGTGTGTGAAGAAGTACACCCCTGCAGGGTTAACATGATCTATTCGAATAGCCGGGTCCGCGGTTATGGACTTCTTGGATGCTTACGTGGTACATAGACAAGTGAAAGTGGATACTCTAAAATGCGCAAGATAAGCGTGAGTGCTATGGATGGCCTTCTCGTAGGGTGATTGGAACGGATCCATAGTGGTGTATTGATTGGTGAATATGTGGACTCGTGTGCGCCACCTCAAAAGAGTTACTAGCAAGGGTAGTTCAGGATAGCCACCGAGTCAAACCTGGCTTGCTGCAATTAAACCCCACAACCCCCTTTGTTGATAATGATGCATACGTAGCTAGTTCTGATGTAAGTCTTGCTGAGTACCTTTGTACTCACGTTGGCTTAATTTATGTTTTTGCAGAGAGACTTCAGTCTCGCTAGTGGTTTCGCGTGGACTTCGACGTTTAGCTTGTTACCTCAGCTAAGATCTTCTACCCTTGGGAGGGTTTTGAAGATAGTCAGGCTCGATAGCCTTCTTCCTTTTCAGATGTCTGTACTCAGACATGTTTATGCTTCTGTTGCATGTATGCTCTGTATGTTGGGTCATGAGACCCACTGCTTGTAATAAATGCTATGATGGCACTTCTGGGCCTTTATCTATATGAGTTGTTGAGTTATGTTGTGATGCCATGTTGTACATCACATACTTGCATTTTTTGCGTACGTGTAATGTGTATTGCTATGTGTGGGATCTGACACATAGTCGTTTACCCTTGGTAGCCTATCTTATAGGGAAATGTCTCCTAGTGCTTCCACTGAGCCTTGGTAGCTTCCTACTGCTCCGGAACACTAAGGCTGGCCGGCATGTGTCCTTCTTCATTCATGTGTCTGCCCCTTAGGGGAAATGTGACGCGCTGTTCCTTTAAGTCCTTGTAGCTTGCTACGACTTGGATTCATACATTGATGACCGACAAGTTCATTGTTGGGTCATGTATGCTTGTCCCTGTAATTTAGCGCCACTTTTGGTTTACAACTAGTCATGTCGTACCGCGTTCTCTGTCATATGGATGCTAGCGACACTATCATATATGTGAGCCAAAATACGCAAATGGTCCAAGGCCAGGTAAGGTGGCACCCGTGGGGATACAGTGCGTGACGTCGCAAAGTGATATGATGTGTTACATGCTAGATTGGTGTGACATAGGATCGGGGTCCCGACAGCTTTGTTACTAGAGCCTGACTGCCTTTAAGATTACCACGCCAAACTAGTCGAACTTGAGTTTAGAAACTCTTTAGTTATATTACGGGAATTGATTGTGGAAGGGAACGTAATGCTCTTTTAACTTCTTTATCCTCTGCCCTTCTGATCCGAGTCATCCTCTTCTTTTCTACGGGGATTAAGAACTAGGACTCTCATTATTTTTATCTGGATCACGTTAATGGTGGATTCAACTCTCAGTTCAGTTTCTTCTACTTCCGTATGTTGACAGTTGATCTCGGAACCTTGATATTGTGAGGATAGGTGGTTATGCCATCATATTTTGCACGATGTCTCAAGTCTTTTTTCGAGCATTTACAGCCGTTATGATGTTCGAGTCATCCCAGGTTTGTAAATAGTCTGATGCATTTCCAAATCCATTCTTCCCGTTTCCGATGCTCCTTTGGGTAAGGTTAACCACACTAATCACCGAGTTGAGGTAGTCTGTTGCCTCGACATATATGTTGGAGCTATTATTATGACCCTAGGTCTCTTAGAAGATCACCCAGTAATCTAGCAATGCTTTATATTCCCAGTGTGATGATTCTGTCTATCATTCTAGAAAGCATCATGTGATGCCATTTAGTTAGTAAGTATTCTATTCTTGGGTTCTTGAACCCAAGATCCACCCTACTTACCTCGTGCTGATAGTGTTTGCTCGTTCCTTTAGGATATTAGTAACCTTGCGATAGCCCTCGAGGTCCATGGTATGTCATCCTTCAAAATACCATGAACTACTTATGGCAGAAGTTCCTCATTGAACCGAAAGATCACAACCAGAGTCCTCTTGATGAGTTCTCGATTCCATGTTGCGACTCTGCCAATTCTACCTTTCAGCATGGGTTATCCGCAAGAAATATGTTGAACTAGTACGACATGCTAATCTATGCGTCCACAACTCAGAAATTCATATCTGCTTTTGGGTTGTCCATCTTCAGTCTATTCCGAGCATCGTCTATCTATTGATAGTCAGGAGTAGTTGTGCATTCGTGTTCATCGATTCCTTTTACTCTTGTGGTCCGTCAAGCCATTCTATTCTGGAATGAGTAGGAGAAAAAAACTCCAGTACCTCATCCATATCCAGGATTGGGTCAAAGTAGTTGTGCTCTACAGATCAAATGGCAATCCCGATTTTTGCTTCGTTCTACCTTGGAGTATTACCACCTTTATATCAAGAATGTCAAGGGAATTGCACAACCTCCTACGAACTCTTGATATAGTGATACCTCTCTCCATCGCCGTTTATTCCTCGGTTTCCGTGTTGTTGTAACCGGAATACTGATAAGTGAATCATGATGTGTGAAATCAATACTCCTATCAATTCCGTTGCTTGGTAGTTAATGGACGATAATCTCATTCTTAGCATGCTGGTTACTGACTCATCATTCTAAGATTGATCGTGTTGCCTAGTCCATTGTTCCTGGTACACTTGTCAATCAATGAGTTAGGATTGTATCAATCTCTAGCTCTCTTGATCATATCGTCTTGCCCTGAAAAGCAAGATTGTTCCCGAGCTTAACAACATATCGTTGGTGCGTTATTTTACGAATATCTTCTCGGAGGTTGTGACACCCCGAGACCGGTGCGCTAGGTGTCAGCTAGTTAATTTTCTTCGTTGCCGTGTCATCTGCTTGTGTGTTGCATCCTTGCCTTTTCATCGTGTCCATTGCATCAGCATGTTTTCAAAAGTTGCATCCGTCTGAATCCGCTCGTCCTTTCCATTGTCCGTTCTGTGCCCAGACACACTTGCACGCGCTCGCGGCACCTCCGAATATTTATTTTATAAGTGGCCGGAAAATGTTCTCGGAATGGGATGAAACTTGGCGTGTGTCTTATTATAGTGTAGACAGACCGCCTACCAAATTTTGTCGCATTCGGAGCTCGTTTGATAGCCCAACCGTCAAATATAAAGACACTAGTCGCCGGTTAATTCGCCCGATGTTTTCGGTCTCTGAAAACCCCGCGGGCCTCTTTTCCTTCTCTCCTCACAGCCCGAGACCCCATCTACACAGCCCACTAGGCCTGCCAAGACCCCCTCCGCTCCGGTGCCGTTGGATCGCGATCGGAGGGATTCAAAAGCCCCCAAAACACCCCCTAGACCTAAACCCTAGCCCTCCTACTATAAATGGACCCCCCAGTCCATTTTTGGCCTCCACCAGCCTCATCCCTAATTTCCGCGCCACATATCCACCTCAACCGCCGGCGCCGCCGCTCCCCTCCATTTCCGCGTCCAGCCGCCCATGCCCCGCCACATGGTGCGTCACCATTCGCCCCCGCCGCCATCTGGGCTGGTTCCAGCCACTCAGGGAGTGCCACTTGGCCTCCTCCACGTCACCTGGCCCTCTACCCACGCCTCACCACGCCAGGCCCGGCCGCGGCCCGCCCCGGGCCGGATCTGGGCCCGAAGCGGCCGCGCAAGCCCGCTTCCCGCTCCTACCTCGCCCGCACGCATCCAGCTAGCGCGCCGCCGCCTCTGTCAGGCCCAAGATGCGATTCTATCCCGATCACATGACACTTACGTGATTGGGGCACAACCGCATTTCGGGCGCTTAGCAAGATGGATATCATTACATCGTACCATTACATACATACATGGGGGATACAACAATACGTACAAGTCACAAGAATACATCAACATCAATACAAAGTATCCGACTACGGATACAAACATGAAAAGAACAACGACATCCATCTGCTATCCCAGGCTGCCGACCCGGAACCTAACCCAAGACTGAAGAAGAAGAAGAAAGAACTCCAACACAACGATCAACGCTCTCACGTCAAGACATCGGAAACCTGCACCTGCAACTGTTGTTGCTGTATCTGTGAGCCACGAGGACTCAGCAATCCTATAACCATGGGTAACAAGACTATCAAAGCTTAATAGGTAGGAAGAGGTAAAGTGGTGAGATTGCAGCAGCGGCTAAGCAAAAATATGGTGGCTGACTTACAAGTACAAGTATAAAATGAGCATCTACGCAAACGGTCGCAAAGTAGTAGTGATCTCTAAAGATCCTGAACTACCTATGAGTCAAACATAACCCCACCGTGTTCTCTTCTCAAAGTGAAAAGAGACAGTCACGGTTACTCACACAGTTGTGTGTTTTACTTCGGATCCTCTATCAAGTTTTCTACAACCGGACATTAACAAATTCAAATCTGCCACATAACCGTGGGCACGGCTTTCGAAAGATCATAACCCTACAGGGGTGTCCCAACTTAGCCCATCACAAGCTCTCACGATCAGCTGAAGTAATAATAATTATTACCCCTTATCTTTGGGAAATCCGAGCAGGCTCGGCATCCCGGTGCATAAGACATTTCGACAATGGTAAAACAAGTCTGGCAAGACCTCCCGGTGTGTCGACACCCTGATAATAGCCGCGCGTATCTCGTCTCAGGCCACGACCGGATGGGTGATCCTACAAGTAAAACCAAACCTCGAGTTTCCCCGTGGTGGCCCCGCATAACCTCCGTTTGGGACCAACACCATCAACACTGGCCCCCCTGCTATGTAGAAAAGAACCTCGAAGGAGCGTCCCCCTTATGCAATTTAATTAATTAATTAAGTTTTTATTATGAGGAAAATTAAAACCAATGTTGGGCCTTGCTGGAGGAGTTTTATTCAAAGACGAAGTGTCAAGGGGTACCCATATACCCAACCGTGTAAGGAACGCAAAATCAAGGAACAGAATGTCGGTTTAGCAAAGCCCAAGGTGGCATGAGTGGAACAAAACACTGAGCAAAAAGCCAACCCTTCCACCCATGCCCAGTATATAGGTGTGTAAATAATAATTATAGATATTGTGATATTCCAACAACAAGTTCCCACCTGGAACGATCTTCATCTTCACCTGCAACTAAGAACGCTATAATAGGGGCTGAGCAAGCGGGTAACATAGCCAAACAATGGTTTTGCTTGGAAGGTGTCAAATGTTAGAAGTTTCATGGCAACAAGGAGAGGCTGACAATAATGATGGGTAGCGCGACATATAATGATAGCATCGAGACAACTAAGCAATGGCAATGATAGTAAAGGTATCCAAGGGTATGGTCATCTAGCCTGAGATCCCGCAAGTAAGAAGAACGGATCCATGAAGAAGACGAAGAAGAAGCCTTGAAGAAGAACCACGGGTAGACGAACGAATCCTCACGAACGCAACGGAACAAGAACTAACGAGAAGAAGCAAGCAACACGGTAAACACACAAGAACATGACAATATGCTCAACCAAGTATGATGCAAAACAAGTCTACATATGATGCACAGCAAGTCTGTACAGGAAGCAAAACATGGCAAGGTAGGAAGCACACAAAAAAAAACACAAGTCTATATATGAAGCAATACATGGCAAGGTATGATGCAAGACAAATCTATACAGGAAGCAATACATGGCAAGGTAGGAAGCACAGCAAAACAACACAAGTCTATATGATGCAATACGTGGCAAGGTATGATGCAAGACAAATCTATACAGGAAGCAATACATGGCAAGGTAGGAAGCACAGAAAAACAACACAAGTCTATATGATGCAATACGTGGCAAGGTATGATGCAAGACAAATCTATATAGGAAGCAATACATGGCAAGATAGGAAGCACGGGGAAACAACACAAGAACGTGACAATATGCTCAACCAAGTAGGATGCAAGACAAGTCTATATATGATGCAAAACATGGCAAGGCAGGAAGCACTCAAAACAACACAAGAACAAGTTTAAATGAGGCCGGAAACTACATATAACAAATCCGTTAAGCCCTCATGTGCATAACTTGAAATTAGACCAGATCTGAACAAACCTAATGTTCAAGTCGTTAAACAGCAAGTTAACATGCACCATGATGATCTACACGAAATTCTATTCAAGTTTCATATAAAGTTTGTTTAATTCGGAGCTACGGCCTAGAAGATATGAGCAAAACAAGACAAGCATGGCAACGGTGCAAGATGCACCCAAACATCAAGAAAACTCACTCCAAACATGAAAACAATATGATATTATGATTCTACATGCAAAATCACACAAGTTTCATATAATTCACACCCAAAACGGAGCAACGGGCTAAAAGATACACATGAAACAAGATATAACAACAAGCTGAAGTCAACAGCCACATAACAACTTTCGATCAAGGTAAATATATGCTACATCACTCAAACATGACAACAAGAAGCATGGACATGAAGTAGACATATCGTACAGCAAACAACTCCACTAGAGCAACTCTATAGGAGGCATGGATCAATAGCAACAAGCTATAACATTTTGATCATGACGTTAAAAACCTGACAGGAATATTTTATAGCAACTTGGGAGCAAGAATTAAATAAGCTACAACAAGCCAAATGAGCAAGTAAGGACATGGATGGATAGAAAACAACATATATAGCAAGGAATTATCAAAGGACACCCCAATACTAACATGGATTTGCCTAGGGCATCAAGCAAACATAGCATTAGGATAAGACAGATTCCAGACTTAGTGAAATTTCACGAAGTGTTAAAACAGTTAAGTTGGCATGGCATGTTTGTAACCATGTTTAATTTACCTCAAGGCATAACATGGCAAATGGTTTGCAACACAGCAAAGAACACATGATGGAGAATCTAAAACATATGAGCATGCCACATGGGGACAAACACATCAATAGCAACGAGCTCCTCAACTAGGCATCTCGTAACAAGTTACAAAACCTAACAGCCACTTGCACTTTTGCAACAGGGATAAACATGGCAATATGAACTCAGAAAAGCATGCTACAGCAACCATCATGTAGAGCATCTCATGATGAACATTTTGACATATCATATGCATCATTTGGATAAACATGCACCAAGTTATCATATCTCAAACATAGCAACAAAATAACAAGTAGCAGCAGTTTATAACAAGTAGCACTCTTGCAACAGGGATTAGAGCATCCAGATGAACTCAAATGTGCATGGCACAATGGAACAAATTGTAGAGCATATCACCACGATCATTTTGACATATCATACACTCAATTCGGACATACACACAAAAAGTTAGAGCCATGCAAACATAGAAACAAAATATGACAGAAAAGACTTAGCCAAAAACTACTAAGTAAAACTGAGCGCAACATAGTAAATGTCGCCCGGGCAGGGCCCACGAGCGGAGCTGGCCCGGGTGTGGCGACGCGAGCCGAGGCCACCGTGCTCCTTTGCTCGAGGACGAGCGGGAGGCAGAGGCGGCGCGCCTTCGATGTGGTCGTCAGATCCGGCCGGCCGCTGCCAGATTCGGTGGCGGAGAGAGGCTCGGGGGCGGTGAGCTCGCCGGTGGGAGGCGTTGGCGGCGGGGTGCGGCAGGAGCACTTGCGGAGGGACGCGGGCGGCGGCGTGAAGCGAGGAGCTCTCCGGCGGAACTCCGGCCGGTGGCGGGTATGGTAACTCGTCGGCGGCGGCTCGCCGGCCGGCGCAGTGGCGGCGGCGCTCGGCCCCGAGCTCGGAGCGAGCGGGAGGAGGCGAGGAGTAGCGATGCGGGCGGCGGCGTGCTCGGGCCCGTCGGGCCCGCGATGGGCTCGGCGGGCCGCGGGTGGAGGAAGGCTGGCGCTGACACTTGGCGGCGCGGGAGTGGAGGAGAGCGGGGCGGCGCTGACGTGTCAGCCTGGGATTGGCCCGGGGGACGTGGAAGGTGGGGATGGACATGTCTAGGCAGAGTGGACATGTCCAGCTGCGCGGGGAGGAGCATTGTTAGGGTTTGATCTGCGCGTAAATGCAGAGGGAGGTACATATTTATAGGTAGAGGGAGCTAGGAGTGTCCAAATGAGGAGCCGTTCGCGGCCACGCGATCGTGATCGAACGTCCAAGAGCATGGAGGGGGTAGAATGGGCTAGGTTGGCTGTGCAAAAGGGGTGCTGGGCCCAAAGAGAAAAGGCCTCCGGCGGTTAACACGGGTAACCGTTGGGCTATCAAACGAACTCCGAATGCGACGAAACTTGACAGGCGGCCTATCTACATTATAATAAGACCACATGCCAAGTTTCAACCCATTCCGAGAACGTTTTTCGGCCACTCACAAAATAAATATTCGGAGGCACCGCGGGCGCGTGTGGGTGTGCCTGGGCTCAGAACGGACAACGGAAAGGACGAGGGGAGTCAGACGAATGCAAGTTTTGAAAACATACTGATGCAACACACATGATGACATGGCAAGATGCAACGCGCAAGAAGATGATAGGGCAACGTCTACGAATAACTGGGTGACACCTGGCGCACCGGTCTCGGGGTGTCACAACACTCCCCTACTGACAAGAGATCTCGTCCTGAGATCTTAGGAACGAGACGGGACGATAAAGGAAGAACAAAGTTCTTCGAAGACAAAAGAGTGAAGCCAAGGAATGTTGAGAGGTTGAATAACTTGAAAGAAAGGATACAACGGAGATGAACGAAGTTGCAAAGACTTCGTTAAACAATATAAAGAAGGAATACGACGAGAACCAAAAGGTTGAAAGAATAATAATGAATAAGAAACCACTCCGGTTAAAAGAGATAGAAAGGAATTCGAACGAAGGAATTCAGGCAGCACTCCGGCTGAAACTGAAAGGAATAGCACACCGGTTTAAGATGAATTGTAAGAACACAATGCCTCCGGAAAGAATTAACAGAGTTAAATGAAACGAACGGAGAAGAAGATGACAACTTCCATCACGAAAGAATTTGAAAGAGCATCTTCATGAGAAAGACTTGAATGGAGTTGTTGAGAAAATCAACAACAAAAGAATAAGCTTGTCGTGGACTTATTTAAAATCATCCCAAAACTTGAGATGAAATCATGCCGCAACCAAATATTGAATAGATGAGAAGATGAACGAAATGCATAAATCCCTTCAAAGTAATACGGAGAATTATTTGCACTCGAGAGGCAAAAGAATAAGAATGCTTGAGCTGCTCCAGAAAAATTGCTCAATATTTAAAGAATGGATTAAATGATGGAGAACCACCAAGAAGAACTCCGGTAACGAAAGGATGATGATAAAGAAGTGAAGGATTCAAGAATAAGAATAAAGCGTTGCGATGATTTAGACGGGGTTCCGAAGAGATGGCTGAGAAAACTTGAACTCCGGGATATAAAAGATTAAAACACTCGGAACTAGAATTTATCCATCAAGAATAAACTCCGAAGGAATGAATTAATAAACTTGATGGAAAGAATAAGAATTATGTTATGCTTCTCCTCCATCAATTAAATTGATGAAAGCAATGGATTCGCATATCACTTATTCTCGATGAAATTGATTTAAAGAAGAATATATCGCGGACTTGCAACAATCTTCATGGAACACCGGTAGGATTGGAATGAACGAATGAATTGATATGATAGCACCGGAAAAGAACTCTTGAGCGAACCACCGTAAGGAATTGAAACCGAGTGAAGAAAATGGAACGAACCACCGTGAAGAATTAAAATCGAGTGAAGAACGAGAATGACCACCGTAAGGAATGAAATTGAACGATGCAAGAGGACAAACCACCGTAAGAAAATGAATCGAGTGAATATCATGAATCACCGGAAAGAATAAAGCACTTGGGGAATATAGATGACGAGCATGAATAGATGACGAACCGATTAACGAATACTTCAACGAAGCACCATAAGAATGTGAGACAAACGAAGAGGCATCAATGAAGAATATTTTGGGGACGAAGTTGAAAACCGAGAACGAAGAAATCTTCTGAAATGATGGCCTTCGGAGGAACACAAAGAAAGAATTCGTGAAATACTCTGGAAGAACGAAAAGAAGAAGGGTTGAACCACACATGAAAAGAATTGCAAACGAACTTCGGAAGGAATGTGACTGATGGAATCCATAATTACGTCACATTTGAAAGAATTTCGGAACACTCCAGAAAAATTAGAAGAGTCAGGTAAGATCATGGAAAAACCTGTGGGTTATGAGCCCACCGAAGAGAAAAAAAACATCGTTGAAATGGAATGCTGAGTAGATGATGCACCGGAACAATTGAAAAACTCGAATGAGGTGACAACCTCGAATTAATTGGAACACAGAAAAATCTCTTGAGAATGTCTTTGGAACACTGGAACAATTAGATGGCGAGAGGTAAATGAGCAAAGTGAAGCAATTGAGCCGAGGAAAAAGAATATGATGAACACCGAATACTAATAGAATTGGAACCACCGGAAAGAAAAGAGATGAATAATATCAAACGAGAGGAGAATTCACCGGTGAATAAAGGAGATAAATGATGACGAACTAGACGAGAATTCACCAGTTGAAAAATAACTAAGGAAAGAATGCAAAGGATTCACACGAGTAGGATGGATACTCGATTAAGGGCTCTGGCTCCAAGAAGCAAAAAGGGTGGGCGGGTGGGAAAAGAAAAACAACAACGGACGGGGAAAACAGCACTGGTTGAAAAGAACTGAGGGTTGAACTTGCAAAGAAGAAGAGGGTTGAATCCACATGACGAGAGATGCACCAGATGAAAGAACTAACAATGCAACAAACAAAAACTATCCACGTGATCCTAAAAAAATTTGAAGGGGAAGAGGAGTAATTCAAAGCACCTACGTCAAAATTCCTCACCAGAGCGACGAAGGGGCATGGGAGTAAATAGAATTACCTACTCTCCGATATAACTAGACTCTGAAAAAGTTTTCTGCTAGACTAGGCAACGGCCAAGCTACGATCAATCAAGGGGGCTCCTATGGTCGGTTGAGGCTCTGATACCAACTTCTCAGGGCCAAGATGCGATTCTATCCCGATCATGTGACACTTACGTGATTGTGGCACAACCGCATTTCGGGCGCTTCGCAAGATGGATATCATTACATCGTACCATTACATACATACATGGGGGATACAACAATATGTACAAGTCACATGAATACATCAACCTCAATACAAAGTATCCGACTACGGATACAAACATGAAAAGAACAACGACATCTATCTGCTATCCCAGGCTGCCGACCTGGAACCTAACCCAATACTGAAGAAGAAGAAGAAAGAACTCCAACACAACGATCAACGCTCTCACGTCAAGACATCGGAAACCTGCACCTGCAACTGTTGTTGTATCTGTGAGCCACGAGGACTCAACAATCCCATAACTATGGGTAACAAGACTATCAAAGCTTAATAGGTAGGAAGAGGTAAAGTGGTGAGGTTGCAGCAGCGGCTAAGCAAAAATATGGTGGCTGACTTACGAGTAAAAGAATAAGATGAGCATCTACGCAAACAGTCGCAAACTAGTAGTGATCGCTAAAGATCCTGAACTGCCTACGAGTCAAACATAACCCCACGGTGTTCTCTTCTCAAGGTGAAAAGAGACAGTCACGGTTAATCACACAGTTGTGTGTTTTACTTCGGATCCTCTGTCATGTTTTCTACAACCGGACATTAACAAATTCTAATCTGCCACATAACCGCGGGCACGGCTTTCGAAAGATCATAACCCTGTAGGGGTGTCCCAACTTAGCCCATCACAAGCTCTCACGATCAGCTGAAGTAATAATAATTATTACCCCTTATCTTAGGGAAATCGGATCAGGCTCGGCATCCCGGTGCACATGAGCTAGGTTGGCTGTGCAAAAGGGGTGATGGGCCAAAAGAGAAAAGGCCTCCGGCGGTTAACACGGTTAACCGTTGGGCTATCAAACGAACTCCGAATGCGGCGAAACTTGACAGGCGACCTGTCTACATTATAATAAGACCACACGCCAAGTTTCAACCATCCGAGAACGTTTTTCGGCCACTCACAAAATAAATAATCGGAGGCACCGCGGGCGCGTGTGGGTGTGTCTGGGCTCAGAACGGACAACGGAAAGGACGAGGGGACACGGACGGATGCAAGTTTTGAAAACATGCTGATGCAACACACATGATGACATGGCAAGATGCAACACACAAGCAGATGACAGGGCAACGTCTACGAATAACTGGTTGACACGTGGCGCACCGGTCTCGGGGTGTCACAGCCTCGTCGCCCTCCTCCGCCGCCACAGGGTCGCCGGACCCCGCCTCTGCTTCGGACGCTGTCGCTCGCCCTCGACAGCTCGTCGCCGTGCAGCTCCCGTCCCGTGCCTTGTCGACCCCGGCCTCGAAGGACACCGCTGCTCGACCTTTCCATCCTCCAGAACCGCCGTTGTCGCCGCCAAGAGCTTCACCGCCGGTGCTTTTCCGTCCACCCCGATGCCGGGAATGGATCCCCGGCCCTGACCTCCGCCGAATCCATCCACTTCCCCTGCCTCGGCCTCCTCCTAGCCTCCCCGCCGTACGGTACCGTCGCCGCCCCTGCCATGTCCGCGTCTTCCTGTTCGAGCGGGAGGAGGACGAGCGCCCGCTCGTGGGCCATGCCCCGCAGGCCGGCCCACTTCGCCCTCGAACCGCCGGCCCATCTCCAACCCCGCTTCGGCCTGGCCCAGAACCACAGGCCTGCCTGATCCTCTGCAGTCAACGGGCCCAAAGCCCATGTTGAGCCAACCCCCTAAGCCCTGCACTATGTGCTTTATAGCTATTTCGCGCTCACTGTGTTTTTTTCCCTTTGTGAAAATGGCTAAGTCTGTGTATTTCACACATCCTATATGCATGTTTGAGTTGCTGTAAATTTTTGTGTGGTTATCTAAATTGAG
Source organism: Secale cereale (assembly GCA_902687465.1). Taxonomy (NCBI): domain Eukaryota; kingdom Viridiplantae; phylum Streptophyta; class Magnoliopsida; order Poales; family Poaceae; genus Secale; species Secale cereale. Next base: position 346,865,029 of record LR738711.1, read on the forward strand.
CATATGATATGTCAAAATGTTCGTTATGACATGCTCTTCATTTTGTTCCATTGTGACATGCTTGTTTGAGATCATCTTGATGCTCTAATCCTCGTTGCAAGAGTGCTACTTGTTTAAAACAGCTGTTAACTATAATTTTGTTGCATGCTTGTGATGTTGATAACTTTGTGCATGTTTATCCAAATGGTGCATATGATATGTCAAAATGTTCATTGTGAAGTGCTCTACATGATGGTTGCTGTAGCATGCTTGTTTGAGTTCATATTGCCATGTTAATCTCTGTTGCAAAAGTGCATGTGGCTGTTAAGTGCTGAAACTTGTTATGAGATGCTGATTTCACTTGGTCATTGCTATTGGTGTGTTTGTCTTCTTGCCTCATGTCTATATGTTTTAGAAGCAAAATCATATGGTATTTGATGTGGTTCAATCCACTTTCCATGATTTGCCTTGAGGTGACTTAAACAAGCTTGTAAACATGCCATGTCGTTATTGTTGTTTTATACTTGGTGAAAAAACTGCTAAGTCTGGAATCTGTTTAACCTGATGCTATGTTTGCTTGATGCCTCACTCAAATCCATGCTTGTTTTTGGAGTGGCCAATGATCATGTCTTGTTGTCCATGTTATTGTCTATACATTCATGCCCTTACATGCACATATGACCTGCTGTAGCTTATTTATTTCTTGCTCTCAAGTTGATATAAATTTTACCTGTCAGCCTTTTATTAGCATGATCAATTTTGTGGAGCTTGTTGTTATTGATCCATGCCTCCTATGGAGATGATCCAATGGAGTTGTTTGATGTATGGTATGTCTATTACATGTCCATTATCCTTATATGCTTAATAGAGTTGATATGATTGTTGTTTTGTGCCTCCGAAGGCAGCATCGTGATGATGTTTTGCCTTCCCAGATTTTGACTAAGTCTGGATAAATTTATTGCAACTTCCCATGCTTGGTTAATTGTGTTCCAGCAAGCTTTTGGGTGTGTTCTAAGTTCAAGCTTGTAGAGTATCATGTCTACTTGACATCCATGCCTTTTTTATTATGTTTGAGAGTTGTATCATATATTTACGTTGCTCCCAAGTTGCTATGTGGCTGCTAACTTCAGCTTTGCATTGTAACTTGTTTTGCTCTTAACTTCTAGCCCGTTGCTCCGTTTTGAGCGTGCCCTATATGAGACTTGTGTGATTTTGCATGTAGAATCATAATATCATATTTTTTTCATGTTTGGAGTGAGTTTGCTTGATGTTTTGGTGCATCTTGCACCGTTGCCATGCTTGTCTTGTTTGCTCATATCTTCTAGGTCGTAGCTCCGAATTAAACAAACTTGATATGAAACTTGACAAGAATTTCGTGTAGATCATCATGCTGCATGTTAACTTACTGTTTAACAACTTTAACTTAAGGTTTGTTCAGATCTGGACTAATTTCAAAATGTGCATATGAGGACTTACCGGACTTGCTATATGTTGATTCCGGCCTCATTTAAACTTGTTGTCTTATGTTGTTCTTGTGTGCTTCATCCTTTGCCATGTTTTGCATCATATAGACTTGTCTTGCTTCATACTTGTTTGAGCATCTTGTCATGTTCTTGTGTTGTGTGTTTACCTTGTTGGGTGCTCCTTCTCGCTAGTTCTTTTCCGTTGCGATCGTGAGGATTCGTTCGTCTACACGTGGTTCGTCTTCAAGGCTTTTTCTTCGTCTTCTTCATGGATCCGTTCTTCTTCCCCACGGGATCTTAGGCAAGATGACCATCACCTTGGATACATTTACTATCATTGCCATGCTTAGTTGTCTCGATGCTATCGTTATGTGTTGCGCTACCCATCTTTATTGTCAGCCCCTCTCCTTGTTGCCATGAACCTCTAACCTTGACACCTTCCCAGCAAACCATTGTTTGGCAATGATACTCGCTTGCTCAGCCCCTCTTATAGCGTTGCTAGTTGCAGGCGAAGATGAAGATCATTCCATGTTGGAACTTGTTGTTGGAATATCACAATATCTATTATTATTATTATTATTAACACACCTATATACATGGCATGGGTGGAAGGCTTGGCCTTTTGCTCGATGTTTTGTTCCACTCATGCCGCCTTATGAGCTGATAAACCGGCATTATGTTCCTTGATTTTGCGTTCCTTACACGGTTGGGTATATGGGGACCCCTTGACAGTTCGTCTTTGAATAAAACTCCTCCAGCAAGGCCCAACATTGGTTTTAATTTGCCTCATAATAACAAATTAATTAATTAATTAAATTTGCATAGGGGGTCGCGCCCTCGGGGATTCTTTTCTACATAGAAGGGGGGCCAGTGCTGATGGTGTTGGTCCCAAACGGGGGTCCTGCAGGGCCACCTTGGGGAAACCCGAGGGCTGGTTTTTACCTGTAGCATTGCCCATCCTGTCGTGGCCTGAGACGAGATACGCGCGGCTACTATCAGGGTGTCGACTCACCGGGAGGTCTTGCTGGACTTGTTTTACAATTATCGAAATGTCTTGTGCACCCGGATTCTAAGCCTGATCGGATTGTCCCTAAGATAAGGGGTAATATTATTATTACTTCTGCTGATCGTGAGAGCTTATGATGGGCTATGTTCGTACACCCCTGCAGGGTTATGATCTTTCGAAAGACGTGCCCGCGGTTATGTGGCAGATTGGAATTTGTTAATGTCCGGTTGTAGAAAACTTCACAGAGGATCCGAAGTAAAACACACAATGTGTGAGTAACCGTGACTGTCTCTTTTCACTTTAAGAAGAGAACACGGTGGGGTTATGTTTGACTCGTAGGTAGTTCAGGATCTTTAGCGATCATTACTAGTTTGCGACCGTTTGTGTAGATGCTCATCTTATTCTTGTACTCGTACGTTAGCCACCATATATATTGCTTACCCGCTCCTGCAACCTCACCACATTACCTCTTCCTACCCATTAAGCTTTGATAGTATTGTTACCCATGGTTATGGGATTGCTGAGTCCTCGTGGCTCACAGATACTACAACAACAGTTGCATGTGCAGGTTTCTGTTGCTTGACGCGAGAGCGATGTTCTTTTGGTGGAGTTCTTTCTTCTTCTTCTTCGTCAGTCTTGGGTTAGGTTCCGGTTCGGTAGCCTGGGATAGCAAATGGATGTCGTGTGTTTTTCATGTTTGCATCCATAGTCGGATGCCTTGTATTGATGATGTTGTATTCATGTGAATTGTATGTATGTTGTATCCCCTTGTATGTATGTAAAGGTACGATGTAATGATATCCATCTTGTTAAGCACCCGAAATGCGGTTGTGCCCCAATCACGTAAGTGTCACGTGATCGGGATAGAATCGCATCTTGGGCCTGACAAGTTGGTATCAGAGCCTCGACCGACCATAGGAGCCCCCTTGATAGATCGTAGCTTGGCCGTTGTTGAGTCTAGCAAAAACTTTTCGGAGTCTAGTTGTATCGGAGAGTAGGAATTATTTTTAGTCCTCAGTCCCTTCGTCGCTCTGGTGAGGAATCTTGACGTAGGTGTTTTGAATTACTCCTCTTCCCCTTCAAATTTTTTAGTATCTTGCGGTTAGTTTTCGTTCGTTGCGTTGTCAGTTCTTTCATCTGGTGCATCTCTCGTCAAGTGGATTCGACTCTCTTCTTCTTTGCTAGTTCAACCCTCAGTTCTTTCAACCGATGGTGTTTTCTTCGTCGAAGTTGTCTTCATTTTTCCCACCCGCCCACCCTTTTGCTTCTCGGAGTCGGAGTCCTGAATCGAGTATCCATCCTACTCGTGGGAAGTCTTTGCTTTCTTTCATCAATTGTTTCAACTGGTGAATTCTCGTCTAGTTGTAATTCTTCATCTCTTTTTCTTCTTCGGTGGTTTTCAATTCAAGTCTTCGGTGTTGATCTTATCTTTTCCCTCGGCTCAGATGTTTCCAATCGCTCATTCGTTCCGGTGCATCATCTCCTTTAAATCCTTTTCAATGGTGTTTTCTCTTCGGTGGGCCCTAACCCACAAGTCTTTTCCTAGATCTTACCTGACTCTTCTATTTTCCCGGAGTATTCTTATATTCTTTTCAAGTGTGATGTAAGTATGGATTCCATCAGTCATATGTCTTCTCCAAGTTAGCTTCCAATTCTTTTCATCGCTGGTTCAACCTTTCTTATTTTCATTTTTCCGGAGTATTTCATGAATTCATTTCTTTGTGTTCCTCTGAAGGCCACCATTTCAGAAGATTTCTTCGTTTTCAGTTTTCAACTTCGTCCTCCAAATATTCTTCATGGATGCCTCTTCGTTCGTCTCACATTCTTCCGGTGCTTCGTTCAAGCACTCTTAATCAATTCACGATCTCTTCATTCTCTTGTATCTGAATTCCCTCAAGTGCTTTATTCTTCCCAGTGATTCATTCTCTTCTATTCAATCAATTTTAATTCTTTACGGTGGTTGTTATCTTTTATCATTCAATTTTAATTCTTCCGGTGGTTCCTTCCTTTTCTTCACTCGGCTTTAATTCCTTACGGTGGTTCGCTCAAGAGTTCTTTTCCGGTGTTATCATATCAATCCATTCTTTTTATTCCAATCCTACCGGTGTTTCGTGAAGATTTTCAAAAGTCCGCGATATATCCCTTTTTAATCAATTTCAACGCGAATAAGTGTTATGCAAATCCATTGCTTCTCATCAATTTAATTGGGGGATTATAAGCATAACATAATTCTTATTCTTTTTCATCAAGTTGAATTGATCCTTCCTTCGGAGTTTATTCTCGAGGAATAAGTTCTAGTTCCAAGTGCTTTAATCTTTTCTTTTCCGGAGTTCAAGTTTTTCGGCTATCTCGTCGGAACCCCGTCTAAATCATCGAAGGGTTTTATTCTTATTCTTGAATCCTTCACTTCCATGTCATCATCCTTTTCGTTACTGGAGTTCTACATGAGTTAATTCATTCGTCAAGTGTTCTTCAAGTTCTATTTGGAGAAGCTCAAGCATTATTATTTTGTGTCTCCAGATGCAAATAATTCCCCGTATTCTTTTGAAGTGGAGTTTTGCATTCTTCCTCCATCTCATCTATTCAATCTTTTGGTTGCGGCATAATTTCACCTCAAGTTTTGAGATGTTTTCATAAGTACACTACAAGCTTATCCTTTTGTTGTTGATTTTCTCAATAACTCCGTTCATCCTTTCTTCGCAAGGATGCTTTAAATTCATTCGTGGTGAATTTATTTTCATCTTATTCTCCGCTCTTTCATTCCGTTCTTTCAGTTTCTTCCAGAGGCATTGTATTGTTTCTCCCGTCAAATATTATTCCATCTTCTTGAGGTTCTGTCATATCCCTTCCATTTTCAGCCGGAGTGCTGCCCAAATTACTTCGTTTGAATTCCTTTCTATTTCTTATGAACCAGAGTGGTTTCGAATTCATTCTTTTTCCTTCAGCTCTTGTTTCGTGCCTTTCAACCTCCTTGGGTCTCGTCGTATTCCTTCTTCCTCTTGTGTAAGGAAGTCTTACAACTTCGTTCTTCTTCGTTGTATCCTTTCTTTCAAGTTATTCAACCTCTCAAGGTTCTTTAGTTCACTCTTTTGTCCTTGAAGAACTTTGTTCTTCCTTTTTCTCTTCCGTCTCGTTCCTAAGATCTCGGGACGAGATCTCTTGTTAGTAGGGGAGTGTTGTGACACCCCGAGACCGGTGCGCCAGGTGTCAGCTAGTTATTCGTCTTCGTTGCCATGTCATCTGCTTGCGTGTTGCATCCTTGCCTTGTCATCGTGTGCATTGCATCAACATATTTTCAAAACTTGCATCCATCTGAATCCGCTCGTCCTTTCCGTTGTCCGTTCTGTGCCCAGACAATCTTGCACGCGCCCGTGGCATCTCCGAATATTTATTTTATTAGTGGCTAGAAAATGTTCTTGGAATGGGATGAAACTTGGCATGTGGTCTTATTATAGTGTAGACAGACCGCCTGCCAAATTTCGTCACATTCGGAGCTCGTTTGATAGCCCAACCATCAAATATAGCGGCACTAGTCGCCGGTTAATTCGTTGGACGTTTTCGGTCTCCGAAAACCCCGCGGGGCTCTTTTCCCTTCTCTCCTCACAGCCCGAGACCCCATCTACACAGCCCACTAGGCCTGCTAAGACCCCCTCCGCTCCGGTGCCCTTGGATCTCGATCGGAGGGCTTCAAAAGCCCCCAAAACACCCCCTAGACCTAAACCCTAGCCCTCCTACTATAAATGGACCCCCCAGTCCATTTTTGGCCTCCACCAGCCTCATCCCTAAATTTCCGCGCCACCAACCCACCTCAACCGCCGGCGCCGCCGCTCCCCTCCATTTTCGTGCCCAGCCGCCCATGCCCCGCCACGTGGCGCATCACCATTCGCCTCCGCCGCCATATGGGCTGGTTCCAACCACTCAGGGAGTGCCACTTGTCCTCCTCCACGTCGCCTGGCCCTCTTCCCGCGCCTCCCCGGGCCAGGCCCGGCCGTGGCTTGCCCCGGGCCGGATCTGGGCCCGAAGCGGCCGCGCGAGCCCGCTCCCCACTCCTCCCTCGCCCGCACGCATCCAGCCAGCGCGTCGCCGCCTCGCCGCCCTGCTCCGCCGCCACAGGGTCATCGGACCCCGCCTCTGCTTCGGACGCCGTCGCCCGCCCTCGACAGCTCGTCACCGCGCAGCTCCCGTCCCGTGCCTTGTCGACCCCGGCCTCGAAGGACACTGCCGCACGACCTTTCCATCCTCCAAATCCGCCGTCGTCTCCGCCAAGAGCTTCACTGCCAGTGCTTTTCCGTCCACCCCGACGCCGGGAATGGATCCCCGGCCCTGACCTCCGCCGGATCCACCCACTTCCCCTGCCTCGACCTCCTCCTAGCTTCCCCGCCGAACGGTACCGCCGCCACCCCTGCCATGGCCGCATCTTCCTGTTCGAGCGGGAGGAGGACGAGCGCCCGCTCGTGGGCCATGCCCCGCAGGCCGGCCCACTTCGCCCTCGAACCACCGGCCCATCCCCAGCCCCACTCCGGCCTGGCCCAGAGCCACAGGCCTGCCTCATCCTCTGCAGTCAACGGGCCCAAAGCCCATGGTGAACCAACACCCTAAGCCCTGCACTGTGCGCTTTATAGCTATTTCGCGCCCACATTATTTTTTTCCCTGTGTGAAAATGGCTAAGTCAGTGAATTTCACACATCTTATATGCATGTTTGAGTGGCTGTAACTTTTTGTTTGGTTATCTAAATTGACCATATGATATGTCAAAATGTTCGTTGTGACATGCTATTCATTTTGTTCCACTGTGACATGCTTGTTTGAGATCATCTTGATGCTCTAATCCTCGTTGCAAGAGTGCTACTTGTTTAAAACTGCTGTTAACTATTCTTTTGTTGCACTCTTGTGATGTTGATAACTTTGTTCATGGTTATCCAAATGGTGCATATGATATGTCGAAATGTTCATTGTGAAGTGCTCTACATCATGGTTGAAGTAGCATGCTTGTTTTAGTTCATATTGCCATGTTAATCTCTGTTGCAAAAGTGCATGTGGCTGTTAAGTGCTGAAACTTGTTATGAGATGTTGATTTCACTTACTCATTGCTATTGTTGTGTTTGTCTGCTTGCCTCATGTCTATATGTTTTAGAAGAACAATCATATGGTATTTGCTGTGGTGCAATCCACTTTACATGATTTGCCTTGAGGTTACTTATACAAGCTTGTAAACATGCCATGTCGTTATTGCTATTTTATACTTAGTGAAAAAACTGCTAAGTCTGGAATCTGTTTAACCTGATGCTATGTTTGCTTGATGCCCCACTCAAATCCATGCTTGTTTTGGAGTGGACAATGATCATGTCTTGTTGTCCATGTTATTGTCTATCCATTCATGCCCTTACTTGCACATATGACCTGCTGTAGCTTATTTATTTCTTGCTCTCAAGTTGCTATAAATTTTACTTGTCAGCATTTTATCAGCATGATCAATTTGGTGGAGCTTGTTCTTATTGATCCATGCCTCCTATGGAGATGATCCAATGGAGTTGTTTGATGTATGCTATGTCTATTACATGCCCATTATCATGTTTTGCCTTCCCAGATTTTGACTGAGTCTGGATAAATTTATTGCAACTTCCCATACTTGGTTAATTGTGTTCCAGCAAGCTTTTGGGTGTGTTCTAAGTTCATGCTTGTTGAGTATCATGTCTACTTCACATCCATGCCTTTTTTATCATGTTTGAGAGTTGTAGCATATATTTACGTTGCTCCAAAGTTGATATGTGGCTGCTAACTTCAGCTTTGCATTGTAACTTGTTTTGCTCTTAACTTCTAGCCCATTGCTCCATTTTGAGCGTGCCCTATATGAAACTTGTGTGATTTTGCATGTAGAATCATAATATCATTGTTTTTCATATTTGGAGTGAGATTGCTTGATGTTTGGGTGCATCTTGCATTGTTGCCATGCTGGTCTTGTTTACTCATATCTTCTAGGCCGTAGCTCCAAATTAAACAAACTTATATGAAACTTGACTAGAATTTCGTGTAGATCATCATGGTGCATGTTAACTTGCTGTTTAACAACTTTAACTTAAGGTTTGTTCAGATCTGGACTAATTTCAAAATGTGCATATGAGGACTTACCGGATTTGCTATATGTTGATTCCGGCCTCATTTAAACTTGTTGTCTTGTGTTGTTCTTGTGTGCTTCATGCTTTGCCATGTTTTGCATCATATAGACTTGTCTTGCTTCATACTTGTTTGAGCATCTTGTCGTGTTCTTGTGTTGTGTGTTTACCTTGTTGTGTGCTCCTTCTCGCTAGTTCTTTTCCGCTGCGATCGTGAGGATTCGTTCGTCTACACGTGGTTCGGCTTCAAGGCTTCTTCTTCATCTTCTTCATGGATCCATTCTTCTTCCTTACGGGATCTCAGGCAAGATGACCATCACCTTGGATACCTTTACTATCATTGCCATACTTAGTTGTCTCGATGCTATCATTTTGTGTCGCGCTACCCATCTTTATTGTCAGCCCCTCTCCTTGTTGCCATGAACCTCTAACGTTGACACCTTGCCAGCAAACCGTTGTTTGGCTATGATACCCGCTTACTCAGCCCCTCTTATAGCATTGCTAGTTGCAGGTGAAGATGAAGATCGTTCCATGTTGGAACTTGTTGTTGGAATATCACAATATCTATTATTATTATTATTAACACACCTATATACATGACATGGGTGGAAGGCTTGGCCTTTTGCTCGGTGTTTTGTTCCAGTCATGCCGCCTTAGGAGCCGATAAATCGGCATTATGTTCCTTGATTTTGCGTTCCTTACACGGTTGGGTATATGGGGACACCTTGACAGTTCGTCTTTGAATAAAACTCCTCCAGCAAGGCCCAACATTGGTTTTAATTTGCCTCATAATAACAACTTAATTAATTAAATAAATTTAGATAGGGGGTCGCGCCCTGGGGGATTCTTTTCTACATAGCAGGAGGGCCAGTGCTGATGGTGTTGGTCCCAAACGGGAGTCCTGCAGGGCCACCTTGGGGAAACCCGAGGGCTGGTTTTTACCTGTAGCATCGCCCATCCGGTCGTGGCCTGAGACGAGATACGCGCGGCTACTATCAGGGTGTCGACACACTGGGAGGTCTTGCTGGACTTGTTTTACAATTGTCGAAATGTCTTGTGCACCAGCAATCCGAGCCTGATCGGATTGTCCCTAAGATAAGTGGTAATATTATTATTACTTCTGCTGATCGTGTGAGCTTGTGATGGGCTAAGTTGAGACACCCCTGCAGGGTTATGATCTTTCGAAAGCCATGCCCTTGGTTATGTGGAAGGTTGGAATTTGTTAATGTCCGGTTGTAGATAACTTGACAGAGGATCCGAAGTAAAACACACAACGTGTGAGTAACCGTGACTGTCTCTTTTCACTTTGAGAAGAGAACACGGTGGGGTTATGTTTGACTCGTAGGTAGTTCAGGGTCTTTAGCGATCACTACTAGTTTGCGACCGTTTGCGTAGATGCTCATCTTATTCTTGTACTCATAAGTTAGCCACCATATATATTGCTTAGCCGCTGCTGCAACCTCACCACTTTACCTCTTCCTACCCATTAAGCTTTGATAGTCTTGTTACCCATGGTTATGGGATTGCTGAGTCCTCGTGGCTCACAGATACTACAACAACAGTAGCAGGTGCCGGTTTCCGTTGCTTGACGCGAGAGCGATGTTCTTTTGTTGGAGTTCTTTCTTCATCTTCTTCGTTGGTCTTGGGTTAGGTTCCGGGTCGGCAGCCTGGGATAGCAGATGGATGTCGTGTGTTTTTCATGTTTGCATCCGTAGTCGGATGCCTAGTATTGATGATGTTGTATTCATGTGAATTGTATGAATGTTGTATCCCCGTGTATGTATGTAATGGTACGATGTAATGATATCCATCTTGCTAAGCGCCCGAAATGCAGTTGTGCCCCAATCACATAAGTGTCACGTGATAAGGATATAATCGCATCTTGGGCCTGGCAGAGGTATTACCAGGTTGCTTCCTGACTGTTATGTTGAGCTCGTGATCAAGTTGGTTTACCTATAAACCACCCCTTCTCCAAGAATCTGTGTTGGATATCTTGAGCTAGTTGGTTAAGATAAACGAGAACTTGGAGATTTGGAAGATGAAAGCTTGTCCCACTTAGTTCATTTTCAAAGGGATATCTTGTGTGTGTATTGAAGTTAGATGATATCATCTTCAATTGATCTCTGTGACCATTTGTGGACCTATTGTCTTATCCTAACTTTGATTTGAGTATGGGCTTTTTTTCAAGTCAAATCAGAATGAACGATATTCGTAATGTGGTCTTACTCCTGGATTTTCTCGAGCATACACCATTATATCTTTTGGGTCTCATCAATGCTATCACCTTGTTCACATAATTGTGGAACCCCACTTATATGGAAACTTAGATGAATTGTTGTTCGGCCCATCAGCAACATTATTATCACTCCATGAATTGTCTTGAACATCCAGCTAGTATTGGAAAACTTTGTAACCATTGCCTTCATGTTGCGTTCATGAGGTATATGTTTGGTGCAAGAAGTGACTTTCTCCTAGTTCACGTACATTAGGTGCAAGTTGTCGTCGTGAATTCGAGAAAGTTAGTTTTGCTTCCTATGGAATCATCCCAAGTGAGTCATGCACGTGCGAGGTATACTATGGCTTCAGAGATTAGCTACCTCCATCCCATCAGTATTTCCTAGCACACCAAGCCATTGATTGATTTGTTCAAAGAAAAGAAGTTCATGCACTAATCCTGAAGGGCCTGGACGGACATGCACACGAATTCATTATCTTCAATGATGGTTCCCAATCAGAACTCGGTAGTGTTTCGTTGTAAGACTACTATGTGGTCATGCTTGTCTTGGACAACGTGTTCACATGTATGTAGCAGAACCAGCTCATGTTTTGGATCTTGCTATCGTAGCTCACTCCCCGAGAATCCTGCAACGCCGTCTCATCGATTTGTGTTGCAAAACTTTCATTTTCCTTTCTAGAATTGATGAGTCTGGAATATCCTGACACCAACCAGATCTGAATCTCAGACAGATATGATGGCTGGAAATTACCAACATTTGCATTTTGTTCCCAACTTGCACCTCAACACCTGTTGTTCAGGATCATCTTCAATAGTGGTCCTACCAAGGGTCCCATTCATTTCCGGTGATAAGAAAAATCAACCTTTGCGTTGTCTTCAACAAGATAGTCCACCTCATCAATGCTAGTCGGAGTATGTCGTTCTCTCGAACTCCGTCAAGCGATCGTTTGTGATTGCCTTAGGCTGGTATAGGGAATTTCAATGATATCTATATCAAAAGTATTTCTTTTTGCCACTTAAGGGTATAACTCTATGAGTCACCTTCGCTAAGGTGCCTCGTCTGGTGACATCGATCACCATCTTCTTAGGTGTGGAATTATTGCCTACTAAGTGAACCTTCATCATCTATTTCACTCCATCCCTCTGGATGTGTGTTCTGTGTCTCAGCTCAAGATATGTTTCAATGTCTCACCCCATGAGTTGATCTTGAGTAGCTCGATATTTCAAAAGATTAATTTTGTAGAGTTTCTTTCGTCGTCACTGTGTTGGACAAAGATTTTGAAAGCATGGACGTGAAGATCAACATGATGCAAGCAATCAACGTTCTTATGAAGTGCCACCTGGATCGTGAAGATTCTGTTAGCTTCGTGTCCCCTCTCGCTTCTTGTCTCACGTCTTGAATCTCGGGACGAGATTCTTGTTTAGTGGGGGTGACTTGTCACAGCCCTATGTCAGCCCTTGTTGTCTTTGCTTATAATTAGTTGCACTTGAGTGCATCATGCATCATGTCTACATTCCTTTGAATGTTGAAATGCGGATTGTTCAAACCCTAGCACCAAATGAACTCAACTAGGGTCAAAAATAAAATCTTTTCAATGAACCCAAAATGCCTTCATAAATGTTTGATAATTTTGGCAAGGCCTTGAAACCAAACCAAAAATAGTGAACATTTTTGTGGAATATTTTGGGCACTGAATTAAATCGTACCTTATTTGCATTTGGGTAATTATATTTTATATATTATTTTAAATGTCCAAATATTCATGAACTGAAATGTTGGCTGTTGGAAATAATCCAAATAGTGGACACAAGCAGTCTCAAATTTTTTGAAAATGCTCTGGCATTTTTAATAAAGCTAAAAAATATCAAAAATAGAAAACAGAAACAGAATAAGAAAAAGAAAGAGAGAGAGACTCACATGGGCCTTACCTGGCAGCCCAAGTAGACGGCCCAACCCACCAGCCGCCGCACCGTCTTGAACCTCCTGCCAGTAGGCAGGAGGGCATGTGCCCGACGCGCGCCACCACGCGCTCGCCACCTCCACCCTTCTCGCCTGCCTCCTCGACGCTCTGAACCTCCCTCGCGTTGCCACGCGCCTCCTTGGTCCCTCTCTCACTCTCCTCGAGCTTCTCCCCCCTTCCCTGCTCTCTCCTCGCAACACAGCCGGACGCAGCCGTCGCTGCTGCTCGCTATTGCCGCGGCCAGAGCCACCTCCTCGCCCTTCGTCCGAGTCCAGAAGATCCGCCTCGTCTGCCTCGTCGTCTTCGTCGACTCACGCGACGGCGGACGCCTCGAAGCGCCACCCACCCGACGCCTTCTTCAACCTCTGGTGCCACTGTACGTCGCCGTCAATTCGCTCTGGCCAAGCCGTCCTCGAGCCCGTTTCGACGCCCCCTGCACGCATCGTGAGCATCTGCGTCTTTCCCGTTTCTCCCCCCGTCTAACTCATGGACGTCCTAACTCCGGCCGCCGCCTTTGAGCTCGCCGCCGTCGATTTAGCTCTCCCTCAACGAAAATGTCTACACCAGTGGATCCGCGCGAGCGCCAGGAACACGCAGAGCCTCTCTGCGCGGTGTTTGGTCGCCGCATGCCAAAACCCGACGCCCTCCACCGCGTTTGGACCTCGCCAGCGGCTTATCTCCGGTTAACCACCGGTTTAGCCTAAGCTAATCCACCCTTGGGTCACTGGCATGTGGGCCCAAGGCTCTGCTAACCTTGGCTTAGCTTTAGTTAAACTTAATTAACCTATGGCTCACTGACTTGTGGGCCCAACCTCTGGGTTAGTCATGTTAATTAGCTAATTAGCACTAACAACCTCTGTTAACTGGCTGTGCCACTGACATGTGGGTCCCAGCCGTCAGGTTTGACCTGGACTGACCCTTTTGACATGATGACATCAGAGTGACATCATGCTGGTGTAGTATTTGTTTTCTGGGACTTTAAATAAATCAGAAATGATTTATTTATTTCAGAAAATGTTTAAAACTTCTAAAAATCTTATAAAATCAACCGTAGCTCAGATGAAAATAATTTATATATGAAAATATATCAGAAAAATTCAAGGAATCTGTTTATGGCATTATCATGCATGTTTGAGCAACTTATGCCTGCTGATCAGGTCAAATCTATTAAATGCCATTTGAATATTAACATATGGAGTTTGAATTTGAACCTTTGCTTCAAACCAACTTCATTTAATATGGTTGCTAGTTGCATTCGCTCAATCAACAACATATTTCCATGTCATAATCATGCATCATATTGTCGCATTGCATTGATTGTGCTCTATCTTGTTTGCCGGTGTTTGTCCCCCCTCAGTAGACGTTGTTCCGACGATGTGATCGATGACACCGATGAAGAACTATACTATCTTCAGAAGTGCCAGGCAAGCAAAACCCCCTTGTTCATTCCTATACAATCCCACTCTCTCGATCCTGCTCTCTTTTACTGCATTAGGACAACAATGTTTCAAGTGTTACCTGCTGTGGTAGTTGAACTCCTTTCCTCTGCATGACCTGTCATTGCCATAGTAAATAGTTGAAACCCACTAGCTTGATTAGGAGTTGTTTGAGCCATGTTGTGCCTACTCATTCATGTTTGCTTGTCATGCCTGCTATTGCTTAGAGTTGTGTCAGGTCTGATTCATCGGGGATGAATTGGAATGGTGATGAACATGTCCTACTGTGTGTGAGCTAACTGTGTGAACACACTTTGGTAAACGTAGCGGTGAGAGGCCATGTAGGAGTACATGGTGGGTTGTCTCACTAGATCCATCCTTAAGAACTGAGTTCTGTGTAAGTTGTCCAATGAATAGTTACTACCACACATTGGAATGATTAAGTGCCCCTCTCGACTTATTAATCAACTCGATCTCTATCCAAGAGTTGCAACTAGTTTCTGTTGTTTGTAGGTAGTGTTAGTAGTCTACCAAGTGGCACCCGGTACAGGTGGGCTTGGGACAGACTAGGCACCGTGGCCCGGTGTACCAAGCGTCGCCCGTTTGGTGGGCTTGGGAACCATGTACACATTGTTTGGGGCCGTCAGCGACACCCCAGCCGGATCTCCTTGCGGATGGAACCCGAATAGGCGATAAACCTAGACAAGAGTCTTGTGTGGTTAGTCAGGTCATGGCCGACACCCTCGCCAGGCTTCCACTTGAAGGTTGCCGAGATACACGACGTGTACATGGCGGTAAGTGGCGAGAGCGTGTGTGAAGAAGTACACCCCTAAAGGGTTAACATGATCTATTTGAATAGCCGGGTCTGTGGTTATGGACTTCTTGGATGCTTACTTGGTACATAGACAAGTGAAAGTGGATACTATAAAATGTGCAAGATAAGCGTGAGTGCTATGGATGGCCTTCTCGTAGGGAGACGAGAACGGATCTGTAGTGGTGTATTGATTGGTGAATATGTGGACTCGTGCACGCCACCTCAAAAGAGTTACTTGTAGTCGTAGTTCAGGATAGCTACCTAGTCAAAGCTGGCTTGCTGCAGTTAAACCCCACAACCACCTTTGTTGATAATGATGCATATGTAGCTAGTTCTGATGTAAGTCTTGCTGAGTACCTTTGTACTCACGTTTGCTTAATTTATGTTTTTGCAGAGAGACTTCAGTCTCACTAGTCGTTCCGCGTGGACTTCGACGTTTAGCTTGTTACCTCAGCTACAATCTTGTACCCTTGGGAGGGTCTTGTAGATAGTCAGGATCGATAGCCTTCTTCCTTTTTAGATGTCTGTACTCAGACATGTTTGTGCTTCTGTTGCCTGTATGCTCTGTATGTTGGGTCATAAGACCCACTGCTTTTAATAAATGCTATGATGGCTCTTCTGGGCCATTATCTATATGAGTTGTTGAGTTTTGTTGTGATTCCATGTTGTACAACACATACTTGCATGTTATGTGTACGTGTAATGTGTATTGCTATGTGTGGGATCCGACACCTAGTCGTTTACCCTTGGTAACCTATCTTACAGGGAAATGTCTCCTAGTGCTTCCCCTGAGCCTTGTTAGCTTGCTACTGCTCCGGAACACTTACGCTGGCCGGCATGTGTCCTTCTTCATTCCTGTGCATGTCCCTTAGGGGAATGTCATGTGTTGTTCCTTTAAGTCCTTGTAGCTTGCTACGACTTGGGTTCATACGTTGATGACCGACACGTTCGTTGCTAGGTCATGTATGCCTGTCCCTGTAATTTAGCGCCACTTTTGGTTTACAACTAGTCATGTCGGCCCGGGTTCTCTGTCATATGGATGCTAGCGACACTATCATATACGTGAGCCAAAATACACACAACGGTCCCTGGCTAGGTAAGGTGGCACCCGTGGGGATATCGTGCGTGAGGCCGCAAAGTGATATGATGTGTTACATGCTAGATTGGTGTGACTTAGGATCGGGGTCCCGACATTGCAGATTCATCTTGGACAAGTGACTTTGAAGGGTCCAAGCCTGGTTCGAATTGGTCAGTCTCTTGCTCAAAGTCCTGGCAGAACTCTGCATAAGGGTGAAAAATGAGTCTACAGTGGAATAGTATAAAAGCTTTATGGGTTCAGTCAGGCAATTAAAGGTACCTTCAAGCATGATGTACATCTTCTTGGCAAGACATCCCAGCTAAACATCCAGCTCGTCTAAATTCCGAGTGAGCTCATCCTCCTTGTCAGACCGGACCACCTTCTCTTCTCTCAGTTGTGCAGCTTCTTTCTTTGCTTCATCGACAGCAGTACTCAAATTGGTGTTTTCCTCATCGAGTTTGCCTATCAAAGCGAGCTTCCTCTTAGCTATCTCAGTCTTCTCCCTGGTCGTCTTCTAGGCCGCTGCAAGATCGTTGTCCTTCGCTTCCAAGGCCTGCTTCACAGTGTCTAAAGAAATAACAGTCCCGAGTCGATCTTGTAGTCGATGGTTTTCACTATGCACATCTGTTCGATTGGAATTACTAAATTCAAGGAGTAGAGCGAGAGGATAAAAACGCTCTCACTCGACAAAAAAGTTACCTCCCATGGTCTTCACTTTAGTTTGGGAAGGCTCAAACTTTTTCTTGGTGGCCTCCAGCTCCACCCGGAGCGAGATATTCTCCTTCTCCAAGGCTGCATACCGAGCCCCAAATTCACAAGATTTCTGTAATAAAAAAAGACAATTGAGTCAACGAAAACAAAGTTCCTCTATTTTCGAGTAAAGAGGAGCAAGTTCAGATTGCTATTACAAAGGAGTTCTAACACCACCACCGAATCGAACATTCGATGGCAGTCTCGGGGACTACACCCAGTGGGTGCACTCAACGTGCCCCATTGGTTCGATTTTCCACTTGTTACGGCCTGCCTAGCCTGAGTGGAAGAAGCAAAAAAGAGAGGAATAATTTGTTCTCAAATCACCATTGATTCGTCTCCAACGTATCTACTTTTCCAAACACTTTTGCCCTAGTTTTGGACTCTAACTTGCATGATTTGAATGGAACTAACCCGGACTGACGCTATTTCAGCATAATTTCCATGGTGTTGTTTCTGTGCAGAAATAAAAAGTTCTGTGAATGACCTGAAAATCCACGGAAAATTATTTTGGAAAATATAGAAAATATCTCCGGAAAGATCTACGTCAGGGGGCTCACACCCTGTCCACGAGGGTGAGGGCGCCCCCCCTCCCACTTGACATGCCCCCTACCTCGTGGGCCCCCTGATGCTCCACCGACGTACCCCCGGACTCCATATATTCACTTTCGGGGAGAAAAAAATCAGAGAGGAAGAATTATCGCGTTTTATGATACGGAGCCGCCGCCAAGCCGTAGTCTCTCTCGGGAGGGCTGATCTGGAGTCCGTTCGGGGCTCCGGAGAGTGGAGATCGTCGCCATCGTCATCATCAACCTTCCTCCATCACCAATTCCATGATGCTCACCGCCGTGCGTGAGTAATCCCATCGTAGGCTTGCTGGATAGTGATGAGTTGGATAAGATTTACCATGTAATCGAGTTAGTTTTGTTAGGGTTTGATCCCTAGTATCCACTATGATCTAAGATTGATGTTGCTATGATTTTGCTATGCTTAATGCTTGTCACTAGGGCCCGAGTGCCATGATTTCAGATCTGAACCTATTATGTTTTCATGAATATATGTGTGTTCTTGATCCTATCTTGCAAGCCAATAGTCACCTACTATGTGTTATGATCCGGAAACCCCGAAGTGACAATAATCGGGACCACTCCCGATGATGACCGTAGTTTGAGGATTTCATGTATTCACTATGTGTTAATTCTTTGGTCTGGTACTCTATTAAAAGGAGGCCTTAATATCCCTTAGTTTCCACTAGGACCCCGTTGCCACGGGAGGGTAGGACAAAAGATGTCATGCAAGTTCTTTTCCATAAGCACGTATGACTATATTCCGAATACATGCCTACATTACATTGATGAACTAGAGCTAGTTCTGTGTCACCCTAGGTTATAACTTTTACAAGATGAATCGCATCCGACATAATCCCCCATCACCGATCCAATGCCTACGGGCTTTTCACATATTGCTTGTTGATTATTTACTTTTCTGTTGCTACTGTTACAAAAACTACAAAAACATTATCGTTACTTTTATTCCTGCTACCACTATTTCCATATTACTTTGCTGTTAAACTACCTTATTGAAGATATTAAGTTTCCAGGTGTGGTTGAATTGACAACTCAGCTGCTAATACTTAAGAGTATTCTTTGGCTCCCATTGTGTCGAATCAATAAATTTGGGTTGAATACTTGAACCTCAAAAACAATTGCGATCCCCTACACTTGTGGGTTATCAACCACTCACTGTCCGTAGTTGACAGCAGTCACGGGGACTACACACAGTCGGTGCACTCAGCATGCCCCCACTGGATTGGTTACCTACTCGGCACGAACCGAGAGAAGAGCTACAAACAGACAAATTCAGAATTCCCCGGCCGAATCAAACATTCGATGGTGGTATCGGGGACTACACCTAGTGGGTGCACTCAGTGTGCCCCCACTAGACCAGATACCCACTCGACGCGACCTGACTAACTCAAGTGGAAGAGCTACACAGCAAAATAAAACACCAAGTGGGTGTACAGATGTAAGATTCAGACCCATGATAGATGCACATTAATGGTTCCAAAAAGCTCATCCACAGACAGATGCAAGGCTCAGTCCCATGATAGATGCGCATTAAAGGTTCCAAAACGCTCATCCACAGACATCTTGTGAATGCTAAAGCATCAGTTTTCAGGTAGCATATCCTAAGGAAGGCAAGGTAAAAGCTGAAAAAGCAAACGGAAATCAACTTACAATCCCATTTACTCGGACATTGGTCTGGAGGGCATAGCTGGCATCATAACCGTCCATGTTGGCCTCATACACCACCTCAAGTCGGTCCATCATCATGCGAACTTGGATCATCCCTTCGTTGGCAGCCCCTGTTTGGTCATCGGGGACGTGATGCATAGTGAACTGAGATGACGATGGAGTTGATGATGCCGCTGGAGGGGTCAGAGTTTGAGGAAGCCCAGTCGGGCCTGAAGTTTAAACAGTCCCCACAGGTGGCTGATCAGTCAATAGGGGAACGGCAAAAGAAACAGCGGCTCGAGACGAATCACCAAGCACTTGAACAACCCGACTGATCAGTCGACACAGGTGGCTGATCAGTCGACAGGGGTTCAAACAGCGAACCATACACCCGGCAGGAAGGCATTCTCTTGCTCGAGGCCCTACTATTTTTTCATGCGCTCCTCTGGGTTCCTCCTCATCATCGTCCGTAAGTTGGATTACGTCAGTTAGCATTACAACCACTCGACAGTAAAAATTCCAGTCGATCACCCAAGATAGTTGACAAGATGTAAACATATCTGTAGTAGCGTACCTGCTCGAGAAGTGACCACGTCCGCGGTGTCCGCGTCAGCCTGCTCCTTGTTAATTTCCATATGAAAGTCGCATAAGTAGCAGCCCTAAAGGTCCAATATCTCACTCGGCCAGACAATTAAAAGAATTTACGACGATGATGAAGGCAAAGGAAAATAAGCACTTACCCTGAAGTGACATGCACGACCACCTTGATCCTGGGCTCAGCCTTCGCGGTCTTCTCAGTCGCCTAGACGTTTGAGTGAACTTTGGAATCCTCGCACTCAATGGAGCTGCCTTGCCGTGGCCACCCACGGGATCATGCGACTGCTTGGAGCATCTCTCAGAGGGTTGTGGTGATATCGGCCTCCTCGCTATCATCAGATTCCTCACTATCGTCATCGATGTCATCTGCATAGTTGATATCGGCACTGCAGTCTTCACTTCCAGCTTCATCAAGGTGCTGCTCTCCATTCGGCATAAAATACATCTTCGTGAAAACTTGGGAGGCACCAGCCAGTAATGTCAGTCGGTTCTAAGAATAGCTGCATATTAGAGACTACAAGACACGCAAAATACTTGACAAATCACGCCTAACCTCTCCTGGAGCGTTCTCGGCATCAAATGGCAAGATAGTCTTGGCTCCACGAGGGTTGTCCTTGTTGAAAATAATGCTTTGCAGCCACTGGGCCACCGTTTTCACGGGGACCTCCTCCGGGTGGACCCGAGCGGTGTGTTCTAGGCCCGAGTACATCCACATGGGGTGGTCGCGGGCTTGCAAGGGTTGGATTCGTCGACTGGGGAATACCTCCAGCACATCCATGCCAGTTACTCCACCCAGGACCAACGCAATGAACACGCCGACCAAAATTGCTACCTTGCCCTTCTCCTCCGCATATACAGTCAAAGAACGTGGGTTGCTGAGTCTCTCTAGAGAGAAAGGGGGTAGTGCTGTCGACTGACTAGGAGTCGGGACATCTTTGCAGTAAAACCAAGTCGACTTCCATCCCCTAACTGATTCAGGAATGGTCATAGGAGGAAAATTGCTTCTACCTCTCATCTAGAGCCCTAAACCCCCGCACATCTAGATCACGTGTGTCCTCTCATCAGTCGGATTGGCTTTCTTCACCGACTAAGATCGGCAAGTGAAGATATGCTTAAATAGTCAACAGTGTGGGTGGCATCCCAGGAAAATTTCACACACCATAAGGAACGCAACAAGATAACATATGGTATTCGGAGGAAAATGGTGGATATGAGCATCGAAGAAGTCCAAAAAACCTCGGAAGAACAGGTGAGGAGGCTAAGAGAAACCTCAATCTACGTGGGTGGTGAGAAGTTCATGCTCGCCCTCGCGCGGGTCGGGTTCGGTCTCCCCCTCCGGCAACCTCCAAGACCCTGTGCAATCAGGCTGTCAATGGTGAGATTCTCTAGATCTTCTTACGTAATGGCGGAGCGGATCCAGTCCCCCTAGATCCAACCAGGCGGCAGACCTAACCACGACATAGACACCTTCATCGTCTTCTTGCCCTTAGCCACCGCCTTCTTTGCGCGCTCCAGAGCCGCGGCCTTGTCCTTCACCATGGATGCAGAGCTGTAGAGGGAGAGGCTATGAGGAGAAGCAGAGCGGAAAGAAACGAATGGGGAGCACAGTGCCACGCACCATCGGCGGTGCTTTTTATGGTCACACTTCTGAGTGACTGACCTGTGGGCCCATGTAATCCTGGCACATCCCATAGCAGAAACTGGCCCGATACGTGGAGAAAAAGGTGGTGCGAGGATCGACGAGTCCCTATCCACCCACCACGCTTACTGTGCTGCGTTCCTTCCCGTGCGCTTCTCCAAATTTCGAATACCGTGAGATCTGGGAACTTCATAGTAGTTGGTAACGTCGAAGATATCAAAATCCATTCTACTCGTAGAAAAACAACATAATTCACTCGGAAATTCCAGAAGCAAGAATCGAGTAAGTTGACTGACGAAGGGTAAAAATAATGGCATGCTTTCAGACCCCTGAGGAAATTTCTCTGAGGCATTGAATCGGAGGAGAATCTACTTAAACGCTCTTTCACTCGGTCCTCAATCCAATCGGGGCTAATGATGAAGAAACATACGTACAATAGGGTCATTGGCATGTCCTGAACACCCTACCCAAGGACACTACACATGAGTACAAGGCCTGAATGGTTCTACAGAAGATACCGACTGATATTGTCATCAAGCACGGTACACTCGAAAAAAGATCCCACTCGGATATCCCAATTCCAGTCAACCATGCTTACTCACTCGACCATACAAGAATCCACTAGGAGTACAAAATTCGTAAAGTCACCACAGGATGGCAACGGTCTGAACGTTCACTCCATCGTCATTAAGATCATTTAACACGGGCATTACCAGTAACATCTAGGACTTAACTCTAATTGAACCCATGTCGAACTGAGGGCTGCGAGGGCCCGGCACACTCTATATAAGCCACCCCTCCCCTGTAGCATAAGGGTTCGCACCCCATGTAAGTATTCCAAATCCCAATCGACAAGCCTCCACCACACCGAGACGTATGGCTTTTACCTCCTCTGAGAGGGGCCTGAACTCGTAAATCCGTGTGTACAATCTCACCGTAGCAAGGATACTACCCTCTCCTACGTACCCCTACTTCTACTATCATACTAAATCCCATGACACCAACGGTGAGCCCCGGATGGCAGGATGGGGGAGCGCGCATGTGTCACTGTTGAGTGATGTTGCGGCGACCACTGCCAGCCCGACGGGCATGATGGCCCCAATGTCGACGAGCCTGCGCTCGACGGGGGCGGTACCTACCTTTGGAGGTAGGGTGCCCTCCCTTCAACCGTGAGCTGCGAAAAGTCTGTTGGTCGTCCGCTTGTATGTTCACGCCAGAGATTCCAGAGATGTATGATGGAAGACTGAACCCGTCAGAGTTCATGAGCATCTACACCATCGATGTTCAAGCTACCGGGGGAAGAGATGAGGAGGTATTCGCCAATTACTTCCCTTTGGCACTCAAGCCAAATGTGAGGTCTTGTCTTATGCATCTTCTGGAGAACTCCATTTCGACCTGGGCTGACCTGTGCCATGAGTTCGTTGGCGCCTTCAAGGGCGGCCACCAAGAACCAGGGTGGCCCAGCGATTTGCAGTTGCTATCGCAGAAAGAATGAGAGACTCGATGGAAGTATATGCAGAGGTTCAGCTGAGTCCACCGAAATATTGCAGACATCCACCTAGCTGAAGTGATTGTAGCATTCCAGTCCAACGTATGCAATCATCGGATACGTTCCACGATGAACGCTTGATTGCCCAAGACTGTGAAGGAGCTTTACATCTTGGTGGAAAAGTGTGCTTGGGTAGAGGATGGGAGGGAACTCCCTGGAGAAGAGAATGACGTCGACATCGATTCATAGGATGACGATAATGCCACCAGTTAGAAGAAGAAGAACAAGAAGCACAACAAGCAGCACAGGGATAAGGATCCTCTCTGCCGCCGCTAGAGGTGCTCCGCGGCCGTGTGGCACTGGTGAAGGTGGCGGCGGGGATCTGGGCAGATCCCTTATGGGTGGAGTGCCTCTGCTTCCAGGGCGGCGGTCCTAGGTGGTGGCGTGCGGCACGGCCTGTGCGGCAAGCAGCACTAGCTGGCGCAGCTGGGCCTCTTCCCTGGTCGTGTGGGCGCCAGTTTCTATGGCGCCCCCCGCTGGTTGCTGGATTGCCATGGAGAAGTTCGTCCTCGACCCCGATATACTATGATCTGCTTTGGATCTGGCACGTGGTGGCTCCGGCGATGATAGTTGAGGGATAGAGCACACCTAGTATCGGCAAGAAGGCTAAAGATGACGCCCCGACAAGGAGGTTGCCGCGTGCAACGATTGCTGGGAAGCTACAGCTGCCGAGAAGGCTGGGAAGAGTGATGGCCCATACTACAAGATCCATCAGACCAAAGGCCACAATATCCAGGAGTGTCATCAGGTTGAGCAGCTTGTTAAGTAGAAGAGGGCTAAATAGGAGAAGCGAGATAAGGAAAAATCTTAGAACGGCGCTGGCGGGAAGGGCCGGGTCGGTGATGTAAATCGCCACGGCAAGGCTCCTAGGAACCAAGGGAAACCCGCCATGGGCCATGACAAGGAGGATTCAATGAAGAGAGCGATGGAGGGGAAGAAGAGGAAACCAGTGAGCATGAGTTCCATCAGGCCACTAACGTCATGTGCATTGACGGGGGTGCATCTCTGCATTCCTCTCACTGCCAACTTAAATAGTGGGCGCGTGAGGTCAATATCGTGGATACCTACACATCCGTACAGACATGGTGATACATTGCAAGAAAGTAAATATGGTTATGTACATACATACGGGCGGGGTCTCGAACCCGTACCCCACATACGTATGGCCAGGGCTCGTGTACATGGAGACGACAACAACGTCGTCCTGTTCATCCGTAGCCAGTCGCCTGGGTCGGAATGGAGAAACTATGTCGTCTTCATCGGGAGGTAACAGAACACGTCATGTTCTTCGGGAGCCAACCGGCTTGGACGAAACACCCGAAACGACGTCTAGCATACCGCAAAAAAAAGGAAATGACCTTCTGCTTGCCCGGCTATGGTCGAAACGGGATCATGTTCATCGGGAGGGGTCTGGTGTACTGCAAAACGGAGGAAACAGACTTTTGTTGGAGCACTACGATCAACACAGGGGTCCTGTTCATCGGGAGGGTGTCGCGTACCGTGAAACGGGACTCCACAGGCTACTATTCAGCCACCGTCGACTTCCTCCCGGCTCCACCTGCACTATTCATCCACCACATCTTCCTCCTACGTCCAGTAGCTATTGTTCATCCATGGGCTACTGTTCATCCAGCCTCCACTGGCTACTATTCAACCATCCCTCCACGGGGTACCGTTCATCCACCCCCAAGCAGCTCGGATGTGGCGGCCTCCTCTCGGGGTCATGTTCATCCAGTGGCAGCTTCCTGCTACCACTGGGTCATGTTCATCCAACCCGCACCGGGAAATATTTATCTAGACCCAGCCACATACGTCTCAACTCGTTCAACCAATCCCACAGTAACTGTTCATCAAGAGGCAGCATGTTCGACCGGCTTCAGTAAGTAGCGGCAGTGATCAATCGATCGGGTTCAGTTAGTAGTCGTAGCGAAGGAATCACTCGGGTTCAGTTAACAGCCAAGGGATCGATCGCTCGTGTTCAGTAACATAGCTTGTGCAATCACTCAGTTCAGTAAGTGTCGGGGATATTACCCCGCGGTATGAACCGGCCGAAATTATAACCCGGCCGGACTTGGCATTTTACTTAAGTCGGTTTACACTTGGCAATTTATTGGTAACCCGGCAGGTGGATCATGGATGACAAGGCCCAAGGCCCAGAAGGCCGGTTCATATTAATAGTGGGCCGGTTTAATAATAAAGCGCAAGGAATATTCTCCATAAAGGAAGCAAGACTAGGACTCCTTGTAATAGATCAATCCTAGTCCTACTAGGACTAGTCATGTAACCCGCCCCTACAACATATATAAGGAGGGGCAGGGCTCCCCAAAGAGGAGAGGTTTTAGACAAGTTAGACAAGCAGACAAGTTTCTAGGGTTAGACACCAAGAGCCGGTTTATCGGCGACACCACGAGGATCATAATGAGACCTAGCCTCAAACAGCATGTAGGGTTATTACCGGATGATGTTTCCCGGGGCCCGAAGCTGTCTAAATTCTTGTCTTGCGATTGCGTCTCTCGATTCCGCTCAACCCCTCTCAAGCTACTACATAGATGCGCGGCCTCACCACTAAGTCCGTTGAACCGGACATCTGACGTGCTATTTCCACGACAGTTGGCGCCCACCGTGGGGCCTGCGCACGGTGGTGTTGAGTTCTTGAAGGGAGCTCTTCAGGGATCAAGAAGCTCACGATTGGCAAGATGAAAAAAAGATGATTTAGCGATCAGAATCATGGTCAGCTTTGGAGTTTACAGCGCAAGATTTGAAATCAAGAAGTTAGGGTTCCATCGTCTGCGCCGCTGGATGTGACGAAGCTATCCGTCCAAACTGTTTTCTACCCCAAGTCCGATGTCGACAAGGAGGACATCCACGGCATGTATATGTACAAATCGTTCCTGGATCCGCAAGTCCTGAGAAGTCCAGACGAGACGGAGCGATTGGTGATCCAAATTTTACCCATCTATAACCCGGCCAATAACCGAATCTCTGCAGTCAAACTAGGATCGCTTTGTCTTGAATTAGAGGAAAAGAAAGGAAAGAAGGGCCACCACCCGGAGGATGAGGCAGACGTGGACTTGGCAAAACGCACGACGCAGAAACGGACTCGCGCCGAGCTGCCTGATGAGGGGCCGTCGCTAGCCTCTACTTCGGCGTCCACACTTCACCAACCCGATAACTCGCCTCAGTTGAGACGCTGGCCTGCGGCGATACTGAGTCGCCCGTCTGCCCTTAAGCCGCCCCCGCTGCCTCACCTTCGCCGATTCTCGCCCAACGGCTGGGTGCTTTGTACACGCCGAACCACACTCGCTGTGTTGTCTGCTCCGCGGCCGCGCAAGTCACCGTCCTTCTGAGCCTCCTGTGCCCCGGAGCTGTTGCCGCCTTGCGCCGCCCTCGTCGAAGCAATCTTACTCCAAACTGCCGCCGAGCTGTGGAGCCACCGGTCTCCGTCGAGCCGCCCTCCGCTACTGTGGCCTGCGGAGCTGTGGCCTGCGGTCCGGCCGTCGCGCTTTGGTCTCCCGTCCGAGCAGCCGTCTTCTTGAACTAATCGGCTCTGTCCAAAGCCCTCAAGCCGACCACACTGCCGAGCCGCTGTCCCTGTGCCTAACTTGCCGCCACGGGTCGCGAGTCATCTCCTATCCGAGCCGCTGCGCTTCAAAGCGCTACTAGTCTCCTTGAAACGCCAGGGCCCTGTGCTTGCCCCGCCGGTATGTATCTGCAAGCCGGCCTGTTTGCCTTGCCCTTAAGTCGTCGCCGTGGCCGCGCAATCATCACCACTATAGTGTCGCGCCGACCGAGCTGTATATACTTCGGACAAAACTTCCTCTGTGGCATCGTGCCTCTCCGCGCCGCGCTCCACCGCTGCGCTAAGTCACCGGCCTCACCAGCCGCCTCCACCTTATGTGAGTCGCCGCTCCAGCCGAACGACCAGCCATTTGCAAACCGCGTCTGCCGCGGGATCATTCCGGGTCGCTACCTTCACTGGTCTCCGCCCGTTGCCGGAGCACGCTTCAGCTGCTGCGATGAACTATTGGTGCGCTTTGCCCCTAGACTGCGGCCCAGACCAGTCATGGCCGCACCCCGAGTTGCAATTTTCTACTCTGCCACCACGAGAGTTCGTGTCCACGGTGACTAGCCGTCTGACGCCTCAACCTGCTGCGGAATACTGCAGCAGCATGGTTTCAGTAGTACTGTCGAGAAGCCTCAAGCTGTGGCACCTATAGTGAGTTTGCTCAATACTAAACGAAGACATATAGAGGCAACCTTCAGAAAAGCATTGAGGTGAGAAAAAGAATACAGCAGGGCACGTACTCGCATCTTTAATGAAGATTGGATCCTGGTTTTGGATTTAATGAAGGCACATACACCATTCAACCTTCCATGTGAATACTGTTTGATGCATTCATTACAAAAAAGGACAAAGGGGGACCGTGTGGGTGCTAGTACCACAAACCTGTAAACCGGTTGCCGTGCTACTTTGACCCGGACTCTGCTACTGTTGAGCTGCCACGGCCGCCCGGTGATTTTTTCTATTGTGACTTGCGAGCGGACCACTGCTACTCCATTGTCCACATTGATCAGGCAGAAAAAATCAGGTGATATCTATCCTATTTATTTTTAATACATATTAATTCATCCGAGCAAAAATACCTCGTCCTGTTGTATTCTATATGCAGGAAAATTATTCATTGTAAAATGGTATTATACCACGGAGGTGGAGGCACGCCAAACATTGTTCGACACAAGTGATCGTCGTTATTCCACAGATTCAAGCGCCGGTTCACAACGCCGCGGCCGTCTCTCGCAACCGCACCGGTTTACAACGCCATGGCCGTTTCACGCGACAGCACCAGTTTACAACGACGCGGCCGTCTCTCGCGACCGCGCCGGCCGGCCCATCTGTTCTTCAAACAAATCAGGTGTTATCTCTCTTATATACTTTATCAGGATATTTTTCCTTTGAGCACCATTACACTGCCCTATTGGTATTTTCATATACATGTAAAATCATTGTTACACTGCGGATATAAACACGCATAGGCCATATTCTACAACGGCGTTTTCCTTTGTGTCACATTACCTAATGAACGGTCGGCCGGTTCACGCGTCCGCACCGGTTTACAACACGGAGGATAACTCGTTCATCTCCACCGGCTTACAATACCGCGGCCGATTCATATGTCTGCGCTATTTCTGATGCGGCGGTCGTTTTACTATCCAACCTGTGATCCGGTCTATTCAACGTACCGGTTCAAATTCATTCAGGTGATATCCATCCAGAATATTATTTCTCTTATTATATATTATTTTTTAAGAAAATAAGATGCTTTGATCAGTCTATCTGGTTGTGCAGGGCATATGCACAAAGAAGCAATAAAACTCTCTAAAGAACATGAGATCACATCCGGTTCAAAGAGAGGACGCTTCATGATTGACCCACCGGTTCAGGAGGAACCCTGGAGGCCCTCTGGGAGTGGTATCATCTACTCCTAGTGATCGGATCAGTTTCATAGTTCTATCGGCCCTCTGAAAAGTTGGATAATGCCACGTTCAGTGATTGGCTAGGCCCTCTGGGAGTGTTGGCTAATCCACGTCCCATTGATTGGCTCAGTTTTTACATTGACCCACCGGTTCAGGAGGAACCCTGGAGGCCCTCTGGGAGTGGTATCATCTACTCCCAGTGATCGGATCAGTTTCATAGTTATATCGGCCCTCTGAAAAGTTGGATAATGCCACGTTCAGTGATTGGCTAGGCCCTCTGGGAGTGTTGGCTAATCCACGTCCCATTGATTGGCTCAGTTTTTATTTGCGGTTCTTTCGGCCCTCTGAAAAGTTGGATAAATC
This sequence comes from Secale cereale, assembly GCA_902687465.1. NCBI lineage: Eukaryota > Viridiplantae > Streptophyta > Magnoliopsida > Poales > Poaceae > Secale > Secale cereale. The sequence continues at coordinate 346,893,722 of LR738711.1, forward strand.
CACGTTCAGTGATTGGCTAGGCCCCCTGGGAGTGTTGGCTAATCCACGTCCCATTGATTGGCTGAACCTTGCTTTGAGCCTGGCAGCTCTTAAAAAGCCTCGACTACATGGTCTTATTTGCAAAATTTGCATCTTTTTTGTGTTTGTGTTTTATAACCCTTTAAACCGGAGTGGAACAGCTACAAAAGCTGACCACATATCTATAAAGTGAAAAGTCTGGGTCATGAATACCAGCATGAGTAAACTTGTGTTCATTATAACCCGGATCATCTATCCGGCAACAAGCCACAAATTTTTGAACAAAGTTTTTCAGAACAAGATGAACCGGTGTCTGTTATCAAAGCCCGGAATTATTATTGGATCTATCAAAAGACTCCCTCAGAAAATTGCAAGTTTCGCCGGATTAAGAATATCAAGCATATTTTGATCGCAGGTATGAAGTATTTTATTTTCAAATTTATATTGGCAGTACATGATCAGTTATAATGACCGGTGTTTATTAAACCTGCCTGGTTTTGACTATAAGTCGCCAGTATGAGACAAAATAATGACTGGTGTTTATTAACCCGGCCCGATTGTGATCAAACATCATTGGAACCGGTTGTCAAACCGGATTATATTCTTCAATAGCCAAACATGGCTAGGATTCCTATTATGGTTATCAATATTATGATTGAGGTCTTCAAAGTCGCTTTAAAGCGCAATGGATATTATTTCAACGATGGAAGTGATTTATTCTACAAAGGAATAGTCCCGAGTTGCTGCATGCTTACAACCCGGCACTTGGGGGCTACATTATTCAAATTGAGATTACATCAAATACACAAGTCTCATGTCGCTGCAAGCATGCGCCATGACACTTGGGGGCTAATGCAAAGTCATTTCTTGCTCACTTTATTAAAGACCCAACTCATCACATTATAATGAGCCGGCCCTTGGGGGCTACCAATCGCTCCAGTCAACAATTCAAGGTACACAAGTATTAATCCATTATATTGAAAGGTCCACTCCTCAGTTGGTAAAGCACAAAGCTCTTAACTTTGTGGACGTGGATTCAAACCCCAAGATGGAAGTTATGTTATATAATGTTCATTTCAATAATTATATCTACAAAGTCCCTGCTCATTATTGCATAATAACCCGGCACTTGGGGGCTACATGTTGCTATTCAAATTTACATGATCATATTTTCAAAGTCCCTGCTCATTATTGCATAATGACCCGGTACTTGGGGGCTACATAATATGGAATATTCAGTTCATAGTGATCGGGATGAACAATCCGGATTTCTTCAAGATTGTACAATGCTATTTTCAATGAAGTATATACAAAGTCCCTGCTCATTATTACATAATGACCTAGCACTTGGGGTCTATAGGTAATATGCATATAAAGGAGGAACATCTTCAAATTTTCAGTTCTGGCAAATCAGATTAATTGTGTGACCCGGCAATCATAAACCGGCAAGTTCTACATCTTCAAGCCGGCTGGATATCAGTTGAATATTTCAAAGACCAATATTTTTGTCAAATCGGAGCATTAAAGGCCGATTCAAATGGATTCTTTATTTACAATATTTCTTATGCAAGCAAGTTGATTATGAAGTTGGTCTGTTGACCCGGATTTTCTAGAAGAAGGACAAGGACTTAAGGATAGTCAGATGCCGGTGTGCAAGAATTCTTAACCCGGAGTACAACCTCTCAAATTTGTTCTTCTGTTTGTTTTGGAGCATAAGTTTACCATGGACACATCCAAGCTAAACTTGGGGGCTAATGTCGGGGATATTACCCCGCGGTATGAACCGGCCGAAATTATAACCCGGCCGGACATGGCATTTTACTTAAGACAGTTTACACTTGGCAATTTATTGGTAACCCGGCAGGTGGATCATGGATGACAAGGCCCAAGGCCCAGAAGGCCAGTTCATATTAATAGTGGGCCGGTTTAATAATAAAGCGCAAGGAATATTCTCCATAAAGGAAGCAAGACTAGGACTCGTTGTAATAGATCAATCCTAGTCCTACTAGGACTAGTCATGTAACCCGCCCCTAAAACATATATAAGGAGGGGCAGGGCTCCCCAAAGAGGAGAGGTTTTAGGCAAGTTAGACAAGCAGACAAGTTTCTAGGGTTAGACACCAAGAGCCGGTTTATCGGCGACACCACGAGGATCATAATGAGACCTAGCCTCAAATAGCATGTAGGGTTATTACCGGATGATGTTTCCCGGGGCCCGAAGCTGTCTAAATTCTTGTCTTGCGATTGCGTCTCTCGATTCCGCTCAACCCCTCTCAAGCTACTACATAGATGCGCGGCCTCACAACTAAGTCCGTTGAACCGGACATCTGACGTGCTAATTCCACGACAGTTGGCGCCCACCGTGGGGCCTGCGCACGGTGGTGTTGAGTTCTTGAAGGGAGCTCTTCAGGGATCAAGAAGCTCACGATTGGCAAGATGAAAAAAAAGATGATTTAGCGATCAGAATCATGGTCAGCTTTGGAGTTTACAGCGCAAGATTTGAAATCAAGAAGTTAGGGTTCCATCATCTGCGCCGCTGGATGTGACGAAGCTATCCGTCCAAACTATTTTCTACCCCAAGTCCGATGTCGACAAGGAGGACATCCACGGCATGTATATGTACAAATCGTTCCTGGATCCGCAAGTCCTGAGAAGTCCAGACGAGACGGAGCGATTGGTGATCCAAATTTTACCCATCTATAACCCGGCCAATAACCGAATCTCTGCAGTCAAACTAGGATCGCTTTGTCTTGAATTAGAGGAAAAGAAAGGAAAGAAGGGCCACCACCCGGAGGATGAGGCAGACGTGGACTTGGCAAAACGCACGACGCAGAAACGGACTCGCGCCGAGCTGCCTGATGAGGGGCCGTCGCCAGCCTCTACTTCGGCGTCCACACTTCACCAACCCGATAACTCGCCTCAGTTGAGACGCTGGCCTGCGGCGATACTGAGCCGCCCGTCTGCCCTTAAGCCGCCCCCGCTGCCTCACCTTCGCCGATTCTCGCCCAACGGCTGGGTGCTTTGTACACGCCGAACCACACTCGCTGTGTTGTCTGCTCCGCGGCCGCGCAAGTCACCGTCCTTCTGAGCCTCCTGTGCCCCGGAGCTGTTGCCGCCTTGCGCCGCCCTCGTCGAAGCAATCTTACTCCAAACCGCCGCCGAGCTGTGGAGCCACCGGTCTCCGTCGAGCCGCCCTCCGCTACTGTGGCCTGCGGAGCTGTGGCCTGCGGTCCGGCCGTCGCGCTTTGGTCTCCCGTCCGAGCAGCCGTCTTCTTGAACTAATCGGCTCTGTCCAAAGCCCTCAAGCCGACCACACTGCCGAGCCGCTGTCCCTGTGCCTAACTTGCCGCCACGGGTCGCGAGTCATCTCCTATCCGAGCCGCTGCGCTCCAAAGCGCTACTGGTCTCCTTGAAACGCCAGGGCCCTGTGCTTGCCCCGCCGGTATGTATCTGCAAGCCGGCCTGTTTGCCTTGCCCTTAAGTCGTCGCCGTGGCCTCGCAATCATCACCAATACAGTGTCGCGCCGACCGAGCTGTATATACTTCGGACAAAACTTCCTCTGTGGCATCGTGCCTCTCCGCGCCGCGCTCCACCGCTGCGCTAAGTCACCGGCCTCACCAGCCGCCTCCACCTTATGTGAGTCGCCGCTCCAGCCGAACGACCCGCCATTTGCAAACCGCGTCTGCCGCGGGATCACTCCGGGTCGCTACCTTCACTGGTCTCCGCCCGTTGCCGGAGCACGCTTCAGCTGCTGCGATGAACTGTTGGTGCGCTTTGCCCCTAGACTGCGGCCCAGACCAGTCATGGCCGCACCCCGAGTTGCAATTTTCTACTCTGCCACCACGAGAGTTCGTGTCCACGGTGACTAGCCGTCTGACGCCTCAACCTGCTGCGGAATACTGCAGCAGCATGGTTTCAGTAGTACTGTCGAGAAGCCTCAAGATGTGGCACCTATAGTGAGTTTGCTCAATACTAAACGAAGACATATAGAGGCAACCTTCAGAAAAGCATTGAGGTGAGAAAAAGAATACAGCAGGGCACGTACTCGCATCTTTAATGAAGATTGGATCCTGGTTTTGGATTTAATGAAGGCACATACACCATTCAACCTTCCATGTGAATACTGTTTGATGCATTCATTACAAAAAAGGACAAAGGGGGACCGTGTGGGTGCTAGTACCACAAACCTGTAAACCGGTTGCCGTGCTACTTTGACCCGGACTCTGCTACTGTTGAGCTGCCACGGCCGCCCGGTGATTTTTTCTATTGTGACTTGCGAGCGGACCACTGCTACTCCATTGTCCACATTGATCAGGCAGAAAAAATCAGGTGATATCTATCCTATTTATTTTTAATACATATTAATTCATCCGAGCAAAAATACCTCGTCCTGCTGTATTCTATATGCAGGAAAATTATTCATTGTAAAATGGTATTATACCACGGAGGTGGAGGCACGCCAAACATTGTTCGACACAAGTGATCGTCGTTATTCCACAGATTCAAGCGCCGGTTCACAACGCCGCGACCGTCTCTCGCAACCGCACCGGTTTACAACGCCATGGCCGTCTCACGCGACAGCACCAGTTTACAACGACGCGGCCGTCTCTCGCGACCGCGCCGGCCGGCCCATCTGTTCTTCAAACAAATTAGGTGTTATCTCTCTTATATACTTTATCAGGATATTTTTCCTTTGAGCACCATTACACTGCCCTATTGGTATTTTCATATACATGTAAAATCATTGTTACACTGCGGATATAAACACGCATAGGCCATATTCTACAACGGCGTTTTCCTTTGTGTCACATTACCTAATGAACGGACGGCCGGTTCACGCGTCCGCACCGGTTTACAACACGGAGGATAACTCGTTCATCTCCACCGGCTTACAATACTGCGGCCGATTCATATGTCTGCGCTATTTCTGATGCGGCGGTCGTTTTACTATCCAACCTGTGATCCGGTCTATTCAACGTACCGGTTCAAATTCATTCAGGTGATATCCATCCAGAATATTATTTCTCTTATTATATATTATTTTTTAAGAAAATAAGATGCTTTGATCAGTCTATCTGGTTGTGCAGGGCATATGCACAAAGAAGCAATAAAACTCTCTAAAGAACATGAGATCACATCCGGTTCAAAGAGAGGACGCTTCATGATTGACCCACCGGTTCAGGAGGAACCCTGGAGGCCCTCTGGGAGTGGTGTCATCTACTCCTAGTGATCGGATCAGTTTCATAGTTCTATCGGCCCTCTGAAAAGTTGGATAATGCCACGTTCAGTGATTGGCTAGGCCCTCTGGGAGTGTTGGCTAATCCACGTCCCATTGATTGGCTCAGTTTTTACATTGACCCACCGGTTCAGGAGGAACCCTGGAGGCCCTCTGGGAGTGGTATCATCTACTCCCAGTGATCGGATCAGTTTCATAGTTCTATCGGCCCTCTGAAAAGTTGGATAATGCCACGTTCAGTGATTGGCTAGGCCCTCTGGGAGTGTTGGCTAATCCACGTCCCATTGATTGGCTCAGTTTTTATTTGCGGTTCTTTCGGCCCTCTGAAAAGTTGGATAAATCCACGTTCAGTGATTGGCTAGGCCCCCTGGGAGTGTTGGCTAATCCACGTCCCATTGATTGGCTGAACCTTGCTTTGAGCCTGGCAGCTCTTAAAAA